>CM077147.1:150197286-150827718 GCA_039583875.1 Platanthera guangdongensis | reverse complement strand
CCCCAGATTTCTTCCTCCTCCTTTCCTCTTCCGAAACCCCGATGGAGAAATTTTTTCGAAGTATATTGCGTCCAACGAGTCAAATATCCGGAACATCACCGGATCGCTAAAAACTCTCGAACAACAGGTTGGACAGCTGGCGAGGATGATGTCCGAGCGCGCGCTCGGGGCACTGCCGGAAACACGGAGCCCAATCCGCGGGAGAACGCCAACGCTATAACCCTCCGTAGCGGAAAGGAGGTGGTCGATCCAAACGGACCGACCCTCAGGTACATATCTCACCTCCGACCCCTCTTCCCCTTTCTTCGCTTACGCCGCCTTTACCAATTATAAAAAGAAAATTTATTTTAAACAAGGCCCTTCCATATCCGCATAAGTTAGATAACGAGCGTAAGGACGCGCAATATGAAAAATTTATTTTATTATTAAAACAAATTCACATTAATGTTCCTTTTTGCGAGGCTATCTCGCAAATGCCCAAATATGCGAAATTTTTAAAAGAACTACTTTCTAATAAACGCAAATTAGAGGATATCTCGCATGTATCTCTCAACGCTGTCTGCTCGGCGGCCCTTACTAATAAATTGCCCACAAAACAAAACGACCCGGGACGGTTTTCCATCCCGTGCCTTTTGGTGATATATTAGTAAAGTACGCCTTAGCTGATTTAGGGGCTAGCATTAATCTGATGCCGTTCTCGCTCTTTTCACGTTTAGGTTTGGGTACTCCTAGTCCTACGAATATGCGCATCCAATTAGCAGATCGCTCGGTTAAGTTCCCTATCGGGGTAGTGGAGGACGTCCTTGTCCGAGTCGACAAGTTTACCTTCCCGGTAGACTTCGTCATCTTAGATATCGAGGAGGACGCCGAGGTACCAATAATACTCGGTCGCCCTTTTCTCGCCACCTCCCGCGCACTAATAGATGTTAGTAATGGTAGCCTTCTCATCCGAGTAGGCGATGATCAGATTACTTTCTCTATTAATCCCTCGATGGACAATTTGTCATCAAGCGACGATTTCTGCTACTCTTTAGATACCTTTTTTGGAGATCGTTCTTCTCCCGTTTTCGAGTCCGTATTTTTAAACGACGATATTTATGCGCTCGAAAATTTAAATGCGATGAGGATACTTCTTTAGACTTGCCTTTCGAACCAATTGGTAAGAAAGACATAGGCATTAAAACCTCCCTAGAAGAACCGCCCATCCTAGACCTCAAACCCTTACCCGAATCACACAAATACGCATTTTTGGGAAAAGGCGATACGCTTCCCGTTGTCATTTCTTCGGACTTGAGTGATTCAGAGACTTCCGATTTATTGGAAGTTTTATTTAAACATCGCCACGCAATTGCGTGGCAAATCTCTGACTTAAAGGGGATTAGTCCCTCCTTTTGCACCCATAAGATTTTCCTTAACGATAATTGCCGCAAAACGATTCAGCCGCAACGTCGTCTTAACCCAAACATGAAAGACGTCGTTAAAGCCGAAATTATTAAGTTATTAGATGCGGGGATTATCTACCCTATTTCGGACAGTGCATGGGTTAGTCCCGTGCATGTCGTGCCCAAGAAGGGCGGTCTTACCGTAGTGGCGAATGAGCATAACGAGCTCGTCCCAACTCGTACTGTTACGGTTGGCGAGTGTGCATCGATTATAGAAAACTTAATGATGCCACCCGCAAGGACCATTTCCCTCTGCCATTTCTGGACCAGATTTTGGAGCGTTTATCCGGTCATCCGTATTATTGTTTTCTTGATGGTTTATCGGTTTTTTCCAAATCCCCATTTCCCCGATGACCAAGAGAAAACAACTTTTACTTGCCCGTTTGGCACCTTCGCATATCGAAGAATGCCATTTGGACTCTGCAATGCGCCGGCTACATTCCAAAGATGTATGCTAGCGATCTTTGGCGAGCTAGTAGAAGACATTATGGAAGTCTTTATGGATGACTTCTCTGTTTTCGGACGCTCTTTTCCCGATTGCCTTCACAATTTAGATCGTGTCCTTCAACGGTGCGAGGACACAAGCCTTGTTTAAATTGGGAAAAATGCAACTTTATGGTTCGAGGAGGTTTGGTCCTCGGCCATATGATTTCGTCTAAGGGGATAGAGGTGGATAAGGCCAAGATCGAAATTATAGAAAAACTTCCGCATCCAACAAACGTCAAATCGATTAGGAGTTTCTTAGGCCATGCGGGCTTTTATCGACGCTTCATTCAAGACTTTTCAAAAATAACAAAGCGCTTACTCACCTCTTGGAAAAAGAATCACGTTTCATCTTTAGTAGCGAATGCGAGTCCGCCTTTAATTTAATAAAACAAAAACTTATCACTTCACCAATATTAGTGGCCCCTAATTGGTCCCTTCCGTTCGAAATTATGTGCGACGCTAGTGATATTGCCTTAGGTGCCGTTCTTGGCCAACGCGTAGAAAAACATTTTCATCCTATTTATTACGCTAGCAAAACGCTCACTTCCGCACAAGTAAATTACACGACAACGGAAAAGGAACTCTTAGCGTCGTTTTCGCTTTTGATAAGTTTCGCTCGTATATAACGCTATCTAAAGTTATCGTTTTTACCGATCACTCCGCGCTTAAATATTTATAGCTAAAAATGATGCGAAGCCCCGCCTTCTTCGATGGATTCTCCTCCTACAAGAGTTTGATTTGGAGATCCGTGATAAGCGGGGAGCGGAAAATCTAGCGGCGGACCACCTCTCCCGTTTAGAAAATCCGGGTGCGGAAGCGCTCGTCGAGTCTGAAATAAATGACAGATTCCCCGAGGAACGCCTCCTTGCCATTAGTTCTTCGTCATCTTCGCCTTGGTTCGCAGATTTTGCAAATTTCTTAGTAGCGCGGGTGCTTCCAAAAGAGTTTTCAAGTCATCAAAAGAAGAAATTCTTTTCTGACTTGAAAAATTTCTTTTGGGAGGACCCATTTCTTTTTCGTATCTGCGCGGACCAAGCGGTCCGAAGATGCGTTGCGGGTGTGGAGTGCTTGCAAATTCTTAAGCACTGCCACGAGGGTCCAGCCGTGGGCATTATCAAGCCAACCGGACCGCTCGGAAGGCGCTAGAGGCGGGCTACTTTTGGCCCACTCTCTTCAAAGACGCGCATAATTTTGTGCGCGCATGCGATAGCTGTCAGCGGTCGGGTAACATCTCTCGTCGCGACGAGATGCCCCAAAACATGTTTTTAGAGTGCGAAGTCTTCGATTTGTGGGGCATAGATTTTGTTGGCCCCCTACCTCCATCTTTCAAAAATATGTATATTTTAGTGGCGGTCAACTACGTATCAAGGTGGGCGGAAGCGCAAACTCTCCCCACCAACGATGCGCGAGTCGTCGTTACATTTCTTAAAAAATTATTTTCTCGCTTCGGCACGCCTCGCGCAATTGTTAGTGATAGGGGAACGCATTTCTGTAACGCTCTTATGGCTAAGACGTTAGCTAAATACGGAGTCACGCACAAGCTTGCCACCCCTACCACCCGCAAACAAGTGGCCAAGTCGAGGTAGTAAATCGAGAGATTAAGCGAATTTTAGAAAAAACCGTTTCACTAAATAGGAAAGATTGGTCCGTTAAACTCGACGATGCGTTGTGGGCGTATCGGACGGCATACAAAACCGCAATTGGTTGTACGCCGTTCCGGTTAGTCTACGCAAAGCGTGCCATTTACCCGTAGAATTAGAGCATCGCGCTCTTTGGGCTTTAAAACTCTTAAACCTCGACTCCAACTTAGCCGCTCAGAATAGAAAACTGCAACTCAACGAGCTCGATGAATGGCGTGCGAACGCTTACAGAGCAATAAATTCTATAAGGAGCGCTCTAAGTTATATCACGATCGAAAAATCAAGTCCCAAAAATTATTTTCTCCGGGCAATCTTGTCCTTCTTTACAATTCACGTCTTAGGCTTTTTCCAGGTAAATTAAAATATAGATGGTCCGGTCCCTTCCTCGTTGAAGAAGTTTTTTCATATGGAACCGTACTCGTCTCCCACCCGGACAAAGGTTCATTTAAGGTAAACGGTCATCGGTTAAAGTCTTATATAGCAGGCGACCCAGTGATCGGTTTTAGCGAAACCATAACTTTCCTCCACATTATAAACCCGCCAAAATAGTCAAGCTACATGACTATAAACAAAGCACTCCTGGGAGGCACCCCTCGCTTATCTTTTTCGCTATTTCCTTACTACCTTTGCTATTTTTTTTCTAATAAACGTAGGGTTTCTGATTGGACTTCCCCGAACGCGTTTCAGGGACGTTTCTACCCCCCCCCCTCTCTTTACTTTTGTACATATCACATTTTATTTAATTTTTGTTCCGCATACTTACGTTACAACATTGAGGACAATGTTGGACTTAAGTATGTGGGTATTTTCGTGCTTTACTTTCTGCACTTCAATTTTTTTCTGTATTTAAAAAATACATATAACAACAAAATAAAAACAAAAAAATTAAAAAACATCTCAAAATGAACAAAAAACTTTTAAATGAAAAATCCAAAAAATTTTTTGTTCTCTTTCTTTCTTTTTTCCAAAAAACTCAAAAACAATTAAAAAAAAAAGAAAACAAAAAATATATTTAGTTTCACTTTGTAAATATTTTTTGTACATACTCTTTTCTCTCTCCCCCTTCCTCATTCTTGTAAAAACCTCTCTTTTTCTCCCATATTTTTGTACATAGAATGAAAATTCTCTAAAAAAATTACAAAAAAAAGATAATAGGTCAAAACAAAATTCAAAAAAATTGAGAAAAACAAAAATACAAAAAAAAAGATAATAAATGAAAAACAAAACAAATGATGATAAAAACTATAAAAATCAAAAAAAATGTTTTGAAACAAATAAATCAAATATTTCATCCTTAACTTTTCTGCTATCCAAAAATTCAGTTTTGAGTTTATTTATATGTGAATTTGATTAATTATTTGTTCACTACCAGTTTGTTAATTATTGATTGAAAAATTTAAATACCCGGGGTTAAGTTTTAAAGAATTCATTATACTTTGTTAAAAATAGCGAACTCGTTTTATGCACTACTTCTAATTTTTCATTAATAGGAGCACGTATATTATGTTAGGAAATAACGACTATAGAATTCAATTATACTTACTTTTAGCTTTCTGAAAAAAATTGGAACGTACAAATTATTAAGGTTGCTCTCAAAACTTTTTTAGGATTAAAAATCTAGTTTTCCTTTCTCCCCTAACCTTATCATGACCTACTTGGCATGATAAAATTTTCTATCCTTAAAAGATCCTATGTCAATGGGAATAAGATTTCGTTCCGTAAACATAGGCACCCAATAATTTAAAAAGATTATATATGGAGTAAGAGGATAAAATTCATTACTACTACAAATATACATTGGGTTAATTTTATTCTTATGAAGTTGAAAACAAAAAACATATTAGGAAAATAAGATTTCCTTTTCCTAATAATCCAAAAAAAAATGGAGGTTCGAGAAAAAATTACCTCACCTCAAATATCAAAACCCTCTTCATAAACCCACTACCCCCTTAGCCAATTATACGATCCTAGAATTAATTCAAAAATCTTTTTGAGAGCATAATTAGTAAATTGTATTATTTCCAGTAGCACTCGTATAAGCTAGAGTTCTTATAATTCCAAACTATTTTCGTTAATCTAACCATTACAAATGTTGTCTTCTATTTGATTACATCAAGAAATCTTTTGGCCAAAACTTTTGCGCTATTTAAATCATCTACATAATTTTAGGACTTAACTCTTACACCCCGTATATTTATTTCGATCTCTCTTATAATTGATTAAGCGATAGCTAAACTTAGAGTTTTTTTATTCCTTATAGATTCACCTCAAACTTTTGCTCTAGAATAGCAAAAGCTTAAGTATGGGGGTATTTGATGAATTGTAAATTTACCTATTTTTCTGTACATTAATTTAGTTATTTTCATTTATTTTTGTCATTTTTTACTTATTTTTATTCAATAAAATGCTCCTATTTTTGTAAATTTACTACTAACTTGTTTTATTTTATTTTGCAGAAAAATTTCAAAATCTGCCAAAATTGGGCAGTACACGCACGTGACAATTTGGTCACGCCCGTGACCGGGCCGTGACATTGCATTTCCCGTGAAATCGAACAAATTCTGAAGAGAAAAGCTCGACACGCCTGGAGTCACGCCCGTGTCACCCGACACGGGGCGTGACATCAGCCCGTGTCCCCTCCACTCGATGAATTCTGTTCAACGATCGTCGAACCCGCATCACGCCCAGAGTCACGCCCGTGACCTAGGGCGTGACTCAATCTCAGCTCAACGATTTCAACTCGACACTTTCCGCACGACATTCGTCGAGTGTCGACACCAACTGACACGCCCAGAGTCACGCCCGTGACCTGGGGCGTGACCTTTCCATCTAGCCCGACAAGATGCTGCCGAAGACTTTCGGCGCAACCCGCGCCCGGTTCTACCTCCTCGACACGCCCAGAGTCACGCCCGTGACCTGGGGCGTGACTGCCGCGAACTCAGCCCGAAGTCAACTTTCCTGTCCAATCGACGGCCGTCTTCATGAATAGTACTGACATGCCCCCCCTACACGCCCGTGACGGAGGGCGTGTACTTAGAATTTTTTGCCTCTAAATTGCCAATTTCTGTAAGGTCCAAGGGTTCAGATTTTTGGGCCATTTTAGTGTCTTTTTGTGGGCTGCATCCGTGATTTCTAGAGCTATGTAAGGAGATTTCTCCCTCCTTTCTTTCATGTTTGTTTTTGCTTTAGCTTTAGCTCTTGTAATAGCTTGTAATAGTTTCCTTTAAGTAATAAAAATGTTAGATTTTCTCTTCTTATTTGGCTTTGGAATGAACTCTTGTGCCCATTTTTCTTCTCATTTTATTCTTAGTTTCATCTTTGTTCTTCATTTATGAAAAGTGTGTGTGTGTGTGTGTGTATGAGTGTAACATGCTTAATATTCATGTTTTTAACTTGTCTTCATGCTTAGGTATGATAGGTTTTCCTCTTTTTCACCATGTCTTTTTCTTGAAAGAATTAGGATTTCATTCTTATGAATTTACAAAAGAAATTTGAAAAGTGATTTTGTTCTTTTTTTTTACTTAGTTTTTATTTTAGGATTGTAAAACCTCCTTTGTTCTTTTTATTTTCTCTTCACCTTTTTTATCACTTTTATGAATTCTTAAGAATGAAAAAGTTATGGATTTAATTATTGAGCACCTTTGATTTTGACTTTATTTTGTAAAACTTTTTGCTCATTCTCTTTTTATTTGTTCTTTTTATGTGTTTTGGGTAAGTTTTATGAGTAGAAATCTTGTTATTTTAATTTATAAGCAACTTTGATTTTTCTTCGTTGTTATTAGTGTGTGTGAGTGTATGAGCATAAATTTTCTTTTGTTCTTCTTAATTTTCATGTTGTGTGTGTGAGTGTATGAGCATAAATTTTCTTTTGTTCTTCTTAATTTTCATGTTGTGTGTGTGAGTGTATGAGTATAACTTTTTATTGCTTTCCTCAATTTTGTAGAGTGTGTGAGTGTAGGTGTTAAATTTTAATGCTTTCTTTTAATGCTTTGTTCAAATTTTGTAGAGTGTGTGAGTGTAGGTGTTAGCTTTATTACTTTCTTGAAATTCATATGGAGTGTGTGTGTTTGTGTGCATTTATTTCCGCCTACTCGTTAAGAGTTAAATGGCGCATCGTTTTCATTTTCAGTCCTACTCGTTCGAGTAGGACTTGTAATTTTCTTTCTTTATTTTTCCGCCTACTCACTTGAGTTAAATGGACGGACTTTATCTCCCTGTAAATATTTGAGAAAGCACTGTAATCGCATTTATTTTCTCCTACTCATTTGAGTAGGACTCGCTTTCATTTCAGTCCTACTCGTTTGAGTAGGACTTGCAATTTTCCGCTGTTATTTACCGCCCCCACTCATTTGAGTGGGACTCGCAAATTTCAATTATGCAAATTTCTTTAATGTGTAACTTAGTTCCTGTTTAATTTATAATTTGGAGTGTGCGTGAGTTCTTGTTGTAGCTAACTTTTTAGTTTTCTAAATGTTTGTTATTTTTCTTATGTCCCCTTCTTATAATCGTTTAGCGTTTAATTTCGAACTTGCGCCTCACTAAATTATAAGCCGTCACCATACCGATGTGTGGCTAATCGCTATTAGCCTCAGCATCGAAGAGCTTTGTGACATTTAAAATGATTTCTAATAATTGAAGCTCTTTATTTTCATTTTAATTTAAGGACTTAAGGTTTACCCCGGGTTTACGACGCGTAGGACCACATATCGATGTGTGGGCCCTATTTCCGTAGTCCATATGCTAGCTAGCCGAGAGGCCGTGCATATGGACCGAACACCCCTGGGTAAATAGAGTTGCGTGCATACCCTCGAGAGAGGACAAGCGTAATTCTACCGGATTGGGTTCCCCACCCAATAGCGGGGTTCTTAGCATAAAGCGGGCGTTAAGAGGAATCCTTCGTCAGACTAACGTTCGGTCGAATAGTCATAACGTTTAGGTGAGCGATATCCCTATAGCTAGGTGAGCTCACATTTGTGGAACCTCCACGGCCAAGTTGCCTTTTATTAATTTGAAAACTAAGTCCTATAATTATTAAAAATTATTTTAGTCTTAATCCGATTCGATGCCGAGCGTTAACCCTTCATCGAATATTGTATAAATCGTTTTTTCGCTCCTTTACTTTTTCCGTCTTTACTTTACTAAAAAAATCCACCTTACTTTCAGTAAAATAATAGTCCTCCCAGAGGAGTAAGAATAGTCAACACGACCCCGAGAACAATACGACCTCGGTATTCCCCCGAATATCGAGTACTACTTGCGATAGGAGCACTTGCCTACCTCAGCAAGCCCGCGGCGATCGACTCACCGAACCAACCACAGTAAGAGTCTGTTCGCGGGCCCATCAGCAAGGACTTAAGAAATCCTCCCGGCTTTTGGCACTCCGCCTTCACCAAGGAGCAAGTTTGGCACTTCGCTACGTAGAGCGCCACATCCTTTTTCAAACCCGGCCACCAAAACAGTTTCTTAACATCACGGTACATCTTTGTGCTCCTCGGGTGAATCGAGTACTTGGTATGGTGTGCCTCGTACAACAACTCCACCCGTAAATTGCCCACACTTGGGACGCACAAACGACCGTCTTTCCAAAGTAATCCGTCCTTCACGATGAATTGGGAATTTGACCCATCCGAAGCCTCTACCATGAACTGCTTCATATGAGCATCCATATCCAAAGCCTGCCGAATACGATCAGCCAGGTCATATTGGACTTCGGTCCAATTCAGAACTGCTTCAGCACTTGATTGTCTATCCACACAAATAATCTCCAACGCCTCCAACTCCCGCACCAACTGCTCATCATGCACTGATAGCCAATTGGCTTGAGCTGGGGCTCGGCGACTCAACGCGTCCGCAACCGCATTCCCTTTACCAGACACGTAGTGGATCTTAAATGTATAGTCCCCCAGGAACTCCATCCATCTACGCTGCCGCATATTCAAATCCTTCTGATCAATAAGATACTTCAGGCTCTTGTGATCGGTGTAGATATCAATCTTCACACCGTACAAATAGTGTCTCCACAGCTTCAAGGCAAAAATCACGGCCGCTAACTCCAAGTCATGGACCGGATAATTCCTTTCATGCACTTTTAGTTGTCTCGAGCCATAAGCTATTACACTTCCGTGTTACAGTAGCACGCAACCCAAACCGCTGCCCGAAGCATCACTGTAAATCTCATAGCCTTCGGTCCCACATGGCGAACTCAGCACAGGCGCCGTGGTCAACCGACACTTCAGCTCCTCAAAAGCTTGCGCGCACTCCGGCGTCCAAACGAACTTATGCTCCTTCCTCGTCAAAGTAGTGAGAGGTAACGCTATCCGCGAGAAGTTCTCTACGAAGCGCCTATAATAGCCGACAAGCCCCAGGAAACTCCGGACTTCCGCTACAGTAGCAAGCTCAGGCCACTCCTGTATCGCAACAATCTTTGCCGGATCCACAGCAATACCCTCTCCACTCACTATATGACCGAGGAACGCCACTGAGGACAACCAAAACTCGCACTTCGAGAACTTGGCATACAACTGATTTCTCCTTAGCGTCTCTAAGACCAAATGAAGATGCTTGAAGTGATCTTCCTCACTTTGCGAGTACACCAAAATATCGTCGATGAAGACGATCACGAAATGGTCCAAGTACTCCCTGAAAGTCCTGTTCATCAAATCCATGAACACTGACGGCGCATTAGTCAGCCCAAACGGCATGACCGTAAACTCATAATGCCCGTATCTCGTACTAAACGCTGTCTTCGGGATATCACTCTCCCTTATTCGCAGCTGATAGTATCCAGCCTTGAGATCCAACTTCGAGTACACCGTCGACCCGACTAACTGATCAAAAAGATCATCAATCCGGGGGATCGGGTACTTGTTCTTCTCCATCAGCTTGTTGATCTCCCTATAATCAATACATAGCCTCAAGCTTTCGTCCTTCTTCTTAACAAAGAGGACCGGTGCGCTATAAGGCGAAGAACCCGGGCACACAAACCCTTGCTCCAACAACTCTTGCAGTTGAACTTTCAGCTCCGCCATTTCCTTAGGCGCTAGCCTATACGGAGATCGTGACACAGGCTTTGCACCTGGCACTAGCTCAATCGTAAAATCTATCTCCCGCTAAGGCGGGGCTCCAGGAAGATCTGCGGGGAACACATCAGGGTATTCCAATACCACTGAAATACTATCCAATGCGGGCTTCGGCTTCGCAACTTCCACTAGTGTAAAGAACAGTTCTGCACCGGCACGAACCGCCTTCACCACCTGAAGAGCAGACATCAACGTCTTGCTCGACTCCTTTAAGCCCGTAAAAGTCGTCTCACGACTAGCTCCCAGCTTGACTTCCTTACGACCGCAGTCAATATAGGCCTGCTGCTCCGAGAGCCAGTCCATGCCAATTATAACATCGAACTCCACCAACGGAAGTAAAGACGCCTGTAGGTCGAACTCCTGATTCCCAATACAAATCATAACATCGCAGATCCTATCCGCTCGCATCGAACACCCATTGGGCAACAACACATCCAACTTATCCTTCGCCATCACAGAAGGGACTCCAATGCGTGATATAAATCCTTCGGACAAGAAGGAGTGTGAAGCTCCCGTATCGAAGAGTGCTCGTGCTGGATTTTCACAAATCAATACAAATTCTAAATAAGCAGTGGTAAGGTAACATGTGCATAACAAGTATTTAAAGAAATCGACTTGCTATAAATTAAACCGTACCTGTCACCACATCAGCCTGTTTGATGACCTCCTGTTGGCCAAGATTGTAGAACCTTGGTTGGGCCGGAGCATAGTGGGACGCGGTCGACTCCACCGCCTTGCCCTTCTCTTCATAAGTAGCTCCCGGCCTTCTCTCGGACTTAGGACGTCCGCTCCAACAGTCACGGGCAAAATTCCCCGTCTTTCCACAAGTAAAACACGCACCCGGGGTCCGACCCGTAGTCGCCCCAGAAGCACCAGAAGGAGCTGGACCCGAAGTCCTATGCTTCTTGAAAAACCTCTGATAGCCGGTCTTTGAAGTAGTCGACACTTTAAATTCAGATTTCCTATCACCCAAGCCTTTCTTTGCTTGCACATTCTTCATGTCCTTCTCCAAGGACCGGGCAGTATTGACCAAGGTTAAGAAACCCTGCGTCATCGGCCCCAAAAGTAGTAATCTCAACTCATCTCTCAAGCCTTCATAGAAGCGATTAGTCTTGCGCTCCTCATCCACGATAGTGGAGCTAGCATAACGACTCAAACGAGTGAACTCGTGGAGATATTCATCCACGCTCTTCTCACCCTGAACCAACTTCAGAAATTCGTTCTCCAACGCTATCTTCTGCGTCGAAGGGAGGTATCTAGCCAAGAACAATCTCGAGAACTCTTCCATCGAGACATCACCAAGTTGCCTACCTCTCAATAAGTGCAGCTCCAATCCTTCCCACCACATTCTCGCTTCACCGTCCAAAAGGAACGTAGCGATGGTGGTCATTTTCCACTCCTCCGTCTACGTTGCTGTCATGACTCTCTTTACCCTGGAGATCCAGTCTTCAGCCTTAGATGGGGTTCCTAACCTCGAGAATAACGGAGGGTTAAAGCTCATTACATGCTTAAGCTGCCTCTCAGTTGCCCTCCTTGGCACCACCGGTTCCACAACCACTTGCTCCACTCTCCTCGGCTCAGCCTCTTGAAGAGGTTCCTGCTCCATCACAGGAGCGGGCTGCTGCGTTTGCCTTGCAGGCTGCGCATTTATCACGGCCAACACCGCTTCAGCCACCAATCGTATGTTCTCAGCTGACAGAGGTGTTGCAGGAGCAACATCCGGTGCACTACTAGCCTCAGAAACTCGGCGTTCTGACGGCCCAACACCACTTCTGGTCACCTATAGTGGTACAAAACACCGTTAAGCGACCAAATAAATTGCAAACAACAATTATAGGAACACGCAGGTTCCTCAAACACATGTATTTTCATTCCTAAGTGGACATTCATGGGTTCTTTTACTGTTATAACGATGACGCACACAATGTGCTCACCACCCCTTAAAAAGAATTCGCCCACGAATTCACCTTAAGCCCGACCAAAACCAGAAGTCTGATACCAAATTGTAACACCCCCTATCCATCGCATAGCATATAGTAGTAGGTCCGGCCGGGGCGCGACGCCGTATGCCACAGATAGACCGGGTGGTTACTCATGGAAACCATCCAACCAATCATCGTCCTACACAGAGCATTCTAGCGGAAGCAGTTTAATAAGAGTTGCAAAATAAGAACCCAGCATTGGAGCATGAATGTCCACTAATACCAATATAGGAATGTTTCAAAATATACCAGTACAAGCCTTAAGGCCTTACAAAATGTTTCACTTGAGATTACATGATTTACAAACCACGGCACGCAGGCCGGTCATACATGAATAAAACAGTAAACACTTCCAAATAGGACTTCGAGGGCCGGCTTCGCAAAAAGGGCTTTAGCCCGCTATTGACCGCTTGGTCCAGCAGCAACTGCAAGCAACAAACCACCACACGGTGGCAAAACAAGGCAACGGTCAGCAATGCTGACCAAATTATAACGATCCCGCCCCCAACTCGGGGCGGCGATGCTCCTTCCCTGCATTTCATTAGCATAAGCGAGCAATATATATATATAGTTAGCCATTTCATCACAGACGTTGGCTCGCACGGCCACACGCCCCGTGCTCTCAGGGCACATTCTTAGTGAACCGGTCGATGTCACGACAATTTAAGCCATCGATATTCCGGACTCACCACCACCACTTAGACGGCCAAACCTATGAGCAATTTGTCTTCTTGGCCTGGGTCACGACAATTTAAGCCATCGACCGCCAAAGACCATAATCTATGCCAACGGCAAGTGCCACGTGCCTTTAGGTCTCTTTAACCGAACGATATAGAACGGGTACGGTTCCATCTAACCCGTGCTCACATCGCAACGACAATTTAAGCCATATGCGCGGGTCAAACTTCCACCAAGTCCCATTTCCATCACAAGTCACATAACCCGGTTATGTTCAAGTTGGCTCTCAGGCCACCAAGTTGGTAAGATCTCGTATCCGCCCAGTTTTCTGGGTGCACCTTTGGGTTACTCCCCAAGGCTCCCTGCTGCAATCTACCGTGTAGAAAACTCGAAAAACAATCAATAGCATGGAGTATTCTCCGGCATTTATGCAATGCAACATCACCGATCCAGACCAACATGTCCCGGTAGGCTTCACACATCATGCCTATGTCCGTTCTCGCTTACGGACTCTAAACAACGGGGACTTCACATATCTACCCGAAGGAATGCCTCCAACTCTCCGCAAACTCGCGAGAGCGGGCTTCCTATACAAAGAAAGAGAGCTACTCATGCTCAAGATGAGGATCGTTACCCTAGCGTTCCTCTTTGGCGCCATTGAAAAGTAATCGGATGAAAAGCACCGCACTAGCTTTGCCTCCGTGGATCCGGAGTCGGCTCGCGATTCGGAGCTTCGAAGCTCCTCTAATGGCCGGATCTAGCTCCTTCTTCCTTCCTTGGCTCTCCTCTCTCTCTAAGGTTTTAGAAAGATGATAACCTATGAAAAGTGAGGGTTTCTAAGTCTAATCCCGGGTATATCCCTCCAGGAACAACCCCCAGCCGTTGGATCTCAAAATAAGGAAACGAACGGCTTTGATTCGGGACTGAAATGCGCAATCTGGACCGAACATGGCCTGGCACACGCCCGTGTCCAGGGCCGTGTGCCTCATTCGCCATCAAAATCGGCTCGCCTGGAACCACACACGGGTATCGAACACGCCCGTGTTCGACCTGACACGCCCGTGTACCAAGTGACACGGCCGTGTGGCCGGCCGTGTACCCCTATCATTTTTCCCCGAAATCAACCCGAGCACTGCACGGGTTCTAGGACATGCCCGTATCCTTACCCGTGTTACCTCAACACTCCTGGACCCTAGGCCGTGTACACGGTCTCGACACTCGACACTTCGTCAAGATAAGATCGTCGACCTGATGACACGGCCTTGGACACGCCCGTGTCCTAGGCCGTGTGCCTTGTCTCGACACAATGTCGAGACCAAAGTGTCGACTTCCCGGGACGAGTGTCGACACGGGTCGACACGCCATGCAACACGCCCGTATCGCAGGCCGTGTGCCATGTCTCGACACTTCGTCGACCGCAGAGTGTCGACTTCGCGGCTAAGTGTCGACACGGGTCGACATGCCCTGCGACACGCCCGTGTCGCAGGCCGTGTGCCCAGTCTCGACACAATGTCGAGACCAAAGTGTCGACTTCCCGGCTCAGTGTCGACACCA
Organism: Platanthera guangdongensis; assembly: GCA_039583875.1. Taxonomy (NCBI): domain Eukaryota; kingdom Viridiplantae; phylum Streptophyta; class Magnoliopsida; order Asparagales; family Orchidaceae; genus Platanthera; species Platanthera guangdongensis. The sequence goes on along the minus strand of CM077147.1, from coordinate 150,812,857 downwards.
GCTTGACACGCCCTGGGACACGCCCGTGTCCCAGGCCATGTGCCTTCAGCCAGAACCCAAAACTGGTCCAAAACGTCCCCCGTCGCTCTTTAGAGTTTCGGGGTGTTACATAAGTTCCTCATTTTCATTCATTCTTCTTCTTCTTCTCAAAGAGAGAAAGAGAGAGAGAGAGGCCAAGGGAAGTGAAGGGAAAGCTAGCTACTGGTGGAGCTGCGGAGTGTGGATTGAAGATCCGAGAACAGATTCGTGAAGGCAAAGCCGAGGTGGTGACTTCCATCCGGCTACTTCATGGCGCCGAAGCGATCTTCAAGGCTACTGATCTCCTGCTTGGACATCAAATTCCTTTCTTTATGCATGTGCGTGGAATCCTCCACCAAGAGGTGGATTTTGTAAGTGATTCTGTGGTTGAGTTTGCATTTAGAACCGGAAGTGTGGAGTACGGCATATGCATGTTATGTGAAGCCCATCGAGACGGGTAGTCTGGATTGGTGATGATCATGGGTAAACTGGAGAAGACTCTGTGGCTTTGATTATATGAAAGGTTTATGCTTTATGGTATGGTTGTGTGATTGTATGGATATGGATGAATGAATGTATGGAGGCTTTGAATAAGCTCCTGGTTGTGGTGAGAGATCAATGGGTAGCACGTCTGGGAAGTGTGAGATAGCCCTGGCTTATTACACCACATAGTTTGGGTTGATCTATAATAGTGAGGATCGATGGGTGGCAATGTTTGGGGGAAGTGAGGTGGACCCTACTTACTGCACCACAAAGTGTGGGTCAATCAGATATAGGAGAGGGGTCGATGGGTGGTAATGTCAGGGGAGCCTCGATAGACCTGGCTGCCACACCACATGTTGTGGGTCAATCTGCTCTGGTTGTTTGTGGATGCTGTGAGGTAGTACCTCTGAGTGGTATGGATGGGATGTCGCCAATAGTAAGATTGGTGGACTAGGATTGAACCGTCCAACCAATAAGTGAAGAACCTCTGATCGGCAGTGTACGACTAGGATACCCAGTACACCAAGAAGGTGCCCTGAGTGCACTGAGTGTCTGGTGGATACCAGCGTTTGTGATATGTATGTGATTGGTAGATTTGTTAGATTGATAACTATGATGATGACAATGCATACAAGGAAGGAACCACTGCCCCTGGTAAGGGGTAGGGTCGTTATAATGGGTCAGCTAATGCTGACCGTTACTTTGTTTTCCGCTTTGGATTGGATGGCTAATTGCAGGTGTTGATGCTTGAATTGAATTGCTTGAGCGGAATGGAGGCTTGCTGCTAAAGGCCCTCGAAGGCTGTGCGAATCGTAGTTGGATTTCATGTGTGGTCGGTCTGCATGCCGATGTACGAAAATGTATTTGTGTAAAGAGAAACTTGTAAGGCCTTAAGGACATGTGTGTATGAGTTGTATTACATTCCTAGTTTGGATATATAAATGTAAAATGCTACGCTAGAATGTATTGAGTTAGGCTGCAGGTAGATTTTGATTTCCACAAGTAATTCCACCGCCTGTCTGTGACATATGGCGTGGGGCCCCGGCTGGATCCACCGTTATATGCCACGTGACGAGTGGGGGCGTTACACACAGGCGTGTTTGAAGGCATGTCAGGTGACATGGCCCGTGACACGGGCGTGTCACATGGGCGTATCACTGGATTGGATAAGTTGGTTGAGCACCGCTTGAGGTACATGACCTGGGACACGGGTGTGTCACAGGCCGTGTCAGGCAAAAATGTGATTTTGTGGCAAAATTGTGGCTATCCAAATCTTCAGCTGGGATCTGATGGATAAGGTGCCTCCCTGATTCCTTAAGGCCGTAGATTAGAAGGAAGTTCTCATTTTCAGTTTGGCCTTCATCTTTCTAAAATCCTAGAAAGAGAAAGAGAGGAAGAAGGAGGAGTAAGGAGAGCCGGCCACCGGTGGTGCTGTGGAGTTTCGATGAGAGATCCGAGGCCAGCATTGTGGAGAAAAGCCGTTACGGTTCTTTCCAGCCAGCTAGGAGCTCATGGCACCGAAGCAATCTTCGAGGGTAACGACTTTTCTTCCTAGCCATGTGAATGCTTACTTTTTGGCATGTGCATAAGATTCCCCCACCAGAGGGTGGCCTGTGATGGGAGTCCCTTGGGTTGATTGATGGAATCCCCAATCATTTGGCATATAGATCCGGAAAAGCAGTACAGAATAGACATGCTATGTGAAGCCCATCTGGACAGGTTGGTCTGGATTGCTGATGTTGTATATACGCACAGGAGAAGACTCCGTGATAAACGTGTAGTTTAGGAGTCAATGGGTTAAACTTGTGAAGGGCAGTAACAGGAAGTACTGGAGTGGTAGTCCAGGAAAATACCCTTGTGATGCTTGTGCTATTGGGTTAGACCTGTGAAGGGGCGTAACAAGAAGTACTGGAGTGGCAGTACAGGAAAAACCCTTTGTAATGCTTAATGTTCTTGGGTGGTACCTGTGAAGGGCAGTAGCAGGAAGTACTGGCGTGGTAAGTCAGGAAAAAGACCCTTGACATTGTGATATTTGCGGGGTTGTACCTGTGAAGGGGAGTAGCAGGAAGTACTTGTGCGCCCAGGAAAGACCCTCTGATGTTGTGATATGTAATGGGTGTGATGGTAAGTACTGGCGTGCCCAGGAAAACACCCAGGCAACAGGAATGGTGAAACTGACCCGCGCTTTTTATTTAGCCGCGAGTACGCCGTACTCGGTGATGACAAGGCGATTTGAGCAACGGGGCGTGGATGATCTGACCTGCATTATGTCAGTCCGACATGAGACCAGAAAGTGCGGTCTGTTGGAGCGCATAGCGAGAGTCTTAGGCCTGTGCGCTGTGATACAATGGGGGGTTACGGGCCAATCCCAGTTCACTAAGACTCGAATCTTTGGCTGCACGCCATGGAGTAAATGCTCAATGTTTTACCGTTGGGTTGCGACCTTGATACGGTGGTGGGACCCTGGTTCACCGGTACACCAAGAATGTGCCCTGAGTGTACGGATCGTCGGGCCGCGTGGCTCACAGTTGTGAGGGAATATATGTGCGTGAGAGCACAATGTATGCATATATATCTGCTTGTGAAATTTTATTCCTGCAGGGAATACCACTGCCCCAGGAAAGGGGTGTTGTCGTTATAATTTGGTCAGCTGAATGCTAACTGTTTCCTGTTTGCCACCGTTGGGTGGGCTGTCCCTGTGAAGGTGCTGGAGAGCCAAGCGGGACACAGAATGGCTGAAGTTTCTGCCGCTGCTATTGCTAGCCCTCGAGGCTAAATGAAATACTATGTTTGCCTATACGTGGTCGGCCTGCGTGCCAATGTTTGAGGCCACAACTGTTGTGTAAAGCCCTGTAAGGCCATAAGGCCAACTGTTTTGTATTTGGGCATTCCTGCTTTATATAAATGTGGAACTTTTATATGGTGGACATTCATGTGTGTGAGTTCAGCTTCGTGTTATAGGCTTCCGCTAGAATGCAATGAGTTAGGATGTGCAACTTTGTATCACTACGCGACTTCCCCGCCTATTTTATGGTATATGTTGTGGGCCCCCGGCCGGACCTTCTAGTATATACCTGTGAACGGATGGAGTCGTTACATTTTTGGTATTAGAGCCAGGTGTCGATCCTGGGACCTATGAGTTATGTACCTGTGAACAAGACACTCACATTAGCGACCGCACACAAGCAAAACAACAAAATAGGAACGTGCAGGCTCCTAGCTGGCTGGAAAGAACCGCAACGGCTTTTCCTCCGCAATGCTGGGCTCGGATCTCTCGTCGAAACTCCGCAGCACCACCGGTGGCCGGCTCTCCTTCCTCCTCCTCCTTCTTCCACTCTTTCTCTCTCTAGGATTTTAGAAAGATGAAGGACAAATTGAAAATGAGAACTTCCTTCTCATCCACGGCCTTAAGGAATCAGGGAGGCACCTCAGCCATCAGATCCCAGCCGAAGATTTGGACATCCACGATTTTGCCACAAAATAACATTTTTGCCTGACATGGCCTGTGACACATCCGTGTCCCAGGCCGTGTACCTCAAGCGGTGCTCAACCGACTTATCCAATCCAGTGACATGCCCGTATCACGGGCCGTGTCACCTGACATGCCTTCAGACACGCCCGTGTCTGTGTCTGTGTTCTTCAGGCTGTACAAAATTGAGATCAACCCGAGAGGGACACGACCCTTAACACGTCCGTGTCACAGTCCGAGTGCCCATACACGGCACTAGACACGCCCCTGCTCAACTTCGTCGAGCAGAAATTTGTCGACCCGCGAGGACACGCCCGTATCACAGGTCGTGTACTCTACACTTGACAATCGTCGACAGAATTTTGACGACCACTCGTCGACAGCTCACCCGATCAGGATACACCCTAGGACATGCCTGTGTCCCAGGCCGTGTCGCCCAAATTTTGCCAAATTCTGGGCTTTGCGGTGTTACACTGGGTACACGTTCGCACCCCTTTGGGAAGAGTAATGGGAAGATTCAGGTCAGCATGTTCTGCAGGAACTAGAGCATCCGTGACGAAAAGAGCTAGCTCGGGAGTAGAGAGATGGCCACAGAGAGGAGGGAGAGAGTAGTGGTGGAGAGGGAGAGAGAGAAGGAGGAGATGGTGGAGATGACGGTGGAGAAAGCTCGACAGGAGTAGACGTGGTGGTGGGGATGGTAGGAGGAGCAAAGATATCTGCAGAGGGAGAGGATTCAAAAGAGAAATAGGACGCATTTTCGAAGAAGGTCACATCTGCGGATACGTATGTTTTACAAAAAATGGGGTCAAAGCAACAATAGCCTTTCTGAGTAGTAGGGTAACCCAAAAAGACACACTTGGTGGCACATGGGGAGAGTTTATCATGAGTGGCGGAAGGAGCATGCACAAAAGTCATGCACCCAAAGATACGTAGAGGGAGAGGAAACGGATCCTTGCCCGGATAGAGAATGGAGAATGGGGTTTCACCATGGAGAACCGTGGACGGAATTTGATTAATGAGATAGCAAGAGATGAAGAAATTGTAGCCCCAATAGGAGCGAGGAACCTGTATTTGTGTCATCAGTGTGCGAGAGACATCGAGGAGGTGACAGTTTATACGTTCTGCTACCCCATTTTGTTGTGAGGTATAGACATAACTAGTTTGATGAATAATATCATGTTGCATACAGAAAGAAGTGAAATCATTACTAAGATATTCCTTAGCATTGTTAGAGCAAAAGATTTTAATAGATACATCAAGCTGAGTCTTAATCATATTATAGAAGGATGCCCATACAAAAAATAGTTCGGAGTGGTCCTTTAAAAGATACACCCACATACATCGAGAGAAATCATCAATAAAGGTTACAAAATATGAACTACCCCGACCAATGGTGAATGTAAGAGCAGGACCCCAGATGTCGGAGTGAGCTAGATCAATTGGTCGGGAAGATCCACAACCTTGCTTTGGTGGGAAGGTGGAGTGGTGATGTTTGCCAAGCTGACATGCGTCACAGTTTAGAGGAGGACTCTGCGGAGGAAGGTGGAGCAGAAGCTAATGAAGAAGTCTTGGAGAAGCATGACCAATACGAAGGTGCCATTGGAGAAGATCAGTAGAAGAGGAGGAGAAGGCGGATAGTGTGGAAGCGTTGTCGAGGAAGTAGAGGCCGCCGCTCTCCGTCCTAGTAGCAATCATTCGTTTGGAGCCCGAATCCTGAAAAGAATAAGTAGTAGAAGTGAATGTGATGGAGCACTGTAGTTGCTTACAAAGAAAAGTAACAGATAACAAATTGCAAGGGAAAGTGGGCACGTAGAGGGTGTCCGCCAGGCAAAGAGACGGAGTGACTTGAACCACTCCTGTTCCATGGACCGGTGAGGGAGAGCCGTCCGCAATAAGGACCGGGGGCATCCGATCATGCTGTTCGAGGAGAGAAAAACATTGCGGATTGCCGATCATATGATTGGTAGCATCAGAGTTGATCAGCTATTTTGCTTGAGTAGCGCCGTGGGCACGACCAGAAGACATGACCACGCAGGAGGACGGTTTCGAAGAAGAGGTGGCCATAAAAGAGAGCAGAGAGAAAACAATTCGTGGCTTGGAAAGGAGGGCGCGGCGACAAGGCAAATGGTACAACAAGAAGAGGAGGTTGCGATAACTAAGCACAGGTTGCAATAATAAGAACAGGCTGCGGCGACCTAACAACAGGTCACAATGACTTAAGAAGAAGAGCAATTAAAAAAGGAGGGCGCAACGACTAAGCACATGTCACGGCAAGAAGAACAGGTCAAATCAGAGAGGTAGCGAGAAGAAAGGAACAAGCTGCGCGGACTGGCCGCGTAGATAGAGAAAGCTTACAAAATCTGCACGAGAGAGACATGCAGCTCGAACAGCAAGAAGGGGAGAAGACAGGACGTGCGGCAAGGAAGGCCGCAACGGACAGAAGACGAGGGTCTGCAGCGGTCACAATGTCAACACACCAGAGACAAGGAAGGCCACGACCAAGAAGCAGAACAAAGCAGAGGGAAAGAAGTCGGGTGGCTAAAAATAAGGCCGCGTGAACAGGAGATGGAGAAGACCACGCGAACTGAATGGAGTTCGCAGAGAGAAAAGAGGCAGAGAAATCACGAAAATAGGTCGTGCACACAAAGGGCAAACCGCGCGATGTAGAGCGAGAAGAGATGTCGCGTGATGAGTACGGTTTATATAAGGTTTTTCAGACTCATCTGGGCTAGTTTTCACGCGTTTGCACTTCACTTTTAGTTATATATCATTCATATTTCATATTGTCTCTATTTTCATAGGAAGTGCACACTTAGGCCCAGGGTTGTGTATTTTTGTACTTTTATTATTTGTACTCCTTATTGTGCTCGTCTGGAATGTCTACACATATCAGTGCTTGGTACAGGGTTCATGTGCGTGTTTCGGGGATGTTTGGAAGCAGGAATACTGCACACGCTCACTGGAAATAGTGCGCACGACCACTGGTCGTGCGCCACTGCTCGTGCGCAATGTTCCTTCATTTCCAGAATCTGCCTGGGGTATGCGCACTATCACTGGACACAGTGCGCACGACCACTGGTCGTGCGCCACTGATCGTGTGCATTGATTCCTCTTTTCTGGAGTCCTGTCTGGGTAATCGCACGATCATTAGACTTAGTGCGCATGACCACTGGTCGTGTGCCACTTCTCGTGTGCGTTATCCCAGTTTTTCTTCCTGATATTCCATGCCAGTGCGCACGAGCATAGGACATAGTGCGCACGACCACTGGTCGTGCGCCTGTGATCGTGCGCATTATTCATTTCTGCTTTTGTATAAATAGTGCAGGTTTCGCCATAATTCGAGATCGCTCATTTTCCTCCGCCGTTTTCATCTCTGAGGAGGGATTCCGCCGTCCTCCTTCAATCTCCACCCTAGGGAGGTGCTCCGGGCAAGCTTTCACCGCCAAATCCGAGTCGGAGCTTCCTCTCGGCCTTCTCCTTCATCCGTGAGCTTCAAGTAGGGTTTAACTCCATAGCTATCAAGCAAAGGAAAGCTAGAAAACTTCGTCCGCTATCGTGAGACGAAGAAGACGGGCCATTGGAAGGTGGTGACAGCCCTTCTCTACCCCGGACGCAGTTGAGGACCGAGCTTGGACGCAGAATGACAACCCGACGATTCCAACCGTGAATCCTCATCAAGGCTTCAGATTCGGTCGATCTCTTGACTTGTACTTGCTTTATTGTTGAATATTGGTGTTTTTAAACCTATTTATATTGATGAAGTGCACTGTGGTTGTTTATGTTATGTGTTTCATGTCTATGTGATTCCTATTTCATATTACTGCCTAAGTTGCTTGAGTTGCGCCTTATATACATCCACCACCATCCACCCTTGCCGCACTAGCAATTGCTAGTGGCGTGCGTTGTGAAGAGGTGCTCACGACCCTCATTCCGCCGTTCTCATCACCTCATCCACGAGCCTACTCGCCCATCTGCCTAGTGATTCGGTGAATAGCGGCCCGACTAGTCTTCCATCCCGCCTGGTGAAGCATCGCATAGCTGCATTGCATAGGATTAGTTGTTAGTATTTTATTTTCTGTTTCCGCAATATCAAAACCCCCCTTAGTTAGCTCCGACCTGAGGACTTCAATCTCAAGTCCTCCTCGAAATTAACTCCACCTTACTATGTTCCTTGTGAGATCGATACTTGGGAAAACCCCCATTTTATATTACTTGTGCGACCGGTTCACTGCCGTGATCCATAGCATCAAGTTTTTGGCGCCGTTGCCGGGGAACACAGTCGTGTGAGTTTGTGGAGAGGAAGATCATAGATTGAAGCCCTTTTCCATTTGTGCATTTCATTTTTTTATTTGCTTTTATTATTAGAATTTTATTTTGCTTATTTCTTTTTACCATTTTCTGATTTTTGATTTAGATAGCAGATCCGTGCTATTTTCATTTTAGCTGTGTAGCACTTTTTCAACAATTATTTTTGTTCGTGATGGATTCTGATGCTGAGTGTCGTATCCTTGACACTTTGCGCCGATCCATCGATGTCATTGCTGTTATGAATGCCGAGCATTGCATTCGGTGTTTGTTATGTCAAGGTATGGGCCACATGTTGAAGGATTGCCCTCGTTTGTGCAAGCCTTCTCCCTCTGAGGGCGTGTGCACAACAACCTCCCGTTCGCGGAAGACTGTTGTGGACAGGCCTACCAGGGTGTTGCCTGGCCCATACACTGACATAACGCACTTTGCTCCTTCTTTACCCGTTGAGATTACTGAAGAATCTCTGGTCGCACACAGCCCTTTCATGGGTCCCTTGATACCTTTTTACGAGCTTTCCTTGAGTGATGATGATCACTCTGGTGTTAGCCAACAAAAGTGGAGAAGGAACTCATGGACGCTCCTGTATGGGACGATGAGATTGTTCCGGTCGTCGACGGGGTGGCGTCAACGAATGATTTTACGATGGGGCCTGCTCATGCAGTGTTTGATTTTGAGAGCAGCCTTGCCCCTCCGCAATTTTTGCCGGATTGTGCTATTCCTCTTTCTTGTGAGTCGGTTGATGATGTTGTATTTGTTGATGATTCGGTGCCCGAGGTTGCGCCGAAGTGGGATGCTGATTCCTCTATCTCCGACGGAGAAAGTGGATCTTCGGAACACTTTTACGCACCTCGGTGGGATGAGGAATTCCCTATTTCTGATGCGGAGCTTTGCACCTCCTTATTGGATGAGGCCGTTCCTTTTACCACTGCGGACCTTGAGTTCTCGGATTCCCCTCGGTATGACTCGTTTGATACCGACAGTGATCTATGCTTGGATCCTGCTGAGAGTGATACCGGGATCACTCTCCCATTTTCTGATTCTTTTAGTTCTTCTTCTCTTTTATTACTTGATCCCCCTTCCTTATCTGAGCCTGTGCAGGATGAGTCTCCATAGGTACGTTGGGATGACGATGAGCTTTGTGCTCATGCCGTTGCCATCGCCTCCTGCGGGCCTGTGATAGACGATACCTTGCTGGGCAAGGATTCATTTTGTGGTGAGATGAGTGAGGACCAGGCCTCCTCCTCATCCTACTTCCTATTTCCTCTACCTGTGTTGGGCAGGTATTATTATTTAGGTAGAGGGGTAACTGCTCTATCACCGTGTCGGTACCCGTTACCGAAACGGATATTGGAACAGTTACCTGTGCATTTTTCTTTTCATAGACCAATTAGCTAGAACCTTTTCATAGCCGAATAAGTCGTGCTGGGATGACAATAACCCCAGTACTTATCTTTTATTTCCTGCATTTTTATTTTCATGTCTATTTTATTTTAGCACTTCTTTTTGTATATTTTTCTTTTGTTTTTGAGGAGCTCACCCCTGCAGGTATTCATAGCAAATCGCATTGGCGGGGTTCTGATTCTTCGTATGGCGGACCTGCTTCAGGTTTCCACGCGTCTTCTGGTATGCCCACTAGCTGAGCATTGGGTAACCGCTTCCCTTAGCTCCTTATGCTTTTAATTTCTATATCATCTGTTGTGTAGTTTAGTTTAAGTCTGGGGGAGAGATTTGTTACCTATTGCACGTACACATTTCATGTGCATACTAGAATCTTTTATTGTTATATTTTGATTAGTTCATTGCATCACACACCACTGCACCCACATGAGCGCGTGCTTAGCTTTTTGCGTGTTGCGAGTTAAACTCATTTCCTTGTTAGATTTGGGAAAATTATGCTGCTGGCTTAGGATTGTGAGACGGAGTAAAATGTTGGCCTTGTTGTGTTCCTAGTCAACTGCTCTCGTCTCGTGTAGAAATTCGAGTAGATTTAATTTTTCTGTATGCTTCTAGTTTTATAATTTTCTAATTGCGTAAATACTTTTTATTCTACTCAAAAGTTGGTGAATCCGGTGTGAATCCGACAGTAGCTTAGGGATGTGTGTAGATGGACGTTAGATTCGTATTGCTCGAGTCGGGAGGACGGATAGTCTTTCTCGTTGGCTAAGAACTTGCCCCAAGCTATTCTTGAAGCATGGGTATAGGTTAGTCATGCATGAGTGTGATGTAGGCCATCATTTTGGCCCGGTTGAGCTTTGTACCATTCCTAACGTCTTATCCTCGCTAGCCCCGTTGTGCCTACCCCTCCTTTTGATTCAGCCCCACCATGATTTCACCAAAGCCTTATAGCCAATCCTAATCGCACACCCAAGTTGAGCTTTAGTGTTTACATTTTAATGTTGGGGTGTGATGTGGTGATTTTACTTGTGATTATGTGGATGTGCTCCAAAGCGTATATTTGCTGAATTTGTGAAAATAAAAGTAATTTAAAAAAAAGAAAAAGAAAAGTTAAAAAAAATGATGTTAAAGTGAAAATGTGAAAAGGAAAAGTAAAATTGAAAATCATTTTGGAAATGTGATTATATTTGGAGTAGGCGGTGCACACACCCATATGTTAAAAGTTAAGTTTGGGGGTGTGGTGTACCCGCATATATTTTGGTTAGCTGATGGATTCCTTTCATACTAGCTCATTTGGGTTAGGTGCATAGCCATTCTTATTTATCATTGTTTACCTCATCGAAACCCAAGCCCCATCTCTTCACCTAAAGTCCTACTGATTCGTGTGTGAACCAAACTAGTGCCGTGGAGAGAATGCGAAAGGGCAAGCATATGGTCACCGACATTGGTGGATTCCTTTGGAGGTTATCCCGAGCCCCGATATTTGGCAATGCTCGCCTAGCGATTAGTCTACTTTCTCCCTACGCATGACTAGATGATTTACCGTGATTCTATTTTTGAGTAATAATAAAATATTGATACGTATTGTGAAAACTATAAACTATTCTATATACTTAGAAATTTCTTCTAATATATTTTTACGCGCGCGAGCATGCGACTTCGCATGGTACTTCGTATCGCAATTTCTTTGTTAACTAGTATTTTTCCCTATCTGCTTAGATTTTGTTTGCTCGGGACGCGCAAACAGTTAAGTCTGGGGGTGTGATGAGTACGGTTTATATAAGGTTTTTCAGACTCATCTGGGCTAGTTTTCACGCGTTTGCACTTCACTTTTAGTTATATATCGTTCATATTTCATATTGTCTCTATTTTCATAGGAAGTGCACACTTAGGCCCAAGGTTGTGTATTTTTGTACTTTTATTATTTGTACTCCATATTGTGCTCGTCTGGAATGTCTGCACATATCAGTGCTTGGTACAGGGTTCATGTGCGTGTTTCGGGGATGTTTGGAAGCAGGAATACTGCGCACGCTCACTGGAAATAGTACGCAGGACCACTGGACGTGCGCCACTGCTCGTGCGCAATGTTCCTTCATTTCCAGAATTTTCCTGGGGTATGCGCACTATCACTGGACACAGTGCGCACGACCACTGGTCGTGCGCCACTGATCGTGTGCATTGATTCCTCTTTTCTGGAGTCCTGTCTGGGTAATCGCACGATCATTGGACTTAGTGCGCACGACCACTGGTCATGCGCCACTTCTCGTGCGCGTTATCCCAGTTTTTCTTCCTGATATTCCATGCCAGTGCGCACGAGCATAGGACATAGTGCGGTCGTGCGCCTGTGATCGTGCACATTATTCATTTCTGCTTTTGTATAAATAGTGCAGGTTCCGCCCTAATTCGAGATCGCTCATTTTACTCCGCCGTTTTCATCTCCGAGGAGGGATTCCGCCGTCCTCCTTCAATCTCCACCTTACGGAGGTGCTCCGGGCAACCTTTCACCGCCAAATCCGAGCCGGAGCTTCCTCTCGGCCTTCTCCTTCATCTGTGAGCTTCAAGTAGGGTTTAACGCCATAGCCATCAAGCAAAGGAAAGCTAGCAAACTTCGTCCGCTATCGTGAGACGAAGAAGATGGGCCATTGGAAGGTGGTGACAGCCCTTCTCTTCCCCGGACGCAGTTGAGGACCGAGCTTGGAGGCGGAATGACAACCCGACGATTCCAACCGTGAATCCTCAGCAAGGCTTCGGATTCGGTCGATCTCATGACTTGTACTTGCTTTATTGTTAAATATTGGTGTTTTTAAACCTATTTATATTGATGAAGTGCACTGTGGTTGTTTATGTTATGTGTTTCATGTCTATGTGATTCCTATTTCATATTACTGCCTAAGTTGCTTGAGTTGCGCCTTATATACATCCACCACCATCCACCCTTGCCGCACTAGCAATTGCTAGTGGCGTGCGTTGCAAAGAGGTGCTCACGACCCTCATTCCACCGTTCTCACCACCTCATCCGCGAGCCTACTCGCCCATCCGCCTAGTGATTCGGTGCATAGCGACCCGACTAGTCTTCCATCCCGCCTGGCGAAGCATCGCATAGCGGTGTTGCATATGAGTAGTTGTTAGTATTTTATTTTCTGTTTCCGCAATATCAAAACCCCCCTTAGTTAGCTCCGACCTGAGGACTTCAATCTCAAGTCCTCCTCGAAATTCACTCCACCTTACTGTGTTCCTTGTGAGATCGATACTTGGGAAAACCCCCATTTTATATTACTTGTGCGACCGGTTCACTGCCGTGATCTATAGCATCACCGCGCACACAAAGGGCAACAATAAATAAGAGAAGAGAAGTCACACAAACAGAGTACAAGAAGAAGGGCAAACCGCGCGGGCAGAAGAAGGCACGAAATCAGGCGAAAAAGATCGAGTCCTCTGATATCATGTTCGAACAGACAAGAAAAAATCGGAAATTGGAATAAGAAAAACTTTATTATCCAAAAAAGGTGAGTATTACAAAGGTATAGCCTCCCTTTTATAGAATGGAGGAGATGAGAGAGATTACAAATAAATAATGTGGGACTAAATGATTACAAGTATATGCATCTTTACAAATAAACAGACCAAACAAGTCGTGCGGTTAGACGAGTAGGCTAACCGCTTGATAACCACCAGAAGGAGAGAACAAGCAGCCACAGAGAACAAGCCGCTAGAGGAGACCGCTAGACCACCGGTCTCCAAGTCGCCTGAGACAAACCTCCAGACCGCATGGATACCAAACAACAACAGACCGCCCGACCTTCGTACTGCAACAGATGCCAAATAGCAACAGCCCGGCAGACAAGCCGCTAAGATAAACCTCCAGACCGTCCTGCCTCCGAACAACAACAGACCGCCCGGCCTCCATACTGCAACAAGAGGATTGAATAAGATATTGATGTCTGCTCTCCAAGTGGTCAAGGCAGATCGGAAAGGCGTGAAGTTGTTCTTCACATTGTTGGAGCCTTCATAGCCTAAGCCCAGTTTTATTTATGTTCTAATTATATTGGAGTATGTAGATATTTTTCCTAAAGGTCTCCCTGAAGCTCCACCTTAGCAAGAGGTTGACTTCTCTATTAAGCTAGTCTTAGGTTCCAAAACTATGTTCTGGTCACCACATAAAATAACATCGAAGGAAATGGTGAAATTGAAAGTTCAGTTACAAGAGTTATTGGAGCAAGGCTATATACGTCCAAGTTCATCTCCTTGGAGTGTACCAGACCCTTTTATAAAGAAGGATGGAAGCTTGCGTCCATGTATAGACTATCACAAACTGAATAAGCTCACAATGAAGAACATATATCCAACTCTGAGAATTAATGACTTATTTGCTCATCTTGTTGGATCATCTTTGTATTAAAAGATGGATCTAAAATCAGGTTACTACCAGTTGAAAATCAGGGAAAGTTAATTCTCAATACGAGACTCAATATTTGTTACGGGCACTATAAGTTCACTGTAATATCATTCAGCCTAACAAATCGGCTTCCAGTATTCATGAAGTTGATGAACCGAACATTCAAGGAGTATTTGGACCATTTTTTGAGTGTCTTTGTCGATGATTGTTGATGTACTCTCAATGGGAGGAAGAACATGTAGATCATCTGAGTAGTGTGATAATACGTTTTGTAGTTTAAACTACTAGAGTATTTATTGGTTTTTATTATGTAAATCATATCCTTTAAAGCTTTCCGACGATTGACGGATTTCCGACCACTGATTGAAGCGTGACGTGCCTTACACGCCCACCCTATACGGGCGTGTCTTAGGGCGTGTCCACCGACGTACCGAAGAAATCATCATTTTCGTCAGAATTCAGCACCCGAGGCCATCCCGTACCTGACATGCCCCTCTGACATGCCCTCCCCGGGCATGACAGGGAGGCGTGACCAACCCAAAAAAACTCTATAAATTCAGACCCTCCTCTTGTGAAAAGATACATAAGTTTTGGCGAGAGGGGAGGTGTTGCTAGTTCTAGTCATAGTTTTTGTGTTTTTATTTTCATGTTTTTGCACTCTCTATGTTGAGTACATTGGTCTTAATGTACTTGTTTTCAAGAAGTCTTCTCAGCTCAATGATATACACATCGTTGTATTTGATGGATGTTAAGTTCATGTGTACATGTAAATAAAGCTAAGTACAAAGTATCGAGACACTCAGTACTAGTGTCGACACATACTGAACAAGTTGTGTCGAGACAAAGAGAAGCTGTGTCGACACTAAGGATAACTGTGTCGACACACTGTGTCGAGACTAAAGACAATTGTGGCGACACTCACGACTAGTGTCGACACACTCTATTCACTGTGTCGAGACTGAAGACAACTGCGTCGACACACAGTACTAGTGTCGACACACTCTAATCAAGCTGTGTAGAGACTGAACACAACTGTATCGATACTCAGGACTAGTGTTGACACACTCTTTTCAAGCTTTGTCGAGACTGAAGACAACTGTGTCGACACACAGGACTTGTGTCGACATATTCCACATAAGTTGTGTCGAGACAAGTTGAAGAGCTATGTCGACACATTTAGAAGTTTGTTGATACCACTACAAGAGCAGTGTCGACACCCAGGACTTGTGTCGACACATTCAATAGTCAAGGTTCAACACTTCAGCAGACATATTTCCTAAGTACATAAATCAAGATGGAGGTACTGACAACTGTCAGAACTGTCAGAACTGTCAGATGTCAGTTATTAACCAAATTAGCCAGTTACTCCTATCAGAGCCTATTTAAAGGAATCTAGTATTTAGAAAAAAAAAAGAAGAAGCAGCACAATTTTGTGAAGACAAAAGTCTGAAGCATCAGCTACAATTTAGAAGTTGGAGAGAGTTCTGATCAAGAATCATCTTCAACATCTCTCCAGCCTAGATCAACCCTAATTTCTACTTCAAGAAGATTTGAAAAGCTAAGAAGGGTTAGATTAGATCTATCTTGACAAAGATCAAAGGAAGCACATTCATCAAGATCAGATCAAGAAGCTGTTACTCAGATCTCTATTTCTGAGTGACATTTTATAATTCAAATTTTATTTTACTTACTCTCATTGTGTAAGATCTACCTGTAGATATGAGTGGAGGAGAACTATTGTCATTTTGTTGTAAGACTGTTTTATAAAGGCTGAGGTAGGGCTGGGATTGCTTGAGGTAGGAGAAGTTGGAAATTCTCTGAGGTGTTGGGAAGGTGTTGCCTGAGCAGTAGGAGTTTGGATTCATTCTGAGGTAGATTTCTTGGGAAGAACTTGAGGTGTAGGATCTTGGTGATCTGAGTGGTAAGACTTGTAAAGTCTGAGTTGTAGGAGCTGGGTGGGATCTGAGCTATAGGATCTAAGGATCTGAGTAAAGGAAAGAGAAGGTGTTTGGCCAAATCTAGTACATTGCTAGATAGGCGAAGGGGGAAGTGGATATACCCATAAATTGGGGAACTACTATAAATCTGTGTGTATTGTGCTGCGTGTGCTGAATTATTGTGCTGTGTTTATTTTCCTAATTGATGTAAAGTATATCTTGATTATCTGACTAAATTAATCATATTAAAGAAAGTAGTACTCAGATTATTAAAAAGGGGTGTCATAATTTAAATTGGACCTATTCACCCCCTATAGGTCATTAGCAATCCTAAAGTAAACATTTACAATTGGTATTAGAGGGAGGTTCTCTAAAAAAGGCACAACAGCCTAGTGAGAATCCAAAGGATTACAGAGAAAGATATATGATGGACCAGAGGGAAAACAATTACATTAAGCTCCCTGTCTGCTCCAAAGAAAACTTTTGAATATGGAAAGAAAGAGTCAGATTATTCATGGAGGCAGCAGATCCAAGAATATATATCACAGTGATTGAAGTACCTTTCATTCCCATGAAAGTTTCAGTTTTTGATGCAAACATCAAGACACCCAAGACTTACATGGAAATGGATAATGATGAAATCATTCTGGCCACTATACGCAAGAGGGCTCAGAATATTATAGTAAGTGCAATAGATAATTCCACTTTTCAGATCCTGCTAAGGTAAAATCAATCTCTCATAGTTTAGCCTCAGATTCTTTTTCTGCATCAGAAAATGAATCGTGTTCACACTCTTCTAATAGTAAAGAACATGATTCAAATATTAAAGTAGATTTTAACTCCCTTATCAACAGATATGGGAAGTTACTAAAAGCCTTGATTGCAAGAAAACAGCTTGCTAAGGATTAGGCCAGAGAATTAGAATCCTTGAGAGGAGTATCTTCTCAGTTGATAAGTGCCAACATAAAGTTGGACCTATAAAAACTGAAACTTATAGAATTAACTAACAAGATAGATAGCCAGACAGATGTGATAATAGAACAGGTCAAGACTGTCAAAGACCTGGAAGCAAATCTTGCTCAGGAAAGATAGTTGCTAACTCAATTCTCAAAACCTAAGCCAGTGTTACCTATCTTAGATACCTTTTCCGCACCATTTAGAAGTGGTATAGGGTATGGTAAGAATAAAAAGTTTAATAAGAAGTCTGTACCCAAGGGTAAAACTCCAAGTGGTCCAGATAGGCAACCAGTCAAGTATATGCCTTCTAACAGATGCTTGAGATCATGTGTTACTGAACACATGATGTCTGTATTCTCTACCAGTAAGGTCAATAAAGAGCTTTGTTGGAAGGATCAGATATCAAAAGGAAATATAGGCCAAGAACCACCATAAAAGGTGATCAATCCAAGAAGCCAAAGAATTCTTGGAGCTGATCCCATTGTATCTCACCTAAATCTGAAAGGTAAGGGTGTGAATTTTGCACCTCTACCTTGGAAATTGGATGACAATTCTGTGTTGCATAAAAGAACAACTTCAAATGTGCAACCAAAGAAAAAATACAGCAAATTTGAGTGTTGGTGTTGTGGGAAGGTTGGTCATTTTGCCCTAGATTGTTGGTATAATCTAACAGCTCCTTCATATAAGTTTCAACCAGCTTTATTTAGAAACACTGCTGTGTTTTACACAGCAAAGCCTAAAAGGAACCAAGGCCCCAAAACTTGTTGGGTACCTAAGGTGAACTAAATTTTTATTTGCAGGTGGAGCCAAGTACCACTAATAGTCCAGTATGGTACTTGGATAGTGGGTGTTCCAGGCATATGACTGGATCAAGGAGTTTACTAAGAGATTACACTCCAGTTAAGAATTGACCAAAAGTCATCTTTGGATGGTTAGAGAAAGGACTCACCAAGTGATATGGTAACATTTCTAATGGCCTAGTTACCATCATTAAAGTGGCTTATGTGGAAGGATTGAACCACAATCTGATAAACATAAGTTAGCTTTGTGATATAGGATATGAAATTGTTTTCCACAATGACAAGTGTTTGATAAGGAATTCAAGTGATCAAGAGATCATCTTGTTAGGCATTAGGAGTAAAAACATTTATTTTCTAAATTTCCTTAGTATTTATGAACAATCACTTGTATGTCTTATAGCTAGTGAGAAAGACACTTTGTGTGTACAGTGGTACACGAGGCTGGCTCACTTAAACTACAAAGATATGAGTAAACTATTCTCTATAGATTTAGTTAGAAATAGTCCACAACTAAAATGCTCCAAAGAAGGCTTATGTTCCGCATGTCAAAAATGCAAACAAACAAAAGTCTCCTTTAAGAGCATTCAGTCCAAAGACACTGAGAGGTGTCTGTACTAACTTCATATGGATCTATTTGGTCTTATGCAAGTTCATAGTTTGGGTAGGAAGTCCAATACCTATGTGATTGCGGATAATCACTCTAGGTTTGCTTGGGCATTCTTCTTAAGGAGAAAGTCTGAAACATTAGACATCCTTGTTGACTTTGTCAAACAAATTTAGAATGAGATGGGATGTCCTGTGGTCAATCTTAGAAGTGACCATGGTACAGAATTTCAATATGAAAGGATGACAAATTTCTGTAAGGAACTAGGAATCTTTCAGGAGTTCTCCTCTCCAAGAACACCACAGCAAAATGGAGTTGCTGAGAGGAAAAATAGAACTCTTATTGAGGTAGCCAGAACAATACTGAGTGATTCATCTCTCCCAGAATATTTCTGTGCTGAGGTTGTAAACACAACATGCTATGTTCAAAATAGAGTATTGATCAACAAGTATCACAACAAGACTCCCTATGAACTAATGAAAGGTAGAAAACCAAATCTGTCCTACTTTAAAATTTTTGGTAGTAAGTGTTATATTCTGGATAATGAGAAAATTTATCTAACCAAGTTCTCAGAGAAATCCTATGAAAGAATCTTTGTAGGGTATAGTCTTCATAGCAAAGCATACAAGATCTATAACTTGAAGTATCAGGTTGTAGAAGAATCTATTAATGTAGTGTTTGATGAATCATCTATTTTATGTAATAAGATCTCTAACAGCTCTATTCTAGGTGTTGTAAACTCTAGAATGGAAAAGCTAAAAATAAGTGACTCACCTAATATAGAGTTAGACATTATAGACAATATAAAAATTCATATAGAAGATACTGCAACTGCTTAGGGGGAGGAAGAGAATCACCCTAATACTCCTGCAGTACTAGGTGATGATAGACACCTTCCAGTAGCAGTTAGAGACCTTAATGATCATCCTATAGATCAAATAATAGGTAATACCAGATTAGGAGTGACTACTAGAAGTAGACATCACAATGAGGTTCTATACTCTAGTTTTCTCTCTCAGGTAGAACCTAAAAGGTTTGAAGAAGCCAGTTTGTATTCCAACTGGATTTTGGCTATGCAAGAAGAGCTAAATCAATTTGAGAGAATGTTGAAAAAGAAAATATAATCTTACAGTATAATCCAATAGAAAGGCAAGTTGCTGACATTTTTACAAAACCTCTAAATGAAAGTAAGTTCAATCATTTTAAATTTGAACTAGGCATGTTGAATATTGAATAAATACTTCCAATTGATTGTAACAAAAGTTTGTATAATTCTTAATAAAATGACTAATTAGGTATACAAATATTTAAAAAAACAACATGAAAAACTTTAATTAGTCAAGAAATATTATTCAGAAAACAAAATTTGTCTAAGTCAAAGAATTGTGTCGAGACACCAGAGTGTGTGTCGACACTATTAGTACAGGTGTGTCGAGACACCATAGTGTGTGTCAACACTATTAGAAAAGGTGTGTCGAGACACGAGACAGTGTGTCGACAATGATTAGCGGATATGTGTCGAAATATTAAAATTTAGTGTCGAGACCTTAAGGTCTGTGTCGAGAAACATAAACCTTGTGTTGACTTAAGTCGACACATCACGACAGATTAGGTCTTCTTTGTCGACACACGATATTTCCAAATAATGAGAAAATTACTAAATGCAGCGTGCCTTTTCACCTTCAAAAGACTAATACTATAAATTGGAGGTATTAGGTTTTGTCGACTTCATTCTCCAGAAATCTTGAGAGACTGATCACTGTGTGTCGAGACCTAGAAATCCATAGTTGACACCTCATAGACTCAAGTTCTTTCAATAAGAATGACACCAAAGATGGACGACAACATCAACGAGGGATACGAGCTGGTGCGCAACGCATTCGACTCCACTTCTGATGATATAAAGAAGGTGATTGACATAGTAAATGAGGCTGGTCTAGAGTATCTTCTTTCAGAACCAAAAAACAATTGGAAGAGAGAGGTATCTGAATTTTATTCTAATGCATCATTAAACCCTAAGTCAGATAAGATAACATCCAGTGTTAATGGAGAAAGGATAAAGGTAACAACCAAAAGACTAGCTAAAGTCTTTCAGATTCCAAGAACAACATAGGATGATGAACTGGATTCATGCAAGACAGTCGAGGCCCTAGATTGGTGTGGACTAGCACCAACCACTAGTTTTCGAAATTCTTTAAATAGGAAGGGAATGAATTTCTAAGGAAAATTCTTATCTGAAATAGTAGTAAAGGTGGTCCTCTGCAAGACTGGAGCACATGATAGGCTTTCTAAAGTCATGTTTAACCTGATGACAAGAATTATCTTCAAGATCAACTCTTACTGGAATAGGGTGGTGTTTGATAAGATTGCAGAAGGAATTCAAAAGCCCAATATGGGCAGAATAATTAGTTTATATCTAGTAAAGGTCATCCCGGATAATATCAATCAGAAAAATGGAACTAAGATAAATCATATGAGGAGAATGAACCTGAGAATCCTGTCTAGATGGGACAGAGTCTTGACTAAAGAGACATCAGAATCTAAAAGGACAAAAGAGGTAAAAGATAAGAAATCAGTGGTTGAGGAAGTCGTATCCTCTAGTGATTCTGAAGAAGAGGTACAATTCAGTTCAGTTGATAATGCAGTGGAAAAACAAGGCAGATATCCTATGCTTTCCCTTGAGACCAGTGTACAGGTGCAGGGGGAGAACATTCCAGATAAAGAACTAGCTGAGGGGCAAAACCCCAATGCATTACCAATGGATACAACAATTATAATAATAATGGATGTTGTTCAGGACCTAGAGAAATCCAAAGATCCTAAACATCAAATCTCTAAACAAGAGAATGAAGAAGAAGTTCTTATGTCAAAAGAATCAAACAACCAGGATGAGAGAATTGAAGATTATCAGATTGAGATACATGATGCTGAAATTCAGCATGCAGATATTACAATGGACATTATCAATATTGATAAGGAAGGTACAAAAATTAAGGGGGAGTTGGCCCCTGATACTAAGAAAACTAAAGAGACACCTCAAGTTGAAGATGTCAGTTCTTCTGAATCTTAGGATGCTGAAGCTTCTCAACTGAGGAAAAGGAAATTTTCTGAAATTAAGAAGAGGGGCAAGAGCTATAAGTAATATCTTCAATCTGGACCACCATCAATTCCTACAATGGATCATAACACTTTGCTAGTTCAACTACAGATCATGCTTGATAAGCAAAGACAAGATCTTGAGAAGTATGTAGATGAAAGCAACAAGGAGTTGCAATTTCAGCTGGCTCAAGACATCAAGTCCATGAGATTTGAAGTAAATCTCTTGAAAACTGAAATAACTACATTCTTTGAGAAAGGAGCACATGCAATAATCTATCTGGCCTAGCAATAACAGGAAGCCAAGCAACTACAATATGATGTGGCAATTAAGCAAGGTTGTGTCCTTGAAAATCAAAATAGACTGAATGAAAATCTGATAGTGATGCATGAAAGAATATTGGGTGAAATTAAGAACCAAACCACTACTTTGTAAACCAAACTTGATTCTACTGTCAAAGATATCAATAACAACTAAAAAGTCATTCAGAATCTTTAATTAAGGACATCAAAGATTCTTACAAAAACTTGGACAACAATTTACTGAGAGTAAAGAATATTATGGCTTCAGGTATTAATTACCTAGATGGACAGGTAAGATTGCATAAGAATGATCTCAGAGATTAAATTAAAAGAGAAGTCATAAAGGGGGAAAGAGTAATGATTAAGGCCAATACTGAACAAGCTATCTAGATAGAAAACAATATCAGAGACACCTTAGGCTTTCCTCCCATATGGTATGAGGGTGATGAAACTGCTGAATCTGGTTGTCAACTACCTCTACTTGAAGCACCTCCTGCTGAATTCTTTCATTTTGAAGTAGCAGCCAATTTTGAATCTATTCAAGCAACTGTCCAACACATGTATAGTCCTTGTTGGGTACATTGGAATATATGTACTTGATTTGAAGAAGCGTCACCCTACTCAATGATATACATCAAGGTGTGTTTGATGTGCTTTGAGTTTATTTGTGCAGGTTAAGTAACTGCAGGTTTGCAGGAAAAGTTTCTAAGTCCATGTCTCGACACCCAGAAGAAAAGTGTCGACACTTAAGAAGGCTTGTGTCGACACCTAGAGAAGCTATGTCGACACTTGGAGTAATTGTGTCGACACCAGGAAGGCAGAGTAGACACCAGAAGGAAAGTGTCGACACATACAGGCAGTGTCGACACACAATGAAGAAATGTCTACATAATCAGTGTCGACACTTAGAAGCAGTGTCGACACTCAGAGAAACTTTGTCGACAGCAAAAGTTTCGACAGTAGAAGGCTGTGTCGACACTCAGCAAACTTCAACAAAGTTTAAGTACAAGTGTCGACACAAAGGAGATGTGTCAACACTCAGCAAAGTCTCAACACATGAAGAATGTGTCAACACAAGAAGATGTGTCGACACTCAGCAAAAGTTTCAATATAGAAGGCATGTGTCGGCACAAAGAAGATGTGTCGACACTTAGCAAGTTTCAACACAAGGAGTTGTGTCGACACTTAGCAGGAATCAACTAAGTATTGAAGAAGAAGGACTTGTGTCGACACACAGGATCAGTGTCGGCACATTCTGAAGATGCAGTGTCGAGAAGCTATTACAACAACACAAGTAGTTGTGTCGACACCATGAAGGCTAGTGTCGACACTTAGTCTACTTGTGTCGACACTTAGTCTATTAGTGTCGACACATAAAGACTATCTGTCTCGACACTTTCAGACAGTGACAAAGATTTCAAGAAGTGACTGGATGACTTGATAACTGCCATTTCAACCGGTCAACTGCAACTGTCAGAGCCAACAGAAAGTTGTTAGAAACCGGATCAGCCGGTCACCATGAAGAAAGCTTATATAAAGGCTTATTACTTCAACAGAAGCAAGTAGTAATCAATAAAGTGAAAAACAACACAACAAGAAGAAGACCTTCAAGAGAAGACCTAAGAAGTTGGAGTGAGAGAGCTCCTTCTAAGAAGACCAGCTGTTGAACCAGGCTGATAAGTAGATTCAGATTGAAATCAGAATCTCAAGACTGTAGTTGATTGAAGATCATCTGCATAGAGATACAACCCTACTGTGTTCTAATTCAAGAAGCTTTGAAGAAAGCCAAGGGAGGTTGATCTCTGCAAAATTCTTTCAAGAACTCATCAAGAAGCCAGTCAACTCATCTCTCTCTATCAGAGTTGTGGTCATATACTTTGTATTTTCTAATTTCTGTAGGATCTTGTATAGATCTGAGTTGTAAGCCTAAATCTATAAAGGCTGAGGTAGGGCCTGTGAGCCTGACTGTAGGAGAATCATTTCTCTGAGTGTAGGCCTTGTTGAAGGCTGAGGTAGGGCTGTTGTGCCTGAGTGTAGGTCTTGTTGAAGACTGAGTGGTAGGGCTTGGTGCCTGAGTTGTAGGAGTGGGATCACTCTGAGTTGTAGGAAACTGTTTGGGGTTCTGAGTTGTAAGATATGAGAATCTGAGGAGAAGTGGAGAAGTTAGGCTGAATCTAGTACACTATTAGATAGGCGAAGGGGGAAAGTGGATGTACCCAGACCTTGGGGAACCACTATAAATCCTGTGTGCACTCTGTGAATGTATGGTTGTATGATTGCTGT
Organism: Platanthera guangdongensis; assembly: GCA_039583875.1. Lineage (NCBI taxonomy): Eukaryota > Viridiplantae > Streptophyta > Magnoliopsida > Asparagales > Orchidaceae > Platanthera > Platanthera guangdongensis. The sequence goes on along the minus strand of CM077147.1, from coordinate 150,788,808 downwards.
GCTATGATACTTGTAGAATTGCAATTACTGTACTGAATTTCTGCCTGTAAAGTTAAAAAGAAATAGGTCACCTATTCACCCCCCCCCTCTAGGTGATTAGGCACTATTACTTTCAAGTGGTATCAGAGGGAGGTTGCTCAAAAAGGAAATAACAGTCTGAGTAAAGATCCTGTAGGCAGAATCATAATACTCAAGAATCAAGAAAATGGGTTCTACTGAGAATCACAAAGAGCTGTGGTCCATGAAATTGCCAATCTGCAGAAAAGAGATTTTTGGCATATGGAAAGAGAGGGTTAGACTTTTTATGGAAGCCTCTGACCCAAGAATATACATCACAGTCAAAGAAGGGTCATATGTGCCAATGAAAGTATCTGTTCTGGATGCAAATCAGAGAACTCCCAAAGACTATTCAGAAATGACTAAAGATGAAATAATTCTAACCACTATGGACAAAAGGGCCCAGAATATTATTGTAAGTGCAATTGATGATGCCACATTTCAGAACCTAATACATTGTAAAACCTCAAAAGAAATGTGGGACACACTAATAGTTTACATGGAGGGATCTGAAGAAGTGAGACAAGATAGGAAGTCCTTGTTAAATCAAGAGTATGAAAGCTTCAGACAAGGAAGGTCTGATAGCATTACTGAGTGTTATAAGAAATTCTATAGGATAGTCAATGAATTGATGTCCTATGGAAGAGAATTCAGCAATTATGAGCTGAATGATAAGTTCTTGAGATCCCTAACTAAGGACTGGGACACTAAGATTTGTGCCATAAGGGAAATGGCCAAACTAGCTGATATACCTCCTCCAACATTGTTTGGAAAACTGTTATCTTATGAGATGCAGCTAATGGTTAGGAAGGAGGAAGAGAAGACTACAAGAATGGATCACAAGGAAAGAGCTGTGGCCTTCAAGACTGAAGCCACTAAGAAATATAGAAGCAAGTCTCCATCTCCACCACAAATAGTTGCTGAGACAGTATCAGAAAATTCAGATAGTAAAAATTCAGACAGCAGTGAAAGTGATGAGGATTTTGCTGCCTTTACAAGGCAGTTTCAAAAGTTTCTGAAGAAGAAGGAGTGGAGGTTTAAGCCATCCACTTCACAGTCTAAAGATCATTATTATCAGAACAGGAAGTCATCAAAGAATGACAAAAGAAAGTCCAAGCCAAGTAGAAATGCATCCTCAAAGATAGTTTGTTATTGTTGCAATAGACAAGGACATATAGTAGCTGACTATCCAGAAAAGAGGAAAGAGTCAACTGACAAGAAGAATGTAACATCCCGCCTTTTATTGGGCCACCAGAGCCTTAGTGGGCCCCAATAAAAGTGGCCCGAACCCTACCCATGACCCGGTGGGAATTAACCCTAAGAGGGAAATAGAGCTAGAGAACTCTGAATTGAGTTCTGTCAGTTCCTGTGGCCTCGTATAGTCAATACGAGCGCATCGGAACTCGTTCAGTTGGACTCCGAGGTCTAACGACAATTTTACACATTTCGACCATTTTAGCGCGCTGCGCCGCGCAAATTTCGGACTTTCATCAAACGGACTCTGATTCGACCCCAGTCAGTGGCGTTGGACTCGTGTGGTCAATACGAAGTCAACGGAAGTCGTCCCGGTGAATTTTGAAAAACGATTGGTCAACCTGTGGTCAAATCAAGCGTAGTTGTGCACCGAAAAACGTGCGCACACCGATTATGACACGACACCCGAACTTTGACCCGACCCCGACGACTTGGACCCACTTTGACTTTGACCAGCAAGGGGGACCCAACCTAGGGTTGACTTGGTCAAACCCTCATAAAAATCCACTTTTTGGATTTTTCTCCAAATGAGGGGCTCACCTCCTCTCCAAAGGAGGATGGCCCATGCCCCCCCTAACTCTCCTTGGGCCCCCCAACCAGCAAGCAAGCCTAGGATAGGTGGAGGCCAACCCCACCCCTCTTCTCCTCCTTTTCCTCTCTCTTCCCAAAAGGCCCAAGCCCATAATGAGCTTACCATCCATTTTCCCCACATGGAAGAAAATGGGAGACCTCCAGCTGTCCTTGGACAGCTGGAGGGTGGGATTAATCCCTCCCTAAGGAGGGATTAGTCCCACACCACCCAAAGGGAGGAAGCTCCCCCTCCCCAATCCTATAAAAGGACCCCACCCTTCTCTCTTTCCCTCACAGCTCTCAGAGCAACCCCCTACCACTGCTTCCCCCTCTGCCGGAGCTCAGGTGGCCGGAAAAAGCCAAGCCGGAGCTCCTCCTCCCCTCCTCCACCACCTTGAGCCATGTTCGACCAAGCCGGCCCCTCCCGAGCCCACCAAACTCAGGTGGAAGCCTTCTCCCTCCTCCTTCTCCATTTTGGACGTCTTGCATGGCACTCCCGGCGGACGGAGCGCCGCCGCCGTCACCCCCTCCCCTCCCGTCCATTTTTAAGAAAAAATGCTCCGGCGGCGGCCGGCGGCGGCAGGCCGCCGGACCACTGCCGGAGGGAGCGCCCACCACCGGCGGGTTGGCCGGTGGTGGAGCCACGGCCGGCCGGCGGCGGAGGAGCCCCGTCAGGGCTCCAGGAAATTACAGCAGCGGGGGGGGGGGGGGGGGGAAGGGATAATGAACAGTGCTTTTATTTTATAAATTATATTATTATAATATTAATAATATTATAATAATGGTTTAATTATTTTTGAGACTAAAGTAGGCTTCTAGGAAAACAGTGTTGAACATAAAAAATGTTCCCCATGATGAGGGCTATCTGCACAAAAACTTTGAGAATTTTTGCAGTTGATTTGGTATTTTTAAAAGCCCAATTAAACTTTATTTGGCCAAATTAAAGGGCCAAAACTTTTTGAAAAATTATGAAAATTTTTCTATGCTCATTTTATATCCATATAAGGGTTATATCAAAATTTGAGCTCATGGGGATAAGTTTTGATATTTTTCCTAAAATATGGAAGCCTAGGACCGCGCTCGATATTATTACGCTCGTTTTCTTCGAAAATGAAAATTGGAGCGCGCTACTATCCTCTCTAATTTGAATAATAAATTCAAATTATATTATCGACGAGAGTGGCTGAGGAAAGTGACCATGCTTCGGGTGTTTCGAGAGTTCATGAAACTGTCGAGCGCCTCGACTCTCGGGTGATTTAGGCACGCTCGGAAGTGAGAGCACGAGTGGTGAGTTATGAATTATTCTTGACGAATAATGAAAGTATAACTCCTGATAAGCCCCAATCCGATTAAGCCGTGGTTAATAAGGCGCAACCAACTCATAATCGGATCTTAATAAAGGTGTAACCCAAGGAAACCTTATTAAAAACTGGGATGGAACTGAAAAATCTCTCCTGAGAACGGAGATGGAACTGAAGCCTCCTGTATGGAGTGATTGGACTACTAACCATTTTCTTTATGATTATTCCAGTTTTGCACTGGTCCAGTTCCTTTATTCTTTTCAGTTCAGTACTTTCAATTCAGTACTACTCCAGTCTCGTACTGGTCAAGATTATTTCATTACTTTCATTTCAGTACTACTCCAGTCTCGTACTGGTCAAGCTTATTTCAATACTACTCCAGTCTTGTACTGGTCACATTTCTTTCCAACACTTTAAATAAGCAGCATAACCACCGCACTTGATCTTATCGCAATTTACTTTTATATTCCCGGGTACTGCTCTGACGAGCAGTTGTTTACGTTGAGCCTTAGTTGGGGATATCCGGAGTTGAGGTAGTCCTCCAGGTCTAGCCCCAAATAAAGCATTCCCATGCTCCTTGTCGAAAGTAGAGCAAAGTGCCGATGCCCGAAGTGTAAGCCTAGTAAGGCAGGCCGTCGTAGACCCGATGTTATATTGTTTGCAATTGTTTGATTGATTGTAAATTGCTTGCGGTGAAATGGTGGCGGGTCAGTCCCTTCCGCAGACCGTTCGTACCGGTGCGGTAAGGTTGACGACTCAAAGCGACAGGGAGATGAGTACCACGGGTGACCGGACGTTATATTCCCCGTCGGGTTTTCCACCGCTGGTCGGCCAAAATGATTCGCCGGATGTCGCTCACATCCAAGAGTACACAAGGTTGTACGTGAGGGCCTGGGGTTGTGCGGTACGATCACCCCCAGAAGTGGCAGGACTGGCCACTGTCACCGACGGCCACATCGGTGAGGCCCGCGGGGCTCGCTACCCTGCTGGAATAGAAGCGGTCCAAACTATGTCGACATAGGGTTTGTGTGCGCGGCTATGAATGCCTGCGGTTTGTGTGCGCGGCTATGAATGCCTGCGGTTTGTGTGCGCGGCTATGAATGCCTGCGGTTTGTGTGCGCGACTGTGAATGCCTGCGATAGAATTCAAGATATGAAAACCTGTTGTGCTGATGAGCTAGTAGAGCCTTGCTATAACCGTTTTATGTTATTGCTGCTTTTTCCGGTTATACTGCACTCTTTTATAATTGCTCCTAGTTGTTCATATATGAAATGTTGTGATAACCCTCTCTTGCTTCGGCTATTTACTTTTGTTGGGTGGGTGCGTGCTCGTCCCCAGGATGTGGATCCGGGGAGGAGATTTGTTTCCACTTAGCTCTGTGACTAACGGTTATTTGATTAACCATTCACAGGAGATGGAGCACCGTAGTGACCCGCTGCCGCAGGAGATTACGCCAGCAGCTAGGTCTACTCGAGCAGATGCACCCCCGCCGTCTCCGGTGTTTAGAGACGTGAGTATCGCCGAGCAGTTTAGAAGAGAGAGTGTGTGAGACACTTATGTAGTACATGTATAGCCCACGGGCTTTTATAAACGCATAAGGCTCCGGCCCTAGAACCTCTGTATTAATATGATATGTTATATATATATGATGTGTTATATATATATATGTAGTGGTTTCCTGTTAATGCTTCTGCTATATTCTGATGGGTTGTGAATGTTATGATTCGAACCACTCAAGACGGCCATCTAGTGCTTGAATAGGGTGGATTGTTTCCCCTATGAGCCCTGGGTGGATGTCTTGGGCCAGTAGTACCCCTCCGGCTCGACCCGGGCAAAAGGTTGGGGGGGGGGTACTACAAATGGATCAGAGCGATCACGATTCGTCCTTGTGGAGCAGTCTCAGGTTCCCTCCGTCCCTCGCTTCGTTCTAGGTTCGGGACGAACCTTGCAGTGGAAGACTGGTGGACCCTAGTGTAGAGGCTTAGGGATTCTAGACTGTGCGTTAGTACGCCCATACACCATTGTTTTCCGCTTGGGTTGTCTCTTTTGCAAATTCCCTTACTTTTGCAAAATACTGACACTCTTTCATGTTACTTCTCCAGATACCGGAGTACAGTAACGGGGGATCCTCGTCCAGAGGATACGTTCCAGCCACCCCACCACCAGACCCGATTGCTCCCGCAGCCGTACCGTTTGCCGAGTTAGATATAGGGCAGACACTGACGGCTATACTAGCGACTTTCCGAGATGCCCTGGCACAGCCACCGCGGGAGATGACTGCACCCACAGATCTGCTGACGACTTTTCGAGGACTGAGGCCTCCCCCTTTCAGGGGTACAGAGACGGACATTCAGGTAGAGGAGTGGGTGGAGCGAGTGGAGGAGCTGTTGGTAGGGATGATGTGCCCAGCTGTGGCTGCAGTCTCTTTAGTGGTGACCCTCTTGGAGGGATATGCGAGGGATTGGTGGAGAGCGTCTAGTCACTCTACCTTCCGAGGTCGGCCGATGAGCACGATCCTTTGGGGGGAGTTCTCCGTGGCTCTACTAGAATTTTTCATCACAGATGCAGACCGAGCCGCGCTGCAAGAGAGGTTCCTGCTCATTCGACAGGGCAACCGCACTGTGGCAGAGTATGAGAGAGTTCATATACCTGGCACGCTTCGCCGGGATCCTGGCTGCCTCCGACAGGGATAGGGCTTCTCGGTTCTACCGAGGACTACGAGACGACCTGAGGCAGGCCTTGATTATGCTCTCTCAGGCCACCTTCCACACCATAGCCACCCATGCGGCAGCTCTAGAGTTGGACCAGCAGATGGTGGCTCAGTGGCGCAGAGGTCAAGTAGAGCTTCCTCGAGACCAGAGGCGAGACGTTGGAGTCGCTCCCCATAGACAGGATAGAGAAAGCAGACAGCGATGCCGCAGGCTGCCTTATAGGCGCCCACCAGCACCCCCAGCACCCCCATCTGCACAGCAAGACAGTAGACCAGCTCCAGCTCCACAGCCCCCACTAGTGGCCCGACGAGATGTTCCCTTCGCAGGGAACTGCTTCTTCTGTCAGCAGCCGGGACATATGAGGGCCTTCTGCCCTCAGGCGATAGGGAGACCAGGACTAAGAGCAGTCCAGGGTGGACAGCCGGCACGGGGACAGGGTCAAAGAGGCCGTAGAGGCCGAGCTGGCAGGAGAGGCTAGCAGGGCGAGCAGCTCCCCAGGAGGCCTATGCACTGGACCTGCAGCATGGACCAACCCCTGACGTAGTCATAGGTATATATCTTAGGCGATAGAAGATGTCAGATCTTCCACTATTGTTGTATATTTCATATATATATATATGTATATGTATATTAGTTGGATGATATATATCTATATGTTTTTCCTATGACGTCAGGAATCTTGTTGGTAGAAGGTCACCCTGCCAAAACCCTTTTTGACACAGGAGCGACTCATTCTTTCGTCTCCCACGATTTCATCGCAACAAAGGGAAATGTTATTCTCCCAACCAGACTGTCTATACGAATCCGTTTACCAGACGGGTCGGATATGACATCCACCGAAAAGTGTTCGTTCCAGGCTACGCTGGGAGAGGTAGAGTTTGAAATCTACGCAACCATCCTAGCTATAACTGGGTTTGACATAATTCTGGGAATGGACTGGCTGGCCGAGCACCAAGCCCAGATAAACTGTTCCACGCGAGAAGTCCGGCTACAAAATCCAAATGGCCAGAGCGTCGCGCTGACAGGTGTGCCATCTGTCTCTCATATTATCTTGACTTCTACACAGATGGTGAAGTCAGTCCGTCAGAAGGATGAAGTATTTCATATTTATTTCGAGATGGAAGATAAGACCCAGGTGCTCGCCAAGGTCCCAGTAGTCCGAGACTTTCCAGATATCTTCCCTGAGTCCCTCCCGGGATTGCCACCTCAGCGAGAGGTCGACTTCCAGATCGAGCTTGTGTCCGGAGCACGGCCAGTATCGCGAGCCCCCTACCGGATGGCCCCAAGGGAGCTGACTGAACTAAAGATCCAGCTACAAGAACTAATAGATGCTGGATTCGTCCGTCCAAGTTCCTCGCCCTGGGGAGCCCCGGTACTTTTCGTCAAGAAGAAGGACGGGACTCTGCGACTGTGCATCGACTATAGGGAGCTAAATAAGCTTACTGTACGCAACACGTATCCACTTCCTAGGATCGACGAACTGTTCGATCAGTTACAAGGTGCTTCGGTATTCTCCAAAATGGACCTGAGGTCCGGCTATTATCAGCTTCGGATCCGAGAGGAAGATATTCCTAAGACTGCCTTCAGCTCCCGATACGGTCTTTACGAGTTCCTAGTGATGCCCTTCGGGCTCACCAACGCTCCCTCCGCCTTCATGGCCCTGATGAATAGAGTCTTCGAACCCTTCTTGGATCACTTTGTCATCGTCTTTATAGACGATATCCTAATCTACTCGAAGACCAAGACGGACCATACCCGGCACCTGCAGATGGTCCTATTAAAGCTCCGGGAGCACTCTCTCTTCGCCAAATTCAGTAAGTGCGAATTTTGGCTAGAAGAAGTTGCATTCTTGGGCCACACGATAAACAAGGAAGGAGTGGCAGTCGACCAAGCCAAGATCCAGGCAGTACAAAATTGGCCGCCACTCAGGACGGCTGCGGATATCCGGAGTTTCCTCGGCCTTGCCGGATACTACAGGAAGTTTGTCGAGGGATTTTCCAAGATTGCCCTACCCCTGACTGCTCTCACCAAGAAGGACGTCGTATTTCGATGGACGCCGGAGTGCGAGGCTGCGTTCATCGAACTGAAGAAGCGTCTGACTTCCGAGCCAATCCTTACGATTCCTTCAGGGACCGAGGGATTTCAAATCTACACTGATGCCTCCCTGAAAGGATTGGGAGCAGTCCTAATGCAGCATGGTAAGGTAGTGGCCTACGCTTCGCGGCAATTAAAGCCGCATGAATTAAACTACGCAGCACACGATTTAGAGTTGGGCGCCGTCGTCTTCGCCCTTAAAATCTGGAGGCATTATCTGTACGGAGTAAAATGTGAGATCTTCTCCGACCACAAGAGCCTCAAGTATATTTTAACGCAGAAAGAGCTGAATCTCCGGCAGCGCCGATGGTTGGAATTCTTATGCGATTACGACTTCACTCTCCAATATCACCCCGGGAAGGCTAATAGATTCGCTGACGCTTTGAGCCGCCAGCCTGCGATAGTAGGGAGTTGGATGGAGCAGATCCCAAGGAACTTTTCCAGTCTTTGATAGACTTGGAGATTACCCTGGTTGCCCGAAGAGATCCGGAAGAGTACTATTCTCAGCTGTATTGGATGGAGATCCAATGCGATATCCGGGACCGGATACGAGAAGCCCAGAAGATCGACCCAGAGGTAATGTCGATCATCCGATCTCTGCAAGGAGGGGCACAGGAGGATTATAACTTGCATGATGGGATTCTACAATTCAAGCATCGCATATTTATTCCCGCTACTGGAGGGATTCGTGGGGAAATTCTGCAAGAGGCCCATCAGTCGAGGTACTCGATTCACCCTGGTGTAGTTAAGATGTACGTGGACTTGCGTAGGACCATTTACTGGCCCGGAATGAAGAGAGATGTCACCGAATTCGTGGCCCGGTGCCAGACCTGTCAGAAGGTCAAAGCTGAATGCCGCAGTCCAGGAGGCCTATTGCAGCCCCTGCCGATACCAGAATGGAAGTTCGAAGACATCTCCATGGACTTCGTCCACGGCCTACATCGATCCCGTGCTGGGAATGACTCAATATGGGTGGTCGTAGATCGACTCACCAAGGTAGCGCGGTTCATTCCAAACCGACAGGGTGACGGAGTAGATATCCCTGTCAGGATGTTCCTAGAACAAGTGGTACGATTTCACGGAGTACCAAAGTCCATCGTGTCTGATCGTGACGGTCGTTTCACATCTAAGGAATGGAGGCGGGTGCAGGCATATTTGGGAACCAAGTTAGCCTTCAGCACTGCCTTCCACCCGCAGACAGACGGACAGACGGAGAGGACGAACCGGACGATGGAGGATCTTCTTCGACTGTGCATAGTGGAGCACAATGAGCCGTGGGAGCAGCTGTTGCCGTTAGTCGAATTTTTGTACAATAACAGCTACCAGGCTAGTATTAAGATGGCTCCGTACGAGGCATTGTATGGAAGGCGTTGCCGAACACCGTTGACTTGGGCTCAGGAAGAGGACCCGGAAGCCTTGGGAGTGGCTTATATCGATGACGCTACGGCAGCGATACGGCTGATTCAGGAGCGAATGCGGGAAGCGCAGAGCCGGCAGGCTAAGTACTATGATGCGCGACACCGACCGGTGGAGTTCGGCGTGGGGGAAATGGTGTTTCTGAAAATAAAACCCATGCATGGTGTCTCCCGGTTGAGGAAGCAGAAAAAGTTAGATCCCCGCTTCTTGGGCCCCTATCCGGTGATAGAGCGTGTTGGCCCCGTCGCCTATCGTTTAGCCTTACCCCCAGAGTTGGGGAATCTTCATAATGTGTTTCATGTCTCTTCCTTGTGACGAGTCCTCCGGCAACCAGAGCAGTACCTTCCTACCCCTCCGGCGCAACTACTGTCAGATAGATCCGCCCGGCTCGAACCCGTCAGAGTAATAGATTACAAGGTGAAGACACTACGGAACAAAACCATTCCGATGGTTAAGGTGCTATGGTCAAACTGTGGACGAGAAGAGTTCACATGGGAACCCGAAGCACTCCTCCGAGAAAAGCACTCAGAGCTCTTTCCCCAGGTATGTTACTTTTTCCCCCCTACTTCAAGTAAATTTTCGGGGACGAAAATCCTTTTTTTATTGGATTGTAACATCCCGCCTTTTATTGGGCCACCAGAGCCTTAGTGGGCCCCAATAAAAGTGGCCCGAACCCTGCCCATGACCCGGTGGGAATTAACCCTAAGCGGGAAATAGAGCTAGAGAACTCTGAATTGAGTTCTGTCAGTTCCTGTGGCCTCGTATAGTCAATACGAGCGCATCGGAACTCGTTCAGTTGGACTCCAACGTCTAACGACAATTTTACACATTTCGACCATTTTAGCGCGCTGCGACGCGCAAATTTCGGACTTTCGTCAAACGGACTCCGATTCGACCCCAGTCAGTGGCGTTGGACTCGTGTGGTCAATACGAAGTCAACGGAAGTCGTCCCGGTCAATTTCGAAAAACGATTGGTCAACCTGTGGTCAAATCAAGCGTAGTTGCGCACCGAAAAGCGTGCGCACACCGATTATGACACGACACCCGAACTTTGACCCGACCCCGACGACTTGGACCCACTTTGACTTTGACCAGCAAGGGGGACACAACCTAGGGTTGACTTGGTCAAACCCTCATAAAAATCCACTTTTTGGATTTTTCTCCAAATGAGGGGCTCACCTCCTCTCCAAAGGAGGATGGCCCATGCCCCCCCCCCCCTAACTCTCCTTGGGCCCCCCAACCAGCAAGCAAGCCTAGGATAGGTGGAGGCCCACCCCACCCCTCTTCTCCTCCTTTTCCTCTCTCTTCCCAAAAGGCCCAAGCCCATAATGAGCTTACCATCCATTTTCCCCACATGGAAGAAAATGGGAGACCTCCAGCTGTCCTTGGACAGCTGGAGGGTGGGATTAATCCCTCCCTAAGGAGGGATTAGTCCCACACCACCCAAAGGGAGGAAGCTCCCCCTCCCCAATCCTATAAAAGGACCCCACCCTTCTCTCTTTCCCTCACAGCTCTCAGAGCAACCCCCTACCACTGCTTCCCCCTCTGCCGGAGCTCAGGTGGCCGGAAAAAGCCAAGCCGGAGCTCCTCCTCCCCTCCTCCACCACCTTGAGCCATGTCCGACCAAGCCGGCCCCTCCCGAGCCCACCAAACTCAGGTGGAAGCCTTCTCCCTCCTCCTTCTCCATTTTGGACGTCTTGCATGGCACTCCCGGCGGACGGAGCGCCGCCGCCGTCACCCCCTCCCCTCCCGTCCATTTTTAAGAAAAAATGCTCCGGCGGCGGCCGGCGGCGGCAGGCCGCCGGACCACTGCCGGAGGGAGCGCCCACCACCGGCGGGTTGGCCGGTGGTGGAGCCACGGCCGACCGGCGGCGGAGGAGCCCCGTAAGGGCTCCAGGAAATTACAGCAGCGGGGGGGAAGGGATAATGAACAGTGCTTTTATTTTATAAATTATATTATTATAATATTAATAATATTATAATAATGGTTTAATTATTTTTGAGACTAAAGTAGGCTTCTAGGAAAACAGTGTTGAACATAAAAAATGTTCCCCATGATGAGGGTTATCTGCACAAAAACTTTGAGAATTTTTGGAGTTGATTTGGTATTTTTAAAAGCCCAATTAAACTTTATTTTGCCAAATTAAAGGGCCAAAACTCTTTGAAAAATTATGAAAATTTTTCTATGCTCATTTTATATCCATATAAGGGTTGTATCAAAATTTGAGCTCATGGGGATAAGTTTTGATATTTTTCCCAAAATATGGAAGCCTAGGACCGCGCTCGATATTATTACGCTCGTTTTCTTCGAAAATGAAAATTGGAGCGCGCGACTATCCTCTCTAATTTGAATAATAAATTCAAATTATATTATCGACGAGAGTGGCTGAGGAAAGTGACCATGCTCCGGGTGTTTCGAGAGTTCATGAAACTGTCGAGCGCCTCGACTCTCGGGTGATTTAGGCACGCTCGGAAGTGAGAGCACGAGTGGTGAGTTATGAATTATTCTTGACGAATAATGAAAGTATAACTTCTGATAAGCCCCAATCCGATTAAGCCGTGGTTAATAAGGCGCAACCAACTCATAATCGGATCTTAATAAAGGTGTAACCCAAGAAAACCTTATTAAAAACTGGGATGGAACTGAAAAATCTCTCCTGAGAACGGAGATGGAACTGAAGCCTCCTGTATGGAGTGATTGGACTACTAACCATTTTCTTTATGATTATTCCAGTTTTGCACTGGTCCAGTTCCTTTATTCTTTTCAGTTCAGTACTTTCAATTCAGTACTACTCCAGTCTCGTACTGGTCAAGATTATTTCATTACTTTCATTTCAGTACTACTCCAGTCTCGTACTGGTCAAGCTTATTTCAATACTACTCCAGTCTTGTACTGGTCACATTTCTTTCCAGCACTTTAAATAAGCAGCATAACCACCGCACTTGATCTTATCGCATTTTACTTTTATATTCCCGGGTACTGCTCTGACGAGCAGTTGTTGTTTAGGTTGAGCCTTAGTTGGGGATATCCGGAGTTGAGGTAGTCCTACAGGTCTAGCCCCAAATAAAGCGCTCCCACGCTCCTTGTCGAAAGTAGAGCAAAGTGCCGATGCCCGAAGTGTAAGCCTAGTAAGGCAGGCCGTCGTAGACCCGATGTTATATTGTTTGCAATTGTTTGATTGATTGTAAATTGCTTGCGGTGAAATGGTGGCGGGTCAGTCCCTTCCGCAGACCGTTCGTACCGGTGCGGCAAGGTTGACGACTCAAGGCGACAGGGAGATGAGTACCACGGGTGACCGGCCGTTATATTCCCCGTCGGGTTTTCCTCCGCTAGTCGGCCAAAATGATTCGCCGGATGTCGCTCACATCCAAGAGTACACAAGGTTGTACGTGAGGGCCTGGGGTTGTGCGGTACGATTACCCCCAAAAGTAGCAGGACTGGCCACTGTCACTGACGGCCACATCGGTGAGGCCCGCGAGGCTCGCTACCCTGCTGGAACAGAAGCGGTCCAAACTATGTCGACATAGGGTTTGTGTGCGCGGCTATGAATGCCTGCGGTTTGTGTGCGCGGCTATGAATGCCTGTGGTTTGTGTGCGCGGCTATGAATGCCTGCGGTTTGTGTGCGCGGCTGTGAATGCCTGCGACAGAATTCAAGATATGAAAACCTGTTGTGCTGATGAGCTAGTAGAGCCTTGCTATAACCGTTTTATGTTATTGCTGCTTTTTCCGGTTATACTGCACTCTTTTATAATTGCTCCTAGTTGTTCATATATGAAATGTTGTGATAACCTTCTCTTGCTTCAGCTATTTACTTTTGTTGGGTGGGTGCGTGCTCGTCCCCAGGATGTGGATCCGGGGAGGAGATTTGTTTCCACTTAGCTCTGTGACTAACGGTTATTTGATTAACCATTCATAGGAGGTGGAGCACCGTAGTGACCCGCTGCCGCAGGAGATTACGCCAGCAGCTAGGTCTACTCGAGCAGATGCACCCCCGCCGTCTCCGGTGTTTAGAGACGTGAGTACCGCCGAGCAGTTTAGAAGAGAGAGTGTGTGAGAGACTTATGTAGTACATGTATAGCCCACGGGCTTTTATAAACGCATAAGGCTCCGGCCCTAGAACCTCTGTATTAATATGATATGTTATATATATATGATATGTTATATATATATGATATGTTATATATATATGTAGTGGTTTCCTGTTAATGCTTCCGCTATATTCTGATGGGTTTTGAATGTTATGATTCGAACCACTCAAGACGGCCATCTAGTGCTTGAATAGGGTGGATTGTTTCCCCTATGAGCCCTGGGTGGACGTCTTGGGCCAGTAGTACCCCTCCGGCCCGACCCGGGCAAAAGGTTGGGGGGGGGTACTACAAAGAAGACTCAGTTCAAGGGCAAAAAGGAAAGGTCCTTTGTTGCCAAGAAGGACAAGAGTTTGACTGATCAGTCATCTTCAGAAACAGATTCAGAAGCTGAAGCCTATATTGGATTGTTTGCTGAAGAGGAGGAAGATGAGTTCATGCAATTAATGAACTCAATTTATGAGCATGAGGACAATTAGTACAATGGACTGATGGCCTTAACAGAAGGAGACAAAATCCAAGATCAGTCTGGACCAAGTAAGGTACTAAGTTGTTCTTCAAGTTCAATTTCTAGTACTGAGTCAGAATCAGATACATCTACATCAAGTGATGTGGGTGGGTCTGAATCTGAAGGATATATTCATCAGTTAATTGATGAATATAGGGACTTGTTGCAGGCCTTGAAGAGAAGCAAATCCTTGGCCAAAACTCAGGCAAAGGAGATTGCTTGTCTTAAATTGACTGCTGCTGATTTTGACAGGTTGTTTGATTAGAAACTAAATGAAATAGCCAGACTGAAGAACATTACTGTCATTCAGATGGGTACTATTACATTTAAGAATGATCAAATTAGGAATCTGGAGGTTAGACTTCAGAAGGAGAAGGATATTGTAGCAAGTTTTTCTAAACCAAAATCTGTTCTACCTTTGATAGATGAGTTTGTACCTCATAATGGTAAAACTGGATTGGGGTTTACAAAACCTGCCTAAACAGGAAAGTCCAAATCTAAGGGCAAAGCCCAGTACTCAACAAGAAGCCTGATGTAGATAAAACAGCTAGGGTTGTACCTAAACAAAGGTACAACAGATTTGAGTGCTGGTGTTGTGGCAAGGTAGGCCACTTTGCCATACACTGCTGGCACAATTCAAGTGTTAAGGAGAGTAGCAAACTGCCTGCTAGAAAAGCTACAGGTAGTTTTGTTAAAAGTCAGACTAACTTGCACCAAGGACCCAAGAGTTATTTGGGTTCTAAGGTTAAGTAATTTGTTTTGCAGGTGAGTCCAAGTGGCCATGCCCCTATATGGTACTTGGACAGTGGATGTTCCAGGCACATGACTGGAACTAGGTGATTGCTGAAGGACTATACACCAATAAGGATGGTCCTAAAGTTACCTTTGCTGGTTCAGAAAAAGGAATCATCAAAGGCTTTGATAACATTTCTAGCAAACTAATTACAATTACTCAAGTGGCTTATGTAAATGGTTTGAAACATAACCTCATTAGCATAAGTCAGCTGAGTGATTTAGGATATGACATCTCATTTGTCAAGGATGGTTGTCATATCATTAGGTCAAGTGATCAAAAGATCATTCTGACAGGATATAGGAAGAGAAATGTCTATTGTCTAAACATTATGTGTGAGAACATTGTTTCTCCTATTTGTCTTGTAGCTGATGAGAAAGTCTCACATTATGTTAAATGGCACAAGAGGCTGGCTCATCTTAACTATAAGACAATTGTCCAGCTCTTTAGCAAAGAGTTAGTGAGGAATGGTCCTCAGGTTAAGTGTATAAAGTGAAAGGGGAAACTAGATCTGATATACTCTAAAGGGGGGGTGAATAGAGTATATGGTGCTTTTTAAAACACAAAGAAAAACTTTTGCAAGGCTTTACAACAATTGTTGTAATGAATGTGAGCAGGGAAGCAGAAATAAAATAAACCACAAAACTAAGCTATGCACAAAAGAATCTAGTCCAGAAACAAAAGAAAGACATGCACAACCAGAAGACACAAGGAAATATAGTGGTTCCCCAACTTGGGTACATCCACTCTTCTACCACCCTAGGTAGGAATCCACTGCAGGATGAGTTGATCAGGTGTCCTGGGCACCAATGAGCTTTTGATAAGGTGCTCAAAAACCAAATCAGATTTTTTGATCAGGTGTCTTGCCACCAATGAGCTTTTGACAAGGTGCTCAAAAACCAACTTCAAACTTTTGAAGGGAGTTTGAAAAACCCTTTACAGAATGGGGTGAGAGAGTGATGGCAGTCTTCTCTTTCTCAAGCAACTGAGAAGACTATGTGGATTCAGTGATGTTGTCAAAGCTCCCCCTGAGTCCTTGAAGTCTTCAGGAAGATGAGCTTTGCTGAGGGTGATAGGCCTTCAAAGATAGATCTCCAGCAAAGGATGATTTCAGCAAGCTGAAATATTGAGTGTCTGGAGTCTTGAAGTGATGTTGGCCTTGAACACTTGAGAGCTGAAGAGATCTTAAGATTTGAAAGCTTGATCTCTTGATGAGTGTTCTTCTGAATTCTTGTTGACAGAAAATTTTCAGAGTCTCTGTATATTGAGAGATGTCCAGTTCTTGTCAATCTCTCTTCACTGTTCTTGATTCAAGAAAAACATTCTCTCTTTTATTCTCTGAATCTCAATAGGAAAATTGCTCTGTCAAAGATAGCCGTTGGTCTGAATTAATTACAGCCTTAATTGCATAAAAAGTTCTGAAGGAAAGTCCACTGATATATTCCTTGAAAAATCCCTTGAAACTTGCTCCAGAATTAAATGAAAACGGCTGGCAGATCTTCTGACTTAAATGCAGAATAACTTCTATCTTGATTTGAATTTGAATTCTGAAGATCAACTGAAATCGTCGAACTGAGCTCTGCTATCGTCGAGCTGAGCTCAGCGAACTGGAAAAAGCAAGCAGCAAAGAAATCGTCGATCTGAGCTCAAAGATCGTCGAACTGAGCTCAGAGATAAAGATCCAGTACAGAGTCAAAATCATCGACCTGAGCTCAGCGATCGTCGAATGGAGTTCGACGATATTGAGAAGTTGAGCTCAGCGATCGTCGACCAGAGCTCGACGATATTGGGAGGCTTGAGCTCAGCGATCGTCGAATGGAGCTCGACGATCTGCCAAAGTTGAGCTAGACGATCGTCGACCGGAGTTCGACGAAACGTCGTGCTGAGCTCGACGATTTGGACTTAGTCTCCAGAAAAACTTGGGTCTTCAGAGCAGCTTTCAAACCTAGACTCCTGATCCCTTAGACTCAATTCTAATTGACCTATAATCTATACAGAAGGTCAAAACATAGAATCCTAGAGACATAGTGATCCTGACCCAAATTAGTAATAGGGTGTTCCAACAATCTCCCCCTATTTGGGTTAGGAGAACTATTTACAGACATTGAAAAACAAACAACATCAGACAGAAAAACATAAAACAACAACAACAAGACACAGAGCAGAACCATCACAGAGATATATTATATATGTGATATCCAGATAGCAGTTAGAAGAACCAAAAGTTGTCACCTTACAGAGTTATTCCTTTTCTTTGCCTTTTACCATTTTAATTTCCTGTTAGGATTTAATGCTTGTTGTTTTGATCTGGTATCATCAGCTGCACCCAAATAGATTTGCTTTGAAGCCCTGGGAACCACTGCAGCTGGATGCAACTCCATGTACCTGTCTGCATCAAAAAACTTACTGGAAGCATATCTTTCTAACTCTTTTTGCCTCTGCTCTGACATGGTTGATATGTTGGAGGTGTCTAGCCCTTGTTCCTTTGCTTTCTTTATCTGATCTAAGGCAGCCAGTTCTTTCATCCTTGCAGTCCAAGCCATAGGATTTTTCTCAGGATCCTCAAATGGAACAGGTGGCTCATACCTGTTGGAAGTAGTTTCTTGAGGTGCCCTGGCAGTCACATTTTCTCTAAGCTTATAAGGGAATGGACCTGAAGATGTATCAGAAGAAACATGTCCACCCCTGGAATAAGGATGCTGCCTGGAGTGTCCTTTGGAGTAAACCTGAGTTTCTCTTTGGTTTCCCCTATATCCTCCCCTTCTAGAGTAGGACCCCCTAGATTGGCTTTCCCTTTGATATGTTCTTGCATGAGGCTGGTAGGGAGCCTGGCTTCTAGCAGGGCCTGATCTTGCAGAGCTGCCACCTGCACCTGCATCAGGTGGAGGTGGTGGAGGAGGATGAGGGTGCTTGGACTGGAAGAATCTTTATCAAACTTCCTCTTCTTCTTCATTGCCTTTAACTGGTTCCTGGAGAATTGCATCCAATGCTCAGAGATTGGGCAATTGTGCAGAATATAATATGGAACATCATTATCATCTCTGACTTTGGCAGGAGGAACTCTCTTCAAGGCCTTACTTCTTGCCTTTCTTTTCCTTGCAATTGTGGCAGATGAGTCATCAGAAGCAGTAGCATAATCCTCAGATTCAGAGCTTTGTTCATCATATAGTGCATCAAGCTTCTTCATCAAATCCTCTTTTAACTGGACAGCAGCTGATGGGGCAGAAGATACAGAAACAGGAGGAGCAACAGGAGCAGCAGCAGATGTTACAACAATTACAGGAGCAGCAGCAGCTTCAGAGATAATAACTTCTACAGCAGTGGCAACTTCAGAGATAGCAACTTCAACAGCAGGCTCAACATCAACAGCCTCTGTCATCAGAAAATCCTGTGAGAAGGGCTCAACAGCAGCAATTGAAACAGTTTCTTCCTCAGTAGCAACAGCAATTCTAGAGGTAGACACAGCATTGTCTTCAGCAGCAGCAGCAGCATCATCATAAGCAGCAGTCACTGACTGAATAAAACCAGAGAGGATTCTGGGGTCACAGCAGGAGAAGGGCACTAGAGCCCTGGTCAAGTCTTCTGACTGGGCAGCAAGAACCTCTGGGGGCTGGACATATAGACTTCTGGAAGGCAGCTGAAGTAAGCAGGGTCAAAGGTAGACAGCAAAGACCTTAGGTCTATTGCAAGTACTGGAATGGCAGCAGCAGCAGACACAGAACCAGTGGCAGTAGCAGTAGCAGAAGCAGCAGCAGCCTGGAAGCTGGCTTCATAGGGCATCTCCCCCTGCCTGGATGCAGAAACCTGTGCATCAAGGCACACTGCTGGGGGTGCTGCTATGGGGGTAAGGAAAGAGGACAGCCTGGCAGAGAGAGCTGCCACTGATTGTTGCAGAGGAGCTAAGGAGGCCTCCATGAGAAGGGAGAGCCTAGGAGCAAGGAGCTCATACAACAGATCAGCAAGGGCTGGGAGATCTACATGCTCAAGGGGAGCAGAGGTAGAAGGTACAGGGATGGCTGAGGGAGCTGGAGGAGGAGGGCTGAAGGGTGGAAGGGATGGCTCAGGAGAGGGTATGGTAGAGATGGGGGGTACATGAATGGAAATGGAGGGAGTGAAGGTGGGTTGATCAATAAGTTGATGAAGAAGGTCTTGGAAAGTTGTTGAGGTGGTGGGGAAATCTGGAGGAGAGGAGGGGGAATCATCCATGTAGGATTCATCCAAGAGAGTGAAGGATGGAATGGATGCAGAGGAGGTGACATCTGGAGGTGGATAGGAGAAAAGGGGATGGAAGAGGTCTGCTGGAGGAGATGAAATTGTTGCTGGGGATGGAATTGAGGTTGGAGATGGGCTGGAAATGGTAATGGTGGAGGTTGCTGGAGAGGTGGATGGAGCTGGAGGAGGGGAAGCAGCAGCACTGGCAGCAGGCAGGTCTTCTGCAGGGGCAGAGACCTGGGGTGGAGTGACTCTAAGAGTCCTGGTGCCTGAAGGGCCAGAAGAGGAGGGCCTACTGGGCTTGGAGATTTGCCTGTCCCATTTGCCAAAAAGGGCACAGGTGAGTCTCTTGGAGGCATTGATGTGCACTCCAGA
This sequence comes from Platanthera guangdongensis, assembly GCA_039583875.1. NCBI lineage: Eukaryota > Viridiplantae > Streptophyta > Magnoliopsida > Asparagales > Orchidaceae > Platanthera > Platanthera guangdongensis. Next base: position 150,769,430 of record CM077147.1, on the reverse strand, counting down.
GGAGACTAGCAGTGCAGGGCACTTAGTCTGGAGGAATATTCCCAGAATTCTTCCAAAGTTGACAAAGGTCTTGTTGATCTTTTTCTTCAACAGATCAAAGAACACTTCTCCCCAGTTCAAGCTTTTCTATCTACCAGAGCTCCCATAAGGCAGAGCTGGAATCTGGAGATAGTATCATGAGCAGAATGCTTGGCCAAAAGGACCTTGCCTACAACATCAGCCATAAACCTGTATTCCACAGACAGGTTTCTCTTAAACAGTTTGCTAGGGTTCCCCTCAGGATGACCCATCCTGGCAAGAACATCAGCAAACTCTTCTCCAGAAAGGTCAGCAGAGTCTTCATCATTCCTGAAGCCAAATACCTCTGTGAGTACTGCTGAAGTCAGAGGTACCTGGGTGCCACCAATGGAGCCAACTATGGTGTTGTTGTCCAGGTTGTGGGCAGTATATACCCATTCTTTAATTTCATCAGATGCTAGTTTGATTCTGGTGGACATCAAGGCAGTTAATTGCTGATCTTTGAATAAGTTGAGAATATCTTGGAAGATTTGGGATCTGTGGTGTTGAAGGAATCGAAATCGATGTCAAAGCCGGCATCAAATTTCATTGCAGAGAGTACAGCAACTGAAACGGCCATGGTACCTGCAAAAAATCAACAAACAAAACGACCAAGTGTAGAACTGTTTGGAGGGAAGAAAATTTTGCAGAGAAATTGAAAGCGCAAGAGAGAACGACGGCAAAAAAAGAGTTTTATATTAGGGTTCGACGCAGAAAAGGAAGGATCGTTGAACTCAGTTCGACGATCGAGGCTCCTAAAGGAATCTGAAGAGACTCCAAAATCGTCGATCTCCGTTCGACGATCTGGAAAGGCGTCGAGCTCCGTTCGACGATCGTTCAGTGAACAAAATCGTCGAGCGCCGTTCGACGATCGTTGACCAGAGGAGATAGTCCATACTATCAGAGGGGCGCTGAACTCAGTTCGACGATTCTGGAAATCGTCGAACTCCGTTCGACGATCTTAGGAGAAATCGTCGAGCGCAGTTCAGAGATCAGAGAATTTCTAGATACTAAGAAAAATCAGAAATTTTGCCTAGTCTTGGTCAATTTTAGCTTTCAAAATCTTGGGTTTTATTTGAGACTTCCTCCATCTAGCATGCCTAACTGATTTAGGAAGAAAGTATGTTTCTTTTCATCCAAAGGCTTGGTGAAAATATCTCCCCTTTGTAAATCAGTTGGGATATACTGCAATTCAATTTTATTCTTCTCAACATTATCCCTTAAGAAATGATGCCTAATTTCTATATGTTTTGTCCTACTATGGAGGACTGGATTTTGAGCTATGGAGATAGCACTTGTATTGTCACAAAATATTTTTGACTTCTCTAAGTTGTAACCATAGTCTAGGAGTTGATTTTGAATCCACAATATTTGTGAACAACAACTGCCTGCAGCCATGTATTCAGCTTCAGCAGTTGAAGTTGACACAGATGTTTGTTTCTTGCAAAACCAGGAGACAAGTCTATCACCAAGGAACTGACAAGTTCCACTGGTGCTTTTCCTGTCAATTCTGCATCCAGCATAATCAGCATCAGAGAATCCAGTTAACTCAAATGCTGAATCTTTTGGATACCAGAGTCCTAGATTTGGACAACTTTTAACATACCTGAGAATCCTCTTTACTAATGTGAGATGTGACTCTCTAGGGCTAACTTGGAATCTAGCACATATACATGTAGCAAACATTATATCTGGTCTACTAGCTGTAAGGTACAGTAAAGAGCCAATCATTGCTCTATATGTTGTCTGATCAACAGGTTTCCCATGTTCATCAGCATCCAATACAGCATTGGTAGGCATGGGTGTTTTCATGCAAGATGCCTCAGACATGCCAAATTTCTTAACCAGTTCATTAGCATATTTGGTTTGAGAAATAAAGATGCCCTCAGCATGTTGTTTGACTTGCAATCCTAGGAAGAAGGATAGCTCACCCATGCTACTCATCTCAAATTTAGAGTGCATTAGGTTGGAAAACCTTCTGCATAGTTTTGAGTCGGTAGAACCAAAAATGATATCGTCTACATAAATTTGTACTAGTAGGGTATGGGACTTATGGGTTCTAATGAAAAGAGTTTGGTCTACTCTACCCCTTATAAAATTATTTTTCAAGAGAAAGCATGCTAGGGTCTCATACCATGCTCTGGGAGCTTGCTTGAGACCATATAATGCTTTATTCAATTTAAAACAAAATCAGGATGAGTTGGAGAGATAAAACCTGGAGGTTGTCTGACATAGACTTCCTCTTTGATGTCTCCATTTAAGAAGGCACTCTTGACATCCATTTGATAAACTTTGAAGCCTTTGTGAGCTGCATAAGCTAAGAAAATCCTGATGGCTTCTAATCTTGCAACAGGTGCAAAGGTCTGGTCGTAGTCAATTCCTTCTTCTTGAGAATATCCTTGGGCAACTAGCCTTGCCTTGTTCCTTACTATTACTCCTTGATCATCCAGTTTGTTTCTGAATACCCATTTTGTTCCAACAATGGAATGATCCTTAGGCTTTGGCACTAGTTCCCATACTTTGTTCCTCTCAAATTGATGCAGCTCCTCTTGCATGACAATGATCCAGTGTGGATCTTGCTCTGCATCTTGAATGGACTGAGGTTCAATTTGAGAAAGGAAGCAGGTGTGCAACAGGTTTTGGTTGACCTGATTTCTGGTTTGCACACCAGCTGAGAGTTCTCCAATTATTTGGGTAATTGGATGGTCTCTGGATGTTACTAAGTCAACAGGGGTTGTTGATTGTACATTAACCTGTATTGTTGTTTCCTCTTGTGGTACAACAACTGGCTCTTCAAGCTGAGCTTCAATATGTTGAGCATTGCTTTCATCTTCACTGCTTTCATCCTCTTGAGCAACCTGTAGCTTGTTCATATCTTCAACTAGAGAGTGTTCCTGCAAAGGTTCTATGGTAGAAGAAATCTTCTCCTTGAAAGACATGTTAGTTTCATCAAAAGAGACATGAACAGATTCCTCAATTTTCAATGATGATTTATTATAAACCCTATATGCCTTGCTGATCATGGAGTATCCCAGACAACACTCCTTCATCAGCTTTGGCTTGAAATTTTGCTAGATGTTTCTTATCATTATTGTGAATATAACAAATGCAACCAAAAATTTTGAAATAGTCAACTTTAGGTTTCTTCCCTTTGAGTAATTCATAGGGAGTCTTTCCCTTCAGTTTATGTATCAGACTCCTGTTCAGCATATAGTTGGAGGTGTTTACTGCCTCTGCCCAAAAGGATAGAGGTAGATGAGCATCTGACAACAATGTGGTGGCAGATTCAATAAGGGTTCTATTTTTCCTTTCAGCTACCCCATTTTGTTGAGGAGTTCTAGGAGCTGAGAAAGTGTGCCTGATCCCTTCACTCTGACAGAACTCTTGCATAAGAAGAGAATCAAACTCTGTCCCATGATCACTTCTGATCAGGGCAATGTGAGTATTGAACTCAATCTTTACACATTTGAGAAACTCTGTCAGACACTTAAAGTTATCAGACTTCTTCCTTAGAAAGAACACCCAAGTGAATCTGGAGAAGTCATCTACAATCACTAAAGTGTAGGATTTCCCTCCTAGGCTTTGTACTGTGATGGGTCCAAATAGATCCATGTGTAACAGATACAATATCCTAGGTGAATCACTCTTATTAAGTGACTTAAAGCTGTTTTTAGTTTGCTTGCCTAATTGACAAGCCTTGCAAAGTCCTTCCTTCTTGTAGGGGCCAGAAGGTAGTCCTCTAACAAGGTTGTCCTTGGATAGCCTAGCAATAGTTCTAAGGTTTAGGTGTCCTAATCTCTTATGCCATAAAACATTTGGTCTATGAACTGAATTGAATAAGCAGATGTCTACAGTAGTTGAAAGAAAATCTACTAAGTAGATGTTACCTTTCCTTTTACCTGTTAACACAGTTGTGTTGTCCTCTGATTTGATTTTGCATGAAGTTTTGCTGAAGTTCACTTGGTAGCCTTCATCACACAGCTGACTGATGCTGATTAGGTTGTGCTTCAGTCCTTCCACATATGCTACCTTCTTGAAGGTTACAGAACCAATCTGGACTGCTCCATATCCTTTAGTTTGTCCAAAGTTGGAATCACCAAAGATAACTTTGGGTCCAAGCTTGGCTTTAAAGGAATTGAGGTTGTCCTTGTTCCCTGTCATGTGCTTGGAGCACCCACTATCCAAATACCATTGCTGGTTAGATGTTGGATAGGTCTTCATCTGCACATAAAGCAATTCACTTGTTTTTGACCCAGTTTACCTTGGGCCTAGGTTGATAACCTTTAAACTCAGAAATAAAAGATATCCCTGGCTGACTCTTATATCCTTCAGGATGATATCTCCTTGGAGATAAAATCCATTCAGTATAAGGGTTAAATGTTTGGGATGAAGAACCCTCAGGATTCAATTTTGACTTGCCCTTGAAAAATTTTTCCACTGCTCTGACCCCTGTTCGACGATCTTGGAGCTGAGTTCGACGATCTTGGGTCAGATCGTCGAGCTCCGTTCGACGGTCGACTATGGCTGAGGTCAGGTATATGGGATCGTCGAGCAGCGTTCGACGATCTTGGCTGAGATCGTCGACCTGCGTTCGACGATATTTCCTGAGATCGTCGAGCTGCGTTCGGCGATCGTCGATCTCCGTTCGACGATTTGTGCTGGACTTTAGTTTTCTGAGGCAGATCAGAATTCTTCCTGGCAACCTCTACAACTCCCTTTCCCTTGTCAGAAATGAACTTGATAGGGGTTGTTAGAACAATAGGTTGGCTGGATGAGGCACCCAAGCCCAGTGTACTGTTGAATCTTGAGTTCACTGTGCTTGTGATGTCCATCAACTTGATGCTTCTCCCATTGAGAGATTCTTCAAGCTTCTTGGCCTCAAAGAGCTCACTCTTCAGTGAAGCTATCTGTTCCCTATAGTTCTCCAACTCCTGAGAGAGTTTGAGGTTTTCTGATTTTAAATCACTTTGTTCAGATAATTGATTTCTGAGAGAGATGATCTCTTTCTCAGACTTTAGCAGATCTAAACATAGTGCTTTAAATTCAAGCTTAAAATCTTCTGAGGTAAAATCAAAAGAGCTGATTACCTGATCTTCTTCTGGTTGAGTCTCTGAGTCTGACTCTGACTCTTCTTCTTCTGAGCTGTTCTGTGAGGCATTGATTGCCATCATGCAAAACTCCTTTTCCTCTGCATCATCCTCATCATCACTTGAGCTGGAAGAGGTCTCTGACTCTTCTTCAGTCTCACTCCAGGATTCAGCAACAAATCCTTTCCTTGTGTGCTTATTTTTGCTAGTGGAAGGTTTGTTGTTTCCATGCCTTTTGGAGTCCTTCTCCTTTCTTCTTTCTTTTCTTTCCCTTCTGTCCTTGTTCTTATTCTCTGGACAGTCAGGAACTATATGCCCTGGTTTCCTGCAACCAAAGCAGATGATATCTTTGTTATTGCCAATGGACTTGTCATACCTTGGCTTGTCTTGCTCCTTGTATGATCTTCTTCTGAGGTCCTTCCTGGCCATCTTATAGAATCTTTTGGCCAATAGGCTGAGAAGATCATCATTGCTTGTGGCCTTTTCTTCAGGCAGATCCTCAGCTGCCTTGAATGCAATAGTCTTCTCGTTTCTTGTGGCTGGAGAAGCAGCCTTCTGTTCTTCTTCTCTGTTCTTGATGAGTAGCTCATAAGATTTGAGCTTTCCCAACAAGGCTTCAGTGGTAATCTCATTTAGGCTTCTGGCATCTTTAATTGGCCAGATTCTTGAATCCCAAGTGCTGGGGAAGCACATTAGGATCTTGTCATTGAGTTCTGTCAGTGAGATTTCTTTATCTAATGTCCTCAGTTCACTGACAATTAGACTCAATCTATTGTACATGTCTCCCACTGACTCAGTTTCTCCCTTCTTGAAGTTCTCATATTGGGAGATGAGATGAGATCTTCTGTCCTTTCTCTCATCAGCTGAGCCAGAGACAATTTCTGAGAGCTTGTCCCAGATCTCCTTGGCTGAATTACATTCAGCTACCTTCTGAAAAATGTCATCTGACATTGTCTGAGCTAGAATGTTCATTGCCTTGGCATCAGCTACTTTCCATCTTTTAATGTCAGCATCTGTTCCTGATGGAGGTGGAACAGCACTTGTGCTTGTGCTCTCTGGAGGTCTTGGGCACACTGTCAAAACAGAATTAAAAATATCTTCGTCAATTGAATTCATGTAGAGTTTAATCCTTGCCTTCCAAAGTGCAAACTTTGATAGATTGCACACTGGAGGTCTGGTGCTAGCATAATCTTTGTTTCTGGGCCATGGTTTGTGCAAGCTAACACAAAAAAAAAGGAAACAAAAGAAGGATCTAGTTTGGGATCTTTGGGGTTCAGGTGTTAGCCTGTACAACCAAATAGATATGGTATGTTTAACCAACCTGGCTTTGATACCAATTGAAAGGGGAAACTAGATCTGATATACTCTAAAGGGGGGGTGAATAGAGTATATGGTGCTTTTTAAAACACAAAGAAAAACTTTTGCAAGGCTTTACAACAATTGTTGTAATGAATGTGAGCAGGGAAGCAGAGATAAAATAAACCACAAAACTAAGCTATGCACAAAAGAATCTAGTCCAGAAACAAAAGAAAGACATGCACAACCAGAAGACACAAGGAAATATAGTGGTTCCCCAACTTGGGTACATCCACTCTTCTACCACCCTAGGTAGGAATCCACTGCAGGATGAGTTGATCAGGTGTCCTGGGCACCAATGAGCTTTTGATAAGGTGCTCAAAAACCAAATCAGATTTTTTGATCAGGTGTCTTGCCACCAATGAGCTTTTGACAAGGTGCTCAAAAACCAACTTCAAACTTTTGAAGGGAGTTTGAAAAACCCTTTACAGAATGGGGGTGAGAGAGTGATGGCAGTCTTCTCTTTCTCAAGCAACTGAGAAGACTATGTGGATTCAGTGATGTTGTCAAAGCTCCCCCTGAGTCCTTGAAGTCTTCAGGAAGATGAGCTTTGCTGAGGGTGATAGGCCTTCAAAGATAGATCTCCAGCAAAGGATGATTTCAGCAAGCTGAAATATTGAGTGTCTGGAGTCTTGAAGTGATGTTGGCCTTGAACACTTGAGAGCTGAAGAGATCTTAAGATTTGAAAGCTTGATCTCTGATGAGTGTTCTTCTGAATTCTTGTTGACAGAAAATTTTTCAGAGTCTCTGTATATTGAGAGATGTCCAGTTCTTGTCAATCTCTCTTCACTGTTCTTGATTTAAGAAAAACATTCTCTCTTTTATTCTCTGAATCTCAATAGGAAAATTGCTCTGTCAAAGATAGCCGTTGGTCTGAATTAATTACAGCCTTAATTGCATAAAAGTTCTGAAGGAAAGTCCACTGATATATTCCTTGAAAAATCCCTTGAAACTTGCTCCAGAATTAAATGAAAATGGCTGGCAGATCTTCTGACTTAAATGCAGAATAACTTCTATCTTGATTTGAATTTGAATTCTGAAGATCAACTGAAATCGTCGAACTGAGCTCTGCTATCGTCGAGCTGAGCTCAGCGAACTGGAAAAGCAAGCAGCAAAGAAATCGTCGATCTGAGCTCAAAGATCGTCGAACTGAGCTCAGAGATAAAGATCCAGTACAGAGTCAAAATCGTCGACCTGAGCTCAGCGATCGTCGAATGGAGTTCGACGATATTGAGAAGTTGAGCTCAGCGATCGTCGACCAGAGCTCGACGATATTGGGAGGCTTGAGCTCAGCGATCGTCGAATGGAGCTCGACGATCTGCCAAAGTTGAGCTAGACGATCGTCGACCGGAGTTCGACGAAACGTCGTGCTGAGCTCGACGATTTGGACTTAGTCTCCAGAAAAACTTGGGTCTTCAGAGCAGCTTTCAAACCTAGACTCCTGATCCCTTAGACTCAATTCTAATTGACCTATAATCTATACAGAAGGTCAAAACATAGAATCCTAGAGACATAGTGATCCTGACCCAAATTAGTAATAGGGTGTTCCAACATAAAGGTTGGGATATGCTCAGCTTGTCAAAAGGGCAAGCAGACCAAATCCACCTTTCATAGCCTTGAGAATAAAGATGTTGTGAGGTGTCTATACCTCTTGCATATGGATCTTTTTGGTCCTATGCCTGTTCACAGCCTAGGTAGGAAGGTCTATACATTTGTGGTAGTTGATGACTACTCAAGGTATTCCTGGGTGTTCTTCCTAAGGCAAAAATCTGAAAAACCAAGTATCTTGTATAGTTTTGGTAAACAAATTCAGAATGAATTGAACAGTACAGTGGTCAAAATCAGAAATGACCATGGTACTGAATTTCAGTCTGAAAGTATGACAAAACTGTGTGAAGAGTTTGGAATTTTTCAGGAATTTTCCTCACCAAGAACACCTCAACAAAATGGTATTGCTGAAAGAAAAAATAGAACCTTGATAGAGGCTGGTAGAACCCTATTAAGTGACACTTCCCTCCCAGAATATTTCTGGGCTGAGGCAGTTAATACTGCATGTCATGTAATCAATAGGGCTACTATCACCAAGAGCCACAAGAAGACCCCCTATGAGATTGTGAAAGGCAGAAAACCAAATCTATCCTATTTCAGGATCTTTGGTTGCAAGTGCAATATCCTTAACAATGGTAAGTCTTATCAACCAAGTTTGCTGCCAAATCCCAAGAGGGAATCTTTGTTGGGTACAGCAACAACAGTAAGGCTTATAGGGTCTACAACTTGATTACTCAAGTTGTAGAAGAGTCTGTTCATGTAGTTTTTGATGAAGCTAGACTCATTAACAATGAATTGCCTAGAAGTGTTTGCAGCTCCACAGGTGTAACTGAGAAGATGGACAAGCTTACTATTGCAGAAGGTCCTACTGCAAGTCAGCAAGTGGAAGAAGGTGGTTGTTGTCCAGGGGGAGTACAAGATACTCCTGTTGCTGAAGAAGACCAAGAGGAGCAGCTGAAGGTGTACAACCAGAAGACAGGCTGCCTCCAGCAAATAGGCATTTAAAAGATCATCCAGCCAATCAAATTATTGGAGATCTCAGACAAGGGGTACAAACAAGGAGCAGGAATCTAAGTTCAGTTCTCTACTTCAGCTTTCTATCCCAAATAGAGCCAAAGAAATTTGAAGAAGCAATCCTAGACCCTCATTGGATTGAGGCCATGTAAGAGGAGTTGAACCAGTTCAAAAGATACAAAGTCTGGGAGCTAGTTCCTAAACCAAAAGACCACAACATTATTGGAACTAAGTGGATATTTAGGAACAACTTGGATGAGAATGGAATTATTATAAAGAATAAAGCTAGACTAGTTGCAAAAGGATATAGGCAGGAAGAAGGTATTGATTTTGATCAAACCTTTGCTCTAGTGGCAAGACTGGAAGCAATAAGGATGTTCCTTGCTTCAGAGGGTTGTCCACCTCTCGCCTCTTGCATGTGGGTATCCTCTCATCTCGCTAGTCCCCCTTTTTCGCTTGCTGGATCTCCTCTCGCGAGCCCGAGGTTGTACACAATCCCCACTCTTTTCGAGGTTGCCCTAACCTCGGAAAGATAAGTCCAACCCCGACTCGCGATGTCAGGACTCATTCATGAGAATCTTTGGTGCCCTCCCCCTGTAAGACCCCCCTCCCCTTACCAAGGAGGGCTACCGGATCTTATGCCCAGAACCGCCGTCTTACGGTGACACTAACTCACGGGTTAGTCGACACCGCAATACGCCGATTCTGCCGCCTAGTACAATCATTAACCTGTAGGCCAACATGAGAAGAAAGAAGTAAACTGTATATAAAACCATCAGTCCACAAGTCACAGTACAATCATGTAAAAGAAATGAATAGTACAATAGTCCACAATAGAGTACAAATGAAAGAGTAAAAAGGGCTTATGCCCAGTACATCAAATCTCTCTCTCACAAAATCATAAATGCGGAAGCTATGCTAGAACATCAGATCTCGTCCCACCTGAGGACGCACAGTAGTGGTAGTAGCCTACTGAAGCGGTATCTGCTCCTCATGTCCTGCCTACTCGACGTGCTGGTGCTCCATCTCCACGGGCTCCTAAAAATAGTTGGTCACCGACCATTAGTCAAAAAGACTAAGTCGTTTCCTCCGCACCTCGCCCCGCAGCTCCTAGGCACCGAGCGGGAGGACGAAGCGGAGGACAACAAAGGGTAGCAAAGTGGAAGCAGGTGACAATATCTAACTAGAGTTGTAATAAGTAATGTAATCCTACTCTAGCAATTCTAAGTACGGTACAAGTAGTAAGTAAGAGCAGTGCAGAAAAAGGAAAGTAAAGAAACAGTAGTATGAACAAGTAAAATAAGCTAAGCTATACCACTATGCTATCATCACAAACGTACCCTAACTTATATAAATGCCCATACAAATATATAAGTTAGGGTTTCAAGGAAAATTTAACTTATCATATAAAAGAGCCCATACTAATTTTATATGATAAGGATCTATGAAGCGTATGACCTAATATGAATGAATGATATGATGTAATTTTATGCACAGGCAAGTGCAACTCACACACAACGACTCTGTGATCACAGACCTTTAGTTCCCACTTTTGAGAGCTAGCATCACTCTCGGGTACCACCGTTGTGCTACGGCAGCAGCGGCGGAGCGGGCGTCTCTGCTTCTAGACTGGTATGCACACTACCAAGCCTTAGACCCCTCTCATACGCCTCTGTACACGTCCAAGGTGCACTCTATAGTCTCGTGTACGTACTTTGCTGACAAACCCGTCAGTCTTGTTGGGGTCGGATGTGTGTTATCGGGGATCGTCCCCAGACCGCAGTATAAAACAACCCACTGGCCCCTCTAACTCCCACAACCGCCTGGTGCACCGTACTGCCATCGGTGTGACGAACGACCAGTACCGCATGCCCCACCACGATATTTATGAACATGCAAGTAATTCATACCGAGCCTCCCGCTCGCAGGACCAAACCCGTCCTGAATCCCTCAAACCCAAACCCGGGTGAGAACGCACATCAGTGCCTTTATGCCAACTCCCTCAAACCCCAAACGGGTGAGCATATATCATGAATCTCTCCAACCCCCACACGGGCGAGAAGGTACAACAATGTCCTAACCTATTAACTACTCTTGTCTATGGTTTATTATACTTAGAGATTTAAGGTTAATCCCAGGACTGCCCCCGGTATTCCCTGTGAAGGGCTCTCAAGGGCCACTAGGAACTGTGTTGGGATTACGCCCAGCGTTCCCTTTCGCAAGGATACTTATTTTAGTTGATGACTACCCATGTATCTCCCCAGCTCTCCTTATTGCTTTAGTACAACCCTAGTGACTTAAGGCGTTGCGGAAGCCGACGGTCTTCCGCCGACTCCCACTCCAGTTGCTAACTAAGACTTGCACTTTTGATCCCTCCTAAGACAACTCTACCCACCAGGGTTAGTCATGTTGAACTCTTTTATTCATCCGATAATCAATCCCCTGGTAACCCCTAAGGCAAGACTATTTTTTGTTATATGCAGACCATGACCTATGATTACCCTAAAAATGTGATCTTCCAAACACTTAAGGCATCTTGCCTCTAAATATTTACCCTAGGGTGGTATGGACTAAGGGAACTACCCTATGAATTCTCATAATTTTCTTCGGCCAATTGGTCATTTAATTAAATCTTTTAATTTAACACTAGGTCATTTTACACATGAAGTAGTTGATTAAGTATCCACTGACCTAGGAAATTTTTTCTGAGATGTATATTGACAAAATATTGCTGCCTACAAAGTTTCATAATTTTCCTTAAATTATTCTTCTCATCCTATTTAATAACAATTCCACACAAATTCCATTTTCCAAATGAAGTATAGGCATTATGTACTCAAAAATTCCATGAAAATTACAAAACTTTTAGGACACTAATTTATGACTATTGGCAGAGTATCATCAATATTTATTGTGAAATGGCCTATAAATTCCATTATAAATATTTACCAAAATGCCATTGTATTAATTTAACAACAACAATGCATCCATTAATTCTGAGAAATTTATTCAAAACTAATAATAACATTTTATAGCAGTAGAATAAATTCCAATTTTTCAGAGGTATATATCCATCATTTCAAGAATTAAGAAGATAAGGGTAAAATGGGAATTTAGGTATCTACTCCAAAGTTCTTCAAAACAGAGAAATCATATTTTTCCTAAGTCAAATGTGACATTATCTATGCCTTGGCAAAATGTTTGATTTGTACTTGAAGAAATCCTATTTCCAATTTTATTTCCAAACTAGCTATATTTAAAATAAATTCCAATAAATGGAATTTTGATTCCAAAAATTCCATTATTAATTTGAGGGATGAAATTTACCCTAATGAACCACTGTAAATAATTCCATGACCTTTGCATGTCACCATTGGGCTAATACACCCAATTTGCTTTTTGCTATTTGCACACCAAGGCTAAACATAGACTAGTACATGCAAGTGGATTCTCCAACATGCAGTAACTCCGGTGCTGAAAATTTTATCATGCACCAAGGATGACCCCACTGACCTACCACCAAATTTGGGGCATGGGGAGGAGTAGAACTCCTTATATTTCATTTATTTATATTTTGCTATTTTGCCAAAAACTATAGGAAAATTTCTCTAAAAATTCCTAAATTTTGGCAGGAGCTAAGTATGCCCTAATCATGCATGTGCCCAAAATTTGGGGCCATGGTGACTAATAGGTGACCTGGGCATCCAATTTAATTTCTGCCCTACTCTAGGACCAGTCCTAGGAGAAATGTCCTACAGGACTGTACACTACACCAAAATATATGTTTAGGGTGGCATATAAAGGTAAGACCCTTGGCTACATTTTTCATTAAGGGACTAAGTTCTGGAAATGCTTCTAAGAGGCCTATATTTAACATGCAAAGTGACTGAAAAAGTGTGACAGAATCATACTGTTCAACACATTATTAATTCATATTAATAACACGCACGAATCTTAAAGCATAACCGACGGAATCCGGTCATCGCTACCCTCCAGCCAACGCTGAGATCGAGCCGACCTGGAGCAACTTTGCTGGCGTTTTCCGGCCAGCTGAGACGGCGCCACCTCCGGCCAACGGTGCCATCACCTTCACGGTGGTGGTGGCTATCATTTCCCCGATGGGGCGGCGGGAGACGGCGGCGACGGCGATCCCGAGCGGTTTCAAAAGCTTGGAAATTTCATTTTTTCTCACATGGCATCGGGCTCAGTTGAGCCCGATATCTCTCCTAATCGATCTAAGATGCTAGTACGGGTAGAGGTGAGTGAAACACACCTGAATCGAGGCTTGGCTGCGGGTCAGGCGGCGGTTTGCCGTGGTGGTGGTGCGCCGGCGAGCTCCACCCCGAAAGCTCAAATCTCCACCATTCTCCATGATTAAGCAGTCGAATTCCACTCCCTTCTGTCTCCTGAAGCTGTTGGTGAGGTCTATTTGGACTGAGTGGGCTATGTGGAGTTAACTCTAATGTTAGCTCGGTTTTGAGCTTTGGAGGTTTCACCCAGCTGCCAAGTGGCTCTCAGCTCTGGTATTCTGCTGGAAATGAAGAGGGGAGGTCGCCACCTGGTTTTGGGCAGCCAAAACCAACTGATGGGTGGCCATGTGGCCACCATTTTCTTCATTCCCCTTTCTCTCTCCTCTTTCTTAAAATCCCAATTTTACCCCCTTGCATGTATTCTCTCTCCTGATTTAGAGGGGTAGGACTGGTCTTGTTCACTTGGGCTGACTATGGGCCAATTTTGGTGGCTTGGTCCAAGGGGAAATGGCTTGGCCTTCATTTCACTCTTTAGGTCAATTTGTTGACTTTGTTGACTTAGGAGTTGACTTGGTCAACCATGGTGGGTGGACTGACCCTACTTGGTGGAAATGGGTCTAGTGGCACCACCCAACTTAGTTTGGGTCAAGGGGTGCCCCACTTAGGTTAATTAGGCCATGAGTGTGGGTTTGACCAAATTAAGCCCAGGTTGACTTTGGTCAATTGGGTCAAAATGTTGACCCAGTGACATACCCTAGGGTCCACTTAGATTGTTTTTAGGGTTAGGGCAATGTGGTGGGGTCATGGTGTGGCTAGGGTCCCTAATTAGGCTAGTTTGACCTAGTTTGACTTGGTCCTATAGTGGGCTCCACATGGCTACCACCCACTACCTAGGGTCAACCTAGTTGATCTCCTTAAGTCTCACCCATGCCTAACCCAATCTAAGTTGAGGGGTCCAGAAGTAACATGGATGTTACAAATTCCAATAAACAAGAAAATAATTTCGTCCCCGAAATTTAAGTTCGGGTCTACGGGGTTCTATTGCAAGAATCATCAAGAAATTTAAAGCATAACTTAATGTACCTGATGCGAATAGCTCCGGGTGTTGCTCCAGCATCAGATCCCTCGGCTCCCAAGTGTGCTCCTCCCGTCCATGGTTGGACCACAGCACCTTCACAAGAGGGACCTTCTCTCTTCCGCAACACTCGGATGGCTGTATCGTCAATCCGGATCGGCTCCAATCTCACTGATCTGTCAGGCTCTACCGGTCCGGCTGTAGTAGTAATGTGCTGCTCCGGCCGAAGGAGAGCTCTTCGCAAGGAAGAGACATGAAGACGTCATGTAATGCGCCCAACTCCGGTGGCAGCTGCAGTCGGTAAGCCAAGGGGCCGATCCGCTCCAGGATCAGGTAGGGCCCCATGTATCGTGGACTGAGCTTCTTGTGCCTCCGCACCCGAGAACACCGTGTACTGGACGTATCTTCAAGAATACCCTGTCTCCAACCTGGAACTCCACCTTCCGGTGCCGAGCATCATAATACTTTGCCTGCCTGCTCTGGCCTCCAGTAGCCGATCCCTGATCAATCGAATCTGAGCCTCAGTATCCTCTATATAATCAGATCCTAGAGCCCTGGTATCCACATCCTGAACCCATGATAGCGGTGTCCGGCATCTCCTCCCATAAAGCGCCTCGTATGGAGCCATCCTGATGCTAGCCTGGTGGCTGTTATTATACGAGAACTCGATCAATGGCAGCAGCCTCTCCCAAGGCTCCCGTATCCAATATGCATAATCTGAGCAGGTCCTCCATGGTCCGGATGGTCCGCTCGGTCTGTCCGTCGGTCTGCGGGTGGAAGGCGGTACTAAAATAAGCCGAGATCCCAAGTAAGCATGCACGGCCCTCCACTCGCTCGAAGTGAACCGACCATCACGGTCCGAAACAATAGTCCTGGGGATGCCATGATATCTGACGTACTGCTCCACAAATAATCTCACCAGAACTGCAACTGGGGCATCCTTCCGAACTGGAATAAACCGCGCTACCTTGGTCAATCTATCCACTATAACCCATATAGAATCATGCCCAGAGTGGGAGCGAGGCAATCCGTGTACAAAGTCCATAGCAATGTCCTCGAACTTCCACTCTGGAACTGGCAGTGGCTGTAGTAAACCTCCCGGGCTCTTGCATTCTGCCTTCACACGCTGGCAGGTCTCGCAATGGGTCACAAAATCCGTGATCTCCCTCTTCATCCCGGGCCAATACATAGACCTCCGCAAATCTGCCCACATCTTGGTGATGCCGGGGTGCACTGAATATCTCGAGCAATGTGCCTCTCGGAGTATGTCATCCCGGATACTGCCCCCTGCTGGTATGTAGATGCGCCCCCGGAACCGAAGAAGATCATCCTGTAGCATGTAGTCCTCGACCTTGCCCCTCTCTAAGGCACTGAAAATCGGCTGTAACGCAGCATCCAGCCTCTGATGTGCTCGGATGCGCTCCTGTATATCATCGTCGCTGATCACTGAGCTCAAATACTCTCTATATACAACTGGCTCGGTCTCGGACACCATGGTAATGTGCATGTCCTCCATCATCTGTAGCAGCTCTATAGACATCAATCGGGGCTCCGATCCAGAAGTGCAGGCCCTCCTGCTCAAGGCATCCGCAACTGTGTTCGCTTTTCCCGGGTGATAGTGGATCTTGTAATCATAATCACAGAGGAACTCCAGCCACCTCCTCTGTCTCAGGTTTAGGTCCTTCTGCGTATCGATATACTTGAGATTCTTGTGATCTGAAAAGATGTCACAATGAATCCCATATAAGTAATGCCTCCATATCTTTAGGGCGAAAACCACAGCCCCGAGCTCTAGATCATGTACTAGATAGTTATGCTCATGCTTCTTCAACTGTCTCGAAGCATAAGCAATAACGTGTCCATGTTGCATCAGGACTGCACCCATCCCCTGATAAGAGGCGTCCGTGTAGATCTGAAATCCTTCGCTCCCGGATGGAAGCGCAAGAATAGGGGATGAGATGAGTCGGTCCTTCAGCTCCTGAAAAGCCGTCTCACACCGCTCTGACCAAACAAAATCTGTGTCCTTCTTCGTCAAGGACATGAGGGGGAGTGCTATCCTCGCGAACCCCTCCACGAACTTGCGGTAATACCCTGCTAGTCCCAAGAAACTGCGGATGTCAGATGCGGTCTTCGGTCGTGGCCAATCCCTCACTGTCTCTATCTTGGCCGGGTCCACTGCTAACCCAGCCCCACTGATCGTGTGCCCCAGGAAAGCCACCTCCTGCAACCAGAACTGGCACTTCGAAAATTTTGCGTACATCTGGGTCTCCCTCAGCCTCTGCAAGACCTGTGCCAAGTGCTCCGTATGCTTCTCCTGAGTCCGAGAATATATAAGGATGTCGTCGATGAACACAATCACGAAGCGGTCTAAGAAAGGCTCGAATACACGGTTCATTAGACTCATGAATGCAGCAGGAGCATTCGTGAGCCCAAAAGGCATCACCGTGAACTCGTATAATCCATAGCGCGAACTGAATGCCGTCTTCAGTATGTCCTCTTCCCTGATACGGAGCTGATAGTAGCCGGATCGCAAATCTAACTTGGAGAACCAGAAGGCTCCCTGTAGCTGGTCAAATAACTCATCTATCCGAGGCAGAGGATAGGTGTTGCGGACTGTCAACCGGTTCAGCTCCCGGTAATCTATACATAATCGCAGTGATCCGTCCTTCTTCTTCACAAAGAGAACTGGCGCTCCCCATGGCGATGAACTAGGCCGCACAAATCCTGACTCGACTAGCTCCTGTAGTTGAGTCCTGAACTCTGCTAACTCCCTGGGAGCCATCCTGTTGGGTGCCCGGGACACCGGCTTCGCTCCCGGTACCAGCTGAATCCTGAAATCTAAGTCTCTAGCAGGTGGTAGCCCGGGCAATTTCTCCGGGAATACGTCGGAGAAATCCCGGACCACCGGAATATCTGAGATAGTTGCTCATGTTCCCACCATCTCAAAGCAGACAAGATAAACTTCCTCACCCTGCTCATGGGCCTTCACAGCCTGTAAAGATGATAATAGTAGGTGGCAGATAGGCTGGATACCTTCAACGATAACATGAGAGTCGCCATGCCTTAGCGTGATCCTCCTGGACGGACAATCTATCTGGGCATGGTTCCGATGTAACCAGGCCATGCCCAAGATCAAGTCAAAGTCCTGCAGCTTCAGAATAGTTGCCGGCGCTTCAAATGCCTTGCCGCCAATCTCGGCCTCCATATCACAATGTGCAGTGGTCCGCAGCTCCGACCCATCGGGTAGACGTACCCTCATCTCTAGTCTAGGGAACCTCTCCACGCCTTCGAGTCCGTCGATGAAGGCCTCGGATATGAACGAGTGTGAAGCACCCGTGTCGAAAAGAGTATGAGCGGGCTTGCCGCTGATCATAACTATGCCTGAGGTTTGTTTATGTGAAAGTTAATTGTTATCATATAGTTCCAGGTACTATATATATCATTGAAAATCCAAGAAAATTCATAATTAACTTCAAGTACCTGTGATAACCTCCTCGGAATTCCTCGGCTCTGTGAGGTCCAAGGCGTATATCTGCTCCTGCTCGCGTCTCCTGCCGTGAAATCCCCAACCTCGGCCTCGGCCTCGGCCTCGTCCTCGGCCCTGCTGTACTGGGGCCACTGGAGGTGGAGGAGGAGGGGGATGGAATCGGTGCGGGTACTCCGACCTGATGTGCCCGGGCTGGCGGCATCCGTAACAAACCACTTGTCGGTGGCCTCGGTCATCCTGTCTCCTCGGATCATGCATCTGTAGAGGTGGGGGAGCCAATGCTGGAGGAGGCCCCTGCTCCTTCCTGAAGTTGGGACGACGACGTCCCCCACCCTTCCTGTATTCGATGGTCCTGCCTCTCTGAGAGCCCCTACTGCTCTCACCTGATGTAGACCCATCAAATGGTCTCTTCCCTCCGGCTCGCACCATCAGCTGGTCAGCCTCCAGCTTCTTCGCCATCTCGATGATCTGCCTGGATGTGCCATGAGAAATGAATAGTAAGGCCTGCCTCAAATCGTCCCTGAGGCCCTGGTAGAACCTCTTCGCATACCTCCTATCGTCGGTGTCCTGAATCCCCGCGAACCTGGCCAAGTGGGAGAACTCTCTCTGGTACTCTATCACTGATCTAGTCCCCTGCTTGAGGTTCAAAAACCTCTCCTCCAAAGCATCTCTGTCCGTAGCAGAAACGAAGTGCTCCAGAAACACATCGCCAAACTCCTCCCAAGATATCTCTAACAGCTCAAAGTCCGCATAAGTAGACTCCCGGACTGATTTCCACCATCTCTTTGCATGAGCCTCCAGCACAGAGGTGGCTAGAGGTACTGCCTGGCCGACTGGGCAGCTGATGCCTGCTAAGATCTCGTGTATGGCCTCCAGCCATTCTTCCATCTTCACCGCATCCTCTGTCCCACGGTACGTCGGTGGGGACAAGCTCTTGAATGCACTCAGCCAGCTCGACCCCGGATTTGTCTGTGGAGCCGGGACTTGTGGGCTCTAAAGGCATCCAAAATCGCCGTCAGGGTCTGCCCCATCTCCGTATATAGGAATGGAGTGGCAGCTGGAGGGGGAGGAGCCACATTTTGCGGCGCTGCGACCTGTGGAGGTTGCATAAAGGTAAGGTTAAAGCAAAATTGGCCTAACACACTGTACTTTGTGGACCATTTATGTGACTTTTGTACATGGGCACACCACTGCTTCCGCTGCATAGTTTGTCTGCAAACTAATGCTCGGGCGGGGGTTGTCCCATGTTGTGGACTTCTTTCTCATATGATCGTTGTTCAAGTGATACCAGTTTGTAAGACCCCCCCTCCCCCTTACCAAGGAGGGCTACCGGATCTTATGCCTAGAACCGCCGTCTTACGGTGACACTAACTCACGGGTTAGTCGACACCGCAATACGCCGATTCTGCCGGCTAGTACGATCATTAACTTGTAGGCCAACATGAGAACAAAGAAGTAAACTGTATATAAAACCATCAGTCCACAAGTCACAGTACAATCATGTAAAAGAAATGAATAGTACAATAGTCCACAATAGAGTACAAATGAAAGAGTAAAAAGGGCTTATGCCCAGTACATCAAATCTCTCTCTCACAAAATCATAAATGCGGAAGCTATGCTAGAACATCAGATCTCGTCCCACCTGAGGACGCACAGTAGTGGTAGTAGCGTGCTGAAGCGGTATCTGCTCCTCATGTCCTGCCTCCTCGACGTGCTGGTGCTCCATCTCCACGGGCTCCTAAAAATAGTTGGTCACCGACCATTAGTCAAAAAGACTAAGTCGTTTCCTCCGCACCTCGCCCCGCAGCTCCTAGGCACCGAGCGGGAGGACGAAGCGGAGGACAACAAGGGGTAGCAAAGTGGAAGCAGGTGACAATATCTAACTAGAGTTGTAATAAGTAATGTAATCCTACACTAGCAATTCTAAGTACGGTACAAGTAGTAAGTAAGAGCAGTGCATAAAAAGGAAAGTAAAGAAACAGTAGTATGAATAAGTAAATAAGCTAAGCTACCACTATGCTATCATCACAAACGTACCCTAACTTATATAAATGCCCATACAAATATATAAGTTAGGGTTTCCAGGAAATTTAACTTATCATATAAAAGAGCCCATACTAATTTATATGATAAGGATCTATGAAGCGTATGACCTAATATGAATGAATGATATGATGCAATTTTATGCGCAGGCAAGTGCAACTCACACACAACGACTTTGTGATCACAGACCTTTAGTTCCCACTTTTTGAGAGCTAGCATCACTCTCGGGTACCACCGCTGTGGCTACGGCAGCAGCGGAGCGGGCGTCTCCGCTTCTAGACTGGTATGCACACTACCAAGCCTTAGACCCCTCTCATACGCCTCTGTACACGTCCAAGGTGCACTCTAGAGTCTCGTGTATGTACTTTGCTGACAAACCCGTCAGTCTTATTGGGTCGGATATGTGTTATGGGGGATCGTCCTCCAGACCGCAGTGTAAAACAACCCACTGGCCCCTCTAACTCCTACAACTGCGTGGTGCACCGTACTGCCATCGGTGTGACGAACGGCCAGTACCACATGCCCCGCCATGATATTTATGCACATGCAAGTAATTCATACCGAGCCTCCCGCTCGCAGGACCAAAACCCGTCCTGAATCCCTCAAACCCAAACCCGGGTGAGAACGCACATCAGTGCCTTAATGCCAACTCCCTCAAACCCCAAACGGGTGAGCATATATCATGAATCTCTCCAACCCCCACACGGGCGAGAAGGTACAACAATGTCCTAACCTATTAAACTACTCTTGTCTACGGTTTATTATACTTAGAGATTTAAGGTTAATCCCAGGACTGCCCCCGGTATTCCCTGTGAAGGGCTCTCAAGGGGCATTAGGAACTGTGTTGGGATTACGCCCAGCGTTCCCTTTCGCAAGGATACTTATTTTAGTTGATGACTACCCATGTATCTCCCCAGCTCTCCTTATTGCTCTATTACAACCCTAGTGACTTAAGGCGTTGCTGGGATGCCGACGGTCTTCCGCCGACTCCCACTCCAGTTGCTAACTAAGACTTGCACTTTTGATCCCTCACTAAGACAACTCTACCCACCAGGGTTACTCATGTTGAACTCTTTTATTTCATCCGATAATCAATCCCCTGGTAACCCCTAAGGCAAGACCTATTTGTGTTATATGCAGACCATGACCTATGATTACCCTAAAAATGTGATCTTCCAAACCCTAAGGCATCTTGCCTCTAAATATTTACCCTATGGTGGTATGGACTAAGGGAACTACCCTATGAATTCTCATAATTTTTCTCGGCCAATTGGTCCTTTAATTAAATCTTTTAATTTAAACACTAGGTCATTTTACACATGAAGTAGTATGATTAAGTATCTACTGACCTAGGAAATTTTTCCTGAGATGTATATTGACAAAATATTGCTGCCTACAAAGTTTCATAATTTTCCTTAAATTATTTATTCTCATTTCCTATTTAATAATAATTCTGCACAAATTCCATTTTCCAAATGAAGTATAGGCATTATGTACTCAAAACTTCCAGGAAAATTACAGAACTTTTAGGACACTAATTTATGACTATTGGCAGAGTATCATCAACATATATTGTGAAATGGCCTATAAAATTCCATTATAAGATATTTACCAAAATGTCATTGTATTAATTTAACAACAACAATGCATCAATTAATTCTGAGAACTTTATGCAAAACTAATAATAACATTTTATAGCAGTAGAATAAATTCCAAATTTTTCAGAGGTATATATCCATCATTTCAAGAATTAACAAGATAAGGGTAAAATGGGGAATTTAGGGTATCTACTCCAAACGTTCTTCAAAACAGAGAACTCATATTTTTCCTAAGTCCAATGTGACATCATCTATGCCTTGGCAAAATTGTTTGAATTTGTACTTGAAGAAATCCTATTTTCCAATTTTATTTCCAAACTAGCTATATTTAAAATAAATTCCAATAAATGGAATTTTGATTCCAAAAATTCCAATATTAATTTGAGGGATGCAATTTACCCTAATGAACCACTGTAAATAATTCCATGACCTTTGCATGTCACCATTGGGCTAAATACACCAATTTGCATTTTTGCTATTTGCACACCAAGGCTAAACATAGACTAGTACATGCAAGTGGATTCTCCAACATGCAGTGAACCCAAGGTGCTGAAAATTTTATCATGCACCAAGGATGACCCCACTGACCTACCACCAAAATTTGGGTCCATGGGGGGGAGTAGAACTTCTTATATTTCATTTATTTATATTTTGCTATTTTACCAAAAACTATAGGAAAATATTCTCTACAAATTCCTAACTTTTGGCAGGAGCTAAGTATGCCCTAATCATGTATGTGCCCAAAATGTGGGGCCATGGTGACCAATAGTTTGACCTAGGCATCCAATTTAATTTCTGCCCTACTCTAGGACCAGTCCTAGGAGAAATGTCCTACAGGACTGTACACTACACCAAAATATATGTTTAGGGTGGAATATTAAAGGTACTACCCTTGGGTACATTTTTCATTAAGGTACTAAGTTCTGGAAATACCTCTAAGAGGCCTATATTTAACATGCAAAGTGACTGAAAAAGTGTGACAGAAATCATACTGTTCAACACATTAAATTAATTCATATTAATAATCACGCACGAATCTTAAAGCATAACCGACGGAATCCGGTCATCGTCTACCTCCAGCCAACGGCTGAGATCGATCCGACCTGGAGCAACTTTGCTGGCGGTTTCCGGCCAGCTGAGACGGCGCCACCTCCGGCCAACGGTGCCATCACCTTCACGGTGGTGGTGGCTATCATTTCCCGGCGATGGGGCGGCGGGAGACGGCGGCGACGGCGATCCCGAGCGGTTTCAAAAGCTTGGAAATTTCTCGTTTTTCTCACATGGCATCGGGCTCAGTTGAGCCCGATATCTCTCCTAATCGATCTAAGATGCTAGTACGGGTAGAGGTGAAGTGAAACGCACCTAAATCGAGGCTTGGCTGCGGGTCAGGCGGCGGTTTGCCGTGGTGGTGGTGCGCCAGCGAGCTCCACCCCGAAAGCTCAAATCTCCACCATTCTCCATGATTAAGCAGTCGAATTCCACTCCCTTCTGTCTCCTGAAACTGTTGGTGAGGTCTGTTTGGACTGAGGTGGGCTATATGTGGAGTTAACTCCAATGTTAGCTCGGTTTTGAGCTTTGGAGGTTTCACCCAGCTGCCAAGTGGCTCTCAGCTCTGGTATTCTGCTGGAAATGAAGAGGGGAGGTCGGCCACCTGGTTTTGGGCAGCCAAAACCAACTGATGGGGTGGCCATGTGGCCACCATTTTCTTCATTCCCCTTTCTCTCTCCTCCTTTCCTAAAAATCCCAATTTTACCCCCTTGCATGTATTCTCTCTCCTGATTTAGAGGGGTAGGACTGGTCTTGTTCACTTGGGCTGACTATGGGCCAATTTTGGTGTGCTTGGTCCAAGGGAAAATGGCTTGGCCTTCATTTCACTCCTTTAGGTCAATTTGTTGACTTGTTGACTTAGGGAGTTGACTTGGTCAACCATGGTGGGTGGACTGACCCTACTTGGTGGAAATGGGTCTAGTGGCACCACCCAACTTGGTTTGGGTCAAGGGGATGCCCCACTTAGGTTAATTAGGCCCATGAGTGTGGGTTTGACCAAATTAAGCCCAAGGTTGACTTTGGTCAATTGGGGTCAAAATGTTGACCCAGTGACATACCCTAGGGTCCACTTAGATTGTTTTTAGGGTTAGGGCAGTGTGGTGGGGTCATGGTGTGGCTAGGGTCCCTAATTAGGCTAGTTTGACCTAGTTTGACTTGGTCCTATAGTGGGCTCCACATGGCTACCACCCACTACCTAGGGTCAAACCTAGTTGATCTCCTTAAGTCTCACCCCATGCCTAACCCAATCTAAGTTGAGGGGTCCAGAAGTAACATGGGATGTTACACCCCCCCCCCTATGGGGCCTATAAATATGAGATCCCAGTCTTTATTTGGAACCCTTTAGCCTTCATTTCTTCTTCCTTCAGAATGTCTCACAGCCAGAGCTTCCGCGAGCGCCTCTTGATGGTGCGAAGGCGGAATAAAACCAACACGAACGCCCTATTCCCGAACATGTGGCGCATTCCTCCCTTGACCTCTCCGTCCTCTCGCCTAAAAAAGATGAAAGCCGCCTGCCTCCCTCTCTCGGCGGGCGCAACCTCCTCTGCCCCTTCAACGGACAACCCCTTCGCTTCTTCCGGAGAGAAGCAGGTAATCTCATTACTCTTTCCCTTATTTAGTCTCGCCTGCTGACTACGCTTTTTCAGGGAAGTTTCGCTGATTCACCTGTGCCCGCGAATACTCCTGATAATATCAACTAAGCTCATCAGCGCACTGACTTGCCTGAGGCGTCCTCCCCACCTCTCTCGCGGAAAGAAGACCTCTCGCGGGTTGTGGGTAACCCTCGCATACCCAGTAAGAGTTTTCCCTTTTCGCTTTTTCCTTCAATTCGCCTTCTTTTCTCCGACCCATGCAAGCTCATCCTTGCTTATGATTTCTCGCCTTCTATGCAGGTATCCAATTTGATTCTGATACTGAAGACGCTCCAGCATCTCCTCCTCTCTCGCCCCTTCCACGCCCTAACGAGATCGAGGACTACTTGGGCCATCCCATGGATACTCTAGAGCTGAAGAGGAGGACGGCTAGGATGTTCCGGAAGTACACGCACATAATCTGCGAGATGGAGCTGGAGAAGCAGGCCTCTGACCGGCGTATGCACTGGCTAGAGACAGAGTGTCACCGCCTTGCAGTCGAGAGGGAAGCTGACGGCGTAATGGACGGGACGGACCCCCAGGCCATCCTGAACGATACGGACGAACACCTCCGTCTCGCGCGCCGTGGCGTGGTCGCCGCTCGCGCTTTCCATCTTCCTGGTCGCCTTCCCTTGGCGGGAGGTCAGGATGGTCGCTGGAAATAGATCAGGAACTAAGCTTTTGTGGGTCCGTCTCGCCTTCTCCAAGCCCTCCTATATTATCGCTGCTGATTTAACTTTTTAATTATTGATGTATTTTATAAAAACTCTGGGCGAGATGCCCCCTCTGCGGGATGAAATATTTTATTATTTCGGTACTGTACCTGTCATATCATGTTGTTTTTCATCATTACCCCGATTGGCCCTTTTTTCAATAATGATGGCTTTTATCTCGAAAAGACCGCTCCGGCGCCCCCGCCCCTTGGGTTCTAGAGAGAGGAAAAGAGAGAGAGAGAGAGATAAAGCGTCGGGGTGCCTCTTCATTTCCCGCCGCTTGACTTTCCCGCATAATTCCCTCTCTCCCTTACTCCTTATAAATATGTCAAACCCAGGCATTCCTCTGCTTTTGTTACTCTAAGTCGTCTCTCTAGTTGCAGCTCCCGTCTCTCTCCTCTTCCTCACTCATCTCGCGTCCCACTCTCTCTGAGCCGTTCTCTTCCATTTTATTGTCTTCTCGCCTGCCATGGGAAAGAAGAAGGTGGAATAAGGCGAGGGGCGCAGCCGCTGCGGAAAGCGGTTCGTGGACCACGACTTCCCTCTCGGCAGACTACCAGAGGAAGAATATGCTTGCTTCGCCAGCGAGTATCTCGCTGACGGTTACTTATCCCGCCCACCCAAGGTTGGCGAATGCATCAACACCTTCTACCCCAATGAGCTGGCCTTCCTCGTCTCGCACTTCGAGGCAGGGCTACGTCTTCCTCTTTGGCCAGAGGTCAAGTTGGTTCTCAAGTACTTTGGGGTTGTCCCTGCCCAATTCAACCCCAACGCCATCTCCATGCTGATTGCTTTCGCCTGCTACCTGCGGCGAGAGCGCATCGAGTTTAGCTTGACAGCCTTTCGCAAGCTATTCGTCTACCACGCAAAAGACGACGACGTCTCTTATTTCACGGGCCAAGGCCTGAAAGTGTGCGAGACACTGAATAAAAACCACCACTGGCTGACTCGCTTCGTCTTCATCCGCGGAGATTTAGGAGGCATCCCTCTCGCACCGGGATCTCCTGCCAAATGTTACTATGAGACCCCCAAGGTGGGGGGTGCCGAGAAGGACCTCTGCGACTTCTTCGCAGGGAAGAATTTCGAGGTCAACTACCTTAGGCGAGACCTCGACTCGCTTACCGCCATCTTCCCTGGCCAAGGTATGCTCCTGTCCCCCCCCCCACCCTCTTTAGCCTTGTAAATTTGTCATCTGCTGCCTGTCATCTCGCCCAGGAGAAAGAACCGTCCCCGTCCATCCCCCTTATCAAAGTAACCGGGCTCTCGCCTTAGCATGTATGGTGACGGAGGCCGCGAAGGACACGCTGACTCCCACCCCAAAAAAGAGGCCCGGGGACGCGGGCACTTCTCGACACAGCCCCAAGAAGAAGGTGAAGAAGTCTGTCTCCTTCCAAAAGGAGAAATGATCTGTCAAAGAAAGGAAAGAGGCATCGGGATCCCTATCCCCCATATCTTTATCGTCCCCCTCGCCTTCTCGACTACCCGTCTCGCCTATCCGCGAGATGGCCTCGTCAGAGTCAGCTTCCCCCAGTAATGTTCAGCCTTCTAAGCTCCCTCCCGGTGAGACTGGCTCCTCCAGTCACCCGGCTCCCGCATAGCACCCCAATTACAACATGGTGCCTGTGACCGATGACGATGTCGGTGAGCTGGTTCTCTTATGGGACAAGGACGCTAACCACGTGTCGGTGTCCATTCTCCTTCCTTCCTGGAAAGAGCAGGACCCCCCCCCCACCAGTCACGCCTTCTCCCTAGGGTTTGGGATATATGGTGGCCTTGGCTCTGATCCCACAGATAATGAGCCATCGCGGTATCTCATTCTGAAAAGTGCACATTCTCAATTTCGCTCCCTGGAGCTCGCGCACCGAGTCTCGCGCCGCATTGTTTTCAACAATAGAAAGTGGAAGGAAGCGGAGGCCGGTCTCGCCGCAGAATGGGAGAAATCCATCGACCTGGAGAAGCGATTGATTGTTGCCGACAACCTCCTCGCGCAGATCCAGGGTGGCGTGGTAAGTTTTCCTACCATTGCTTTGCTAGTCCTACTCTCTGCTTTTTATAGTCCCTTACTCGCTCTCTTCCCGCAGGATGCCGAGACGGCCAACAGAATGCGCTTGCGCATTGAGGAGTTGGAGGGGGAGAACAAGAAATTGAAAGCTGAAAATCTCCGCCTCCGGAACTGTGCGGCATCCCCTTGGACCAATTTCCCGTTCCTTCCCGCTACTCTGTAGACGGGGTGGACGCCATCTGCCGAGACTCCAATATCAAGACGGCGGAGGTTGTTCTTAAAATGATGAAGGAGTTGGGGGGGGTGCGCGAGGATGCAGAGACGGTAACCGCCCGCGACCTGGTCCCCCGCTTGTACGGCGAGACGGACGGCAGCTCTTCTTCTGACAGCGAGTAGCGCATCATCAACTGCAGTGGCTTCTCTTCCCCTTTTTATTTTCTCGTCTAGTACTTGTAGTTTTGATAGATAATTCCTCGAAAAAGGAAAGCGAGGTGTTCTTGCTCCAAGGATATTTTGTTTAAACCTTTTACACATTAATTGTTGCTTTCATCTTCGGCCGTCTTGCTTAATAGCTAGTCAAAAGCGCGAGACAAACTTATTAGATGTTATTTAATCACTGCTTTTATCTTCCTCCGTCTCGCTTAATAGCTAGCCAAAAGCACGAGACAAGCTTTTTAGATGTTATTTAATCACTGCTTTTATCTTCCGCCGTCTCGCTTAATAGCTAGCCAAAAACGCGAGACAAACTTTTTAGATGTTATTTAATCACTGCTTTTATCTTCCGCCGTCCCGCTTAATAGCTAGCCAAAAGCGCAAGACAAACTTTGGATCTCTCTTCGCCCATACTACCCGCAAGATCAGCTGACTGTTAGCGCTCGTCTCGCCGCGAGATTATCCTGCGTTGAAGTCCATGGAGACCATCCGCTCTACTTGACAGGCCCCCACCTTCATACGTCAGTCTTGCGCTTTGAATAAGGAAGGTCCATTCGCCATGGGCGAGACCACCCATGCCGAGTGTTGGCCAGAGACCCTCTTCCCTGGCCTGATTCCTGACCCTTCCCATTTTTTCAGGGATTTTCCACCAATCTTCTGATGAACATGGACTTTTCTCCACGCAAACTCTTACCCTTAGGCTTGCCCTCAATTGAGCCTGCAGCCCTGCCAGCTAGGTGAGAGCCTGGTCAGCGGATCTGCTCGGGGTATCCTCTCCAAACCATCTCCAACCACCGAGTGAGCCTACATCCCTGCCAGCTAGGTGAGAGCCTGGTCAGCGGGTCTGCTCGGGGTCTCCTCTCCAAACCATCTCCAACCACCGAGTGAGCCTACAACCCTGCCAGCTAGATGAGAGCCTGGTCAGCGGGTCTGCTTGGGGTCTCCTCTCCAAACCATCTCCAACCACCGAGTTAGCCTACATCCCTGCCAGCTAGGTGAGAGCCTGGTCAGCGGGTCTGCTCGGGGTTTCCTCTCCCAACCATCTCCAACCACCGAGTGAGCCTACAGCCCTGCCAGCTAGGTGAGAGCCTGGCCAGCGGGTCTGCTCGGGGTCTCCTCTCCAAACCATCTCCAACCACCGAGTGAGTCTGCAGCCCTGCCAGCTAGATGAGAGACTGGTCAGTGGGTCTGCTCGGGGTCTCCTCTCCACACCATCTCCAACCACCGAGTGAGCCTACAGCCCTGCCAGCTAGATGAGAGCCTGGTCAGCGGGTCTGCTCGGGGTCTCCTCTCCAAACCATCTCCAACCACCGAGTGAGCCTACAGCCCTGCCAGCTAGATGAGATCCTGGTCAGCGGGTCTGCTTAGGGTCTCCTCTCCACACCATCTCCAACCACCGAGTGAGCCTACAGCCCTGCCAGCTAGATGAGAGCCTGGTCAGCGGGTCTGCTCGGGGTCTCCTCTCCAAACCATCTCCAACCACCGAGTGAGCCTACAACCCTGCCAGCTAGATGAGAGCCTGGTCAGCGGGTCTGCTCGGGGTCTCCTCTCCATACCATCTCCAACCACCGAGTGAGCCTACAACCCTGCCAGCTAGGTGAGAGCCTGGTCAGCGGGTCTGCTCGGGGTCTCCTCTCCAAATCACCTCGCCCTTGGTGCTCTAAAAAGGTCTCCCACGCTTTCATCATATCGAAAGAGCACATCATAATGGTAAGCATTGTACAATAAAAAAAGTGCAATGGATAGAGTGCTATGGGTAAAATCTCTTTAAATCATCACCACTTCGGGCTCGCTCGAGGGGTACCCCATCCACATCCTGGAGGTGGTACCCTCCTGACTTTAAGACTTCCTTTACTACAAAAGGACCCTCCCAATTGGGATTGAGCTTCCTTACAGAGGCCCCTCTACCCGCTGCATCTACCTTTTTTAGGACCAAATCTCCCTTCTCGAACTGCCTGATCCTTATATGCTTGCCGAAGTACCTTGCCATCCGGTGCTTGACCTCCTCCTGCCGGACCATCGCCAAATCCATGAGCTCCTCCACGAGATACAAAGAGAGTCTCTGTTCTTCTTCGTTCTCTGCTCTCCATCCTTCGGCTCCTTCCCTCGTGACTGCTACTCTCGGTGATGCGACCTCAAACTCGATAGGTATGACAGCCTCTGAGCCATGAGAGAGCTTAAACGGGGTTTCCCCCGTGGCGGTGTTTGGCGCGGTCCTCAAGGCTCACAGTACTGAAGGTAGCTGCTCCACCAAGTTCCCCCTCAAATTCTCCACTTTTTTCTTCAATAGATTGACAATGACCTTATTAGCGGCTTCCACCTGTCCATTACTCCGTGGATGATGAACGGAGGCGAAATGGAGATCTATTCCCAAACGAATGCAGAAATCAACGAATTCTCTACTTGCAAATTATGGTCCGTTATCTGTCACAATTGCCAGGGGCAACCCATGCCGGCAGATGATCTCCCCCCATACGAAATTCTTGACCACCTGTGATGTTACCTTGGCCAACTCCTTCACCTCCAGCCATTTCAAAAAGTAGTCCACCATGACTAGTAGGAATTTCCTCTGGCCACTCGCTTGAGGAAAAGGGCCCACCAGATCTAGCCCCCATATAGCGAAAGGCTGGGGGGCTGTGATTGTACGTAACCTCTGGGCCGGAAGGAGCTGGAGGGGGGCGAACTCCTGGCATTTTTGACACTTTTTCGTGAATTCCTCCGCATCTTTCCTGAGGGTAGTCCAGAAGTACCCCTGTCTCAGCACCCTCCCTTCTAATGTCCTGCTCCCCGAGTGACTCCCACATTCTCCCGAGGGAGTCTCCTGCAGAACCTTGGAAACCTCCTCCTCTGACACACATCTGGCCAGTAAACCTGACAGGGTCTTGCGATATAAAACCCCATCCTTCAGCAGGTAGTACGCCGATTTGTATCTGGTATGCTTCTTGTCGAGTTCCTTCGCGTGTAACTGTCCCGACGTGAAAAAGGTGATGAAGGGGTCCATCCAAGACCTCTGCTGGCATACTTCCATGAGTTCCCCTTCTTCTATAGACGGTCTGAAGAGCTCCGTCATTGTTCCCCCGGCTCGAGGGTCGTGCTTGGCGAGTTGGTCAGCCTGAGTGCTCTCCTCCCTCAGGATATGCTGAATTGAATAGCTTCGGAACTGTCCTATGATGCCCTTGACCTTTCCTAGATACAACTGGAGGGTGGGCTCCCTTGCCTCGAACTTCCCTTTGATCTGGCCTGCCACCACCATGGAGTCTGTCGAGGCTTTAATGTCTTGTATGCCCAACTCCCGGGCTAACCTGAGTCCCGTAATGATCACCTCATAGTCCGCTTGGTTGTTGGTAATTGTGAAATGAATCTTCAAGGCCTGTTCGATTCGGGTACCCTCCGGACTGATCAAGACCATTCCTCCTCCAAAGGAATTTCTTCTCGACGCTCCATCCACTAACATCTTCCAGGTTGCTCGAGGGGACACTTCCGTCTCCTGGACCTTAGCTACATAGTCCACCAGGAAATCGGCTACCGCCTGTGCCTTAATGGCGAGCCGGGGAACGAAGTCAAGGTCGAATTCACTGAGCTATATTGACCATTTAGCTAGCCTCCCAGAATGTTCTACCCCATCCAAGATGCGCCTGAGGGGTGATCCGTTACCACCTGAACATAATGAGCCTGAAAATACGGCCTGAGCTTTCGGGCCGAGACGATGAGGGCAAATGCTAACTTCTCAAGAATGGGGTATCCGAGCTCCGCTTTCTTCAGGACCCTGCTCATGTAATAGATCAGAAATTACTTCTTCCCTTCCTCTCGTACAAGAACCGAGCTTACTGCCCCAGTCCCTACCCCCAAATATAAAAACAAGACCTCCCCTTCCCTTGGCCACTGGAGTAAGGGCGTCTGGGTGAGCTGTCGTTTTATATCCTGGAAAGCCTTCTCACATTCCGGGGTCCACTCGAACCTCTTGCCTCCCCGTAGCTTCCAAAAGAAGGGAGAGCATCTCTCTCCGGATCGAGAGAGAAACCTGCTTAGCCCCACCAACTTGCCTGTGAGACGCTAAACTTCCTTAGCATTCCTAGGGGACTCCAACTCCAGGATTGCTCTCACTTTTTTGGGGTTGGGTTCCACTCCAGATGGAGTGAGGAGATGTCCTAGGAACCTTCCCATATTGGCTCCAAAAACACATTTCAGGGGGTTGAGTCTCATTTTATACTTCCTTAGGGTCTTAAAGGTCTCATCCAGATCTAGGACATGAGCTTCGAGGTTCTGGCTTTTGATAATCAAGTCATCCACGTACACCTCGAGGTTCCTCCCTCTCTGGCCTCGAAAGATTCGATCCATCATTCTTTGATAGGTTGCTCCCGCATTTTCAAACCGAAAGGCATCATATTTAAACAGAAGCATCCATCCTCCGTGACGAAGGTGACGTCCTTAACGTCCAGAGGATGCATGCGTATTTGATGATATCCGGAAAACGCATCCAAGAAACTCATAAAAGGGAAACCGACGGCTGAGTCAACCAGCGCGTCGATTCGGGGCAGCGGGTAACAATCCTTGGGGCATACTTTATTTAAAAGAGAAAAAACCACACACATTCTCCACCTACCCTCCCCTTTTTTAACCATTACAACATTACTCACCCATCCCGGATACTTACAGGCAGATACAAACCCCGTCTTAAGCAATTTCTCTACTTCTTCTCTAATTGGCCCGACCATCTTGGAGGCAACGGCCCTCTTCTTCTACTGTATGGGGCAAGTGTTGGGATCGAGATTGAGGCGGTGACAAGCGACGTCTGTATCGACCCCAGGCATGTCCGTGACGCTCCATGCGAAGACGTCAATATTCTTCTGCACGCAGGCCTTGATCTTCTCACGGTCTTCCGGGCTGAGCTCACCACTGATCTTTATCTTCTCCTCTCTGCCTTCCTTGGTATGGATCTCTACCTCGAGGACCTCCATGACCGCTTTCAGCCTCGATGGCTCTTCCTCCCATTCCTGCTCTGCCTATGCATCCTGACACTTGGCTTCGTCTTCCATGATGGCCATCATCATCATCTCTTCCCCCAGCTTTTCCATCTCCCACTTGCTTGCGTCCTCCTCTTCCTGCCGCGAGGCCCTTCTTTTTTCTGGTTGGGCCCCCTTCCCGGGCGACCCTCCCGCTTCTTCCATCTTCCTCTTCTCTTTTCTCCCTTCCTTTTCTTTCGGCTTCTTTTCCCCTGCCGCCTTCGTCTCTTCTCCCTCCTTTCCATCCATTTCTAGTTTCTCCGCCATGTCCCCGACCACCACTACTTCTCCTTCTCCTCCAACACCTTCCTCTCCTCTCTCTTCTACCATCCTCGTCTCCCCGAACTCCTCTCCCACCATTTCTGGCTCCCCCGCAATGCCTCCAGCCACCACTACTTCTCCCTCTCCTCCAGCACCTTCCTCTCCTCTCTCTTCTTCGCCTCCCAGTTCCTGTTGCAATTGCTCCATCCTCCTTCCCATCTCCTCAGCGTCTCCCTGCCAGGAGATGGCATTCAATGCCGTCACGTAGCATTCCCTTGCAGCCTTTGGATCCCCTCGTACCCTGATTTGGGTACCTCTTGAGTTAAGTTTCAAGCACTGGTGAAACGACGACGGAACGCATCTGAAGGCGCTGATCAAGGGGCGCCCAAAGATAGCATTGTAACTGCTGGGGGCATCCACTATGATAAAGCGGCAATTTCGGGATAGCCCTCCCAGGGTTACCTGAAGTTCCACTCCCCCCTCGACTTCTTTCCTCTCTCCTGAGAACCCAAACAATGGTCCATCCGCCGCCAGCACCCTCCGGGCCTCCACCCTCATCGCATTGAATGCTTTTTTGAAAATCACGTTCACCGAACTCCCATTGTCTACCAAGATCCGTGACACTGTAAAGTTCTCGATGGCGGTTCGTATCACCAGCGCGTCACAAAAAGGGTCTTCATGATCTGGCATGTCTTTTCTTGAAAAGGTGATCTTTTCATCCGGGGGAGGGGATTGCGACGTCGAGGCTACGCTTCGGCGGTACATAGTGTGAAGGCTCGCCTTTTGGGCCGCCTCTATCCCCACCCCTCCATGGATTACTCCAATTCCTCCGCGATCTCCTTCATCTGTTCTATCCACACATCGATCCTCTTCTCCTGTAGCCGTCACTTCCTCTATCAGTACCGATCTTTGTTGTTCTCCTGCTCCTCGAGTTCTCCACATTTCCAAGAAATCTGGGCAGGTAGCCGTTGCGTGACCTTCCTCCTCGTGGAAGTCGCAATATGGCAACGCCACCTCCCCCCTTGTCTTCTTTCCTGAGGGTTTCTTCTTCTCCCTACTCCTGCTCCCCTTCCTCTCTCCCGGCCTCTTCCTCTGCCTCGGCCGATGGCCATATCCTGCTGCGGAGGGGGCAGGGGTGGTCTATGACCATACCCCCACCCTTGCTGGTGAAACCTTCCCGATCCTCCTTGTTGGTTCCTCCCCCCGTGGGGAAATCCTCTACCTTGCTCTGGGGCTGGGCCTCTCTGTTGCCTCCATCCCAGCTCTTGACATGTCGGCGTCCTTGGCTCATTTCTTCTCCTTGCCTCCTGTTGTCTCCCACCTGACTCCCTCGACTCCACCTCAGTAAGCCTTGCCAATTTCTTTGTAAAAGTAGGGTTCGCCGCCTCCATCGTTATTTCCTTTGCCGTCTTCTCCATCAAGCCCTCAAAAGACAGCGGCGCCTTCTGGGTGAGGCTCATTTTGAAGAACCCTTCCCGTAGTCCCACGGTAAAGGCCATCTAGAGTGCAAACCCCGGCACCTCCTGTATATCCAAGATCTCCTCTTGGAACCTATCCACGTACTGAGCCAGCGACTCATCTGCCTTCTGCTTAATCAAAAATATCGACTCCGGGTTCCTCTTTCTCTTCTTAGAAGTGGAGAACCGCAACTGGAAACTCCTGCTTAGGTCCTCGAAGAAGTATATCGAGCCTGTCGGGAGCTGATGAAACCAGTCTCTAGCTTTGTCCTTTAGAGTGATGGCAAAAAGACGGCATTTGAACGCGTCCGTCATGGGCCTGATCGAAACCGCGTCCTCGAACCATTGCAAGTGATGGAGGGGATCATCCTTCCCCACATAATAGTTCATCTCGGGTTCTCGGAAACCTTCTTGGACGGGAGCTGACAGGATTAGCTCGCAAAAAGGGGACCCTCTCGCCGCCGGCCTCGTCGCCCCTACTCGCGCGACGACCTCAACTGGCGAGATGGTACTCGCCGGACTTGGGAACAGCTCTCTTCCTGTCATGTCTCTCCTGCTCCCTTCCATCATCACCTCCTTCCCCGGTCTCCTCCCCGGGGTGTCTTCTCCCACTCGTGCCGAGACGAGTTCTTCTTGTGTTGCGAGAGCCGGCACTTGACGTAGTGGGGTTGAACAATCTCGCTGTCGCGGGATCCCTTGCAGCAAATCCATGATCCCCTTGATTGAAGCCATGAACTCTTCTCTTCCGACAAATCCTCCCGGGTTGTCCGACCCCTCTCCTTCTCCTTCTCCCTGACCTCCTGCCATGTGGTTGCTCAAGGTTCTTCTCTGAGGGCTGTGCTCCACGCTCACCGCATCAAAAATGTTGGAACCGGCCTTTTGGTCCCTCCTAAAGTTCGAAACAGGATGCAGCCCACACGTACTCTCCTTGTACTACCCTCCTGACGAGAGTCAGAGACCTGAAAACAGACCAAGGGGTCTCAGCTCGGAGGTCCCACCTCTTTCCCGGAAGAACTGAAGATCTTCCCCTCCCTAGCCAATGCTGAGCTAGGTGCCTGTGAGGAAGATAGTGGAAAGGTTCAACAACAATCTTAGGCACCTTATCGGTCTATTTATAGGCCTCTGAATCTGATCTGCAAATATCACTTCTGAATTAACCTGAAATGACCAAAACACCCTGGGCTGGGTATGCCAACAGCCAAACTCTACTGTTCTGGAGAGCTATACGCAGACCTCCAGGGGTAGACATGGAAAACTACCTGGGGCACAAAAGTAAAATTCCCCTCAAGGGTAAAAAAGGTAAAGACATCTCTTCTCACATGTGGCGAGTGGGAGAGGAACTGACGGGCG
Source organism: Platanthera guangdongensis (assembly GCA_039583875.1). Lineage (NCBI taxonomy): Eukaryota > Viridiplantae > Streptophyta > Magnoliopsida > Asparagales > Orchidaceae > Platanthera > Platanthera guangdongensis. Next base: position 150,734,019 of record CM077147.1, on the reverse strand, counting down.
AGACGACCGCCCTGTCCGTCTCGCCGGCCTCTCGCCCTGTGGGCCATCTCGTCCCCTAGGAGGTCTCGCCTACTAAGAGGTCTCGCCTGCTTCAGAGGGCTGTCCACCTCTCGCCTCTTGCAGGTAGGTATCCTCTCATCTCTCCAGTCCCCCTTTTTCGCTTGCTGTATCTCCTCTCGCGAGCCCAAGGTTGTACATCTAGAGTCTTCTTTCTTTAAGTACTCCAGGACACTTCAAAAGGACAACTTCAGTTCAATCTGTCAAAGAAGTTCCAGAAGATTATTGCTGGTCAAGGATTCAGATTGAAGACCTATCACCCTGAAGCTTAGCTCCTGTTTTTCCCTGATTCATTCTACATCTCAGGGGGAGCCATAAGCTATAATCAAATCCACAAGTCTTCTCAGTTGTATATTGAGAAAGAGAAGACAAAATTATCTCTCACCCCCCCCCACTGTATAAAGGGTTGTCATCTCCCTTCAAAAGTGATTCTTTGGTTGCAAGTCTCCTGATCAAAGGACGTGGGTTGGTTTTTGAGCACCTGATCAAAAGCTCATTGGTGTCAGGCACCTGATCAAAAATCTGAGTGGATTCCTACCAAAGGTGGTAGAAGAGTGGATGTACCCAGGTTGGGGAACCACTATAAAATTCTTGTGTCGTCTGGTTGCCTCCTTTTCTTTTGTTCTTGATGTGCTTGTGATTTAGATTTATTGTTTGCTAATTTATTAATTTCTGCACTTTTAATTTACAGCAAAAGCTATAATATCTGTTAATAATTTTTAAGCATACTCTATTCCACCCCCCCCCCCCCCCCCCCCTCTAGAGTATTTCAAATCTAACTCTCACTTTCAATTGGTATCAGAGGAGCTTCCTTTGGTTGTACAAGCTAAACCATAAACCAAAGATCCTTTGTTAGATCTACACATTATTTTATTTTATTTTCCTTTAAATTATAAACACAGCCATGACACAGAAAAAGGATTATGCAAGCACCAGACCTCCAGTTTGCAACCTTAATAGGTTTGCCATCTGGAAGGAAAGAATTAGGCTATACATGAATTCCATTGATGAAGACATCTATAATTCAATCTTGTCAGGTCCCCCATAAGCATCTACATCTACAACATCTTCCAGCAACAATGCAGTCCCACCACCTGAGTGGACTGAAGCCCAGAAGAAAGCAAAAATTGCAGATGCCAAAGCTATGAATATCCTGGCACAAACTATGTCATATGATATTTTCTAGAAAGTTGCTGAGTGCACCTCAGCAAAAGCCATTTGAGATTACCTAAACCAAATGGTGGATGGATCAGTGGATGAGAGAAAGGATAGGAGATTAAATCTCATATCCCTATATGAGAACTTTAAGAAGGAGGAAGCTGAGACAGTTTCAGATATGTACAATAGGTTAAGCTCAATTATCAATGAGCTGAAAACCTTGGATAAGAACATCACTCTTATAGAAGTGAATGACAAGATCTTGATGTGCTTCACAAGCTTATGGGATACAAGAATCTGGCTCATCAAGGAGGCCAGATGCCTGAATGAGATTTCAACTGAATCTCTATTAGGTAAATTGAAGTCATATGAACAGCTGATAAAGACCAGGGAGGCGGCTGAACAAAGAATACCTCCACCAGCCAGAAGAGAACAAAGTATTGCTTTCAAAGCCACTGAAGAGATAGAGACTGCAACATCAAATGAAGAGCTTATGAGTCTCTTTGATAATAGATTATTCAAGATGGCCAGAGAGGATTTCAGGAGAAAGTCGGCAAGAAAAGATGATAAGCCAAAATATGACAAGACACCAACCAAAGAAATTATGTGCTATGGATGCAGAAAGCCTGGGAACTTCCTCTCTTAGTGTCCAGAGAACCAGAAGAAAGAGAAGAGAAGAGAGAAGGAAACCAGAAGACATCACACCAGCAAACCCTCTTCCAGCAAGCACAAGAAGAAGGAAAAGGGCTTTATGGCTGAGACCTGGAGTGAGACAGAAGATGAGTCAACATCTTCAAGCTCCAGTGAAGATGAGGAGGAAGAAAGAGAAAAGGAAGTTTGCCTCATGACAATTGATGCCTCCAGAAGTCAATCAGAAGAAGAAGAGTCTGAAGATGAAGGAGTGTTTGAATCAGAGGCAGATTAGGTACTGCCCTCTTTTGACTACAGCTCTGAAACATTTAAATCTGATTTCAAATTAATGTGCATAGATTTGATTAACTCTGAAAAGAAAATTAAAATTCTTAGGGAAAAATTAGGAAACTTAGAGGATGTTCAATCTGAAAACATTAGGTTAAAAGATGAATTAACCTTAGCAAATGAAAAGATAATTTCACTAAAAATTGAGCTTTGTGAGGGCAAACAACTTGAGGAAACTCTCAATGGGAGAAGTCTCAAGCTGATGGATATCACAAGTACTGTTAATGTCATACTTAATGGCAAGAAAGGCTTAGGTGCTCCATCAGGTTTGCCCCCCATTCTCAGGAAGAACGTTTTATCAACCCCAATAAAATTTGTATCTGCTAAAGGGAAAAAAACAGTAAATGATAAACAAATAGTAGAAAAGATCCGTAAGATAATAGGACAGAAAACCAAGAACCAGAGAACACCTAATAAAAACAAGGTTCAACAATTTTCGTCGAACTCAGATCGACGAAATGGGGCCAGTTCGTCAAACCCAGATCGACGAACTCTGAACGCAAACTATAGTTACATTTATTCGTCTAACTGCGATCGACGAACTCTGCATGGTTCGTCAAGCAGAGGTCGACGAACGTGGGGCACAGAGAATGAATATGTTCATTCTCTGGGCAGAGATCGACGATTTCAACCCAATTCGTCGAACTCTGGTCGACGAACTTACAGAAATTCGTCGAACCCAGGAAGACTTAATCAAAACTATAATTCCAACAACAACTTAAATATTTCTAAGAAACCATTTAATCCACTAGCTGACTGGATCATACCACCTAGGAGATATCACCCCCTAGGATACAAGTCCCAACCTGAATTCTCTATTATTTCCAGCTTCTCTTATCAGCAATATACCGGACCCAAGGTAACCTGGGTCAAAAACCATTAACTTTTTCTATTACATGTGAAGAGCTGTCCAGGGGTAAATCAAACTTGGTACCTGGACAGTGGCTGCTCCAAACATATGAATGGCAGCAAGGACATCTTATCTTACTACAATTCCAAGCTGGGGCCAAAGGTAATCTTTGGTGACTCCAAATGTGGTCAGTCAGAAGGATTTGGATAAGTAAGAATAGGAGCTGTCACATTCAAAAAGGTGACATATGTAAGTGGACTCAAGCATAACCTCATCTCCATAAGTCAGTTATGTGATGATGGTTATTAGGTATACTTTAACCCATCCACTTGTTCTATTATTGATAAAAACAACCAAACAATTTTAACTGGAAGTATACAAGGCAACATATACTTAGTAAATTTTCTTTCTGCCAAAACCGATATCTGTTTACTTAATTTAACTAGTAATCAGAATGACTTATGCCACAAAAGACTAGGTCATGTAAATCTGAAAAACATTGCTAGGCTATCTAAACACAACTTTATTAGAGGTCTGCCTTCTGGTCCCTACAAGAAGGAAGGTCTCTGCAGGGCTTGTCAATCAGGCAAACAAACTAAAATTAGTTTAAAATCTATTAATCAGAGTGATTCACCTAGGATTTTGTACTTGCTACATTTGGATCTCTTTGGACCCATTGTTGTACAAAGCCTAGGAGGGAAATCCTATACTTTGGTTATAGTGGATGACTTCTACAGGTTCAATTGGGTATTCTTTCTGAGATCAAAGTCAGATACCTTCAAGGTTCTTACAGATTTTCTCAGGACCATACAGATTGAGTTCTCTACTCATGTTTCATTGACCAGAAGTGATCATGACATAGAGTTTGAGTCTCTTCTTATGCATGAGTTCTGTGAGAAGGAAGGTATCATGCATTGCTTCTCAGCTCCTAGAACTCCCCAACAAAATGGGGTAGCTGAAAGGAAAAATAGGACACTCATTGAAGCTGCATGTACATTGCTTGCAGATGCTTACATGTCCCTAACCTTTTGGGCAGAGGCTGTAAGCACAACAAATTATGTCCTGAACAGGAGCCCAATTCACAAACTAAAGAACAGGACTCCCTATGAATTGCTCAAAGGGAAGAAATCTAAAATAAACTATTTTAAAGTATTGTTTGTACCTGTTATATACACAATAACAACAAAAAATACATTAGAAAGTTTGAGGCTAAGGCTGAAGAGTAAGTTTTTCTAGGATACTCCCAAGTAAGCAAGGCCTATAGGGTTTTTAATAAATCTACATTTAAAATTGAAGAGTCCATTCATGTTTCATTTGATGAGACTAACATGTATTGTAAGGAGAAAGAAGTTTCAACCAATATCAAATTGCAGGTACCCCACTTGTGTGAGACCTTGGATGGACTAAACCTCACCCAAGAGGTTCCAACTCATCCCTTTCCATAAGCAATTGAAGAAAGTGAAGAAGAAGAAGCTGAAGAAAATGAATCTCTACCAACAGCAAATACAATTCCACAGGAGGAATTAATTCCAAATGTTGTTGCACAACCAACTCCACCCACTGATTTTGTCACACTTAGGGATAATCCCAGATCTCAAGTGATTGGAGACATATCAGCAGGTGTACAAACAAGGCATCAACTCACCCAAGATTTGATGCATACCTGTTTTCTCTCTCAGGTTGAACCTGTATCCATTCATGATGCTGAGAAGGATCCCCACTGGATTCTTGCAATACAGGAGGAACTAAATCAATTTGAGAGATGTAGAGTTTGAGATTTGGTTCCAAGACCCCAAAACTACCCAGTTATTGGAACCAAATGGGTTTTCAGAAACAAGTTGGATGCCCAAGGAGTCATTATGAGAAACAAGGCTAGGCTTGTTGCTCAAGGATATAGGCAAGAAGAAGGAATTGATTATGATAAAACCTTTGCACCTGTTGCAAGGTTGGAAGCCATAAGAATATTCTTTGCCTATGCAGCATACAAGAGGTTCAAGGTCTTCCAAATGGATGTGAAGAGTGCTTTTCTAAATGGAGTGCTACAAGAAGAGGTTTATGTAGAACAATCTACAGGTTTTGTTTCTCCAACTTACCCCTCTCATGTTTTTAAATTGCATAAGGCTCTTTATGGTCTAAAGCAAGCTCCAAGAGCTTGGTATGTGACCTTAGCTAGTTTTCTATTAGAGCATAAATTTACAAGAGAAATTGTAGATAAAACTTTTTTCACTAGACATCATAAGGACCAAATCTTATTAGTACAAATCTATGTGGATGATATTATATTTGGCTCTACAGATTCCAAATTATGTAAGAGGTTCTCTGACCTCATGCATTCCAGATTTGAAATGAGTAGCATGGGTGAGCTCTCCTACTTCCTTGGTCTCCAAGTGAAGCAGATCTCTGATGGCATCTTCATCTCTCAAGCAAAATATGTTAAAGAACTTCTAAAGAAGTTTTTGGATGGCTGATGCCTCAGCAAAGAAAACACTCATGGACACCAATGCTGTTGTGGACTCTGATATACTAGGGAAACCTATGGATCAGAAACTTTATAGGGGCATTGTTGGGTCCCTATTATACCTCACAGCAAGTAGGCCAGATATTATGTTTACCATATGTCTTTGTGCTAGGTTCCAGGTGAACCCTAAAGAATCTCACCTAATTTTACTAAAAAGGATTTTGAGATATATAAAGAGTTGTCCTAATCTAGGCCTATGGTATCCTGCTGAATCAGAATTTGAGTTAAATGGATACTCTGATGCTGATTTTGCTGGATGCAGGGTAGATAAAAAGTACTTCAGGAACATGCCAGTTCCTGGGTATGAGATTAGTATCTTGGTTTTGTAAAAAGCAAACATCAGTGTCAACCTCAACTACTGAAGCAGAATATATTACAACAGGCAGCTGTTATTCACAGATGCTTTGGATAAAAAATTAACTTCTAGATTATGGCTTCAACTTAAATAATTCAACCCTACTCTGTGATAATACAAGTGCTATAGCCATAGCCCAGAATCCAGTTCACCATAGTAGGACAAAACATATTGATATAAGACATCATTTCATTAGAGAGTGTGTAGACAAAAATAAAATTAAGATTGTCTATATCTACACTGATTTACAAAGGGTTGATATATTCACCAAACCTCTGGATGAGAGAAATCATATGTTCTTTATAAATCAACTTGGAATGATCAATGGAGAAGACTTTATTTAATTTCTGTCTGCACTCGACGAATTTTCCAAAGTTCGTCGAACAGAGTTCGACAAACCGGGGAAAGTTTGAGAGATAGTCGTCGAATGGAGATCGACGAACTCTCTATGAGTGAAACAATTTTCGTCGAACGGAGTTCGACGAACTTGCTTCAGAAGATATTCGTCGAACGGAGTTAGACGAACTATCTTTAATTCTTCCGGATAAGATCGACGAATTATTTCATTCAAAATTATTTCGTCGAACTCAGTTCGAAGAATTATTTCTATTTTCGTGGAACGGAGTCGGTCGATTCATATTCTTGAAAACCATATATTTAGGTTTTCTTCGACCTCCGTCCGGAGCTTTCTGTTCATTTGCACTTGATCGTCGTTTTTGTGTCTCTCTTGCAGGTGATTCCATGGCGATTCAGACAAGTATTCTCGCAGGCATGAAGTTCGATACCGGTTTTGATGTGGACTTTGATTCATTTCAACATTCTGATCCCATCTTCCTTTATATTCTAGAACTACTTGAAGAACAAGAACTCAAAACCTTGATGACTAGAATAATCAAACTACATAGCACTGAAATCAGAGAATGAGTCTACACCCTATCGCCAACAGAGGAGAATACGATGACAGACACCATTGCGGGTAACTCCATCTCCTTAACTCCCACAATTTTAACTGAAATTTTTGGATTAAGGAATGGAGAAGAGCAACTCAAGATTGAAATAGAGAAATCTGACGTGATGTTGAGCCTCATGGGTTATACTGGAGATAACCCTAATAAACTTTTGAAGAAACACATCTATACCCCTTATAATTTTTTGGCAGATTTAGTTGGAAAAGTTTTGCTTGGGAAACATACTGCCAATGACTACATCACCAGACACCAGTTTCTGGTCATGTGTGCCATTATAAACAAGAAACCAGTGGATTGAGCACAAATTCTTTTTGATCTGATATAGAAGAAAAACAATAAAAAGGAAGTATGCTTTGGAAGGATCCTAGGGATCTTTTTACAAGAGAAGACTGCTGAATCACTGGTCTCCCAGACCATGTTCATCAATGCCAGTAAAAGGCTCACGTGTGCCTTATTTGGCAGGTGGGAGAGGACAATAACCAAGCCAACCAAGACTTCTACCTCTTCCACCCCAGCTTCTGAAGGCACCAGGGCTGTTAAAGCCACTCACCAACCTCCTGAAGAGACTCATCCAACACCACCATCTCTTCCAGCCCCCCTTCCAGCAACACAACTCCCTCCATCTTCCACTATCTCTTCAACACCATAATCACAACAACATACTCATGTTCCTACTCCACCTCCATCTCAATATGCTTCACCAACTCCATCTCCACCAATTGACATCACTGAAATTCCATCTTCCCTTCTTTAAGAAAATCAACCACCAACACCTCTTGATTCCCTCCATGACACATACATTCCTACACCACCACAATCTCCTCTTCCCCCACATCTCTCTTCAATACCATCTTACCATCTACCAACAGACACCATCATACAAGATGCCACCCATCCATCCCCATCAACATTTACCATCCCTCCCGATGTTCACATACCTGATGCTCCACTTTCTATCCCTCCCATAGTTCCCACTTCTACACCTTCTGCAACACCATCTACCACTCCATCATTGGACCACTCCACCATATCTTCTATCATTTCCATAATCACTCCCCTCCTCAAGTCCCTTATAGCAGAGACCATTACACCTCTTACTACCACCATCTCCTCTCTCTCTGACCAAATCTCTGCTCTTACTGCTTCCCCATCTTCAGCTAGGGGCCTGGCCTCAGTTCCCACTGAAACCAGGCAGGGCGAGATGCCTGATGATGAAGCAGCAGCTACAGCTCTAGAGGCTTCAGCTCCAGCTCCTGTAACAGATGCTCCAGCTTCAGCAATAGCAGCAGAGTGTACATAATATATAGATAAAGATTCGATTGACTTTATTGAAATTGATATGGATTTTGATGAATCGGACTATGAAGAGCCTAATACTATTGGTGATTTCATTCTTAATCCCACAGTTAATTTAGAAAATTTGTTGAGTATTTTTGATACTGTATATTTGAATTACCTTCCAGCTGAGATTACTAAGCCATCCTTGGAAATTATACTATACACTTCCCCCATCTCTTCAGAAGTTGCTAAGCAACTTAAGGACAGTTTTGCTATTGCACAGTCAGTAGTCACTCCACCTCCAGAAGTAGTGGCTATTCCCTTTTCTCAAATAATATCTTCAGCACCAACCTTTATCATGGATGACTCCCCCATGTCAAATCTAGATGAACTGATCTTGGCTGATATTGAAGATGAAAATAAGGCAACAGCTGAAAGCACTGTCCAAGTTAGTTCAGATTCTTTTGTAGCTTCTCCTCCAACTCTTGTTGAAACTCCTGCTCCTGCTCTAGAAAAGCCTCCTATTTCTGCTAAAGCTTTGAAAGCTTTGGATGATCTATATGATAACTCTCAGGATTCTAAAAATGATAATGATGAAGATGAGGATGAGGACTCAGATGAGGAGGATACAAAGAAGAGGAAGCAAGTATTAAAGAAAAGAAAAGCTCCTCCTCCTGCTCCTAAGCATAATCCAAACAATGACACTACCTATTACATCCTTCAAAAGATAACACCATATGTTGGATCCCTAGTTGATTTGGGCTAGGTTCACTAGCTTAGGATGTGACCCAACTTGTATAGCCAGGGTCAAATTTGTGTCCTAGAGTCTAGGTCAAGTACTTAGGTTCAACTTCAGAGTGACCAGCCTTCAACAAGACCATCAGAGACTCCAGACTTAAAGGATCACAATACTAAGTGAAATGAGTTCGACGTTCGTCGAACTCAGCTCGACGAAAGGTGTTCTGCGCTCGACGATCGTGAGACATTTCTTGGTGTTGATCTCAACGATCTTAGTTCTCTGTTCGACGAAGACTGAGGTTCTTCAACAAGCTAAAGTCAGGACAACTTCGGAATTTTTTCTAAGTCCATCTTCATACTTTGGTCGACGAATTAGATTCTGAGCTCGACGAACTTGGACCTCAAGTTCTCAACTTCTCAGGTCGACGAAGTCAGCTTCTCAGGTCGATGAATACAGTACTCTGCTCGACGAATTCTGAAGTCAGAGGATTTGTGTCGACACTTAGGGCATGTGTTGACACCAGACAATTTATGTCGACACCGGAAGATTTGTGTCGACGCCAGGATTTCAGTCAACACCAGCTCATGTCGACACCAGAAGATTTGAGTCGACACCAAGATCAATCCATCGACACCTACTTAAGTCGACACAGAATATCAGTTCTTCAGAATATTTTGAATAAGTCCAGAACTATTCTCAGCTCGACGAATTTGGATCTCAGCTCGACGAATGAAGATTGTCAGTTCGACGAAGATTGAAGCAGAATTGACAAGATTTCCCTGGAAGACTATTTCTATTGTCTGGTCGACGAACCAATCTAGCTCAGCTCGATGAACTCAAGCTCAGCTCGACGAACTCTCTCAAGCTCAGCTCGACGAACTCAAGTTCAGCTCGACGAACTCAAACTCAGCTCGACGAATTGCGTTCTTCGTTCGACGATTCCAGACTAGGTCTTCTCCAGTTTTCCCGTCCCATTTCTTGGCGATGATTCCGGAGTTATTAATGCCAGATCTTCTCAAAATGTTACCGTTAGAACACGCATTGATCTTGGATTATTACATGCCGTTTTCCCATGGGACAGTTAGGGAAATTATTGATTGCCGCTTCTTTCCAAGGCCGACTACAATTGCTGCTCAACATTCAAAATTTCGAATGTTCCTCGGTCAGTCAAGAGATAAAGAAAAGAAAAAACTTAATCAGTGACACACTGATAGCAATAGAGACAATCAGACAGACACACTGCTAGCAATAGAGACAATCAGACAGACACACTGCTAGCAATAGAGACAATCAGACAAACACAATGCTAGCAATAGAGACAATCAGACAGACACAGTGCTAGCAATAGAGACAATCAGACAGACACACTGCTAGCAATAGAGACAATCAGAGAGACACACTCAGATTGCACAGAAGAACAATCATTCACAAAATCAAAAGTTCTACTACAATTAGCCTAGGCCAAAGAATATCTTCAAGAAGAAGAAGAAGAAGAACATTCAAGTACTATTAAGAGTCTTCTTCCTTCAACTCTACAGGACAACTTCAAAGGACAACAAAACTCTATCTATCAAAGAAGTTCCTGAACAATCTCTGGTCCACGCATTCCAGCTTTCGAGACCTGTGACCTTGTAGCAATGCTCCAGCTGTCCTGATACATTCAAGATCTCAGGGGGAGCAAATCTGCTGAAATCAATTCACAGTCTTCTCAGTTGCTATTGAGAAAGAGAAGACACCATCACATCTTTTCCAACTCCTGTACAGGGTTTTAATTCCCTTCAAAATTATTCCTGGTTACAAGTCTCCTTCCAAAAGACTTGAGGTTTTGGTTTTTGAGCACCTGAACAAAAGCTCATTGGTGTCAGGCACCTGATCAAAAACCTGAGTGGATTCCTACCAGGGTGGTAGAAGAGTGGATGTACCCAGGTTGGGGAACCACTATAAAATTTCTTGTGTCATCTGGTTGCCCTTTTCTTTTGTTTTGGCTGTGTTGTTCTGTGATTAATAGGTTGCTATGCTTATTTTATTTTACTTACTGACTTGTTCACTTAGGATTACAACAAAAGTTGTAAAAAGTTTTGTATTGAGCACAATACTCTATTCACTCCCCCCCCCCCTCTAGAGTATTTCAGATCTAACCTGCACTTTCACCATACAAAGGGATGTCAGCCTGGATGTGGCTATCTAAGAATCAGCAGAAGGAAAGGAAGAAGAGTAGAAGGTACTCTCCTCCACCAGTTCAAAGGTATAGAAAAAATCCACCACCTCCTCCTCCTCCTATAGCTGGTGCTTTTGGTTCTAGTTCTCAAAGATCTGCCCCTATTCAAACATATCAAAGACATCAAGGGAGATCTTATCATGAAAATAGCCAGCACTTGAAAGTCCACCTAGTGTCAACAAAGTTCACCTATGGGGGGGGGGGGGGAATAGGTGACGTGCAACGCTTTTGCGGAATTTACGACGGTACCTGCACAATAACAATAAAAAGCACAGCACACAGAATACACAGGCAATTTATAGTGGTTCCCTGACTTGGGTACATCCACTTTCCCCCTTCGACCTATCTCCCAACAAGGGACGACTCGGTCACTTCTCCAACAGGATTGAAATCCAATCCTTGCACTATCGGAAGGAACCCTTCCACACGTAGGAGTCAACACTCCCACAAACCGGGTTGCACTCAACCCTTACAACACGGAACAATCGTTCCTTTACAACAAAAGTAAAATAGAATGTACACGAGATACAAACTTCGTTGGGAGACTACGATGTTCCTCTTCGTTCGACGACGTGTTCGTGAAGTCAACGAAGAATCTACAACCTTGGTCTCTCTTGGAAAGGATCTCCCCGGAACCGGCGGCGGCAAGACGAGCGGCGGCTTGCTTCGGGATCGGCGGCTATGATGATGAGCGGCTGCTGAACTTAGAGATCCAATCTTCGTAGCGAAGCTAGCTTGGTCTTCCAACGGTCACACGAGGATCGGTCGTCTCGATCGATTCGGACGGGGAAGTTATTCCCGATCAACAAATCGAGAGACAAGAGATCTCTGGATAGACACGTGAGACTCAAAGCTTTGCTAAGCTTCTGTCGCCGAAGATCGGGAAGAGACGCGATCAACAACGGCGACCAGCTTATCGCGAGCGGCGGCGGCGACGGCGGAGCGGAAGCGACGATTAAGGGTTTTTACGTGCTCGCGTATTTCTTGTTTTCTTCGCCCCACCCACTGTTCAAAAATACCCATATATTTATACATTGAAGACCCATACAATATGACCGTTGTGGGTCCCACAAGTAGAAACCCGAAATCCGGTTCAAACTAGTCCAGCGACAGAATTCGGTCCAGCAGCATCCAGAGAAAACGCCAAGTAAAATTCGTCGAGAATCATTGGTGATTCTCGACGAATCGGCGAGAATCAGTTAACGATTCTCGACGATTCGTCGAGAATCACCGAGTGATTCTCGACGATTCCCTTGTTGATTCTCAACGATTTTCACTTGGTATTCATGACCTGCTCAGCGACGGGTTCGGCGAGAATCATTAGTGATTCTCGCCGAATCTTACTTGGCACCATTTTGAGGTAGCCGGAAGGAGTCGGCGAGAATCACTAATGATTCTCGACGATTCGGCGAGAATCACTAGTGATTCTCGACGATTCGGCGAGAATCACTAGTGATTCTCATCGAATTATACTTAGACGGATTTTTGTCTTTCCACCCAAGATCTGCTCCTTGACCCATCCTTGCTCCTTGTCTTCTCTTGCATAAACATGGCCCTGTACTTGAAAGTAAGTGCACTCCAATAGAGAGAGTACACGTAGGCCAACACACTGATCTGCTCAACGAGGGATTACGTCGTGCAGACCCGTGTATATTGACCTACTGCACCCTGACATTGGTGTGCACTTAGCGTGGAATAACTGCAAGCATAACTTAAGAGGTTTCATCAGATACATTGTGAATTCATCTTAGCTTGACAGGTGGCTTCCTCAAATCCAGGAATTGTGGATACAATACCCAACAATCTCCCCCTATTTGACGAAGCCAAAACCCTACTAGCTAAGATAAATAACACTAATCAAATAATAAAAAAACAGCATTCAGAAGTTAAACATGCAGCACAAGAGAATATAAACAACCAGATCAGGACTTGAGTCATTCACATATTCAAATACAAATGTATATATATATATATATATATATATATATATATATATATATATATATATATATATATATATATATAATCTCAGAATTGTTCATATCATAATAATAAGCATTAAATGTTCTTAGGAGAGAATGACAAGCTACAAGTTGTTGACTATCTTTCCTTAGCTAAGTCATCCTTGAGTTTTTGCGCCAAAAACTTCTTCCTTTGTCTCTCCATGTACTCTTTAGGCTTCGGGTAATATCTGGGAGGAGGAACTTTATCTGCATCCTTGTTGTTTCTGAAGAAGATGTTCCTTTTGGCTTCATACGTCTTATGCATCTCCCATTCATACTGGCTGTATACTTCATTTCGATTGAGTTCTCCTTTTTCTTGTAGCCAAAAGGTGTCCAAGATGATGTTCTTTGAAACTGGACTCCACTTTTCGTTTCGTACTTCCTCCTCACTCATTCTGATTCTCTTCTCAGCTAGTGTCTCCCTGGAGGTCCCTTCCTGAGCTTTTCTCTTGCCCGTGGCTTTTGCTAGGGCCTCTTGGTCAAACATGCTCATCAGTTTAGCTTTGGAAATAACCCTAGCATCAGCTTCACTTATGGGAACATCTGCAGCACTTGCACCTATTCCCTCAGCAGCACTTACTCCCGCAGCAGCCATAGAAGTCTCAGGAGCATGAATACCTGCAGGATTGTCAGGCAAAACGACGCCTAACGCGCCTAACGCCTGTTGGAGCATCCACCAGCAGCTCTCATAGACGTACTTGTTTGACTGTTCGAAGTTATTGATCATGACTTCTCGGAGTTCAGCCATCTTAGCAATGTAGTCCTTCTCCCCCTTTTTGGCTTCGACAGCGATGAAGTTTGCATAGGAATGCAGGGAGTCATCAATATGCTTGGTGGTCCGGGAGAATTCAGTGACCAAGGCCTGCTGATTGGCATTGAGAGTGACCATATTACCGTCAAACTTTTGAATGTTGTTAGCTACAACATGTGCATTCTGATTTACTACAGCAAGAGTATCAGTGTTCTTTTTCAATCCGGCCATGAGAAGTGTGACAGCTTGGCCGGCCTCGGTGTACGTTTCTACAAATTTCTTCTCCATCTCGTCCAGTTTATGGTTGATCTCCACCATATTCTTGAGCATGAGATTTTCAGATATCTTAATCCTTTTCAGCAGTTTATTCTGAGCTTCATCAAAGGAGGCTTTGAGTTCATTCACAATGCCCTGAATGACATTTACAGTGTGAGTGGCTAGCTCATCTCGTAATGGAAGAGCCGGAGGCACTTGTGGGCCTTGCCCTTCAGCAGACGCATCTGTAGAGCTGGATACAAGCACAATCTCTAATGGAGGAATGCTGGCGGCCTCTGTAGATTTATCTGACTCCCCCTCCACTAGTGCATGCTTGTCAGATGGAGGTTCAAAAAGATCCGGAGCCTCCAATACTTCATGTCCCTCATTCCCGTCTTCCTCTCCGTCATCATCCAAGAAATCATCTATATCAGCAGCATCTTCCAACTCATTGTCAGCAGTCTCCAGTCCAGTAGCTTTGGCACCTTGCTCGTTTCGGTTTGGGGCCTCCCCATTCTCCAGCTCAGGTTCACTTCCTTCGTGTATATCTGCCACAACATCTCTGGCCAGCTGGGAGATGTCAGATACTATATCAGTATGAGGGGGTAGAGGCTCCCCCTCGATTCCTGCAGTCAAGGTATCAGGAACTTCATTGGGGGTGACTGCTGGAGATACTCCCTGTTGTTCTTCCATGGCAGTCTGCCCAATACGCCTCTCCCATCGGTCAAACACACTTGAGTCCATCTTCTTCAAGTAGTGTAGAGGAACACCTTTGCTCATGTCAAACCTGTATCCATTTAGCTGATTTAGATACAGACTTATGATACGGCCAAAACTCGGAGAGCCCAAGGTGTCCTTGATCTTCTCGAACAGCAACTCCCCCCAGTTGAACCTTTTACGGCAGACAACAGCTATCAGGATCTTGAACATATCCGCTGAGATATGGTCATGAGAGCCCGGCTTGCAGATGAGCACCTTTCCAATAATGTCAGACAGGAGCTTCCCTTCTTCATTCATATCCTTTCTCTTTATTGACCGAGTTCCTCGTGGGAGACCGCAGAATAAGAGAGTTCTGGTTTTGTCATCGTCCTCCAGATAGTCCTCATGCTCCGAGCTAGAAAGCTGCAGGAAGCGAGTCAGCTTGCTGGTAGACAGCTTGACCTTTGCCCCAGCCACCTTGCTTTTGATTAGTGAGTCGCCATTTCGGAGTCTTGCGGTGGCGAAGAACTCCAGCACCTCTTTGTCCAAGATTTTGCAAGGGTGCTCCAGGACGAATGTTAGCCCAGCCTCTTCCAGCATCAGAATGATGTTGCGGAATTCGTCCTAGGCGTGAGAGAACCCAGTCCGAACAAGCTCACAACCAGTGACCAACCCAGCAGTTGTCCTTGGAGCCATTGCAGATCTAGAGAGAGAAGCCCTACTCTAAGCTTTAATGAACATTCAAAAGGAAAGCGTCACTAGTGAGAACGTCCAAGTACGGGTGAGGAAGAGGTTACCTAAGGGCGTAGACGGAAGTGAGTTGGTGAGCTTCCTGCGAGAACTCTTCCTTGAGCGTCCTTTGGGAAGACCTACGAGGTTCGGCAGGATTCGACGGAAGCCGGTGCGATTCGACGAGAACCTTGCGAGAACCTTGCGGGAACTTACGGGAAGACGATGGAGAAGCGGGATTCGTGTAGCGACGAGCTTCCTGCAGGGTTCGGCGGGATTCGACAGGATTTTGCGAAGGCGGTGCGACGAGCTTCCTGCGGGTCGGCGGAAGAAACCTTGCGATTTGGCGTGTTTTCTGTGAAGGTCGGCGGGATTCGTGTAGCTTGCTCCTTCGGCGGGATTCTTAAGGAAGGTGAAGGGTCGGTGAGATTCCAAGTATATACAGGGTCGGCGGGATTTCAGCTCTGTGGTAAGTTTCCCGTGGAAATGAAAGGTCGGCGTGATTTGTCTAAGTCGAAATTGAAAGGTTTCTTTACTAGGAATTTTCACGTTAAGAAGTATTGCAACATTTTCGAATTCTTCTGATGTCAAGTCAATATAAAAATGATAAATACATATATATTTTAAAGCCAATCTATTTGGGTTTGAACGAGGCTTTTCCAAAAACTTCTTGATGTCAATTGTGAGTTGTCGAGATTCACAATGACATATTTTCGTTAACTCTTTATTGATGTATAAAGGTTTGCATGTATCGAGTTAACCTATCCTTAGATGTGCACACATACATGTATAAGCATAAGTATAAATATACACATAGATAGAGATATATATGTAAATGAGGATGCAATATGACGCAAGTCCTTGAACTGATCAAAAGTACCTGGGATTATGAGAGTTAACAATGAGTCTCTCTGACTATAACATACCAGGTGCTCGATGTGAGTATGCTGATATATATATATATGTCACTTCTCTTATTCCAGATGCATGTTCCATTTCAGTCGTGGAACACCTACTGTCTAGTTCCCATCATATTTACGGGAACCTAGACTACCCTGCAAAAAGGAATTACCTTATCTTAGGAACCCAAATCATGTTGGGTCCTAGGTTCCTGTTAGCATAAGCACTTGACTGCCTTCCTTCAGAGAACCTGTCAGGAAGACTACCTCTGTCCCGTGAATGTGGATAAGCCCTTGCCGTTGGCACAGAGGGGTTGTACCAATAGTCGATGGCAAAGTGCCCCACTCTGCCACAGCACCAACACGGGTGAATGTTGTATCGCCGTTTCCGACCTGATCTAGTGACTGAGGTAGTCTCGGTCCTAGGTCTAACCGGGATAAAGCATGATCGCCTCACAAAATTTTCTCTTCCATCGTGACACGTGGAAGGGTGAAATGAATGCATGTTGTGAGCATCATGAGGCTGGGAAGGTGGTGCCTTTCTCACAGGCATCCCCCTTCCAGAGGCCCCATGAAAACTAACACCATGACTTCTATCTTCCCTATTCTGTGTCCTCGGGTGGTGAGAAGTCTTCTGTGAGCAGGGACATGCAGATTCACACCGAGTTGAGGCCGTGGCAGTGAATACAAAGGGCTCAGAGTGAGCCTTAGGTATTCTCTCGTGGGTTTCCATGACGGCCCTTGCACTATGTGTGTCTCCACATGGGGACAGATCACCCTTGCAGTGACCACGACTATTCCTGTGGTCATACCTGAAGGCATGATGAGTTGCCTTTCTGCTTGGAGTGGGGGGTCGGAACACCGTTTCCCCATTTCTCCACGCATTGATAATCCGGGAGATCCACCCGTTTTCTTGCTTTCTCTTTATAGCATCAACTTTGGAAAAGTTTGATACTATTCGTTTCTCATTCTCTAGACTTCTCTCTAGAGCTGAGATCTTAGAGTCCTTAACCTTGTTGGACGCCAATTGGAGAACCAACAAGATCTTCAGTCGAGCAATCTCTTGAGCTTGCTCCTCAGCAAGTAGGTTGCTTGACTGAAGGGCTCTCTTCAGAGAATCAGAATCTTCTGGAGGAAAGCAGTTCCTGTCTTCAGAAAGTTCAAAAGAGATGGGGCAGGATGAGGAAGTTACCTGCTCTTCAGTGTTATTATCATTCGAGCCAGTGACCATTGCGTCATCCTCATCAGAGCTGCTTTCCTCACTGGTCTCTTCAGTCTCAGACACGAACACTGGAGCTCTGATGCTGTCCGAGAGATGCTTGCCTTCATCTTCAGAGGTGAGGACCCCCACATAGGATTCCTCCTCTGGTTGATAGCATATTCCAGCTTTCTCTGACTCCCCCCATCAACTCTGAGATCATCACCCACATGGATTTAGTCGTCCTACATTTTGCTAATCTAGAGCGAGAAGCTCCAGACCAGATATCCAAGATAATTTGACGAATCCTCTCGTCCAAGTTAAATAGTGGCAGTTCCGTCTCTGACATCTCAGCAATGCACATGGGCACTTGGATTCCAGAGTCGGAGGTCTTCATGGGAATAAACGGACCCTCTTCCAGGATGAAGGATGCTCGAGGATCGATAGCATCAAGGTGAAATGACACTCTCATTCTCCAGATGGGATAATAATCCTTTGTGCATGCGGGGAGTTTGAGTGGCGATATCTCATAATCCAGCTCCATGCTTTTGACACTGGTGGCAGGAATCTACTCAAGGTGTTAGCCTTTTTGATGAGTAACCTGGCTCTGATACCACTTGAAAGTCCACCTAGTGTCAACAAAGTTCACCTATGGGGGGGGGGGGAATAGGTGACGTGCAATGCTTTTGCGGAATTTACGACGGTACCTGCACAATAACAATAAAAAGCACAGCACATAGAATACACAGGCAATTTATAGTGGTTCCCCGACTTGGGTACATCCACTTTCCCCCTTCGACCTATCTCCCAACAAGGGACGACTCGGTCACTTCTCCAACAGGATTGAAATCCAATCCTTGCACTATCGTAAGGAACCCTTCCACACGTAGGAGTCAACACTCCCACAAACCGGGTTGCACTCAACCCTTACAACACGGAACAATCGTTCCTTTACAACAAAAGTAAAATAGAATGTACACGAGATACAAACTTCGTTGGAGACTACGGTGTTCCTCTTCGTTCGACGACGTGTTCGTGAAGTCAACGAAGAATCTACAACCTTGGTCTCTCTTGGAAAGGATCTCCCCGGAACTGGCGGCGGCAAGACGAGCGGCGGCTTGCTTCGGGATCGGCGGCTATGATGATGAGCGGCTGCTGAACTTAGAGATCCAATCTTCATAGCGAAGCTAGCTTGGTCTTCCAACGGTCACACGAGGATCGGTCGTCTCGATCGATTCGGACGGGGAAGTTATTCCCGATCAACAAATCGAGAGACAAGAGATCTCTGGATAGACACGTGAGACTCAAAGCTTTGCTAAGCTTCTGTCGCCGGAGATCGGGAAGAGACGCGATTAACAACGGTGACCAGCTTATCGCGAGCGGCGGCGGTGACGGCGGAGCGGAAGCGACGATTTAGGGTTTTTACGTGCTCGCGTATTTCTTGTTTTCTTCGCCCCACCCACTGTTCAAAAATACCCATGTATTTATACATTGAAGACCCATACAATATGACCGTTGTGGGTCCCACAAGTAGAAACCCGAAATCCGGTTCAAACTAGTCCTGCGGCAGAATCCGGTCCAGCAGCATCCAGAGAAAACGCCAAGTAAAATTCGTCGAGAATCATTGGTGATTCTCGACGAATCGGCGAGAATCAGTTAACGATTCTCGACGATTCGTCGAGAATCACCGAGTGATTCTCGACGATTCCCTTGTTGATTCTCAACGATTTTCACTTGGTATTCATGACCTGCTCAGCGACGGGTTCGGCGAGAATCATTAGTGATTCTCGCCGAATCTTACTTGGCACCATTTTGAGGTAGCCAGAAGGAGTCGGCGAGAATCACTAATGATTCTCGACGATTCGGCGAGAATCACTAGTGATTCTCGCCGAATCGGCGAGAATCACTTGGTGATTCTCATCGAATTATACTTAGACGGATTTTTGTCTTTCCACCCAAGATCTGCTCCATGACCCATCCTTGCTCCTTGTCTTCTCTTGCATAAACATGGTCATGTACTTGAAAGTAAGTGCACTCCAATAGAGAGAGTACACGTAGGCCAACACACTGATCTGCTCAACGAGGGATTACGTCGTGCAGACCCGTGTATATTGACCTACTGCACCCTGACATTGGTGTGCACTTAGCGTGGAATAACTGCAAGCACAACTTAAGAGATTTCATCAGATACATTGTGAATTCATCTTAGCTTGACAGGTGGCTTCCTCAAATCCAGGAATTGTGGATACAATACCCAACAGCACTGGCAACAATCTTCAGGAAAACAACATCAACAACAACAACAACAACAACATCAACAACAACAACATCAACAGCAACAACAACATCAGCAAAAACAACATCAACAACAACAACATCAACAGCATCAACATCAACAAGCTGAAAGACCTAAAATGGCCAGGTTCTAGGAACTAGTAGGACTCTCTATGATTAACAAAGCAAAGGATGAAGGGAAGGATGTTTCTGAATACACTACAATGTCAAAATACTGGAGAGAAGAACTGAAAAGGTTTGAAAAGGCTAACAAAATTTTTTATGTTGATGATTATATGAAATTACATCCTGAAGCAGTGGTCCCTAGAGCTGCATCTCTGAGATTATAGGGGTTGCTGACATGAAAATGACTATGGAACAAGCTTTAAATCCAAACAGGGAAATAATCTTTACCAAGCCAGGAGACAAAGGCAAGAAGGTAAAGCATCAGGAGAAGAAGCAGAAGAAATGAAATCTGAACTACTTTATTTCTATTTTTTCTCTTAAACTGTTTCATATTATCTGAACAAAGCTTTTATGTAAATATATTTGCTGCATGTGTTAATTATCTCTGCCAGATATATGTTTTTTCCTGCTTTGTTTACTTTATGTTTTTATTTTGAGTCTATTAGTGACCTCACCCAAATAGGGAGAGATTGTTGGATCTCTAGTTTGATTTGGGCTAGGTTCACTAACTTAGGATGATGTGATCCAATATGTATAGCCAGGGTCATAGTTGTGTCCTAAAGTATAGGCCAAGTCCTCAGTAACAACATCACATAGACAAGCCATCATCAGACTGCCAGAGACTCAAGAAATAGAGTTTCTTCCAGAGATTCAGAGATTTCTCAAGAAACCAAGTAAAATGAGTTCGACGTTCGTCGAACTCAGGTCGACGATAGTCTTTCTCAGCTCGACGATCTTAGAGATATATTCTCTGAGCTGAGCTCGACGAACTTCAGTCACAGATCGACGATCCTTGGACTCCACCTTCAGAATTCTAAGTCCAGACTGTTCTCTAGACTCAGGTCGACGAACCTAGTTCTCAGGCCGACGAACTTAATTCTTTGCTTGACGATATCTGGACTTCCACTTCAACTCTATTGCCAAAGGTTTATCAATTTTTCTCTAAGTCTAGAATCATTTTCAGCTCGACAAATTCAAGGTTCTCCAGACTTAGCTCGACGAACCTTATTCTTTGGTCGACGATCTCTGGACTCAGTCTTCAGCATCTCAAGTTCAATTGATTCTCCAAACTTAGGTCGACGGACTTAGTTTTTTGGCCGATGATTTCTGGATTCTCTACTTCACCTTCCTAATTCCAGAAGTTATCAATTTTTCTATGTCCAGAATCTTCTCCAGTCGACGAATCGAATTCTCAGCTCGACGAACTCAGACCACCTTGGCTAAAGTTATCAAGCAGCTGATTAGTGATCCTCAGCTCGACGAAGTCTTTTCTTAGGTCGACGAATCCAGTTCTCAGCTCGACAAACTTGACGTACAGAAATACAATGCTTCCAGAGACAGCAAGTCATGTTTCCAGCTCGACGATTTTGCAACTCAGCTCGACGAACAGAAGACATCAGGTCGACGAACTGCAGACTCAACTCGATGAATTCTGCTATCTATTCGACGATTCCAGACTTAGTTATTTCCGGCCTTCTGTCCCCACTCTAATGCGATAATTCCTGAGTAATTAATGCTCTAACATTCTCTGATTATAACTGTTATAAGGAGCATTAATTATGGTCTTCTCCAGGATTATTGCTTGCCGTTTTTCTACAGGACAGTTGGGGAAATAAATCAATGCCGGTTATTCTCAATGCTGTCAGCATTAATTGCAGATGAATTCAAATTTTTCAAGCACAGGGAAGAAGAGAATAACGGATACACGTAGAGAGAGACAGATAGATACAATTAAGCATTATTGAGAAAGCTTTACACAGAGCACAGCTTACTAAGATGCATACAGAGATTACTGAAACACAGAGAAAATAATCAGTTTTGAACAATCTGCTCTGTCAACAAAGAAGCATTCTATGATACACAGAACCTCTTGACCAGAAGCTCATCAGCACCTGAAGAAAAAGAACAACAATACCTATATCTAGAGTCTTCTTTCTTCAAGTACTCCAGGACACTTCAAAAGGACAAATTCAGTTCAATCTGTCAAAGAAGTTCCTGAAGATTATTGCTGGTCAAGGATTCAGTTTGAAGATCTATCACCCTGAAGCTTAGCTCCTATTTTTCCCTGATTCATTCTACATCTCAGGGGGAGCCATAAGCTATAATAAAACCCACAAGTCTTCTCAGTTGTATATTGAGAAAGAGAAGACAAAATCATCTCTCACCTCCCACTGTATAAAAGGTTGTCATCTCCCTTCAAAAGTTATTCCTTGGTTGCAAGTCTGCTGATCAAAAGACTTGGGTTGGTTTTTGAGCACCTGATCAAAAGCTCATTGGTGTCAGGCACCTGATCAAAAATTTGAGTGGATTCCTACCAAGGGTGGTAGAAGAGTGGATGTACACAGGTTGGGGAACCACTATAAAATTCTTGTGTCGTCTGGTTGGCTCCTTTTCTTTTGTTCTTGCTGTGCTTGTGATTTAGGTTTATTGTTTGCTAGTTTATTAATTTCTGCACTTTTAATTTACAGCAAAAGCTGTAATAGCTGTTAATAATTTTAAGCATACTCTATTCACCCCCCCCCCCTCTAGAGTATTTCAGATCTAACTCTCACTTTCAGTTTGGGTTGTGTTCTGCTACAGCATAGGAGCGTGATAGCCTATGGTTCAAGACAATTGAAGGTTCATGAGCGGAATTATCCGGTCCATGACTTAGAGTAAGCGGTCGTGATATTTGCTCTAAAGTTGTGGAGACACTATCTGTACAGTGTGAAGGTCGATATCTACACCGATCATAAGAGCCTGAAGTACCTGTTGGATTAGAAGGACCTGAACATGAGGCAGTGGAGGTGGATGGAGTTCTTGGGGCACTACACCTTCGAGATACATTATGTGCCTGGGAAAGGAAATGCAGTGGCGGATGCGTTGAGTCGTAGGGTTCCTGTGCGAGCCAGCTGGTGTTCGGTACATGATGAGAGTTTGGTCCGTAAATTGGAGGCATTGGAGATAACTTGCGTCGACAAGCAGTCTAGTGCCGAGGAGAATTTATTTTGGACAGTGATGTAGTATGACCTAGCTGATAGAGTTCAGCGGGCATTGGTTCATGATAGCAGCATGAAGCAGATCTTAGATGAATCTTTGGATGGGTCAAATTCCCAATTTACTGTTGAGTATGGACTGCTAAGGAGGGACGGTCGCGTATGCGTTACTAGTGCGGATAATCTTCGAGAGGATTTGATGTACGAGGCTCATCATACCAAGTACTCAATCCACCCAGGGAGCACGAAGATGTATAAAGACATGAAGAAGATGTTCTGGTGGCCAGGATTGAAGAAGGATGTAGCACTTTATGTGGCCAAGTGCCAGACGTGTGCCTTGGTAAAGGCGGAGTGTCAGAAGCCCGAAGGTTTCTTGAAGTCCCAACCTATCCTGGAGTGGAAATTCGACGACATTTCTATGGATTTTGTGCATGGTTTGCCAAGGTTGCAGAGGGGAAATGATGCCATCTAGGTGGTCGTAGATAGATTGACAAAGGTGTCGCATTTCATCCCGAACAGGAAGGAGGATCTGGTGGAGAAGTTAGCCAAACTCTATGTGGATAATATTGTGTGATTGCATGGTGTGCCTCGCATTATTATTAGTGACCGAGATGGACGCTTCACGTCGAACGACTGGAGGCTGGTGCATAGTCTGTTGGGATCTAAGTTGAGTTTCAGCACAGCCTTTCATCCGCAGACGGATGGTCAGACCGAGAGGGTCAATAGGACGATGGAGGACATACTTTGCATGTGCATCTTGGATTTCGGAAAGCAGTGGGAAGATCACCTGTACATGGTGGAGTTTGCATATAACAACAGCTATCAAGTGAGTATTGGAATAACGCCTTTCGAGGCCTTATATGGGAGAAAGTGTCACACACCGTTGTCTTGGTTGGAGACAGGCGAATCGAAGTTATACCAACATCAAGAGGTAGAAGACGCCACTTCAATGATACGTACAGTTCAGGAATAGTTGAAGAAAGCTAGGACAGGCAGGCAAAATACTATAACGCCAAGCATAGGAACGTGGAGTTCAGTGTTGGCGACTGGGTGCATTTGAAAATAAAGTCGTTCAAGGGTGTCTCGCGGGTTCGATGCTTGAAGAATCTGAGTCTGAGATACCTTGGACCGTTTGAAATCGTGGAGCGTGTTGGTGAAGCTGCGTATCGATTGAAGCTGTCAGTAGAGTTGAGTGGGCTACATGATGTGTTCCACGTATCAGTGTTGCGGAAGGCGGTGCAAGAGCCTTCGCAGGACGTTGCGGTCGATCAAGTGCCGGTTGATTATAGATTGACGAAGAAGGTCAAGCCAGTACGCATTGATGACTTGGAGGTTAAACGACTCCGCAACAAGGAAATACGAGTGGTCAAAGTCCGTTGGGATAACTGCGGACATGAGGAACTTTCTTGGGAGTGAGAGCAGACTATGATGGAAGAATACCCCGAGTTATTCCACTCAGGTAACATTTAAATTTTGTGTACCTTTACATAATTTCGGGACAAAATTATTTAAGTGGGGGAGATTTGTAACGCCCCAAAAATCATAATCGGGCTGGTCGTGTCTAAGAGAATATTTGGTACCTGTATAGGTGTACACGGCCTAGGACACGGGCGTGTCCAAGGCCGTGTGGTTCTTTGTGTTGGCCGACTGTGTCCAGAGAAGGACACGGCAGAAAACACAGCAATGTGACATGGGCGTGTCCAATGACACAGGAGTGTGCATACACGTATCACCACATGTATTCCCAAGAGTCGTGTCGGTCGGCGTGGCAGTTACTAGTGATACGGCCCTAGTGCACGGGCATGTCGGAAACTGACACGGGCATGTCAGGTTGAGACACGGGCATGTCTCGACCCGTGTCCTCTTCTGTGCTCGACGATCGTGTCTGGATCAAGGCATACGGCCTAGGACACGGTCGTGTGCGAGGTCGTGTTCGGCCCAGGTTTGAGGACTTTTGGGCGGATCTGAGCCGTTCATTTTCTTTAATTAAGATCCAACGGCCCAGATGTGTTCCTGCTATAATAAGGCCGGGAATGGAGGTTTAACTCCTCATTTGCTCTTTACCATTCTCTTTCTAAGGATTTGGAGAGAGGAGGAAGGAAAGGGAGGATTCCGGCCGCTGGCGGAGCATTGGAGCACCATTTAGAGAACCAAGAGCGGATCCGCGGAGGAAATTCCATTGCGAGGCCTTCTATCCGTATAGTTTTTCCATGACGCAAAAGCGTACTACAAGGGTAATGATTCTCTACTTGAGCATGTGAAGCTCTCCTTCTTTTACATAAGGAAACCCTCTCCCGCGAGTGAGCGGTGAGTGTGTGGTGTTACTTGGGGTTGACAGGAATAGTCCCCCTTGTGTTGCATATAGAGTCCGAAAGCGAAGTACGGACATATGCATTGTGTTTGAAGCCTACCCGGACATGTTGGTCTGGATTGGTAATGTTGCATTTTGTATGGTTTGCCGGAGAAGACTCCTTGTTTTGTGTTTTCGGGTTTCTACACGGTAGATTGCAGCAAGGATCCTTGGGGATTAACTCCAAGGCGCACCCGGAAAACTAAGTGGAAACGTAATTCTGCTAATTTGGTGGCCGGGGAGCCAGCCTTGTACATAACTGGGTTATGTGATGTTTGGATTGTTGTGGGGTCCGAGAGAAGCTTGGCTCGTACGTACGTCTTAAGGTGAACTACGCGGTGTGAGAAATGGGCAAGTGGAATCGGACCTGGGCTATGTGGTTCGGTGCGAGAGACCCATAGAGGGACTGGCCGTTAGCATAGTCGGGAGCCTTAGACAGTGGTCAGAAAGGATAAAATGTTCACATTATTGCCATCCTGGGGATGGTGGCGAAGCCATAGAATTGACCGGATTCATCGATAATATGCCCTAAGTGCTCGGGGTATTTGAGTCGTGAGAGCCTACACCTGTGGCGTAGTTTATTCGCACTTTTATTGTTTAGCTAGGCTAATGAAATGCAAGAAAGGAGCACTGACGTCTCGAGTAAGGGGCGGGGTCGTTATAATTTGGTCGGCTTTGTCTGACCGTTACTTTGTTTGCCACCGTGCGTTGGAATGTTGCTTGCAGGTACTGCGGAGCCGAGTACCAAATAGCGGGCTGAAGCCCATGTTGCTGAGCTGGCCCTCGAAGGCCAAAATGAATAGTTGTATTTTTTTTATCATGTGTGGCAGGCATGCGAGCCGATGTATGTAAGATACTATTTTGTTAAGTGAAACTCTTGTAAAGCCATAAGGCCAAGTACTTTCAGTATATTTGTTATTTCATTCCTATGGTAGTTGTGGACATTCATGATAGTTGATATTTCAATTATGGGTTCTTTATAACTGTTTAAAAGCTTCCGGTAGAATGCTCTGTGTAGGGCGAGTAGTTATAGTTGTATGGTTTTGATATTCTTATGTAACCCTTCCGACTGTCCGTGGTATATGACGTCGGGTTTGTAACAGGCCAATTTTCTGAAAATAGGAAATTTTTGGGTGACACGGCCTGGGACACGGGCGTGTCCCAGGGCGTGTCCCAGGGCGTGTCAGCCGACACGGCCTGTGACACGGGCGTGTCGTAGGGCGTGTCGAGGTTGTGTCGACGATCGGCCTTGGTGTCAACGATTTTCGCTCGACATCGTCGAGAGGGGGCACACGGCCCAGGACACGGCCGTGTCGAAGGCCGTGTCGTGTGCTCGACGACTGTTACTCGACGATCGCCGAGTATTGCGTTTCCAGTGAAGACACGGCCTGTGACACGGGCGTGTCACAGGGCGTGTCAGTGGTCATCGAACTCAGCTCGGCGTCTTGAGCCGGGGCATGTTTGCGGGAAACGAGTGTGTCCTGGTGCACACGGCCAGGAACACGGGCGTGTGCTAGGTTGTGTGCCAGGCCGTGTGAAGTCTCGGGTTGTTTTGGGATTATTTTCGTTGAGGCACACGGCCTCAGACACGGGCGTGTCTGAGGGCGTGTCTGGGACACGGCACGTGACACGGGCGTGTCACACGGCCGTGTACTGGCTGGATTGAGTCGGTTGTCTGCCGCTTAGAGGGACACGGCCTGTGACACGGGCGTGTCACAGGGCGTGTCAGGCCGTGTTCAAGCTTTTCTGGCCAGATCTGAGCCGTTTGTTTCCCTCTTCCTGGATCCAATGGTTGGGCTCTGTCTAGGTGTTGTGAAGGCCGAGAAAAAGGGGATTTAAACCCTCTTTTCTCTTCTTCTTCTTGTTCATCTTTATTCCAAGAGAGAGAGGAGAAAGGCCTAAGGGAGAGAGAGGGGAGGAGTCTACCAGCTGCTGTAGGAGCTGTGGAGTGCGGCGTGAAGATCCGAGAGCGGATTCGTGAAGGCAGAGCCGAGGCGGTGATTTCCATCCGGCTACTTCATGGCGTCGAAGCGATCTTCAAGGGTAACGATCTCCTTCTTGGACATCGAAGTCCTTTCTTTATACATGTGTTTGGAATCCTCCACCAAGAGGTGGATTTGCGGAAGAGATTCCTTTGTTGAGTCTGCATTTAGAGCCGGAAATATGGAGTACGGCATAAACATGCTGTGTGAAGCCCATCTGGACCGGTAGTCTGGATTGGTGATGTTCATGGGTAAACCGGAGAAGACTCCGTGGTTTTGATGATATGTAAATGGATTTCTATTGTGATGAATGTATGGATGTGATGATGAGGAGGCTTTGGCAAAGCTCCTGCTTATGAGATGATCAATTGGTAGCACGCCTGGGGAGCTCGTGATAAACCCGGCCTGTTACACCACTAGGGTGGGTTGATCTAGTTAGGAAGGGATCGATGGGTGGCAATGCCTGGGGAGCTGAGTTAAACCCGGCTTACTGCACCACATAGTGTGGGTCGATCGGATTAGGAGGGGGGTCGATGGGTAGACATTGCCTGGGGAGCTTGGATAAACCCGGCGTGCTACACCACATGGTGTGGGTCGACCTACTCTGGTTGTTTATTGGATGCTGTGAGGTTGGACCTCTGAGTGGTTTGGGCGGGATGTCGCCAGCTTGCGAGACTGGTGGACTAGGTCCGGTCAACCAACAAGTTAACACCTCGGATCGGCGGTGTACGACTGGTGGATTCCGGTACACCAAGAAGGTGCCCTGAGTGCACGGAGCGTCTGGTGGATTCCAGCGTTTGTGATGTTATGTGTTTGCTAGCAGGATAAACATATGATATACATATGATGCTTGATGATACTTGATGATCGATGACAGCACTGTATACAGGGAAGGAACCACTACCCCGGGTAGGGGGTAGGGTCGTTATAATGGGTCAGCCAAATGCTGACCGTTACTTTGTTTTCTGTGTTGGCTTGGATGTGGAATTATAGGTGTTGCGGCTTGAAAGGACTAAGTGGAATGGCTAGCTTGCTGCTATAGGCCCTTGAAGGCCATGTGAAAAGCTGTGTTTGGATTTCATGTGTGGCCGGCCTGCGTGCCGATGTACGAAATTGTTGCTGTGTAAAGAGGAACCTGTAAGGCCATAAGGCCAGGGTGTGTGAGTTGTATACATTCCTGGTGTTGTTATATAAATGTGGTATTTATATATTGGTGGACATTCTGGTTTGAGTTCATGCTAACAAGTAAAAATGCTGCGCTAGAATGGAATGAGTTAAGGATACGCATAGATTTTGATTTCCACACGTAATTCTTTCGCTTGTCTGTGCTATATGGCGTGGGGCCCCGGCCGGACCCACTGTTATATGTCATGTGACGGGTGGGGGCGTTACAAAGTGGTATCAGAGCGAGGTTGAGATTGTTTGGGAGGAGAGAACATAATTGAACTCATGAATGTCCACTAGGAATGTATGTCATGCACATGCTGTGCGTGAGTGTGTAGTCAATGTAGCAGTACCGTTATGATTGGAAGTATTAATGGTGTTCTGTACATTGATAGGTGGCGAGGGATGGAGCTGGGCCGTCTGAACCACAGCGGTCGGATGAGAGT
Organism: Platanthera guangdongensis; assembly: GCA_039583875.1. NCBI lineage: Eukaryota > Viridiplantae > Streptophyta > Magnoliopsida > Asparagales > Orchidaceae > Platanthera > Platanthera guangdongensis. The sequence continues at coordinate 150,704,989 of CM077147.1, read as the reverse complement.
GCAGCACCCGTGGAAGCGCCTATGCCTCCCTTGGCAGAGGCCATACGGGTGGTGACGGAGACGGTGCTTGCAGTGTTACAAGCACAGCCAACTGGACAGGCAAGACCTGGTGGAAGGCAAGAGCATGCGGCAGTGGTGATGGAAGCGCAAGCAAGTGACGACTCATTGTCACGTTTTATGCACTTCCATCCACCTACGTTTGGTGGAGCGCTTTCACCAACGCAGGCAGAAGATTGGTTGGCAAGAGTAAAAAGGATCTTAACTGCAATCAGGATAGTCGAGGAGCAGAAAGTGATGTTGGCCACTTTTCTGTTGGAAGGAGATGCGAGATTATGGTGGGATGAAATTGAAGTGCACCACTTGGCAGGTCGAGGTTTAACGGAGGTTTCAATGGAGGAATTCTCCCAAATATTTTTAGCCAAGTATGTGCCAGTGTCGCAGAGGATTGCGATGGAAAATGAGTTTCTCCGTCTGGTGCAGGGTGAGCGAGATATTGACACTTACCTGCATGATTTTACAAGATTGGGGAGATATGCGGGATCTACCTTTGCGGAGGAAGCGCGAAAGACAAATCGGTTTTATGGAGGATTGCGGGATGAATTGAGATTGACACTTCCGAGTTCCGTGAGCCAAGGCTTCCAAGCGTTGGTCGATACAGCCCGTGCTTTGGAGAAGGATATGAAGCGAGTACAAGAGAATAAGAGATGGGCAATAGAAAAGTCAGAGTTTCAATCGGATCAATCGGAGTTTAGACGACGAGAGAAGAAAAGATTTAGGCCGGTGGAATCAGCGCCGTCGACTGTTTCGTCGCCCCCAACGTATGGGCCAGGACGTGTGGATACACGTATATGCTACAAATGTGGGCAGCAAGGACACATAGCAAAATTTTGTTAGAATGCCCCTCCAGGGAGTGAGAAAAAGACAGGTGCGTCATATGAAGAAAAAGGGAAAGCAGTGGCCGAATCATCTGCACCGCGGACGCAACCTCGCTTTCATGCTATGGAAGTGCAAGAGCCGCAAAGCTCAGTTGGTGAGATTCAGCCTCGAGTGTTTAATTTGTCTCTAAATCGCGAATTTCAAAATCGGGAGGCTGAGCGGAAGTGAACTGTGATGTGCATCATGTCGATCGTATGAATGTTGTGTATGAAAACTATGTGTAACTATCAGGTGTGATGAATACTAGCTGGTGTGCATATTACGAAAAGCTTGGTGCATTTGTGATTGTGCTGAGAATCAATTATGTTGTTTTATTTTGAGGTCTTATTTGGCTGAATGTGCACATGTGGAAGTTAGGGATGTTTGTTGTGCTGTCTGTTTGTTAGTTTGTGCGGCAGCTTGGGGTGTATGATTTTGTGCTATTGTGACTGATTGGCTGGCTGCTTGGAGTCAAATTTCGAGGACGAAATTATTTGAAGGAGGGGAGGATTGTAACAGGCCAATTTTCTGAAAACAGGAAATTTTTGGGTGACACGGCCTGGGACACGGGCGTGTCCCAGGGCGTGTCAGCCGACATGGCCTGTGACACGGGCGTGTCGCAGGGCGTGTCGAGGTTGTGTCGACGATCGGCCTTGGTGTCGACGATTTTCGCTCGACATCGTCGAGAGCGGGCACACGGCCCAGGACACGGCCGTGTCGAAGGCCGTGTCGTGTGCTCGACGACTATTACTCGACGATCGCCGAGTATTGCGTTTCCAGTGAAGACACGGCCTGTGACACGGGCGTGTCACAGGGCGTGTCAGTGGTCATCGAACTCAGCTCGGCGTCTTGAGCCGGGGCGTGTTTGTGGGACACGGGTGTGTCCTGGTGCACACGGCCAGGAACACGGGCGTGTGCTAGGCCGTGTGCCAGGCCGTGTGAAGTCTCGGGTTGTTTTGGGATTATTTTCGTTGAGGCACACGGCCTCAGACACGGGCGTGTCTGAGGGCGTGTCTGGGACACTGCACGTGACACGGGCGTGTCACACGGCCGTGTACTGGCTGGATTGAGTCGGTTGTCTGCCGCTTAGAGGGACACGGCCTGTGACACGGGCGTGTCACAGGGCGTGTCAGGCCGTGTTCAAGCTTTTCTGGCCAGATCTGAGCCGTTTGTTTCCCTCTTCCTGGATCCAATGGTTGGGCTCTGTCCAGGTGTTGTGAAGGCCGAGAAAAAGGGGATTTAAACCCTCTTTTCTCTTCTTCTTCTTCTTCATCTTTATTCCAAGAGAGAGAGGAGAAAGGCCTAAGGGAGAGAGAGGGGAGGAGTCTACCAGCTGCTGTAGGAGCTGTGGAGTGCGGCGTGATGATCCGAGAGCGGATTCGTGAAGGCAGAGCCGAGGCGGTGATTTCCATCCGGCTACTTCATGGCGCCGAAGCGATCTTCAAGGGTAACGATCTCCTTCTTGGACATCGAAGTCCTTTCTTTATACATGTGTTTGGAATCCTCCACCAAGAGGTGGATTTGCGGAAGAGATTCCTTTGTTGAGTCTGCATTTAGAGCCAGAAATATGGAGTACGGCATAGACATGTTGTGTGAAGCCCATCTGGACCGGTAGTCTGGATTGGTGATGTTCATGGGTAAACCGGAGAAGACTCCGTGGTTTTGATGATATGTAAATGGATTTCTATTGTGATGAATGTATGGATGAGATGATGAGGAGGCTTTGGCAAAGCTCCTGCTTATGAGATGATCAATTGGTAGCACGCCTGGGGAGCTCGTGATAAACCCGGCCTGTTACACCACTAGGGTGGGTTGATCTAGTTAGGAAGGGATCGATGGGTGGCAATGCCTGGGGAGCCGAGTTAAACCCGGCTTGCTGCACCACATAGTGTGGGTCGATCGGATTAGGAGGGGGGTCGATGGGTAGACATTGCCTAGGGAGCTTGGATAAACCCGACGTGCTACACCACATGGTGTGGGTCGACCTACTCTGGTTGTTTATTGGATGCTGTGAGGTTGGACCTCTGAGTGGTTTGGGCGGGATGTCGCCAGCTTACGAGACTGGTGGACTAGGTCCGGTCAACCAACAAGTTAACACCTCGGATCGGCGGTGTACGACTGGTGGATTCCGGTACACCAAGAAGGTGCCCTGAGTGCACGGAGCATCTGGTGGATTCCAGCGTTTGTGATGTTATGTGTTTGCTAGCAGGATAAACATATGATATACATATGATGCTTGATGATACTTGATGATCGATGACAACACTGTATACAGGGAAGGAACCACAACCCCGGGTAGGGGGTAGGGTCGTTATAATGGGTCAGCCAAATGCTGACCGTTACTTTGTTTTCTGTGTTGGCTTGGATGTGGAATTATAGGTGTTGCGGCTTGAAAGGACTAAGTGGAATGGCTAGCTTGCTGCTATAGGCCCTTGAAGGCCATGTGAAGAGCTGTGTGTGGGTTTCATGTGTGGCCGGCCTGCGTGCCGATGTACGAAATTGTTGCTGTGTTAAGAGGAACCTGTAAGGCCATAAGGCCAGGGTGTGTGAGTTGTATACATTCCTGGTGTTGTTATATAAATGTGGTATTTATATATTGGTGGACATTCTGGTTTGAGTTCATGCTAACAAGTAAAAATGCTGCGCTAGAATGGAATGAGTTAAGGATACGCATAGATTTTGATTTCCACACGTAATTCCTTCGCTTGTCTGTGCTATATGGCGTGGGGCGCCGGCCGGACCCACTGTTATATGTCATGTGACGGGTGGGGGCGTTACAAAGTGGTATCAGAGCGAGGTTGAGATTGTTTGGGAGGAGAGAACATAATTGAACTCATGAATGTCCACTAGGAATGTATGTCATGCACATGCTGTGCGTGAGTGTGTAGTCAATGTAGCAGTACCGTTATGATTGGAAGTATTAATGGTGTTTTGTACATTGATAGGTGGCGAGGGATGGAGCTGGGCCGTCTGAACCACAGCGGTCGGATGAGAGTGCAGCACTCGTGGAAGCGCCTATGCCTCCCTCGGCAGAGGCCATACGGGTGGTGACGGAGACAGTGCTTGCAGTGTTACAAGCACAGCCAACTGGACAGGCAAGACCTGGTGGAAGGCAAGAGCATGCGGCAGTGGTGATGGAAGCGCAAGCAAGTGACGACTCATTGTCACGTTTTATGCACTTCCATCCACCTACGTTTGGTGGAGCGCTTTCACCAACGCAGGCAGAAGATTGGTTGGCAAGAGTAAAAAGGATCTTAACTACAATCAGGACAGTCGAGGAGCAGAAAGTGATGTTGGCCACTTTTCTGTTGGAAGGAGATGCGAGATTATGGTGGGATGAAATTGAAGTGCACCACTTGGCAGGTCGAGGTTTAACGGAGGTTTCAATGGAGAAATTCTCCCAAATATTTTTAGCCAAGTATGTGCCAGTGTCGCAGAGGATTGCGATGGAAAATGAGTTTCTCCGTCTGGTGCAGGGTGAGCGAGATATTGATACTTACCTGCATGAGTTTACAGGATTGGGGAGATATGCGGGATCTACCTTTGCGGAGGAAGCGCGAAAGACAAATCAGTTTTATGGAGGATTGCGGGATGAATTGAGATTGACACTTCCGAGTTCCGTGAGCCAAGGCTTCCAAGCGTTGGTCGATACAGCCCGTGCTTTGGAGAAGGATATGAAGCGAGTACAAGAGAATAAGAGACGAGCAATAGAAAAGTCAGAGTTTCAATCGGATCAATCGGAGTTTAGACGACGAGAGAAGAAAAGATTTAGGCCGGTGGAATCAGCGCCGTCGACTGTTTCGTCGCCCCCAACGTATGGGCCAGGACGTGTGGATACACGTATATGCTACAAATGTGGGCAGCAAGGACACATAGCAAAATTTTGTTAGAATGCCCCTCCAGGGAGTGAGAAAAAGACAGGTGCGTCATATGAAGAAAAAGGGAAAGCAGTGGCCGAATCATCTGCACCGCGGACGCAACCTCGCTTTCATGCTATGGAAGTGCAAGAGCCGCAAAGCTCAATTGGTGAGATTCAGCCTCGAGTGTTTAATTTGTCTCTAAATCACGAATTTCAAAATCGGGAGGCTGAGCGGAAGTGAACTGTGATGTGCATCATGTCGATCGTATGAATGTTGTGTATGAAAACTATGTGTAACTATCAGGTGTGATGAATACTAGCTGGTGTGCATATTACGAAAAGTTGGTGCATTTGTGGTTGTGCTGAGAATCAATTATGTTGTTTTATTTTGAGGTCTTATTTGGCTAAATGTGCACATGTGGAAGTTAGGGATGTTTGTTGTGCTGTCTGTTTGTTAGTTTGTGCGGCAGCTTGGGGTGTATGATTTTGTGCTATTGTGACTGATTGGCTGGCTGCTTGGAGTCAAATTTCGAGGACGAAATTATTTGAAGGAGGGGAGGATTGTAACAGGCCAATTTTCTGAAACAGGAAATTTTTGGGTGACACTGCCTGGGACACGGGCGTGTCCCAGGGCGTGTCAGCCGACACGGCCTGCGACACGGGCGTGTCGCAGGGCGTGTCGAGGTTGTGTCGACGATCGGCCTTGGTGTCGATGATTTTCGCTCGACATCGTCGAGAGGGGGCACACGGCCCAGGACACGGCCGTGTCGAAGGCCGTGTCGTGTGCTCGACGACTGTTACTCGACGATCGCCGAGTATTGCGTTTCCAGTGAAGACACGGCCTGTGACACGGGCGTGTCACAGGGCGTGTCAGTGGTCATCGAACTCAGCTCGGCGTCTTGAGCCGGGGCGTGTTTGCGGGACACGGGTGTGTCCTGGTGCACACGGCCAGGAACACGGGCGTGTGCCAGGCCGTGTGCCAGGCCGTGTGAAGTCTCGGGTTGTTTTGGGATTATTTTCGTTGAGGCACACGACCTCAGACACGGGCGTGTCTGAGGGCGTGTCTGGGACACAGCACGTGACACGGGCGTGTCACACGGCCGTGTACTGGCTGGATTGAATCGGTTGTCTGCCGCTTAGAGGGACACGGCCTGTGATACGGGCGTGTCACAGGGCGTGTCAGGCCGTGTTCAAGCTTTTCTGGCCAGATCTGAGCCGTTTGTTTCCCTCTTCCTGGATCCAATGGTTGGGCTCTGTCCAGGTGTTGTGAAGGCCGAGAAAAAGGGGATTTAAACCCTCTTTTCTCTTCTTCTTATTCTTCTTCATCTTTATTCCAAGGGAGAGAGGAGAAAGGCCTAAGGGAGAGAGAGGGGAGGAGTCTACCAGCTGCTGTAGGAGCTGTGGAGTGCGGCGTGAAGTTCTGAGAGCGGATTCGTGAAGGCAGAGCCGAGGCGGTGATTTCCATCCGGCTACTTCATGGCGCCGAAGCGATCTTCAAGGGTAACGATCTTCTTCTTGGATATCGAAGTCCTTTCTTTATACATGTGTTTGGAATCCTCCACCAAGAGGTGGATTTGCGGAAGAGATTCCTTTGTTGAGTCTGCATTTAGAGCCAGAAATATGGAGTACGGCATAGACATGCTGTGTGAAGCCCATCTGGACCGGTAGTCTGGATTGGTGATGTTCATGGGTAAACCGGAGAAGACTCCGTGGTTTTGATGATATGTAAATGGATTTATATTGTGATGAATGTATGGATGTGATGATGAGGAGGCTTTGGCAAAGCTCCTGCTTATGAGATGATCAATTGGTAGCACGCCTGCGGAGCTCGTGATAAACCCGGCCTGTTACACCACTAGGGTGGTTTGATCTAGTTAGGAAGGGATCGATGGGTGGCAATGCCTGGGGAGCCGAGTTAAACCCGGCTTGCTGCACCACATAGTGTGGGTCGATCGGATTAGGAGGGGGGTCGATGGGTAGACATTGCCTGGGGAGCTTGGATAAACCCGGCGTGCTACACCACATGGTGTGGGTCGACCTACTCTGGTTGTTTATTGGATGCTGTGAGGTTGGACCTCTGAGTGGTTTGGGCGGGATGTCGCCAGCTTGCGAGACTGGTGGACTAGGTCCGGTCAACCAACAAGTTAACACCTCGGATCGGCGGTGTACGACTGGTGGATTCCGGTACACCAAGAAGGTGCCCTGAGTGCACGGAGCGTCTGGTGGATTCCAGCATTTGTGATGTTATGTGTTTGCTAGCAGGATAAACATATGATATACATATGATGCTTGATGATACTTGATGATCGATGACAGCACTGTATACAGGGAAGGAACCACTACCCCGGGTAGGGGGTAGGGTCGTTATAATGGGTCAGCCAAATGCTGACCGTTACTTTGTTTTCTGTGTTGGCTTGGATGTGGAATTATAGGTGTTGCGGCTTGAAAGGACTAAGTGGAATGGCTAGCTTGCTGCTATAGGCCCTTGAAGGCCATGTGAAGAGCTGTGTTTGGGTTTCATGTGTGGCCGGCCTGCGTGCCGATGTACGAAATTGTTGCTGTGTAAAGGGGAACCTGTAAGGTCATAAGGCCAGGGTGTGTGAGTTGTATACATTCCTGGTGTTGTTATATAAATGTGGTATTTATATATTGGTGGACATTTTGGTTTGAGTTCATGCTAACAAGTAAAAATGCTGCGCTAGAATGGTATGAGTTAAGGATACGCATAGATTTTGATTTCCACACGTAATTCCTTCGCTTGTCTGTGCTATATGGCGTGGGGCGCCGGCCGGACCCACTGTTATATGTCATGTGACGGGTGGGGGCGTTACAAAGTGGTATCAGAGCGAGGTTGAGATTGTTTGGGAGGAGAGAACATAATTGAACTCATGAATGTCCACTAGGAATGTATGTCATGCACATGCTGTGCGTGAGTGTGTAGTCAATGTAGCAGTACCGTTATGATTGGAAGTATTAATGGTGTTCTGTACATTGATAGGTGGCGAGGGATGGAGCTGGGCCGTCTGAACCACAGCGGTCGGATGAGAGTGCAGCACCCGTGGAAGCGCCTATGCCTCCCTCGGCAGAGGCCATACGGGTGGTGACGGAGACAGTGCTTGCAGTATTACAAGCACAGCCAACTGGACAGGCAAGACCTAGTGGAAGGCAAGAGCATGCGGCAGTGGTGATGGAAGCGCAAGCAAGTGACGACTCATTGTCACGTTTTATGCACTTCCATCCACCTACGTTTGGTGGAGCACTTTCACCAACGCAGGCAGAAGATTGGTTGGCAAGAGTAAAAAGGATCTTAACTACAATCAGGACAGTCGAGGAGCAGAAAGTGATGTTGGCCACTTTTCTGTTGGAAGGAGATGCGAGATTATGGTGGGATGAAATTGAAGTGCACCACTTGGCAGGTCGAGGTTTAACGGAGGTTTCAATGGAGGAATTCTCCCAAATATTTTTACCCAAGTATGTGCCAGTGTCGCAGAGGATTGCGATGGAAAATGAGTTTCTCCATCTGGTGCAGGGTGAGCGAGATATTGATACTTACCTGCATGAGTTTACAAGATTGGGGAGATATGCGGGATCTACCTTTGCGGAGGAAGCGCGAAAGACAAATCGGTTTTATGGAGGATTGCGGGATGAATTGAGATTGACACTTCCGAGTTCCGTGAGCCAAGGCTTCCAAGCGTTGGTCGATACAGCCTGTGCTTTGGAGAAGGATATGAAGCGAGTACAAGAGAATAAGAGACGGGCAATAGAAAAGTCAGAGTTTCAATCGGATCAATCGGAGTTTAGACGACGAGAGAAGAAAAGATTTAGGCCGGTGGAATCAGGCCGTCGACTATTTCGTCGCCCCCAACGTATGGGCCAGGACGTGTGGATACACGTATATGCTACAAATGTGGGCAGCAAGGACACATAGCAAAATTTTGTTAGAATGCCGCTCCAGGGAGTGAGAAAAAGACAGGTGCGTCATATGAAGAAAAAGGGAAAGCAGTGGCCGAATCATCTGCACCGCGGACGCAACCTCACTTTCATGCTATGGAAGTGCAAGAGCCGCAAAGCTCAGTTGGTGAGATTCAGCCTCGAGTGTTTAATTTGTCTCTAAATTACGAATTTCAAAATCGGGAGGCTGAGCGGAAGTGAACTGTGATGTGCATCATGTCGATCGTATGAATGTTGTGTATGAAAACTATGTGTAACTATCAGGTGTGATGAATACTAGCTGGTGTGCATATTACGAAAAGCTTGGTGCATTTGTGATTGTGCTGAGAATCAATTATGTTGTTTTATTTTGAGGTCTTATTTGGCTGAATGTGCACATGTGGAAGTTAGGGATGTTTGTTGTGCTGTCTGTTTGTTAGTTTGTGCGGCAGCTTGGGGTGTATGATTTTGTGCTATTGTGACTGATTGGCTGGCTGCTTGGAGTCAAATTTCGAGGACGAAATTATTTGAAGGAGGGGAGGATTGTAACAGGCCATTTTTCTGAAAACAGGAAATTTTTGGGTGACACGGCCTGGGACACGGGTGTGTCCCAGGGCGTGTCAGCCGACACGGCCTGCGACACGGGCGTGTCGCAGGGCGTGTCGAGGATGTGTCGACGATAGGCCTTGGTGTCGACGATTTTCGCTCGACATCGTCGAGAGGGGGCACACGGCCCAGGACACGGCCGTGTCGAAGGCCGTGTCGTGTGCTCGACGACTGTTACTCGACGATCGCCGAGTATTGCGTTTCCAGTGAAGACACGGCCTGTGACACGGGCGTGTCAGTGGTCATCGAACTCAGCTCGGCGTCTTGAGCCGGGGCGTGTTTTCGGGACACGGGTGTGTCCTGGTGCACACGGCCAGGAACACGGGCGTGTGCCAGGCCATGTGCCAGGCCGTGTGAAGTCTCGGGTTATTTTGGGATTATTTTCGTTGAGGCACACGGCCTCAGACACGGGCGTGTCTGATGGCGTGTCTGGGACACGGCACGTGACACGGGCGTGTCACACGGCCGTGTACTGGCTGGATTAAGTCGGTTGTCTGCCGCTTAGAGGGACACGGCCTGGGACACGGGCGTGTCAGGCCGTGTTCAAGCTTTTCTGGCCAGATCTGAGCCGTTTGTTTCCCTCTTCCTGGATCCAATGGTTGGGCTCTGTCCAGTTGTTATGAAGGCCGAGAAAAAGGGGATTTAAACCCTCTTTTCTCTTCTTCTTCTTCTTCATCTTTATTCCAAGAGAGAGAGGAGAAAGGCCTAAGGGAGAGAGAGGGGAGGAGTCTACCAACTGCTGTAGGAGCTGTGGAGTGCGACGTGAAGATCCGAGAGAGGATTCGTGAAGGCAGAGCCGAGGCGGTGATTTCCATCCGGCTACTTCATGGCGCCGAAGCGATCTTCAAGGGTAACGATCTCCTTCTTGGACATCGAAGTCCTTTCTTTATACATGTGTTTGGAATCCTCCACCAAGAGGTGGATTTGCGGAAGAGATTCCTTTGTTGAGTCTGCATTTAGAGCCGGAAATATGGAGTATGGCATAGACATGCTGTGTGAAGCCCATCTGGACCGGTAGTCTGGATTGGTGATGTTCATGGGTAAACCGGAGAAGACTCCGTGGTTTTGATGATATGTAAATGGATTTCTATTGTGATGAATGTATGGATGTGATGATGAGGAGGCTTTGGCAAAGCTCCTTCTTATGAGATGATCAATTGGTAGCACGCCTGGGGAGCTCGTGATAAACCCGGCCTGTTACACCACTAGGGTGGGTTGATCTAGTTAGGAAGGGATCGATGGGTGGCAATGCCTGGGGAGCCGAGTTAAACCCGGCTTGCTGCACCACATAGTGTGGGTCGATCGGATTAGGAGGGGGTCGATGGGTAGACATTGCCTGGGGAGCTTGGATAAACCCGGCGTGCTACACCACATGGTGTGGGTCGACCTACTCTGGTTGTTTATTAGATGCTGTGAGGTTGGACCTCTGAGTGGTTTGGGCGGGATGTCGCCAGCTTGCGAGACTGGTGGACTAGTTCCGGTCAACCAACAAGTTAACACCTCGGATCGGCGGTGTACGACTGGTGGATTCCGGTACACCAAGAAGGTGCCCTGAGTGCACGGAGCGTCTGGTGGATTCCAGCGTTTGTGATGTTATGTGTTTGCTAGCAGGATAAACATATGATATACATATGATGCTTGATGATACTTGATGATCGATGACAGCACTGTATACAGGGAAGGAACCACTACCCCGGGTAGGGGGTAGGGTCGTTATAATGGGTCAGCCAAATGCTGACCGTTACTTTGTTTTCTGTGTTGGCTTGGATGTGGAATTATAGGTGTTGCGGCTTGAAAGGATTAAGTGGAATGGCTAGCTTGCTGCTATAGGCCCTTGAAGGCCATGTGAAGAGTTGTGTTTGGATTTCATGTGTGGCCAGCCTGCGTGCCGATGTACGAAATTGTTGCTGTGTAAAGAGGAACCTGTAAGGCCATAAGTACAGGGTGTGTGAGTTGTATACATTCCTGGTGTTGTTATATAAATGTGGTATTTATATATTGGTGGACATTCTGGTTTGAGTTCATGCTAACAAGTAAAAATGCTGCCCTAGAATGGAATGAGTTAAGGATACGCATAGATTTTGATTTCCACACGTAATTCCTTCGCTTGTCTGTGCTATATGGCGTGGGGCCCCGGCCGGACCCACTGTTATATGTCATGTGACGGGTGGGGGCGTTACAGGGTTCCAGCTGGATCTTCTGTTATATGTCATACGACGAATGGAGGTGTTACATGAAGAACTTGAAATAACATTGTCATTGCACGATATTACGTTAGGCAAAAAAAGAAGGGAAGAATTATTATGTTCACTTGAATGCAATAGAACTTCAACGACTTTTGACAAATGGATGTCGATGCTAGATATGAGACTCATTATCACTTCATGTTACAATATAATATTAGTCGAACTATCTAAAGTTAAATCATTCACATTTCTTCTGTTACAATCACCTCCACCGAAAGGATCAATTTTTTTTTCATTGGATTTATCGATGACAATCATTTTATTGAACTTCACATGCATGATGAATGTTTGTTACCGTTGATTTATTTTTTTCGGTGAAGGTATTGTGGAGAAATAGCACAAATATGAGAAACTTTTTTTGCATCAAATATTGTAGTGGCGGAGAGGACTATTGGGCATTCACATGCATTGATAAATTTGGATGACTCTAATTCCAAAGGTATAACATATTCAGTTCATTTTGACTATGCAATGTTACTCGTGATATTTTATGATTATAAAATATTCAATTCATTTTTAACAGTACTATAATGCAAGATATTGCAATGCTTTTGCAAATATCAATATCAAGGCCGATGTTTCGATACTTTTGCAAATATCAATATCAAGGTATGGACATTCGTATAAATAAATTAATATTTTACTTCAATGGACATGCATATGTTTGTTTGTATGATTGAAGGAACTTTGATTAAAAATCAAATTTTGGGGCGCAAACAGAGAAGAAGTTTGAGACATATAAGTGCAGGATTTTTGTTGAGATTTCTCTGCATTATCCGTTTTCTAACAAGCATGATATTTTTTTGGTTTTAATGGATATGTTGTTGGCTTTTGCTAATATAATGTTTGATTGAATTGATGATAGAATGTTTGATGGGAGATTTCCTTGCATTATTCCAACCAGACGTCATTTGTTAGACACATGATTTTTAATGAATTGATGATAGAATGTTTGATTGAACTTTGGGTTTAATGAATTAATGAATTGATGCTAAAATGGACCGGGATGCTTTAGATTCAAGAAAAATACTGGTAGTAAAATATGGAGCCAGATTTTACCGGTTTGGGAAAAATTTCTCTTGTTTGTCCAGTCTGTGTTTTTGGATAGTCTGATCTCAAAATATCCACATATGGATAGTGGCTTCCACGCTAAACGTTCTTTATGTTTTATTGAATTCACGGGGCAAATAAAATTTTCAAATATTTTGAGGTGCGGTTAACAATAGGGTGGCAAAAAATTTTTGCTTTGGCCTTAAGAATTCTCTTACAAAATTCTTTACAAGTTATGTTAGCAAAATGACAAAGTTGGTGCAATATCTCTACCAATCCTCCAACTACTTTGTTGCTGCTTAAAGTAAAAAAAAAGCGATTGATATCCACACTATACTTTTAGATATTCGCAATACATTTACTTCTAATTTTTCACGTCTTTTGAAAATACTCCTTGTACATGCATTGTTAGAAAAAGTGTTCAACACAAAAGTTGTAGATCTCGACTAGATCTACAACTTTCGTTTTGAACACTTTTCCTAAAATTGCATGTATAAGACGTATTTCTAAAAGGCGCGAAATCTGAGCGTATTTCCTAATGTACGTCTTGTACATGCATTTTTAGGAAAAGTGTTCAACACCAAAGTTGTAGATCTCGTTAAGATCTACACCATTTGTGTTGAACACTTTTTATAAAAATGCATGCACAAAGAGTATTTTTAAAAGTCGCGGAAAATAAAAAATAAACGTAGTGTAGTGCGAATATCCAAAAGTACAGTTCCGATATCAATGCCCAAAAAAAATCAGATCCAAGCCAACTGATCTTCTATACTGACATTTTCCCTCTTCATCCTCAAGCCAAACATTTTCCCTCCTTCTATACTGACATGGCCAAACTGATCTTCTTCACCATCACCATCCCTCCCACCCTCTTAAGACATCCTCCTTCTGGTCTCACAATCCAAGAGGCCAAAATGAAGCACAAGGCAGCGCATTCCTCCTTCAACATGAAGCCCCTCCTGCTATGTTTCGCCCTTCTCGCTCTCCTCGTAATCATCCTAAGATCGTGCTTCTCTTCTTCTCCGGATCCTCAATCCACGCAGGTACTAAAACCAGCCACAACGCCCAAAATCGCCCCCTCTCTGGCGAACACCATCATCCACTACGCCACCTCAAACATCACGCCGCAGCAAACCTTCGACGAAATCTCCGTCGCCGCCCGCGTTCTCGAGAAGCGATCTCCGTGCAACTTCCTGGTCTTCGGGTTGGGGCATGACAGTCTAATGTGGAGCGCGCTTAACCATGGCGGCCGAACTGTCTTCCTGGAGGAAGACAGGGCATGGATGGAGAAGATAAGAGAGAGATTCCCTGATCTGGAATCGTATCACGCAGTTTATAAAACTAGGGTGAAGGAAGCAGATGAATTGCTGAAATTGAGGGCCGAGAAAGAGTGCACGGAGATGGGCGATGCGAGGAATTCGAAATGTCCGCTGTCGTTGATGGATCTTCCTGCCGTGTTCTATGAGACGGAGTGGGATTTGATCATGGTGGATGCGCCGACAGGGTACTTCGCCGATGCGCCGGGGAGGATGGGGGCGATTTACACAGCAGGGATGGTGGCGAGGGCAAGGAGGCGCGGGAAAACAGATGTGTTTGTTCATGATGTTGATCGTGTTGTGGAAGATGAGTTCTCAATGGCTTTCTTGTGTAAGGGATATCTGAAGGAGCAGGAAGGGAGGATCCGGCATTTCGCCATTCCGAGTCACAGAAGCGCCGTGGATTTGTCTTTCTGCCCTTGAACGGGGATGCTCGCGTTGCGAAAGATGAGTTTCTGAATCTTGCGAGATGGGGACAGAATTTCATGCCGTTCGTTTATTTTTTTTCATTATTTATTTAGGTTTTTAGATATATTAAGGTGATTGTTAACCGCAACCCGTAATTGGCTAGTCGCACCCCAAAATCTCTCAATTTTTCGCGCCTTTTCGAAATACTCCTTGTACATATAATTTCAGGAAAAGTGTTCAACACGAAAGTTGTAGATATCGACGAGATCTACAACTTTTGTGTTGAACACTTTTCCTGAAATTGCACGTACAAGGCGTATTTTGAAAAGGCGCAAAATCTGGGCATATTTCCAAAATAAGTCTTGTACATGCATTTTTAGGAAAAGTGATCAACACGAAAGTTGTAGATCTCATCGATATCTACAACTTTCGTGTTGAACACTTTTCCTGATATTGCATGTACAAGACGTATTTCAAAAAGACGCGAAAAATTGGATAATTTTGGGGTGCGACAAGTAAAATTGCGGGTTGCGGTTAACAATCACCTATATTAAATCGAAACAGTTTTTATTCAACAGGTTGTTTTTATTTGGTTGTATCTTAAATTATATTAATTTCAAGAAAAAATTTTGTCCCGATTGAGCGCATAAACAGTCACAAAATAAGTTAAAAAAATACATAAGACGATTTTAACGTCAAAACTCGTAAATTAGGTAAAACATCACATGATCGGTTCGGTGTCGGTCAAACTTCACTATAAGCGGCGGTTTACAAGATGACAGAGAATTCGAGGGCGGCAAGCTGCTTCTCGTTACAGTTTTGGGACAAGAGAAAATGCAAACGTGCTTGGTGGGCGGCAGACCACCTAACACAAAGCTCGAAATCAATCTCTTTCTGTGGGTGGTGGAAGTTTACATGTGCTGCCGTTATGTTGTGCGCTACAACGATGCGCGTAGGAGATTTGTTGTCGAGTACTTGTAGAATGTCTTACATGTAGGAGATTTTTTGAAGAGCGCGGCGCTGCACCTTTTTCTCCGGAGCGTCGTGAACTTAGTGGAATTCTCGGAATGATGGAAGAGTGGTGGCTCGTATGAAAATTTCGGCATAGTTTCGGCCTGTAGGAGGAGAAGACTTAGAGAAAAAACGATATAAATGAAGGGGGGTCTGAGATCTTATTTATAGGCCTTAAGGATGGTTACAATTGTTATGCGGTTATCGGCAAACCGTAACCACTCACATTAATAGGTGCAAACTATTTTAAATATAGTTCTAAGACGCGTATTTTTATAATTTTTCTATATGCAAGCCATTATTCTTTTATTTATTTTTCCCCACTCATAAGGGTGATTATGCCGGTAGTTACGCGGATGGTTACCCGCGTGATGGACGGTGGTGATTGTCGGAGGATATCGGACGGTAGCGGTTAAAAGGTGGCCGGCCGGAAAAAACCCGTCTAGGGAAGACCGACCAGGCGCCCGGCCGGGAGAGGCCGACCGGAAGGCCCCCGGCCTTAAGGAGGCCGACCAGAGGAGGCCCACAGTCACAACATGATTTAATTAAAAAAATCTTAAGAAAAATAATAATATGGGTATTAAAAAAATTTAGGCAAATCATGTGTATAAATTTTATGTATCAGGATAAAATCTTAAGATATTAAATCTTGTCTACAAAATTTGTATATAATAATATTCTCTTAAAATTAAACGTGTATATATAGGATGCAGAATTTAGTGAAATGATAAAGGACATTTTCCCTGGAAATCGAGGTGAGGTTTAACTTATGCATGAGAGTGTTTTGGACTAGGTATTAAGTTATTATATATTTTTCTAAACAACCGACACTTGTTATATTTTGAGAATTGATATTAGCAGTTCATAAATGGCTATTCGCAGTCCACTTCTAGTCACAGTCCATAGATTATAATCGTAGTACAAAATAAAACTCGCAGTCCAAACAAAGTTCTCAGGTAGAATAAAAAATAAATAAAAGTCCAACTAAATAAAAAATTCTTTAAATGAGCAAAAGTGTTGATTTAGAGCCCTCGTTGCGATCATCTGCAAGAAGAAATAAACACAAAAATAGATAAATACTCGCATTTATATTTCCGAGTAACATGTACTTTGCAATAAAATAGTAAATAACAGAGTAACTCCACCAACATACCAGCACAAACTGCATAGTACGGTTGCTCTCTGAATAATTATAACAAATCCAAGTTGTTTACCAATATTACGAACGCATTCAATTAACTCATCTCTACTATAAAATACTGTGCTAGTAACAAAATGACTCCGTTCGGGGAAGAAGAGGACGCAGGGGCGACGCCGTCCAGGTGGAAAGACGTCTGGCGTTTCAGCAGGGGCGACGGCGTCCCGGTTCGAAAGATGAGAAGCCGTCGTTCGGGGAGGGCGAAGTCGATTGAGGAGGAGCCGACGTAGGGGCGAACAGGGGCCGGCGAGGTTGGGATCGCGAAGGAGGCGGCATCCGGGGCGAACAAGGGCTGGCGAGGTTGGGATCGCGATGGAGACGGCGTTCGGGGGTGGGAAACAGTAAACCTGGGGTGCGAGCTAAATAATAAGGGGTTTCATAAAGGAGGACTTTTCATTTCATTTTTGAACTGCGAATATCCATTTAAGGACTGCTAATATCAATTTTCTTATATTTTTCCTTGGTTCTGTCACTAGAGTCGGCACTAGCGAACTCGGCAAGGGTTTTCGTAGCAGGGATTTTCACCTCTCGTTCTCACCTTCCCCCTAATCAATTTTTCATCTTCTCCTCCTCTATTGCTGGAAACTGAGGTCGATCGGAGGCTTGTTTGTGTTTTTGGTTGGGTCTTTGTCGGGATAATCTCCAGCCAGAAATTTCGTGGAAACTCCAAACTTTCTTAAGGTAAAAATCCTATGTTTTATAGTGTATTTCGAAATTTATAGTAGGAGATTTATAGTCGCTTGTGTGAAAATTTAGGATTTGTTGATTTATAGTTTAATAGCTTGTTCTTTGGGGTTTTCAAGTTAAGTTTTGACATAACCTTTGATGTTTGTTCTCATATAGTTGTTTCCATTGTTGAGTTGGTTTTCTCTTGGAGCTGTTAGAGACATAGACATCTTCTTCCATTTTGTGGTTATTTCCTGTTATCCTTGCTATCTAAAATTTGAATACCTACTTGTGGGGTGCTAGTTCTGATGGTTATCGGTGAGTTTATGGATTGGTGTGGCAGCCACTAGTTTTCCTATAAGATTAATTGTTTTCTTTTTTTATGCTAGTGTTTTTGAGTATTTTGTTGACCTTTAGTGTATAGATTGGCTATTTTAAATTGTTGGTTGGCCTCCTTTGGGATACGGTCGGCCGCTCCTATTTTGATTAGTATGATATTTTGATATCAAAGGTTGTAACAAGAGAATGAAGTTAATAATGTTGGCTTTTTATGAGAGGGATTTCTTATTGAATGGTTTTATTAGTGGGATATATATATATATACAAGCAATCGTGCACGGGGACCCCGTGCGGACAACATTCGTCGTTGGTGAGACATTTGTCATAGCGGAGACATTTGTCGTGGGGGCAACATATGTCGTGGAGGTGACATTCGTCATGGGGCGACATTCGTCGTGGAGGTGACATTCGTTGTAGGGGAGACATTCGTCGCGGGGGCACATTGTATGAATGAATTTAAGGAAGAACTTAATTTGACATTCGGCGTGGGAGCGACATTCGTCATGGATGCAAAAACTTGATTTGAAATAAAGTAATATCAGATTTGAAAAGCAAAAACTGATTTGAAAAAAAGATTTCATTGGTGGGAAAATCTCTGATGGCAAACCAAAATGACCAAATAACCAAATAATCTAACTTAGGGATTATATTTTTAGGGGTATTTCGGGTAGTATCAATGTTGCACCATCCACCTTTTGTCTTTGCTTATAGTATAAGGGGTATTTCAGGTAACATCAATGTTACACCATTCACCTTTTGTCTTTGCTTATAGTATAAAGAATATATATATATATATATATATATCATGTAAGAGTTAGGAGAAATGTAATCGGCGAATATAATAAAGTAAAATCTAAACGCTGATGTATGCATGTCAATAAATACAAGAATATGATTATTTGCAGGACAACTAGTTGAAGGCGAGTAATTGAAAGGAATGTCAGGCCTACAAACGTCTTTGATAAAGCAGGTGACCATGTGCTTTATTATAAATATGTGTCGATAAAGTTTGTTGTGTTTTCATTTTACTGCTCATATTTACATGCAAATTATTTAGATACTTGAGCAATAATGTGCACAGTTTTGATATTTTATTTCAATCGCATGCTATTCATGAAAAAACTTTATGATATATGATTCACCTCTCTAGTTGCCTTGTTGTGAGGGGCTAAATAGAGGCGCTAGGATTATTCCATGGCGGAAGCGTAGAAAACTCACGACGGAAGCGTGAGGTTATCCTAGCAGCCTATGGCAGAAGCGTAGGAGGATCCATGGAGGAAGCGTAAGTTGCCCAGTGTGAATCCATGGCGAAAGCATGGATGGTTCCATGGTGGAAGTGTGGGATTGCCCTACGATCTCCATGGCGAAAGCGAGAAATGAGTGAAAGAGAGAAATAAACTTAAAACCAAATTAAGAAGCAATTGACAATCGAGAAATGTCGTGAAAAATTAAAAAAGCTTATTTTAATTCATGATTTCTTACTTCACAAGTGTTATAAACTGCTTCTGAATATAGTATAGCTTAATAATTGCGTAGATATATATTTAGTGTACAGTATTTATAATTTATCTGGAGGTCTATTGGTGGGTTAGATTACTCACCCCTACAATTTTACCTTTTTAGGTACAATGGATGAGCATTCTCGAGCTGGGTTGTGAGGCGAGGACAATCTCCATAGTGTTTTGTCCACTTTATCCTGTACTGTAGATGCGGACTTTTGGGTTTTGTAAAAAAAAAACTTTTATGTAGCTCTTGTACAACCCCGTATCCGGCGAGTGGGGTCGCCAGGAACTAGACCTGCCGGCTCTCTTTTCTCAAGTCTCGGGAGAGCACCAAGCGGGCAAGAGCTCGGCAACCCCCAGCTTGCCCATGCGAGCCCTGTTAGTGGTAGGCGAGCAGGGCCAGTCGGGCCCGCACGCACCAGAAGGTATGTAGAAGCGGCTAGTACCAGCTAGTCTAGACACTTAACGCCACTCTGCCTTAGCGTTGAGTGAAGTACAGATAGTCAACGTCGTTCCGCCTTAAGCATTGAGTGAAGTCCAGACACTCAATGCCATTCTGCCTCAGCATTGAGTGAAGTCCAGACACTCAACGTCATTCTATCTTGGCGTTGAGAGAAACCCTCCCCATCTACCCAGTCCGTCGAACGGAGCTCGGCGTTCGTCGAGCGGAACTCAGCATTCGTTGGGATCAATTTCTCAAGAGCCGACCCGCAGGATCATGCAGTCCTGGCCCCACGCGAGCACTCAAGGGGCCAGAGCTCGACAGTCCTCAGCTCGCCCAGGAGAGGTTGAATCATCTAGGGCGAATAGAGCCAAAAGGCTCGCACTCGCCAGGTGAAGCCGGCGAGTAGGGCCAGCCGGGCCCGTACTCGCCGAGGCTCAGCAGGGCCAGTGGAGTCCGTACTCGTCGTCGTAGGTGAGCAGAGGCTTTTGGGGGGGGGGGGACTCGCCCAACGACCCACGATGTTTTTTACCATTTTCCCCCGCAGGCCTGCCCATAGCCTTTCAGAACAATGGAGTTACGCTGTTGGCAGGCCAACCTGGAGTGCACATAGCTATTTGGAACAGCGAAGGTTAGCTATTTGCAGACCATTTTCAGAAATCTATAAATAGGACCCAAGGGGTACCTCAGAAGGCATGCTCACTTGTTCTCCAGTCTTCTAGCGCTTTCTGAGGTAACCTTAGCTCGGCCTTTGGCTAAGGAGGGGAAGCGCTCCAAGATCTTCAGGTGGTGTGTGGGACCTCCTCCACACCGAGTGTTAAATTTTCTCAACGTGGTCAGCAAGATAGCCAAAACGCCAAATTAATATCTTCGGAACTACCCAGTTCGCACGTTGAACCAGCGAAAACCAAGGACTAGAGGTACAAAGGTAAATCCCAACAAACAATGGAAGCACAAGCAGGTCTATTATTCATTCACTTCTTTACAATGCGAGGCATACATAGCGAGACATGATTTCGCTAGTATAACAGCTGAAAAACAGAATGCACCAAAAAACAAGCCGGGGGACAGCACCGAGTCCGCCGAGACCGCGAGGTCGCCGAGGTCGCCGAGTCCACTGAGCTCGCCCAAGCTATGCTGCAATCGCCGAATAGACACGGAGTCCGCCGAAGCCGCGAAGCCGCGCGGACACACGTTATTCGCCTCCTACTGAACTTGAACTGAGGAACACCCCTACCCGCCTGAAGCGGCGGACAGGTATTGAAGCTGGCAAAGATGAAAACAGAACTGACAAGCCGCCAGAGCGACCTCCTGCTGAGTCGCAGAGACCGCACACTTCCAAGCACTTGACCGAAGTCACAGCCAAACCTGGCTCCTTGAAGCTATCCGCGCGACCTGCACACAGCAAACCGTCAGCCTGAAACAATCCGCGCGGACGGAAAACACAGACCGCAGCTCCTTGCACACCCCAACTTACTGTTCACTCAAGTTACTGTAGATGTGCCAGGGGGGGTCCTATTTATAGGCAAAGTGAGGAGTGTGGTCACCGCCCAAGAGATAGCGACATCACCCCAGCTCGCGCGAATACAAACCACCGTCCGCTGAGTCCGCGAGGACTTAGACGGTCACCAAGGAAAACCGCAGGAGCAAGGCAACCATTGACGAACTCCTCTCTAGTCCGCCTAAGCTAAGCGGACAAGGCATCAGCCGCAAAGCTCCAACCGCTTCAGGACAGCAACCCCTTCAATGGCTGTCCGCACCAACCCGAGGCAGTCCGCAAGACTCACACCTCAATCCGCCACAAGTCCACGACAAAGGCAGCTAAAAAACAGACCGCCCGGTCACAGCGGACTCGGCGGATACGGCGGACACACTGAACTCGGCACCAAGTGTGACCAAGCCCAAAACCATTGAGGGCTAATGCGAGCTTGGCGGACGCAAAACCCCAGTCCGCCAAAACACCACAGCGCAGACCGCCACAGTCCGCGAGCTCCTCGCACTCCTGCCCTATCACAGCGGTCTAATCCCGGACTCCAAAACCAGGCCGCCACAACGATATCCACAGCAACTCGCCTGCTGTGCCACCAGAGCTCGACAAGGCCTCAGCCAAGCTCTAAGCTTAGTCCGCAACAGCCAATACCGCGGACACATCAGTCCGCAAGCTTCCCGCGGACAAGAGCCAACCCGCCTTTCAGCACAAGCTTGCACCCGCGGCCACTGAGCAATGCACCAGTCCGCAAGCCTCCATCCGCTCAGGCCGCTCCTTGGCAAAGCCAATCAGCAAACACCCAATCCGCAGACACCAGGCCGCATAGTCCGCGGACTCCATGCAACAACCCGCTCAGAAGACAGCCGGCTTCCACCAGACTTTTCACCAGGCCGAAAACCTCAGTCCGCCCAGTCCGCCCAGTCCGCCCAGTCCGCCAAAGCTGTCCGCCACAGGCCGCGCGACCTGTCCCGTCACCTACTTCCACTTCACAAATTTCAACACTCCCCCTTGAAGTGAGAAGTGGTGACCAAGCCCAGCAAGCTGCACAAAGCGTTCAAAGGGCCCTTCGACAGTGGCTTCGTGAAGATGTCAGCAAGATTATCTTCACTCCGAACATGCCCGACCAGCAGAGACCCCTCCAACACCTTCTCCCTGATGAAGTGGTGATCAATCTCTATATGCTTGGTCCTGGCGTGACACACTGGATTGTTTTTCCAGTTTGAGAGCACTCTCATTGTCACCCCGGAGTAAAGTAGGCCCTTGCACTTCTTCATGTGACATCCTCATAAGCCTCCTCAACCAAACGGCTTCCCGAGCACCAAGGCCGAAGCCTTATACTCCGCCTCCGTGGTTGAAACCGACACCGAGTACTGCTTCTTGCTACACCACGAGATGCTAGCTGATCCGCAAGTGAACACATAACCTGAAGTAGACCTTCGATCATCCGAATCACCGCCATAGTCAGCATCCGTGTACCCGAGCAACGCAACCTCCGCGTCCCTTCTATAGAGGAGTCCCATGTCAGAAGAAGCCTTGACATACTTCAGAATTCCCTTCGCCGCCACTAGATGAGATTGCCTTGGTTCAGCCATATACCGACTTACTCGGCCAACAGCATAAGCGATATCCGGCCTAGTAATCGTCAGGTAAATCAAGCTCCCAACAAGAGCCCTGAACACCAAGGGATCATGAATAACCCTTCCCTCATCTCGTCGAAGCTTCAGCCCAGATTCCAGTGGAGTAGAGCACTTCTTCCCTTCGGCCATGCCAAACCGCTTCACAATGCGATCAGCATACCCTTTCTGGCTAATGAGAACCCCGCACTCCTTCCTCTCCACTTCCAGACCAAGAAAGTGATGCAACTCTCCCAAGTCTTTCATCTCGAAGCGTATAGCAAGCTCTGCCCTGAGCCTTGCTACTTCCTCCTCCGAGTTCCCTGTGATGATCATGTCATCAACATACAGCAGGACCAAGACTCGTAGCTCTCCCTTCTTCTTGACGAACAAGCTTGAATCCGAGTTAGAAGCCAGGTATCCACAGAATTGCAAGTACTCTGCAATCTTCCCATACCACGCTCGAGGAGCTTGCTTCAACACATAGAGAGCCTTCCTGAGTTTGCAGATGTTAGAAAGTAGCGAAAAGAAGCGAAAAGTAGAGAACAAGCGAATAAACTTTTGAATAATTGAAATTTTATTATCCAAAAAAGATATCATTTACAAAGGTATGACCTCCCTTATATAGAATGGAGGAGATAAGAAGAGAGTATACAAATAATGTGGGACTAAACATTTACAGTACTGAGCGGCTAGAATAATGGAGACCGCACAGGCCGCGCGGTTAGACAGATGGGTTAACCGCTCGGCAACTCCAGCAGGATAGAACAGGCCGCAGAGGTAGACCGATAGACCGCCCGGTTAACAAACCGCTGGATCAGACCGCTAAGCCGCTCGGTCAACAAACCGCTGGATCAGACCGCTAAGCCGCCCGGTTTAATACTTCAACACTCTCCCTCAAGCTGGAGCATAGATATCAATCATGCCCAGCTTGTCACAAATGCGGAAGAAGGAAGTAGAAACCGGCTTGGTGAAGATATCTGCCAACTCTTTGTCAGAGGTGACAAAAGGAGTACAAATCTGTTTCTTCAAAATCTCTTCCCGAATGAAGTGACAGTCAACCTCTATATGCTTTGTTCTCTCATGGAAGACCGGATTTCTGGATATGTGTATAGCGGCCTTGTTGTCAAAGAACATAGGGAGATGACAATAATATACCTCGCCCAGGTCAAGCATGAGAGCCCGCAACCACTTTAACTCACACGTGGTTGACGCCATACTCCGGTATTCTGCTTCGGCACTGGATCTGGAAACAACGGACTGTTTCTTGCTCTTCCAACTCACGAGATTACCTCCAACAAAGGTACAAAAACCTGATGTGGATTTACGATCGCCTTTGACATCCGCGTAACTTGAATCTGAGTAGGCCTCAACCCTCAGATGACCATTCCTCTGAAAGAGTAACCCTCTGCCCGGTGCTGCTTTGATATACTCTAAAATCTTCAGGGCGGACTGAAGATGGCACTCCCTGGGAGCTTGCATAAACTGACTGACCTTGCCTACAGCGTAGGCGATGTCGGGTCTAGTCACCGTGAGATAGATGAGTTTGCCTACCAAACATCTGTACCGTGTGACATCAGATAGAAGAGGCGAATCATCCGTCCACGTTTTGTCTTCTCCAACAGCCATGGGAAAACGAGCTGGTTTGGCACATGTCAATCCTGCTTCTCGTAGAAGATCAAGTGCATACTTCCGTTGAGAGAGAACCAAGGAGTCAAGTTTCCGAGAGATTTCTATCCCCAAAAAGTATTTTGGGGAGCCCATATCCTTCGTGACCAAGTGCCGACGGAGGTGCTTCTTCGTCAAGTCCACCCCATCTCGGTCATCGCCAGTAAGGAGAATATCATCCACATATACGGCCAAAACCACCAGTCCCGAGGCCGTTTTGCGAATGAATAAGGAGTGATCGGCCGAACTCCTTTGAAAGCCGATGGTAGCCACAATACCACTGAATTTGTCGAACCATGCCCGAGGGCTCTGCTTTAGGCCATAAATGGCCTTCTTCAAATGACAGACACATGTCTCCCCTTGAGCAACATACCCAGGAGGTTGCTCCATATAGACATCCTCCTGAAGATCGCCATAGAGAAAGGCATTCTTCACATCAAGCTGGGAAATAGCCCAAGCCCGGTTAACAGCCACAGAAAAGAGAACCTGGATGGTGCTGAGGAGAGCAACCGGAGAGAAGGTATCAAAATAATCAACGCCATAAGTCTGAGTAAAGCCCTTGGCCACCAGCCGGGCTTTGTAGCGATCCACAGTGCCGTCGGGGCGAAACTTCACAACGAAGACCCAGCGACAGCCAACCACATCAGTGCCCACGGGAGGAGGAACCAGGGTCCAGGTACCCCGTTCAGTAAGAGTAGCCATCTCCTCATCCATGGCAGACTTCCAATGAGGGAGAGCGAGAGCCTCCTGGTAGGTACGAGGAGTAGAAGTAGCAGAGATAGCCAAGGCAAAACACCTGCGAGAAGGAGAAAGCTGATCAGAGGAAACAATAGCCGTGAGCGGGTGTTGAGTACACGCCCGCACCCCTTTGCGAAGGGCAATGGGAACATCCAGGTCAACGGGAGGGTCGGCGACGGGAGCGTCAGCGACCGGAGCGTCCGTGGCGGAGAAGGCTGGCCCGGGACTAGAGAGAGACGGCAGCGGAGAGGAGGGTGGAGGGGTGGGTGGAGAGACGGACTGGGAAGGAGTGGGTGGAGGAGGAGACGAAGGTGGGAAAACGTGGAGAGGTGTGGAAGGAACGGAGATATCAGAAGGAAGAGAAGGAAGAGAAGAGGGAGGAGAGAAATAGGAAGCATTTTCGAAAAAAGTCACATCGGCGGAGACAAACTGCTTGCGGAGAAGGGGGTCAAAGCAGCAATAGCCTTTTTGAGTGGTAGAGTACCCAAAAAGACACACTTGGTGGAACGGGGGGAAAGCTTGTCGCGGGTAGCGGAGGGAGCGTGAACAAAGGCCGTACAGCCAAAGACACGGAGAGGAAGAGGAAAAGGTTCCTGGTGGGGGTAGAGAAGGGAGAAGGGAGTCTGGCCGTGGAGAACCGTGGAGGGAAGGCGATTGATGAGATAGTAGGCGAGGAGCACAGCGTAGACCCAGTAGGAGCGAGGGACGTTCATCTGCGTCATGAGAGTACGCGCAACATCAAGCAGGTGACGGTTTTTACGCTCCGCCACCCCATTCTGCTGGGAGGTGTAAACACAAGTCGTTTGATGAAGGAGGCCATGTTTGTGAAAGAACGCGGAGAACTCATGAGTGAGATACTCCTTGGCATTATCAGAACGTAAGACTTTTATAGAAATATCAAATTGAGTCTTAATCATAAAGTAAAATGATTGCCAAACAGAAAATAGTTCATAGCGATCTTTTAATAGATACACCCAGGTACATCGAGTAAAATCATCGATAAAAGTGACAAAATAGGAACTGCCCCGACCAACTGTGAGGGTAGGAGCAGGATCCCATACATCATAATGAATAAGATCAAAAATGCGAGAGGAGCCACGGCCTTGCTTTGGTGGGAAGGAGGAGCGATGATGTTTGCCAAGCTGACACGCATCACAGTTGAGCGGAGAACTGGTAGGAGGTAAGTGGGGCAGAAGCTGACGAATAAGCCGAGGAGGAGGATGTCCAAGACGAAGATGCCACTGAAGGAGATCGGTGGAGGAGGAGTAGGCAGAGAGAGCAGAAACATCGTCGAGGAAGTAGAGGCCGCCGCTCTCAGTCCCAGTAGCAATCGTCCGCTGGGTCCTCGGGTCCTGAAAAGAACAAGTAGTGGGAGTGAATAAGACGGAGCACTGAAGTTGCCCGCATAAAGTAGTAACGGATAACAAATTGCACGGGAACTTCGGGACATAGAGGGTATCCTCCAAGCAAAGCGATGGAGTGAGTTGAACCATGCCCGTCCCAAGAACCGGGGACGGGGAACCATCCGCCACACGAACTGGGGGTAAGCGGTCATGGGTCTCAAGACGGGAGAAGCAATGAGGGTTGCCCGTCATATGATTGGTGGCACCGGAGTCAATCAGCCATTTACCTTGGGTAACGACGTGGGCACTACCTGACGTCGTGGCCACAGAGGCAGACGACCTAGAAGAGGCGGAGGCCGAAGAAGGAGCATCACCGGAAGGGCGAAGATGAGGATATTTCTGCCAACAGCGGTCAACAGTATGGCCAGTACGACCACAGTGAGAGCAGAGGAACCGGGAGGAACCCCGTCCGCCAGAGGAGCCACGACCACTAGGGCCCCCCCCCTCTGAGCTTGGTGAGCAAATGAGTCCTGGGAAGGGGGGGAGGCCAACAGAGGCCGCTGGAGGAGCGAAGTAACAGCGGCAATGCGAGCCGCAGTGGCATCCAAAGTAGGAGATTCCGCCTCACCCAAGATCTGCTGGCGGATCATATCATAAGAGTCAGGAAGACGAAGAAGATAACAAACAACCAGGAGTTCCTGGAAGTGTTTGTGCTGGTCGGCCAAGTCCGCGGAGAAGGGGCGATTATGGAGGATTTCAGCACCAAGAGCCTGAACCTGCTGATAAGCCGCAGCCGGTGACATGGAAGGGCGGACGAAGAGGTCCGCATAGAGAGTATAAATACGGGACGTCTGGCCCCCCTTAGAATAAAGAGCAGCGAGGTGAAGCCAGGCGGCCTTGACCGTCTCATCATGGCGAATGACGGGAAGGCACTCATCAGAAAGGCTGTTGGCCAGTCAGATGCGAACAAGAGCATCACTCGCATCCCAGTCATCAAACTCAGGAGAGGTGCGAGGAGGAGGGTCATCAGTGAGGTGATGACGCTTGCGTTGAGAACGAAGGAGAAAGGTGAAAGAAACGCTCCAATCGGGATAGTTGGAGCCAACAAGCTTGGAAAGGGTGCCAAGGTTGCCCGAAGGAGGAGGAGGAGAAGGAGCTGCAGGAGTAGTGGTGAGACCGGAGGTAGTCATAGAACCCGGCAAGCAGAAGAAGCCGCGCGAACAGGAGCGGTTAGGAAACAGAAGAAGCCGCGCGAACAGCAGCGGCTAGAAAGAGGTCAAAGGCACAGTGGGGAAGAGGTCGCGCGGACTGAAAAGGCCGAGCGAACAGAAGAGAGGAGAAGAGCAGGTGACCGCGACCAAGATGCGGGTAAGAAAGGTACAACCCGCACGGTCAGGCAGATCACAGCAGCTGCTAGAAAGCGGTCAAAGGCACAGCGGGGAAGAGGTCGCGCGGACTGAAAAGGCCGAGCGAACAGAAGAGAGGAGAAGAGCAGGTGACCGCGACCAAGATGCGGGTGAGAAAGGAACAACCCGCACGGTCAGGCAGATCACAGAAGCAAACCGCGAGTAGAGAGACAACACACGCGGACAGACCGCAACGACTAGGAAGTCGGAGCGGCAGGAAAGAACAAGGAGCGCGGCGACAAGAAAACAGGTCGCTGCGACAAAGAGCAGTAGGAGAAGAGAACCAAGAAGAAGCAAGCCGCGCAAACAGGGCAGCGGACAGAAACAAGCCGCGCGGATAGAAACAAGCCGCGCGGACAGAAGAGAAGGCAAGCCGCGAATCAAGTCGCAGAACGCGGAAAACAAGCCGCGAACAACAGAGAGCGCACAGAATCAAGAGGAAATGACCGTGTGCTCTGATACCATATTAGAAAGTAGCGAAAAGAAGCGAAAAGTAGAGAACAAGCGAATAAACTTTTGAATAATTGAAATTTTATTATCCAAAAAAGATATCATTTACAAAGGTATGACCTCCCTTATATAGAATGGAGGAGATAAGAAGAGAGTACACAAACAATGTGGGACTAAACATTTACAGTACTGAGCGGCTAGAATAATGGAGACCGCACAGGCCGCACGGTTAGACAGATGGGTTAACCGCTCGGCAACTCCAGCAGGATAGAACAGGCCGCAGAGGTAGACCGATAGACTGCCCGGTTAACAAACCGCTGGATCAGACCGCTAAGCCGCTCGGTCAACAAACCGCTGGATCAGACCGCTAAGCCGCCCGGTCTAATACTTCAACAGCAGACATAGTCCGGATGCTTCTCAGAGACAAAACCAAGCGGCTGATCCATGAAGATGTCCTTGTCAATCTCTCCGTAAAGAAAGGCATTCTTCACATCGAGTTGCCACAACCTCCATCCCTTGCTAGCAGCCAAGGCGATCACCACTCTTACAGAAGTCCTCTTCGCAACTGGACTGAATGTCTCCTCATAGTCTTCTCCATACTGCTGTGAGAATCCTCTAGCGACCAGGCGAGCCTTGAACCGATCAATGCTCCCATCAGCCTTCTTCTTCAACTTATACACCCACTTGCAAGTAACCGGAGTAACGCCATCAACCTTGGGCACAAGGTCCCAGGTTTCATTCTTCTTCAGAGCATCAATCTCTTCCTTCATGGCATCATCCCACTCCTTCACTCTAGTGGCCTCGTTGAAGTTTGCAGGCTCTCGCTCATCCAGAGGACCTGCAAAGAAGCAGGAGACAAAGCTCACTGCATTCCCATCACAGTACCGAGCCGGTGGCTTAACCATCCTCTTCGATCTCCGAAGACATGGCTCCTTGCTCACGGCTTCTGTTGCTTCTTCAGGCTCCACTCCTACCTGGGGCAAGCATTGAGCAGTGCTCCCCCTGCTTCCTGAGCCAGAAGGCTCAGCCTCGGAGTTCGAAGCAACAGGAGCTGCTGGTGAAACAGCAAGCTCCTCTTCCAAGCCTTCAGCATCTTCCACCGGTGCTTCATCAACCTTGCTACTTCCGGTTAGCTCCACCGAGCCACCTCCATATGACGTCAGCTCGTCAAAGACAACGTCTCTTGACACCACGAACTTCTTCGTCACAGGGTCCATGCACTTCCATCCCTTCTTCCGCTCATCATAGCCAACAAAGACAAGTTTCCTTGCCTTCGCATCCAGCTTTGTCCGTGAAGCATCCGGGACATGCACGTAGCAAGTTGAACCGAACACCCTAAGGTGTTCAACACTCGGCTTCTCCTTCAGCAACAGCTCAATGGGAGTCTTCATGTTGATAGGGCTGAGTGGCATCCGGTTGATAACATAAGCAGCACAAGACATTCCCTCCGCCCAAAAGGACCTTGGGATATCTTTCGCATGCAGCCAGCATTTGCAGGTTTCCGTCAAATGACGGATCTTCCGCTCCGCTACCCCATTTTATTGTGGAGTGTGGGCACAAGTAAGATCCCGTTGGATCCCGTGCTTCCTGCAGAAGTTAGAAAACTCGGAGGAGACAAACTCCCCCCCCCCCCCGTTATCAGTTCTAAGCTTCTTAACCCGCAAGCCAAGCCGGCCTTCTATCAACTCCTTGAACTCTACGAACAAACGGAAGGCTTCCGACTTCTCCTTTAAGAAGTACACCCAAGTATACCTTGAGTAGTCATCAACCAAGACAAGCATGTATCTGCTTCCACCAAGGCTGGCAGTAACAGTCGGTCCCATCAGGTCGCCATGAATACACTCCAATGGTTTCTTGCTCCTTATTTGTGATTTATCAAACGGAAGGCGATGTGCCTTACCGTATTGACAGCCCGCACAAACATGCCCATCACCAAAGGAGGACAACTTCGGCAACCCCCTCACCAGACTTCTACTCGCCATTGCCTTTAGCTTGTCCATGCCAACATGCCCCAGCCTCTCATGCCCGATAGCCGCACTATCATTGGCCCTCATTCTATCAACATAAGCACTGGTGGAAAGAACATACAAGCTCTTCACCCTTCTCCCAACATGAGCAACATCAGCCTTCACCGCTGATACGTTGCGAAGGAACCTCACGTCTGTTGGCCCAAACAGAACGTGATACCCAGCGTCCACCGCATTGGTCACCGAGAAGAGGTTCTTCTTCATGCCCGGCACGTGATACACACTCCTTAACGTGAGTGGACCCTGATCACTACCCAAAGACACGACCCCCTGTTTCTCTACTGCATAAACAGTATTATCAGCAGTGATAATAGCTTCATTACCTGAGTAAGCCTGCTTGGAGGTGAACTTCGATTTGTCTCCGGTGAGGTGATGACCACACCCGGAGTCCACGATCCACTCGCCGTTGAAGTCCTCAGCAGACAAGGCCCGGACACAAGTGCCCGTCAAGAAAGCTCCGCCCCATTCTGCTTCTTCACTTCTCGAACAAGCTTCCTCCTTTCCCGCAGCATGCCCAGGCTGCAGTTTGACCTTGCAGTCCCGCTTGAAGTGCCCACGCTGATGACACCGGTAGCACTTCAGATTCTTCTTCCAGTCCTTAGGAGCATTGCTCCTCTCCAGCGGATATGAAGTTGAAGTCTCCTTCTCAACAGCGGCCTGCACCTTCTTCTTCTTCTTCCCTTCCCATCCTTTCTTCTTTCCTGAGAAGAGAGCTTCGCTGCCTTCCTGATTCAGGTTCACTCCAGCCATCTGCCTTGCTAAGCTCTCCTGCGAGGCAAGCAGATTCTCCAGCTCCAGCAACGATGGCTGAGTAGCCCACCCTTGAACAGATGTGACAAAGGCCACATACTCCTTCCGCAAGCCGCAGATAATGTGCCTTTTCATCTTTGCCTCAGAGATAGGCTCATCAGGATCCAGTGCCGACAGCTCAGCACACAAGCTCTTCATCTTTAAGAAGTACTTGGAAATGGAAAGGTCTCCCTGAGTTGCCCTGACCAACTCATTCTCCAGGAACTGAAGCCGCGCCACATTCTTCCTATTGAACAACTCATCAATGGTTGTCCAAATATCAGCAGCCGACTCACATCCAATGATGTGATCAAACAGTTCCGGAGACATAGCTCTCTTCAGAACGAACTCCGCCTTAGCATTTGTTCTTCTCCAGAGCCTCACCTGCTCAGCAGTACCGAAAGCAGCAGTGACTTCCTGCCTGCCGTCTCCACCAACGACATCCCACAGCTCCTCGCCAAGAAGATAACTCTTCATGCACGACTTCAACTTCTTAAAGTTAGTCGGCGTTAAGAGTTCAATGCCCAGACCTCTTGCTAAGCTCCCCTCCATTGCAACACCTGTTGGCAACCTTTCAGCAGCTCCGAGCAACAACACAGGTTGATCACCACTCAATCACAGAGTAACAACACTGGCTGACTTCCGCTCACGCAACTGAACCTCAGCAACCTGTCTCTGATACCATGTTAAATTTTCTCAACGTGGTCAGCAAGATAGCCCAAACGCCAAATTAATATCTTCGGAACTACCCAGTTCGCACGTTGAACCAGCGGAAACCAAGGACTAGCGGTACAAAGGTAAATCCCAACAAATAATGGAAGCACAAGCAGGTCTATTATTCATTCACTTCTTTACAATGCGAGGCATACATAGCGAGACATGATTTCGCTAGTATAACAGCTGAAAAACAGAAGCACCAAAAAACAAGCCGGGCAGACAGCACCCGAGTCCGCCGAGACCGCGAGGTCGCCGAGGTCGCCGAGTCCGCTGAGCTCGCCCAAGCTATGCTGCAATCCGCCGAATAGACACGGAGTCCGCCGAAGCCGCGAGGCCGCGTGGACACACCGTTATTCGCCTCCTGCTGAACTTGAACTGAGGAACACCCCTACCCGCCTGAAGCCGGCAGACAGGTTATTGAAGCTGGCAAAGATGAAACAGAACTGACAAGCCGCAGAGCGACCTCCTGCTGAGTCCGCAGAGACCGCACACTTCAAAGCACTTGACCGAAGTCACAACCAAACACCTTGCTCCTTGAAGCTATCCGTGCGACCTGCACACAGCAAACCGTCAGCCTGAAACAATCCGCGCGGACTGGAAAACACAGACCGCAGCTCCTTGCACACCCCAACTTACTGTTCACTCAAGTTACTGTAGATGTGCCAGGGGGGTCCTATTTATAGGCAAAGTGAGGAGTGTGGTCACCGCCCAAGAGATAGCGACACCACCCCAGCTCGCGCGAATACAAACCACCGTCCGCTGAGTCCGCGAGGACTTAGCCGGTCACCAAGGAAAACCGCCAGGAGCAAGGCAACCATTGACGAACCCTCTCCAGTCCGCCTAAGCTAAGCGGACAAGGCATCAGCCCGTAAAGCTCCAACCGCTTCAGGACAGCAACCCCCTTCAATGGCTGTCCGCACCAACCCAAGGCAGTCCGCAAGACTCACACCTCAATCCGCCACAAGTCCACACCAAAGGCAGCTAAAAAACAGACCGCCCGGTCACAGCGGACTCGGCGGATACGGCGGACACACTGAACTCGGCACCAAGTGTGACCAAGCCCAAAACCATTGAGGGCTAATGCGAGCTTGGCGGACGCAAAACCCCAGTCCGACAAAACACCACAGCGCAGACCGCCACAGTCCGCGAGCTCCTCGCACTCCTGCCCTATCACAGCAATCTAATCCCGGACTCCAAAACCAGGCCGCCACAACGATCTCCACAGCAACTCGCCTGCTGTGCCACCAGAGCTCGACAAGGCCTCAGCCAAGCTCTAAGCTTAGTCCGCAACAGCCAATACCGCGGACACATCAGTCCGCAAGCTTCCCGCGGACAAGAGCCAACCCGCCTTTCAGCACAAGCTTGCACCCGCGGCCACTGAGCAATACACCAGTCCGCAAGCCTCCATCCGCTCAGGCCGCTCCTTGGCAAAGCCAATCAGCAAACACCCAATCCGCAGACACCATGCCGCATAGTCCGCAGACTCCATGCAACAACCCGCTCAGAAGACAGCCGACTTCCACCAGACTTTTCACCAGGCCGAAAACCTCAGTCCGCCCAGTCCGCCTAGTCCGCCAAAGCTGTCCGCCACAGGCCGCGCGACCTGTCCCGTCACCTACTTCCACTTCACAAATTTCAACACCGAGCCCTTGGGTCAGTTTTCTTTTTGTCGTTTTTCTTGCAGGAGAGATGTAAGTGTGTGATCACCCCTTCCCCAACGATGAACTCCACAAGAGACCGAGTTTTCGGTTTCAACAGCTCTGATAGACCGTTATCATCTATATGTATATGCATAAATGATATTTTGTGTATTAGCCATAGTTTATGTTAGAAATATTGATAAACTGTTTCTTATTTTATTTTATGAACAAAATCTCACCTTCGTTCCCGCCTCGTTAATTCGAGTTCTCTACGCCAGGGTGTGACAAAGTGGTATCAGAGGGAGGTTGTTTATTATAAGAAAACTCTAATAAGAATGGGATCTTCTTATTCAGGAAGGGTTTAAAAAAATTTGAATGTCGATTAGTAAACCGAGAGTGGTTAGACTCCAATAAGAATGGGACACCTCACATTTATTATCTGCTAAACATGTATGTTATATTGTCTTGTTGTTTGATTAATTGAAACTCTAATTATTTTGCTTATGTTACAGAATGGATGACGGAGTCCGGGAATCCATTTGTCAGAACACTGATTTTTACATTCCTCGATCTACCATCGCCACTTCAGGGGCCCAAGCCCCGACGGAGGGAATTGAAGCTCTAGTGCGAATGATGGTGAACATGACTCGAATGGTGGTAAATCAAGACCTACCAGCTAAAATTGAAGCGAGTTTGGAGCAACCCGAGAAATGGATGGACATCTTACAACGGACCCATCCACTGCACTTTTTTGGCAGTGCAGATCCAGTTGAAGCGAAAAATTGGCTACATCATATCGAGAAGGTGTTTGTGGGCATTCTATGTCCGGAGGAGCACAAAGTGCCTCTCGTTGTGTTTGTACTAGAAGGTGAGGCAGATGCGTGGTAGAAAAACCACAAACGCGTTTCTTTATCAGGTCGAGACAGTGCGAATATTCCATTGAAGGATTTTATGTCAGCTTTTCAGTCTTGGTTTTGGCTTGAGTCAGCGCAACTAAAGATGAAGGAGAACCTTTGTCGATTGGAGCAAGGCAGCGTGTCGGTGAGCGCTTACGAAGCGCAGTTGTCTACCCTATTACGTCATGTACCTAATATGGCAAGCACCGAGAAGGACAAGATCTTCTTATTCAGGAAGAGTTTAAGGTAGTCGATTGAAGTCTTGTTGGCCGCCTTGAGCTATCCTTCATATCAGAGCATTGTGGAAGTGGCAAGAGCAGTTGAACATGAGAAACTTGTTTTCCACGATATGAAATCTTGGGACATGCAAGATCGAGGAAAGGGGAAGGCAGTTGAAGCGCCAAATCAATGACCGGGGAAGAAGCCAACAATTAATTTTCAAAAATAGGTTTGTGGTTGGTGTCACAAGATGCATTAGGGGCCATGCATTCTTGATCGGCAGGAGAATACTTGTTTCTACTACCATAAGTCGGGTCACCGACGTTTTGAGTGCCCCCTGCTTAAGGGGAAAGCTCATGAGGAAGTGAAGAGGGTGCCCCATCAAGCTCAGCCTTGAGTTTATTTTATTACCCCGGAGGGCGCTAGAAATGCAACAGACGTGGTTACAAGTACTTTACTCCTCAACGACATAATGTTCGAGTATTATTTGATTCAGGCGCATCACATTCTTTTGTTTTTGGGGCTGCATATAGACAACTGTTATTAAAATTGCATAAGATGCAAAACCCCTTGACTTGACACTACCAACCGAGGAGAAAATCCAAGTGAACAGTTACATCACTGGAGGCATCGTAATCCGAGATCGGACTTTTCAAGCTGACCTAATTGTTTTGTCGATCGTGTCTTTCGATGTCATTCTAGGGATGGATTGGCTGTCAAAACACAATGCAATGATTGATTGTGCAAAAAAAAACAGTGGCGTTTCCTTTCCCTAAGGGAACAATTTTCAAATTTATCGGGGACGGGGGAGCGGTAACATTAATATCAACAATTAAAGCCAGTATTTTAATAAAGCAGGGTTGTCAAGCCTTCTTAGCTACTGTGATGACAAATGAGGTAAGAAAATTAAAGGTGGAGGATGTACCAGCGGTGTCTGAAAATCCCGATATTTTTTCTTGATGACCTGACAGGACTTCCGCCAGATAGGGAAATTGAGTTTACGATAGATTTGGAGGAAGGTACTAGATCAATATCTAAAGCTCCGTATTGATTGGCAATTTCAGAGTTGCAGGAGTTGAAGACTCAGATGCAGGAATTCTTGAATAAAGGCCTCATTCATCCCAGCATATCCCCATGGGAGCTCCAATTCTTCTTGTGAAAAAGAAAGACGAGGGTATGTATGTACAACCCCATATTCGATGAGTGGGTCCCCCCTCCAGGATCAATGCTATGTGGGATATCCAGGAGTGAGAGGGCTCGAGACCTGAAGTGAGACCTTAGTACAACGAACTCAGTGCCTTCAGTTCCTTAGCATCGAGTGGAGCTTGTCCTGTCAGCTCCTTCTGATCTTAAGCACTGAGTAGTGCGAGACCCTTCCAGAACCGCATTCGCCCATAATGGGGTGTTGCGGAGGCGAGTGCCTGGCTTAACCTAGCATTCGCCCCTTTAGGCGAGTGATGCCTTCATGGGGCACTCGTTCAGTAGGGTCTAGAGGTAAAATTAACTGGATGCCCTTGCAGGGCTGCAAATAGCCTTCAAGAATAGTGGAGTTTGGTTGTTGGCAGGCCACTATTGGCTGTATATAATCTTTCAGAACATCAGAGTTACGCTATTTGTAAGCCAGGTTTTATGTAAGACCTCTCCCCTTACCAAGGAGTTAACCCGGTCTTATGCCCAGAACCGCCTCCTTACGGTGACACCAACACATGGGCTAGTCGACACCGGAAGACACCGATCCTGCCAGCTAGTACAATCATTTACCTGTAGTCCAATTGAGAATAGAAGTACAATAAAAAAAACTAGCAAGTCCACAGGTCACAACAATAACATCATATATATAATGAAAAGGTACAACAGTCCACAATGAGTACAAAAAGAGAAAAGGGCTTATGCCCGTACATGCCAAAAAAAATGAATAGTAAAGCTCTCCCTCTCACTATAACACTATGTGGAAGAAAACTCTAAACAAGAACACTCATCATCACCTGACGCTGAGCTACGGTAGTAGCATATGGTATCTGTTCCTCAAATCCTGCCACCTCATCCTGGTGGTTGTACTGGTGCTCCAGCTCCTCGAGCTCCTAAAATGATACGGTCACAACCGATCGTTAGTCATAAAGACTAAGCCATTATCATCCTCGCCTCACCCCCGCGACTCCTAGGCACTGAGCTGGAGGACGAAAGCGGAGGACAACAAAGCAGTATCAAAATAGAAGCAGGTGACGATGGATCTATTCTATCATAGATATATTTCTAATAGTTGTGTCATTACATTAGTAGTTCTATATATAGCACATGTTAGTAAGTAAGTTGTACTGAAAGAAGAGTACAGTAAGTAAAGTAAAGAAATAGCAGAAAGTAAACTATCTACCGTTACACTGACATCACAAGAGTACCTTAACTTATATGAATGCCAATACAAACTTATAAGTTAAGATTTCAGAAATATAACTTATCATATAAAAGAGCTCATACAAATTTATATGATAAGGATCCATGGTGCGTATGACCTAAATATGTATGTATGTTATATATGCGGGTTATGATTCATGCAAGTGCAACTCACACACACGACTTTATGATCACAGACCTTTAGTTCCTGCTTTTTGGAGCTAGCATCACTCTCTGGGTACTACCATTGTGGCTTCAGAAGTAGTGGAGTGGGCATCTCCACTCCTAGGCGAGTATACACACTACCAGACCTAGACCTCCCATACGCCTCTATACACGTCCTAGGTGCACTCTAGAGTCTCTGCGTACTATTTTCTGGCTACCTACAAGTCTTTTTGGTCGAGTGTGCGTTTTTTGGGATCGTCCTCCAGACCGCAGTGTAAAACAACTCACTGGCCCCTCAACCTTCACACCTCGCCAGAGTCACCATACTGCCATCGGTGTGATGATTGGCCCAGTACTGCATGATCCGCCACAAATTTATTTCTATGCACATGCAATATATTCCAACCCGATCCTCCAACTCGCATTACCAAACCTGTCGTGATATCAAACTCCCGAGCCTCCATCTCGCGGGACCAACCCGTCCTGATATCAAACTACTGAGCCTCTAGCTCGTAGGAGAAACCCATCCTGAAACCCTCCAACCCATCACAGGTGAGATTGCACATCAATGCCTCAGTTCTGAATCCCTCCAACCCTTCACGGGTGAGAATGCACATCAATGCCTTAGTTCTGAATCCCTCCAACCCTTCACGGGTGAGAATGTACATCAATGCCTTAGTTCTGAATCCCTCCAACCCTTCACGGGTGAGAATGTACATCAATGTTCTTCTAGCCTATTAGACTACTCTTGTCTAATGTTTATTATACCTACCAATTTAGGGTTAATCCCAGGACTACCCAGGGTATGCCCGGTGAAGGGCTCTTGGCGGAACTAGGAACTACGATGGCCTGAAGCCCAAAGCTCCCTTCCTCAAGGATATTTGCTTTTATTAATGTCTACCCATGATGCATACCAACTCTCATTGTTAATTTAGGACAAACCTAATAATTTTAGAATGTTATCCGGAGAGCGGCGATCTTCCGCCAATCTCTATTCTAGCCACTATCTTTGGGATTTTGCACTGCACCACTCGTTATCAATAAGTGACCTAATGGACACCAATGAGGGTTTATCTTCCCAACATAGATTCCATCTCAACCAACAACCTTATCCCTGGTGGGTCCTAGTATCACTTGCTATATGTACTAAGCGCACCCATGACCTAATGTTGACCCGCATGACGTGTCTTCCAAACTCTTAGGTCAACTGCCCCTAATTATTTCTCATAGATTGTTTTGGTGTATGATGTTAACCATCCTAGGTTTCACTATTTTTGTAAGAAGTTAAGGGCCTAAATTAATTCTTTTAATTGAGCGACCTAAGTCACCTTGCACATGATGTGCAATCTATATTGGTCCAGCCAACCTAAGAAATTTAAAAGATGTTCCATGAGGTTAAATATGACTTCCTACCTAGTTTCATAATTTTCCCATGTGAAATTCCATTTAATATCTATTTAATAATAAACCACAAATTGACTTTTTTCCAAATGAAGTATAGTATTTATACAATCAAAAATTCTAGAAAAATTATTGAGGATCCATGTTGATATAATAAAGCTAAATACAGAATTTCAAAATCCTAAACAGTGATTTGACCTAACATATATCCATATGAACAATATTACTAAAATGCAATTATTAGGTTTTTCAGCATATAGAGGCATCCAAAAATTCTCAAATAATTTAACAGGGATTTAATCGTAGAAATAAACTACTGTAAATGTTTCCATAATATTTTAACAATAATTTCCCTTATTTATAATTAATTTCCATAATGGGCAAAATGGTAAATTCTACATAAAATCCAAGTTAACATTACCTAATAGTCCCATAAAGGTTTCCAAGAGGTGAGATATGACCTAATAAAGCTGTGACAAAATTTCAAAATTTAATAAATTCATATGCCCTATATTCAAATTTATTTCCTAACTAGGTATATTTTCCAATAATTCCAAATAATGAGGTTTTTGATCCCAAAAATCCCAAACTTCCCATGGGAGGTATATTCCATCTCTGTAAGCCTCTGTCCAGAGTTTCATGGACATTCAATGGTCCAAATGGGCTAAATTCCCATTTTTTATTTTTATTATAGCCACCCCAAATTTGAACATACCTATCTCATGCATGTGGGATTTACCAAACATGCAGAGGTCCAAATGACCTGAAATTTCTACCATGGTTTTATATTGACCTAATGGACATGCCACAAAAGGTTTGGGGTATTTGGAGATGTAGATCTCCAAAAATTCAATTAATTTAATAAATTATATTTATCCAAAAATTATTGAAAAATTATTTCCAAAAATTCCCATTTTTGGTCAGTACCTACGTAAGACCTAACCACATTCATGACAAAAATATTAGGTCATGTGGACTTAGGGTTTGGCTTGGAAACTCATTTAAATATCTGCCATAACATAGGACCAGTTTTGGCAGAATGACCCTACAGGGAGCTGTATTGCTCCAAATTACAACTTTAGGGTGTAATTTTAAAGATAAGACCCAGGAATACATTTTATATGTTGAACAAGTTTTCTGAATATGCCTCTAGGAGGCCTAAAATCAGCCCGCAATGTACATAATAAATTCTGATAGAATATGAAATAAGCTATAGTTTAATACATCAAGATGGACGGAATCCATGCGACTTCTTCCTCCAGCAGATGGCCACGATTGTACCGACCTGTAGCACCTTGATCTGGTGTTTCCCGGCCATCCAACCACCTCCCCGGCTGGCCACCACCACCACCTCCTCCGTTGAGGTGGGGGATAACGTTTGGCGG
Source organism: Platanthera guangdongensis (assembly GCA_039583875.1). Classification (NCBI taxonomy): domain Eukaryota; kingdom Viridiplantae; phylum Streptophyta; class Magnoliopsida; order Asparagales; family Orchidaceae; genus Platanthera; species Platanthera guangdongensis. The sequence continues at coordinate 150,665,164 of CM077147.1, read as the reverse complement.
CGACTTGGCCGCCGGAGGCGGCGGTTTCCGGCGAACCCGAGCTCCATTAAAAACCATGGATTTTCTCCCACACCTCACATGGATCCAAGCTCATTTGAGCTCGAAATCTCTCCAAAATGGTCTAGGAAGCTAGCGCAAGGGGAGAGGAGGAGAAACAGACCTTAATCAGAGCCCGACGGCGGCGGCGGTGGTGGTTGGCCATGGAATTTCTCCTCTCCGGCGAGCTTGCTCCAGAACTCATTTCTATACCAAAAGCTTCGATCCATATATCGAATTCCACTCCTCACGAACTTCTGAAGCTGATGGTGAGGTCAAAATGGGGGTGGGGTGGCTGTATAGGGAGATGGCATCTATGAGAATTTCGGCCACCACCTTGGATGCTCCTCCTTGACTCCAAGTGGCACCTCCTTTGCTAGAATTTGGCTGGGGGATTAATCCTAAGCTCAGAACTGAGCTTTGGGAGGGAGGAGGACGGCCAAGTGGCCTCCATCCCCTCTTTCTCTCTCTTCTCTCTCCTCTCTTTCCCCAAATTTCCAAAAACACCCCCATGCATGCACTCTCTCTCCTATTTTAGAGGGGTAGGGGCCGTCATTAACCATTTAGGCTGGTCATGGGCCTTGGCTCATGGGCTTTGCCCATTGGGAATGGGCTTGGCCTCCCTTTTTCTTTCTTTAAGCCATTTGTTGTCTTGTTGACTTATAAGGTTGACTTGGTCAACTTGATGAGTGGCCTGCCCCCACTTGATGGTCATGAACCCCATGTCATCACCCAACATGTGTTGGGCCATGGTGATGCCCCACTTGGGATAATTGGACTTATATGTGTATATTTGACCAAATTAAAGTTATGGTTGACTTGAGTCAACTTGGGTCAATGGTTGACGCAATGATGTGACTTTTGGTTCACTTATATTGCTTTTAGGGTTAGGGGCATAGTGGTGGGATCAATGTGTACCTAAGATTCCATTTTGTGCTAGTTTGACCTGATTTGACTCGAACCCTATAGTGGGCCCTATGTAAATCCACCCTAACTCCGTGGGTCAACCTAGCCTAACCCCATTCATCCACCACATGTCCTAAGATAATCTAAGTTGAGGGGTCTAGTAGGTAATGGAATGTTACATTTTAAAAACTATAAATAGGCCCAAGTGAGTACCTTAGAAGGCAGGTTTTCCAGTTCTCCTACTCTCTTGTCTTACAGCAATTTCTGAGGTGTCCTTAACTCAGGACAAGCTAAAGAGGGGAAGCGCTCTAAGATCTTTCGGGTGTGTGGTGGGACCTCCGTGTTGAATCTTTGGGTCAGTTTCAAGCTCTAAGTCCTATGTCAGCTAACCTTCCTAGGCAAAGTAAGTGTGCAGTCACCCCTTCCCCAAGGGTTCAGCCTCCACAGGAAGCCAGTTTCCTATTTCAACATTTTTGGTGCGGTGAGCGTAGAGCGTGATCATCACCAAAAACCTCAGCGAGTTCAATGACTGGAGTCGAAGGGCAATGTTTTGTTGAAACCCTATTACTGATTTGGGCTAAAATCACTATTATTTGTTTAGGATGATTAGTTTGACCCATTTTGTATAATTTAGGGTCATAGGTCATTTCCAGCATTTTTTGCCTCAGAAGGAATTCCAGCAGAAGTTCAGTTCGATGAAAGCAGAGTTACATTCGATGAACGCCGAGCTCAGTTCGACGAACTCAGAGTTTTAACTCTGAGTTTAGCTCGACGAACTCTGAGCTCCGTTCAAAGAACTCCAATCTCTACTCAGAAACTCAGCTCAATGAAATCTAAGATCAGCTCGACAAACTCAGAGCTCAGGTCGATGAATGAGAAGATTCTATTCGACGAACTCCAGACTCAGTTCGATGAAAGGTTTGCCGAGCTTGACGATTTCTTCACAATGTTCAAACAGTTTTATATTCCGAGGACAAAATGATTTCAAAGGCTTAATTTCAGGCAGAATGGCTTTAAAAGGCTTAATTTCTGACATTTAAAAAATCTGATATTTATTGCTGAAATATTCTTAATGAATATAGCCGTTTAAATCAGCATTAAATATGGATTTAATGATAGAGTTTAATTCTAATCAATTTCTGAGGCAGTTACAATTATCAAGGAATGCTTCAGCCGTTTTAGATTTAATGTATTCAAATATTTGAATTCTTCTCAGCATTCAATTTATATTTTCAGAAGTTTGCTGCCTTAAGGGGAGAAGGTTATTGTTGGGTACATTGGAAAATGTGTACCCGATTTGAAGAAGCCTCACCCTACTCAATGATATGCATCAAGGTGTATTTGATGTGTTTTGAGTTTATATGTGCAGGTTAAGTAAATGCAGGAATGCAGAAAAGTTTCTAAGTCCATATGTCGACACCTAGAGAAGCAGTGTCGACACCTATGAAGGCTTGTGTCGACACTGGAGAAAAGCTGTGTCGACACTTGGAGTTAGTTGTGTCGACACCAGGAAAGGCTTTGTCGACACCAGGAGGCAGTGTTGACACACAGAGAAGCAAAGTCGACATCAACTCTATCGACATCAAAAGTCAGTGTCGACACACATGAATAGTTAGTCGACATCAATTGTGTCGACACCAAAAGGTAGTGTCGACACATTGAAGACTTAGTCAACATACTGCAGAATTTCAACAATGTTAAAGAAAAGAAGTATTTGTGTCGACACACAGAGGCAGTGTCGACACACAGAAGACTTTGTCGACATTAACTGTGTCGACACACAGGACTTGTGTCGACACACAACAAAGTTTCAACTATGCTAAAGAAGAAGTATTTGTGTCGACACACATAATCAGTGTCGACACATTCAATAGAAGGCTGTGTCGAGAAGTATTAACAACAACAAAGGAAATGTGTCGATACCACCAAGCCTTGTGTCGACACTTAGTCCACTTGCGTCGACACTTAGTCTACTTGTGTCGACACATAATGAAGTTCAGTCTCGACACTTTCAGATAGAGACAGTATTTCAAGAAGTGACTGGATGACTTGACAGCTGCCATTTTTAACCGGTCTACTACAACAGTCAAAGCTGTCAGAAGTTTGTTACAGACCGGATCAGCCGGTTACCATGGAGTAAGACTATATAAAGGCTTTCTCCTTCAACAGAAAGTGATGATTACAATTAAGATTGAAGATCTACACAGATATCTATCAACACAAAAAGAAGAAGACCTTCGACATAAGATCTAAGAAGTTGGAGAGAGAGAGAGCTCCTTCTAAGAAGAGCTGTTGCTGAACCAGGCTGCCAAGAAAGATTCAGATTGTGATCTGAATCTCAAGTTAGAAGCTGATTGAAGATCAACTTCTCAAGAGTTCAACCCTACTGAGTTCAGATTCAAGAAGCTTTAAAAAAAGCTAAGAGTGGTTGTACTCTGCCATCAAGTTCTTCCAAGAACTTGTAAGCCTGTTTTATAAAGGCTGAGTGTAGGAGAGTAAATTCTCTGAGTGGTATGCCTTGTTGAAGGCTGAGGTAGGGCTGTGAGCCTGAGTTGTAGGAGACTGTAATCTTTGAGTGTAGGCCTTGTTGAAGGCTGAGGTAGGGCAGATTGCCTGAGTTGTAGGAGCCTTATTTGGGGTTCTGAGTTGTAAAATCTGAGGATCTAAGGTGAAGTGCAGAAGTTAGGCCGAATCTAGTACACTGCTAGATACGCAAAGGGGGAAAGTGGATGTACCCAGACCTTGGGGAACCACTATAAAAACTGTGTGCACTCTGTGATTGATTGTTTCTGTGATTGATGTGCTGTGTTAGCAGTTTATTATTAGTTAACTGAATAGCTTTTCTGCCTTAAAAGAAAAACAGGAATTACACCTATTCACCCCCCCCCCTCTGGTAGTTAGGCACTAATTCTTTCAAGTGGTATCAGAGGGAGGTTTCTCAAAGAAGGACTTAACAGTCTGAGTAAGATTCTTAAGGCAGATTCAAGAATCAAGAAAATGGGTTCAGGGGAAAATCATAAGGAACTAGGGTCTATGAAATTACGCATATGCAGAAAGGAGATATTTGGCATCTGGAAAGAAAGGGTCAGACTATTTATGGAGGCTTCTGATCCAAGGATCTATATTACAGTCAAGGAAGGTCCTTATGTTCCAATGAAGATTTCAATTATGGATGCAAACTAAAGAATTCCCAAGGATTTCTCAGAAATGACTAAGGATAAGATCATCCTGGAAACTATGGATAAGAGAGCCCAGAATATCATAGTTAGTGTCATAGATGATGCAACCTTTCAGAATTTGATTCACTACAAGACCTCCAAGGAAATGTGGGATACTTTAATAGTTTACATAGAGGGTTCTGAAGAAGTAAGACAAGATAGAAAATCTATGCTAAACCAGGAATATGAGAGTTTCAGTCAAGGAAAGTCTGACAGTATAACTGAGTGCTATAAAAAGTTCTATAGGATTGTAAATGAGCTGATGTCCTATGGTAGAATATTCAGTACATATGAATTGAATGATAAATTACTAAGATCCTTGACAAAGGATTGTGACACTAAGATTTGTGCCATTAGGGAAGTGACCAAACTTGCAGATATCTCTCCTCCAACCTTATTTGAAAAGTTGCTGTCATATGAGATGCAACTGATGGCTAGGAAAGAGGAAGAGAAAAGTGCAAAAGGTGAGTATAGAGAAAAGTCTGTGGCCTTCAAGGCTGAAGCCACTAAGAAAAATAGGAGGATGTCTCCATCACCTCCTAAGATTGTTGCTGAAACTGCTTCAGATAATTCAGACAATCAGAATTCAGACAGCAGTGACTCAAATGAAGATTTTGCAATATTTACATGACAATTTCAGAGATTCCTGAAGAAGAAGCAGTGGAAGTCTAAGTCTTCCACATCTCAGCCTAAGGATGAGTATTATCAAAAGAGGAAGTCATCCAGGAAGGACATGAGCAGCTCTAAACCAAGCAAATCTACAACATCAAATATAGTTTGCTACTGCTGTAATAGGCCTGGAAATGTTGTGGCTGAATGTCCAAATAAAAGAAAAGAGACTGCAGATAAAAAGAAGAGTCAACACCAGAGCAAGAAGGAGAAATCTTTTGTTGCTAAGAAGGAGAAGAGCTTGACAGACCAATCTACTTCAGAGTCAGAATCTGAAGCTGAGGCCTACATTGGTCTATATGCAGCAGATGAAGAAGAAGAGTTTCTCCAGGTGCTGAACTCTATATATGAACAAGAAGACCATCAGTGCAAGGGACTGATGGCTGTGTCAGAAGAAGACAAGTGCCAGGATCAGCCTGGTCCTAGTAAGGTACAATGTATTTCTAGAAATTCAGATTGCAGTACTGAGTCAGAGTCAGTAACATCTACATCAAGTGATGTGGATGGGTCTGAGTCTGAAGGTGATATTCATCAGCTTATAGATGAATATGGATACTTGCTACAGGCACTTAAGAAGAGCAAAAACCTGGCCAAAAATCTGGCTAAAGAAATTGTAGATCTTAAGATGGCTGCATCTGATTCAGAGAAATTGCTGGATCAGAAGTTGAATGAGATAGCCAGACTGAAAAACATTACTGTTATTCAGATGGGTACTATTACATTCAAGAATGATTAGATTAGAAATCTGGAGGTTAGACTTCAGAAAGAGAAAGAGATTGTAGCTAGTTTTTCTAAACCTAAATCTGTATTACACTTGATTGATGAGTTTGTACCTCAAAAGGGTAAGGCTGGTTTAGGGTTTAAGAAAACTGCATAGACTACTAGGTCCAAATCTAAAGGCAAAGCCCCAGCACAAAACAAGAAGCATGTTGTAGACAATTCAGCTAGGGTTGTACCTAAACAAAGGTACAACAAGTTTGAGTGCTGGTGTTGTGGCAAGGTAGACCACTTTGACTTAGATTATTGGCACAATTCCAGTGTCAAGGAGAGTAGCAATCTGCCTGTTAGAAGAGCTACATGCAGATTTGTTAAAGTTCAGACTAACTTGCACCAAGGACCCAAAAGTTATTTGGGTTCTAAGGTTAAGTAATCTGTGTTGCAGGTGAGTCCAAGTTGCCATGCCCCAATATGGTACTTGGAGAGTGGATGTTCCAGGCACATGACTGGAACAAGGGGGTTGCTGAAGGACTATACACCTATCATGGATGGCCCTAAAGTAACCTTTGGTGGTTCAGAAAAAGGAATCATCAAAGGATTTGGTAACATTTCTAATAACCAAATTACTATATCTCAAGTGGCCTATGTGAAGGGTTTGAAACACAACCTTATAAGCATAAGTTAGCTGAGTGATTTAGGATATGACATTTCATTTATTAAGAATGGATTTCATATCAAAAGGTCAAGTGATCAAAAGGTCATATTGACAGGATATAGAAAGAGAAATGTTTACTGTCTTAACTTTGAGTGTGAGAACAATGTTTCTCCTATTTGTCTTATAGCTGATGAGAGAGTCTCACATTGTGTTAAATGGCACAAGAGGCTGGCTTATCTTAAATACAAGACTATTGGCCAACTATTTAGCAAAGAGTTAGCGAGGAATGGTCCTCAAGTTAAGTGTATAAAAGATGGGATATGCTCAGCTTGTCAAAAAGGCAAGAAGACCAAATCCACCTTTCATAGCCTTGAAAACAAAGATTCAGTGAGGTGTCTATACCTCTTGCATATGGATCTATGTGGTCCTATGCCAGTTCATAGTCTAGGTAGGAAGGTCTACACATTTTTGGTGGTAGATGACTATTCTAGATATTCCTGGGTGTTCTTTCTAAGACAAAAATCTGAAACCTCAAGTGTCCTATATAGTTTAATTAAACAAATTCAGAATGAGTTGAACAGTACAGTGGTCAAAATCAGAAGTGACCATGGCACTGAATTTCGGTCTAAAAGTATGACAAAACTGTGTGAAGAATTTGGGATTTTTCAAGAATTTTCTTCACCTAGAACACCACAGCAAAATGGTATTGCTGAAAGGAAGAATAGAACACTGATTGAGGCTGGTAGAACTCTATTGAGTGACACTTCTCTCCCAGAATATTCCTGGGATGAGGCAGTAAACATTGCATGTCATGTGATCAATAGGACCACTATCGCCAAGTGCCACAAAAAGACTCCCTATGAGATTGTGAAGGGCAGAAAACCAAACTTATCCTATTTTAGGATCTTTGGTTGCAAGTGCTATATACTTAACAATGGCAAGTCTTATCTAACCAAGTTTGCTGCCAAATCCCAAGATGGGATATTTGTTGGGTACAACATCAATAGTAAGGCTTATAGGGTCTACAACTTGGTTACTCAAGTTGTAGAAGAGTCTATACATGTAGTCTTTGATGAAACAAGACTGATTAACTCTGAGTTGCCAAGTAGTGCTTGCAGTTCTACAGGTATAAATGAGAAGATGGACAAGCTTACCATTACAAAAGATTCAACTGCAAATCAGGAAGTGGAAAATGGTGGCTGCTGTCCGGGGGGAGTACAAGGCTCTCCAGATGCTGATGAAAACTAATAGGTACAACATAATGAAGAGGCTGGAGGTGTACAACCTGAAGATAGATTACCTCCAGCTAATAGACACTTAAAGGATCATCCAGCAAATCAGATAATTGGTGATCCAAGACAAGGAGTGCAAACAAGAAGCAGGAATCTGAGCACAGTTCTTTGCTCCAGCTTCTATCACAAGTGGAACCAAAGAAATTTGAAGAAGCTATTCTAGACCCACATTGGATTGATGACATGCAAGAGGAGTTGAATCAGTTCAGAAAATGCAAGGTCTGGAAGCTAGTTCCTAAACCAAAAGACCACAATATCATTGGAACAAAGTGGATATTTAGGAACAAATTGGATGAAAATGGGATCATTGTGAGCAATAAAGCAAGACTTGTTGCAAAAGGATATAGGCAGGAAGAAGGTATTGACTTTGATCAAACCTTTACCCCAGTAGCAAGACTGGAAGCAATTAGGATGTTCCTTGCTTATGCAACATATCATGGCTTTAAGGTATTTCAAATGGATGTAAAGTCAGCATTCCTAAATGGAAATCTAAAGGAAGAAGTCTATATAGAGCAGCCCTTAGGTTTTGTTGATTCTCTCAAACCTGATTATGTTTATAGACTTAGGAAAGCATTGTGTGGGTTGAAACAAGCCCCAAGGTCTTGGTATGAAACCCTGTCTAGTTTCCTCATTGAGAACAAATTCTCAAGGGAGAAAATAGACAAGACTCTATTCCTTAGGGAATCCAAAGGAAAGATAATCCTAGTCCAAATATATGTTGATGACATAATATTTTGGTCTACTGAAAGTAATCTTTGCAGAAAGTTTGCAAAACTTATGCAAGGAAAATTTGAAATGAGCAGTATAGGGGAACTTTAGTTCTTCTTGGGTCTCCAAGTAAGACAGACTGAAGATGGCTTGTCCATAACTCAGTCTAAGTTCACCCTGGAGTTAATAAAGAAGTATGGTATGCAATCATCCACTACCATGAAAAATCCTATGGGGTCAAGTGTGTCTCTTAGCAAAGATGATGCAGGGAAACCTGTAGATGAAACTTTGTATAGAGGGATAGTTGGCTTCCTCCTATATCTGACTGCTAGTAGACCAGATATCATGTATGCAACATGTGTCTGTGCTAGGTACCAATCCTGCCCCAAAGAATCTCATCTGACTGCAGTAAAAAGGATTTTGAGATATCTTAAGGGCACAACTAATCTAGGCCTTTGGTACCCTAGGAATGGAGATTTTCTACTGACAGGCTATTTAGATGCAGATTTTGCAGGTTGCAAGGAAGATAGAAAAAGTACTACAGGCACTTGTCAATTTCTAGGTGAAAGTCTAGTGTCTTGGAGCAGTAAGAAGCAGACCAGTGTGGCAATCTACACAGCTGAGTTAGAATATGTTGCTGCAGGAAGCTGCTGTGCACAACTTTTGTGGATTCAACACCAGCTAGAAGACTATGGTATTCAAGTAAGTAGAACACCTTTGCTTTGTCATTCTACAAGTGCAATTTCTATTGCTAATAATCCTGTTTCACATAGTAGGACTAAAGACATAGAAATTAGATACCATTTTGTTAGAGAATATGTAGAGAAAGAGGACATCTCACTAGAATATGTCAAAACAGATTATCAAATTGCTGATATGTTTACTAAGCCTCTAGATGAAACTAAATTCAATAAGTTTAAAATTGAATTAGGAATGTTAAACTTAGAATAGTTTAATAAAATTGGCTAAGTAAAATGGTGTCAACACAAGGAGTTGTCTGTGTCGACACATAGAAGTGGTGTTGACATTCCAGAGAAATGATGTCGACACATCTAGATAGTCTGTGTCGACACTTCAGAGAAGTAGTGTCGACACATCCAGAAGTGGCGTCGACACTTAGATTCAACATAGATTTCGTCGAATGGAGAATAGACTAATCGTCGAGCGCAGATGTATAAGTTTTGACACATAAATTCTGTCGACTATATTGGTGTCGACACATAGTAGTCAACACCGTTGTCGAGACTTAAGTAGTCAGTGTCGACACTTTTCAATAGTGTCGACACATTAAGAGGATTTTGACGTGCCTTTTCATCTTCATTTTTAGAAAGGTATAAATAGGTTCACAACATTGTCTGTCGACATGCTATCCATAGTTTCGAGACCAAACCTTTGTGTCGACAAACTCTCTCATCTAAATTCAAGATTTCTCTAAACGCTAATGACGGCAAAGATCGAGGATAATGTCAATGAAGGATATGAGCTAGTATGCAACGCATTTGACCATGCAGAACCAGAAATTCAAGCTGTAGTAACCCTAGTTGCTGAGAATGGGTTAGAATTTCTAGTCTTAGAACCAACAAAGATTTGGAAGAAGGAAATCCTAGAATTCTATGGTGCTGCAACTTTAGATTCGACTGGATTAAAGATCAAATCAAAAGTTCAGGGTGCTAAGGTCAAACTTACTTTAAAAAGCTTGAGAAAAACTCTTCAACTACCAAGAACTCAAGAGGAGGAAGATGTACCTGCATCTAAAACAAGGGAAGTACTTCAATGGTGTGGATTGGATCCTACCTTGAAGATTGGAGATGCCATGAACAGAAAAGGAATGAATCAGCAAGCCAAATTTCTTTCAAAAATAGTTGGCAAAGTCATCCTCTGCAAGCCAGGGGAACATGATAGGATTTCTACCTACATGTTCAGCCTGATGACAAGGATCATCTACAGAATCAACACTGACTGGTCAGCAATACTGTTTGAAAAGATTAAGTAGAGTATTCAGAAGCCAAATCTAGGAAGGATCATGAGTCAGTACTTGGCTGGAACCATTCCTGAAGTAATGGAACAAAGTGCTGGTTCCAAGATTAATCATATGAGAAGGATGGACATCAGGATTATCTCAAGGTAGGAGAGGGTGTTAACTATGGACATGCCTACTCCAGAGAAGGAAACACCTCCACAGAGGAAGCAGAAGAAAGCCAAAAGGGCTCCTGAACCTTCCAGTAGTTCAGAGGAGCAAGCAGCATCCAGTTCTCATGAGGAAGAAGCAGATAATGCTGGAAGGTCACCAGTTAGAAATGAAGATGCACAGAGGCAGGGGGAGCAACCATCTGCTAGCCCCATTCACCTGGATCCACTCCAGGAGGAGCCTCAACATGAGAAAGTGCCAACTCACCTGGACAGTGAAATGGCAGCACAAACTATACTTGAGGTAATATATGAAGTAAATCAAACAAATTTCAATAATGAATATGAAATGCTAACTGAATATTTGATTGATGTTGACCAGCCAACTCAATTAAACAATCAAGCACAAGATGTTATCTTGGAAGATACATCTGTTACTGTTGATGCTCCTGAGATAAGGGAATCACCAGTCCCTTCTCAACAAGAATTTACCCTAGATGAGTTGTTCACTGCTATGGAGCAAGAGACTCAGGGGGAGAATGCAGATTTTGAGGGGGGGCATGTTAATCTTGAGGAAGAGCAGGCTAAACTTGAGAGGGATCAAGTAGGGTCTCATGGGGAGACTGCAAGAAATGAGGAGGAGCAAATTAGAACTGAAACTGAGGAGCAAAGGGCTCAGGGGGAGCTACCTAAGACTACACAGGACTTGCCTCCTAGTCCAAAGGATAGAGTAGATATAGCCAGTACCTCTGATTCTGAGGATGCAGCTGAGGTTCAAGCTAAGAAGAGGAAGCTTATGGTCTTCAAAAGGAGAAGCCAAAGCTAAAAGAAGGCATTACAAACTGCTGCTTCTCAGCCAGCCCCAACAGTTGATTACAGTTCATTGTTAATATCTTTACAAGTGAAGTTGGATGAGCAAAGAATTGCCATGGAGAAGTATATGGATGAGACTCACAAAGATCTTCAATTCTCCTTGGCTCAGGATATCAAATCTATAAGATTTGAAGTGAATCAAAATAAGAAGGAAATGACTGATTGTTTCCACAAAGGTGGAAATGCTGTGGTTTACCTAGCCTCACATCAAAAGAAAATTAAGACACAAGTTGATGATATAGCTGTTAAACAAGGATATGTACTAGAAAATCAGATTAGGATGAATGATAATCTCAATGCATCCCATAATGCAATTGTTACTGAAATGAAGAACATTGCAACTGCCCCAACTGAGGAAAAAACTAATGCCAAGGCAGAGTGAAAGTGCAGGTTAGATCTGATATACTTTAGGGGGGGGGGGGTGATGTAGGGATGTCGGATCGGAGACCTCCACGGATCTAACGCTCTATCTCCGCTCTACACGTCGTAGATCTACCGCACCAACACATCACCTATCGCCCACAATAGTTCCTCATCACAAAACGCATCACAAATAACAAAGGAGGAATGGTCGACTCGAAAACAACGATCGGAAATTTGAGTCGGAATATTCCCCAAGAAAACACAAAGGTTGCCACTCCTTTTTGAGAACAAGACCAAGACTATAGGCCAAGATCTGCTCAGGCAAATAGGATCAACCCGATCCGGAAATAAAAAGCCTTGCAACGACGATTTCGATTCAAAACTTGCAGCGATTAAATTAACGATCCGGAGAAAACGATTTGCGAAAACCACCACAACTAAAGAGAAGAAATCACACAAGGGAGGGGGAAGAGATTACCCAACCGGAAAGCTTTCACACAAGATAACTGTGGGAGAATCACTCTCTCCACGGATCCACCGGCGTCACACCGAATTGTTTGCAACCTTCTTCCAAGGAGTCGCACCGAAGGAAGCCGCGCCGGAGTCTCACAGAACGGATGGAGGGAGCAAGGGGGCGGCGGCTTCACACCACAAGCTAGGGGGCGGCGGCTAGGAGAAGGCTCCTCTTGGACGAAATTTCTCAAAGGAGATTAGGTTTTCAATTCTTTCTAATGATCTCATAACAAAGCCTCCTTATATAGGAGTTACGAACAAGTCTTAGCCCTTCATGATGGAGATGTAATCTCATCCATCTGAATGGATAAAGACACACCAACATGAAAAATGTTCTAAATTAAAAAAAATAAAACATGCAATGAATATAAAATTATCACTTAAACATAGGATAATTTTATATTCCAAATATATAATAGAGTGCAAGAAGGAAATAAATAAGGCTAATGTGTTCGGTGGCGGTAGCACGCCGCGGGCGGAGGTTGTAGCGTAGCCTTCCGTTAGCGTCATCGTGTCGCCTCACATCCTTGAGTTGTATTGCCTTATCAACCGGATCATCATCAGCATCGTCAGCATTGTCTTCAAATGGTGGAGGAGGGGGCATGCCATCAATCCTCCCCTACTCAAATGCATGCATCTCCGTTGCATGGTCCAAGCGATAGCGGTGAAGGAGAGCGGCATCCAAACTCTGCAGCTCCGTCTCGAGTACCCAAGAGTCATCCGAAGGGGGCCGATCACGCCAATGGATGAGAAAGCGGTGGGTGTCGCCATCAGCAGTGGTAACAGGCTCAGCATCAAGTATCATCTCTGGAGTGGAAAACGTCCGTGGAAACCTGGGGAACATATTAGCAGTAGGCAGGAAAGAAGGCAACTTACCATCCGATGATATACCTGTGGGGACCGAAAGAGAGAGATCATCCGTACTACCACTCGCCAACCCATGAGAATTTTCAGTGGGAGAATAAGACGACAAAGAAATCAACTCTTGTGGTGGTGACACAAATATCATTAAATCCGAAACATTAAAAATGGGGGAGATACCCCAATCAACAGGCAAGTCCAAAACGAAAGCGTTGTCACCTAACTTCTTAATAATCCGAAAAGGGCCGGCGCGCTTTGGTGCTAACTTTTTAACGGTGCCAGTTGGCAAGCGTTCGGGAACCAAACGGACTAAAACTAGATCGCCAATTTTGAAGTCTGATACTCTCCTATGTAAATTAGCGTGCGCTTAATAAGAGTCGTATTGCGTAGTCAAGGTGGCCCGTATACGTGCGTGTAAATCATGGATGTGCTGGGCGAAGGATTGTGCAAACTGACTTGCCTTGTACATTGGGGGCAACTGCACCAAGTCAAGCGGTACAGGAGCCTTATACCCGTGGACAATCTCATTCGGAGACAGACCCGTAGACCTATTCTTGGAATTATGGTAGGCTAACTGGGCATGGGGAAGGACAAGATCCCAAGTGCTCTTGTGATCACTCACAAGGCATCGTAACAAATTTCCTAAGCTCTGATTAACCACTTCCGTCTGCCCATCAGTTTGGGGATGATAGGCAGAGGAAAACAATAATTTCGTTCCCATTAATATCCAAAGAGACTTCCAAAAATAACTAGTGAATTTTACGTCCCTATCCGATACTATAGTCTTTGGCACTCCACGGTGACTAACAACTTCTTTAAAATAAAGTTTAGCGATGTGAGACGCATCATTCGTCCTACTGCATGGGATGAAATAAGCCATCTTTGAAAACCTATCCACAACTACAAAAATTGAGTCGTGACGGCGTAGGGTAACCGGGAGGCCTAATACAAAATCCATACTAACGTCTACCCAAGGCATGGAGGGAATAGGCAAGGGTGTATATAATCCTACGTTGGTTTTACTACCCTTAGACACCTGGCACGTGCGACAGCTACTCACTACCTGTCCCACAGTAACCTTAAGTTTTGGCCAATAGAATTTGTCCTCGACTAACATAATGGTCTTATCTCTACCGAAGTGGCCACTCAACCCTCCGCTATGCAACTCCCATATGATATGTAGTCGTAACGATGACTGTGGAATACATAGTTTCCCGTTCCTAAACCGGTAACCGTCCTTGATGACGTAGGCAGATATCGTCGTGGGGGAGCTATCCTGGGCAGAAATATAGAAGTCCGGGAAGTCAGGACACGTGGCATACTCATCCTTAATTCGCTCAAATCCTACAACATGTACTTCCATCGAGGTGAGTAAAAGATTAAGATGACTAAGGGCGTCCGCGACTCGGTTATCAGCTCCCTTAAGGTGCTTGAGATTAAACGTGTAACCTTGTAAGAAAGCTACCCACTTAGCGTGTCGTGGACTGATCTTATGCTGGAAGTTGATGAAACGTAAAGCCTCATGATCGGAGAGGATCACAAACTCCTTGGAGAGGAGATAGTGCCTATAATGGTGTAGACATCGGACTACAGCATAAAATTCCCTATCGTAATTAGAATAGTTCAGCTTAGGGCCAGACAAATTCTCGCTAAAATAACTAACGGGATGGCCCTCCTGGCTCAAGACACCTCCAATCCCTACCCCAGACACATCACATGTGAGCTCAAAGACTTTAGCAAAGTCAGGTAGACGTAAGACAGGTGCCTCAGTCATAAGATCCTTTATTCGTTCAAAAGCATGGGTGGCGGACTTCGTCCACGGAAACTCTCCCTTCTTCATACAGTCTGTGATAGGCGCCATAATACTACTGAAGTCTCGTATATAACGACGATAAAACGTGGCTAACCCATGGAAACTACGCACCTCACATAGGGTGGTTGGCACGGTCCAGTCCTTAATGACCTGAACCTTGCCCGGATCGACTCGAATAGCCTCAGAGCCGACTATATATCCTAAGAACTCTACCTCCGAGACATAGAAAGTGTATTTCTTAAGATTGAGAAATAACGTCTCCTTCCGCAGGGTGGAAAGGATCACTCTCATGTGGGAGATGTGCTCGGTAGTAGAGGTGTTATAAATCAGAATATCGTCAAAGTAGACGACAACGAACTTTCTCGTGAATGGCTGAAAGACATGTGTCATCATCCGGGAGAAGGTACTAGGGGCATTGGACAACCCAAAGGGCATCACAAGCCATTCGTACAGACCATCCTTCGACTTAAACGCCGTCTTCCACTCATCTCCCTCTCGTATCCTAATCTGGTGATAGCCACTCCGAAGATCTAATTTGGAGAATACGGTGGCTCCAGACAAGACATCCAACAAATCATCTAGGCGGGGAATGGGGAACCTATACTTGATGGTGATTTTGTTGATAGCCCGGCTATCAACACACATCCTCCATGTACCATCCTTCTTGGGGGCAAGTAGGGCTGGTACAGCACATGGACTCATACTAGTCCTAATAAAACCTTTCGTGAGCAAGCCCTCTATCTAAGACTGCAACTCCAGGTGAGCTGCGGGGTGGAGTCGGTAATGGGGCTGATTTGGCAAGGAAGACCCCGGGATGAGAACTATCGCATGCTGGATATTCCTAAGCGGGGGTAACGTGGGCGGCAACTCATCCGGGTACACGTCCCTATACTCCTCCAATAGTACCCGTAACCCACTAGGTAACTCATCCAAAATGCTAGAATCGTGCTTCGCACTTAAGAGGACTAGCGCATACATGATTCCATCAAAGAACGGATCCCTCTCAAACTCTTTCCTACCAACTAGATTCAACGTTTTCCGTTCTACCGGAATAGTGGTGTCCTTAGCCAAGACTATGGGCTCCTTTGGGATGGTCGGCCTCAAAGTGATGGTTTTGCCATTGAATTTGAATTCATAAGTGTTGGCTCTACCAAAATGTGTAACATCACGGTCGTATAGCCAAGGGCGGCCTAACAACACATGACAAGAGTCCATCGGAAGGACATCACACCACACCTCATCAATGTAGGATTTGAATGAGAGTGGGACCAGGCATTGTTTGGTAACGGGTACAGAGAGCTTGTTGATCCAAGCGACTTGATATGGGGTCGGGTGCGGTTCCGTGACCAAGAACATACGTGCAACGGCGTTCTCAGATACGACATTCACGCAGCTACCACAATCAATAATCAGCTTGCAAAGCTTCTCGCCACTCTTAAAAATCAGAGAAAATATGCTCTAAAAGTGCAGCTAGATCTGATATACTCTAGAGGTGGGGTGAATAGAGTATATGGTGCTTGAAACCTTTTTACAACAATTGTTGTAATCTGAGTGAACAGAGAAGCAACTATTAGATCTAATCACAAAATAACTTACAATAGAAATTAATCACAGATCTAAACTAATCACAAAACAATCACAGCCAGAAACAAAAGATAAAGACAAGCAATCCAGATGACACAAGGAGCTATAGTGGTTCCCTTAAACTTGGGTACATCCACTCTTCTACCACCCTAGGTAGGAATCCACTGCAGGATGAGTTGATCAGGTGTCCTGGGCACCAATGAGCTTTTGATAAGGTGCTCAAAAACCAAATCAGATTTTTTGATCAGGTGTCTTGCCACCAATGAGCTTTTGACAAGGTGCTCAAAAACCAAACTCAAACTTTTGAAGGGAGTTTGAGAAACCCTTTACAGAGATGGGGATGAGAGAGTTATGGAAGTCTTCTCTTTCTCAAAGCAGCTGAGAAGACTATGTGGATTTGATGGTGTCAAAGCTCCCCCTGAGTCCTTGAGATGTTCAGGAAATGAAGCTTTGCTGTAGGGTGATAGAACTTCAGAAGTTGATCTCCAGCAAATGATGATTTCAGCAACAGCTGAAATGTTAGGTGTCTGGAGTCTTGAAAGATGTTGGACTTGAACATTTGAGACAAGAGAGATCAGAAGATTTCAGAAAGTTTGATCTCCTTGGATGTGTGTTCTTGAGAGAATTCTTTGAGACAGAGAATACTTTGTTCTTGTTCTTCTTGTCTGTGTTCTGAGTGCTAAGTGATAGAGAGATTCAAAAATCTTGTGTTTTATTCTCTGGTGCTGAATAAAAAATCATCCTCTGTCAAGAATAGCCGTTGGCCTGTCATTAATTGCATCCTTAATTACAATTGTCTTATGGAGGAAAGTCCAAAGAAACATTCCTTGATAATCCCTTGAAACTTGGTCCAGAAATAAATGAAAATGGCTAGAAAATCTTCTGAATTAATTGCTGAATAACTCCTTAACTAATCTGAATTTGAATCTTGAAAAATCCTTTAACTCATCAGAAAACGTCGAACTGAGCTCTGCTATCGTCGAACTTAGCTCAGCGATATGGACTTGGACAACAACAAAAAATCGTCGATCTGAGCTCAAAGATCGTCGAACTGAGCTCAGAGATAGAAATCCAATACTGAGTCAAGATCGTCGAACTGAGCTCGAAGATCGTCGAATGGAGTTCGACGATTTGTTGAAGTTGAGCTCAGCGATCGTCGAATGGAGTTCGACGATCCGTCGAAGTTGAGCTAGACGATCGTCGATTGGAGTTCGACGAATCGTCGTGCTGAGCTCGACGATATGACTTAGTCTCAAACTGAAAATTCTTGGTCTTGAGGGCAGCTTTCAAACCTAGACTTCTAACCCTTAGACTCAATTCTAATTGACCTTTAGATATATACAGGAGGTCAAAAACTGGTTTCCTAGAGACATAGTGATCCTGACCCAAATTAGTAATAGGGTGTTCCAACAATCTCCCCCTATTTGGGTAGGATTACTATTTACAGAATTTGGAAAAATAAAATAACAACATACACAGCAACAATACAAAAAAGCAATAAGCTGGACATTGCAGAACCACAGATATATATCATCCCAAATAATAATCAGAAGTCAAAATGATTGTCACCTTACATAGTTATTTCTTCTCCTTGCTCTTTATGAGTTTGATTTCTCTGTTGGGGTTGAGAGCTTCCTTCTTTGATCTTGTATCATCTGCTGCACCTAAAGAGGTTTGTTGTTTGGGTCTTGGAACTACAGCTGCAGGATGTAGCTCCATGTATTTATCAGAATCAAAGAATTTGCTTGAGCCATATCTTTCCAACTCTTTCTTTCTTTGTTCAGACAATGTAGTGATGTTGGAGGAGTCTCTGCCTTGCTCTTTAGCTTTCTTAATCTAGTCCAGTGCAGCAAGCTCTTTCATCCTTGTAGTCCAAGCAGTTGGATTATTTTCAGGATCTTCAAATGGCACTGGTGGCTCATATCTATTTGATGGGTTATCTTGAGGAGGCCTGGATGAAACTACTTCCTTCAGTTTATAGGGAAAAGGACCAGAGGTTGTGTCTGATGAGATTTGTCCTTCCCTGGAGTAGTGATGTTGCCTTGAATAACCTTTAGAATAAACCTGGACTTCCCTTTGATTGCCTCTATAGTTTCCTCTTCTGGATTGAGAGCCCCTGGACTGGCTTCCCCTATGATATGATCTGGCATGAGGCTGATAGGGGGTTTGGCTTTTGGCAGAGGGTTGAGCAGCTGAACTTCCACCTGCACCTGCATCAGGAGGAGGTGGTGGAGGAGGATGAGGATGTTGAAATTGAGAAGATCCTTTCTCATACTTCCTTTTCTTCTTCATTGCTTTAAGTTGATTCTTTGAATATTGCATCCAGTGCTCAGTTATGGGGCAATCATGAAGAATATAATATGGTATGTCATTATTGTCCTTGACTTTGGCTGGAGGTACTCTCTTCATGGCTTTGCTCCTTGCCTTTCTCTTCCTGGCAATAGTGGCAGAAGAATCATCAGAATTTGTCTTGAACTCATCACTTTCAGAACTTTGCTCATCATAAAGAGCATCAATCTTTTTCATCAAGTCTTTCTTGAGCTGGGTTGAAGCAGATGAAGCAGCAGAGGTTGGAGCAGCATCAGATACAACACTTATAGCAATTGAAGTTGAAGTAGAAGCAGTAACAACAGCAGATACAGAAGTTATAGCAGCAGTAATAACAATATCAGTTGGGGAAGCAACAGTTTCACTTTCAGAAACAACAATATCAGCAACAGGAGGAATATCATCGGCAAACACAGATGGCTCAAAATCATGTGCCTCTGTCATACGGATATCAGCAGAAACTGGAACAACAGTAGCAGCAGCACTGACAACACTAATAACAACAGATACAACAACACTATTTTCAGCAGGAGAGACAGCAGCATCAGAAACAGCAACCATGCTTTCAGCAGGAGTAGCAGCATCATATACTGGATTGACAAAAGAAGATATGATGCTGGGGTCACAACATGAGAAGGGCACAAGGGCCTTGGAGAGATCCTCTGGGGGCTGGACAACAACTCTCTCTGGAAGACAACTGAAATAGGCTGAATCACATGCTAAAAGTAAGGACCTGATGTCTACAGGGAAGACTGCAACTGGAAGGGGAACTGGAGCTTGAGGAAGAGCAACAGCAGCAGCAACACTAACTGCAGAAACAGCAGGCAAGCTCACTTCATAGGGCATCTCCCCCTGCCTAGATTCAGACAAGGCTGGATCAAGGCACACTGCTGAAGGTATTGCCTGGGGGATTAAGGAGGAGAGCCTGGCAGAAAGAGTTGCCACTGACTGGAGTAAGGGAGCCAAGGAGGTCTCCAAGAGAAGAGATAGCTTGGGGGCTAGCAATTCATATATCCTATCAGCAAGGGCTGGAAGATCTACTTGCTCAACAGTGACTGGAGCAGAGGTAGAGGATGGAGGTGGAGCTATTGGTGATGGTAGAGGAGAGCTGGTGTATTGGGGAAGAGATGGTTGAGGTGTGGGTAAAGTGGTGATGGAGGACAGTGGGATGGAGATAGATGGTGTGAAGGTGGGTTGATCAATGATCTCTTGTAGAAGGTCTTGGTAAGATATTGATGAGGAGGGTAGCTCAGGAGGTGAGGAGGGTGAGTCATCCATGAAGGAATCATCAATAAGATTGAAGGATGGAATTGAGGGTGAAGTGGCAATATCTGGTTGAGGGTAGGAGTATAATGGATGGAATGGTTCTTCTGAGATAGTTGGAATTGGAGATGGTATTGATGTTGGAGAAGGGCTGGAGATGATGATAGGGGATGGAGTTTGAATGGTGGATGGAATTGGAAGAGGAGAAGAGGCAGCAGCAGGCAAGTCATCTGCAGGGGCAGAGACCTGAGGGGAAGTGACTATGGCAGTCCTGGTGCCTGAAGGTGTGCTGGAAGAGGGCCTGCTGGGCTTGATGATCTGCCTGTCCCATTTACCAAATAGGGCACAGGACAGTCTCTTTGAAGCATTTATGTGTATCCCAAAAGATACTAGCAATGCAGGGCATCTGTTCTGCAGAAAAAGGCCTAAAATCATCCCAAAATTTACAAAACTCTTATTAATTTTCTTTTTGATTAGGTCAAAGAAGACCTCTCCCCAGTTCAAATTCTTCCTGTCCACTATGGATCCCATTAAGCAGAGCTGATACCTAGAAATGGTATCATGGGCAGAGTGCTTAGCCAAAAGGACCTTCCCAATTACATCAGCCAAGAATCTATATTCCACACACAGATTCTTCTTCAGCAGCTTGGTAGGGTTAGCCACAGAATGACCCATTCTTGTAAGAAAATCAGCATATTCCTCTCCAGATAAATCAGCAGAATCTCCACCAGTACTTAACTCAAAAACTTCTGTCAGAATTGCTGGGGTCAAGGGTACCTGTGTGCCAGAAATTGATCCAACGATTGTGTTTTGATCCTGATTGTGGGCAATGTAAACCCATTCTTTAATCTCATCAGCAGCAAGTTTAATCCTGGTGGTCATGATTGTGGCAAGTTTCTGCTCCTTGAACAACTCTAAAATATCCTGGAAGACTTGATCTGTTGTGCTGAAGGATTCCATGTCAATGTCAAAGCCGATATCAAATTTCATAGCGGCGAGAACAGCAACAAAAACGGCCATAGTTACCTGCAAAGAATCAACAAACAAAACGACCAAGTGCAGAAACGTTTGGAGGGAAAGAAAGTTTTTGTAGAGAAATCGAAAGCGCAAAAGGAAAACGATGACGAAAAATGAATTTTATATTAGGGTTCGACGCAGAAAAGGAAAGATCGTAGAACTCAGTTCGACGATCGGGGCTACTAAAGGAATCTGAAGAGTCTTCAACATCGTCGATCTCCGTTCGACGATATTGGAGAGCGTCGAGCTCCGTTCGACGATAGTTCAGAGAACAAAATCGTCGAGCGCCGTTCGACGATCGCTGACCGGAAGAGATAGTTCATACTATCTGAGAAACGCTGAACTCAGGTCGACGATTTCGGAAATCGTCGATCTCCTTTCGACGA
The DNA here is from genome assembly GCA_039583875.1 of Platanthera guangdongensis. Lineage (NCBI taxonomy): Eukaryota > Viridiplantae > Streptophyta > Magnoliopsida > Asparagales > Orchidaceae > Platanthera > Platanthera guangdongensis. The sequence goes on along the minus strand of CM077147.1, from coordinate 150,643,835 downwards.
TCTGGGGGAAAATCGTCGAGCGCAGTTCAGAGACCAGAAAAACTCTAGACACTAAGAAAAATCAAGATGTTTGCCTAGTCTTGGTCAGTTTTTAAACTTGTAAAATCTTGGATATTATTTAAGACTTCCTCCATCTAACATTCCTAACTGATTTAGGAAGAAGGTGTGTTTCTTTTCATCCAAGGGCTTGGTGAAAATATCTCCCCTTTGTAAGTCTGTTGGGATATATTGCAGTTCAATTTTATTCTTTTCAACATTATTCCTTAAGAAGTGATGCCTAATTTCTATGTGTTTTGTCCTACTATGGAGGACTGGATTTTGAGCTATAGAAATAGCACTGGTGTTATCACAAAAGATTTTAGACTTCTCTAAGTTGTAGCCATAGTCTAGGAGTTGGTTTTGAATCCACAAGATTTGTGAACAACAACTTCCTGCAGCCATATATTCAGCTTCAGCAGTTGAAGTTGACAAAGAAGTTTGTTTCTTACAAAACCAAGAGACAAGTCTGTCACCAAGGAACTAACAAGTTCCACTGGTGCTTTTCCTGTCAATTCTGCATCCAGCATAATCAGCATCAGAAAATCCAGTTAAATCAAATGCTGAATCTTTTGGATACCAGAGACCTAGATTTGGACAACTCTTAACATACCTGAGAATCCTCTTTACTAATGTTAGGTGTGACTCTCTAGGGTTTACTTGTAACCTAGCACATATACATGTAGCAAACATTATATCTGGTCTACTAGCTGTAAGGTACAGTAAAGATCCAATCATTACTCTATATGTTGTCTGATCAACAGGTTTCCCATGTTCATCAGCATCCAATACAGCATTAGTAGGCATAGGTGTTTTCATACAAGATGCTTCAGACATGCCAAATTTCTTAACCAATTCATTTGCATACTTGGTTTGACAAATAAAGATGCCTTCAGCATGTTGTTTGACTTGCAATCCTAGGAAGAAGGATAGCTCACCCATGCTACTCATTTCAAATTTAGAATGCATTAGGTTGGAAAACCTTCTGCACAATTTTGAATCAGTAGAACCAAAAATAATATCGTCTACATAAATCTGTACTAGTAGGGTATGGGACATATGAGTTCTAATGAAAAGAGTTTGGTCTACTCTACCCCTTATAAATCCATTTTCCAAAAGGAAGCATGCTAGGGTCGCATATCATGCTCTAGGAGCTTGCTTGAGACCATATAATGCTTTGTTCAATTTAAAAACATAATCAGGATAAGTTGGAGAGATAAAACCTGGAGGTTGTCTGACATATACTTCTTCTTTGATGTCTCCATTTAGAAATGCACTTTTCACATCCATCTGATATACCTTGAATCCTTTATGTGCTGCATAAGCTAAGAAGATTCTGATGGCTTCCAATCTTGCAACTGGTGCAAAAGTCTGGTCATAGTCTATTCCTTCTTCTTGAGAATATCCCTGAGCAACTAGCCTTGCCTTGTTCCTTACAATTACTCCTTGATCATCCAGTTTGTTTCTGAACACCCACTTTGTTCCAACAATGGAGTGATCCTTAGGCTTTGGCACTAGTTCCCACACTTTGTTCCTTTCAAATTGATGCAACTCTTCTTGCATTGCAATGATCTAGTGTGGATCTTGCTCTGTATCTTGAATGGACTGAGGTTCAATTTGAGATAGGAAGCAGGTGTGCAATAGGTTTTGGTTGACCTGATTTCTGGTTTGCACACCAGCTGAGATGTCTCCAATTATTTGGGAAATTGGATGGTCTCTTGATGTTACTAAATCAACAGGGGGTGTTGATTGTTCACCAACCTGTGTTGTTGTTTCCTCTTCTGGTACAACAACTGGCTCTTCAAGTTGTTTCTCTTCAGTGTGTTGAATACTCTCTTCATCTTCACTTCTTTCATCCTTTTGAGTAACTTGTTCAGGTCTTCAACAAGAGAGTGTTCCTGCAAAGGTTCTATGGTAGAAGAGATCTTCTCCTTGAAAGACATGTTAGATTCATCAAATGATATATGAACAGATTCCTCAATTTTAAGAGATGATTTATTATAAACCCTATAAGTCTTACTGATCATGGAGTATCCCAGAAACACTCATTCATCAGCTTTAGCTTGAAATTTTGCTAAATATTTCTTGTTATTATTATGTATATAGCAAATACAACCAAAACTCTAAAATAATCAACTTTAGGTTTCTTCCCATTGAGTAATTCATAGGGAGTCTTACCCTTTAGTTTGTGTATCAAACTTCTATTGAGCACATAGTTGGAGGTGTTCACTGCCTCTGCCCAGAAGGATAGAGGAAGGTGAGCATCTGACAACAATGTAGTGGCAGATTCAATAAGGGTTCTATTTTTTCCTTTCAGCTACCCCATTTTGTTGAGGAGTTCTAGGAGCTGAGAAAGTATGCCTGATCCCTTTACTCTGACAGAACTCTTGCATAAGAAGAGAATCAAACTCTGTCCCATGATCACTTCTGATCAGGGCAATGTGAGTATTGAACTCAATCTGTATACATTTGAGAAACTCTGTCAAACACTTAAATTTATCAGACTTCTTCCTCAGAAAGAGCACCCAAGTGAATCTAGAGAAGTCATCTACAACTACTAAAGTGTAAGATTTCCCTCCTAGGCTTTGTACTGTGATGGGTCCAAAAAGATCCATGTGTAACAGATACAATATCCTAGGTGAATCACTCTTATTAAGTGACTTAAAACTATTTTTAGTTTGCTTGCCTAATTGACAAGCCCTGCAGAGTCCTTCCTTCTTGTAGGGGCCAGAAGGTAGTCCTCTAACAAGGTTGTCCTTGGATAGCCTAGCAATAGTTCTAAGGTTTAGGTGTCCTAGTCTCTTATGCCATAAAATATTTGGTCTACAAATAGAATTGAACAGACAAATATCTACATCTATTGAAAGAAAATCTACTAGATAGATGTTACCTTTCCTTTTACCCGTCAACACAGTTGTGTTGTCCTCTGACTTGATTTTGCATAATGCTTTGCTGAAGGTCACCTGGTAGCCTTTATCACACAGCTGACTGATGCTTATTAAGTTGTGCTTCAGTCCTTCCACATAAGCTACCTTCTTGAATGTTACTGATCCAATCTGGACTGCACCATATCCTTTGGTTTGTCCAAAGTTTGAATCACCAAAGATAACTTTGGGTGCAAGCTTGGCACTAAAGGATGTGAGGTTGTCCTTGTTTCCTGTCATGTGCTTAGAGCACCCACTATCCAAGTACCATTGCTAGTTTGATGTTGGATAGGTCTTCACCTGCACATAAAATAATTCATTTGTTTTTGACCCAGTTTACCTTGGGCCTAGGTTGATAACCTTTAAACTCTGAAATAAAAGACATCCCAGGTTGACTCTTATAACCTTCAGGATGATATCTCCTTGGAGGTATAATCCATTCAGTATAACGGTTAAAGATTTGGGATGAAGGACCCTTAGGATTGGATTTTGATTTGCCCTTGAAAGAATTTCCAGAGCTCTGACCTCTGTTCGACGATCGTGGATCTGCGTTCGATGATCTTGGGACAGATCGTCGAGCTCCGTTCGACGGTCGACTATGGCAGAGTTCAGGAACTTGAGATCGTTGACCTGAGTTCGATGATTTTGCTTGAGATCGTCGATCTGCGTTCGGCGATCGTCGATCTCCATTCGACGATTTCTGCTGGGACTTAGTTTTCTTGGGCAGATCAGAATATTTCCTGGCTACCTCTACAACTCCCTTTCCTTTATCAGAAATGAACTTGATTGGAGTTGTTAGAACTATGGGTTGGCTGGATGAAGCACCCAAGCCCAGTGCACTATTAAATCTGGAGTTCACTGTGCTTGTGATGTCCATCAGCTTGATACTTCTCCCATTAAGGGATTCTTCAAGCTTCTTGGCCTCAGATAGCTCACCTTTCAGTGAAACTATCTGCTCCCTACAACACTCCAACTCCTAAGAGAGTTTGAGGTTTTCTGACTTTAAGGTATTATGTTCAGATAAATGATTTCTGAGAGAGATAATTTCTATCTCAGATTTTAGCAGGTCTAAACATAAAGGTTTAAACTCAGATTTAAAGTCCTCTGAATTGAAATCAAATGAACTAATTACCTGATCTTCTTCAAGTTGAGTCTCTGAATCTGTCTCTAACTCTTCTTCATCTGAATTATGTTGAGAGGCATTGATTGCCATCATGCAGAACTCTTTCTCTTCTGCATCATCTTCATCATCACTGGAGCTGGATGAGGCTTCTGACTCCTCTTCAGTCTCACTCCAGGATTTAGAAACAAACCCCTTTCTTGTGTGTTTGTTTTTGCTTGAGGAGGGTTTGCCATTGCCATTCCTCTTGGAGTCTTTCTCCTTTCTTCTTTCTTTCTTGTCCCTTATGTCCTTGTTTTTGTTTTCTGGACAGTCAGGAACAATGTGCCCTGGTTTCCTGCAACCAAAGCAGACAATTTCCTTATTATTAATTGACTTATCATACCTTGGCTTATCATGCTCCTTGTATGATCTCCTTCTAAAATCCTTTCTGTCCATCTTGTAAAATCTTTTGGCCAATAGACTGAGCAGTTCATCATTGCCTGTGACTTTGTCTTCAGACTGATATTCAGTTGCCTTGAAGGCTATTGTCTTCTCTTTTCTTGTGGCTGGTGAGGCAGCCTTCTGTTCTTCCTCTCTATTCTTGATGAGTAGCTCATAAGATTTGAGCTTACCCAGTAGAGCTTCTGTGGTGATCTCATTCAAACTTCTGGCATCCTTGATTGGCCAGATTCTTGAATCCCAAGTGCTAGGGAAGCACATTAGAATTTTGTCATTAAGTTCAGTTAGTGAGATCTCTTTATCCAAGGTCCTGAGTTCACTGACTATTAGACTGAGCCTGTTGTACATGTCTCCAACTGACTCAGCTTCTCCCTTCTTGAAATTCTCATAATGAGATATGAGCTGGGATCTCCTGTCCTTTCTCACATCAGCTGAGCCTGAGACTATTTCAGAGAGTTTATCCCAGATTTCCTTTGCTGAATTGCATTCATCCACCTTTTGAAAGATGTCATCAGACATGGTCTGGGCTAAGATGTTCATAGCCTTGGCAACAGCTACCTTCCATTTCTTGATATCAGTATCTGTTCCTGATGGAGGTGGAACAACATTTGTACTTGAGTTCTCTGGAGGTCTTGGACAGACTGTCAAAACAGAGTTAAAAATATCCTCGTCAATAGAATTCATGTATAATCTGATCCTTGCTTTCCAAAGTGCAAACTTGGATAGATTGCACACTGGAGGTCTAGTGCCAGCATAATCTTTGTTTTGGGCCATGATTTGTGAAAACAGAATCTAATACTAAACTCAAAAGAGAACAGATCTAACTAGGAATCTTTGGGTTCAGGTGTTAGCCTGTACAACCACAAAGGTGTGGTATGTTTAACCAACCTCCCTCTGATACCAATTGAAAGTGCAGCTAGATCTGATATACTCTAGAGGGGGGGGGGGGTGAATAGAGTATATGGTGCTTGAAACCTTTTTACAACAATTGTTGTAATCTGAGTGAACAGGGAAGCAACTATTAGATCTAATCACAAAATAACTTACAACAGAAATTAATCACAGATCTAAACTAATCACAAAACAATCACAGCTAGAAACAAAAGATAAAGACAAGCAATCCAGATGACATAAGGAGCTATAGTGGTTCCCCTAAACTTGGGTACATCCACTCTTCTACCACCCTAGGTAGGAATCCACTGCAGGATGAGTTGATCAGGTGTTCTGGGCACCAATGAGCTTTTGATAAGGTGCTCAAAAACCAAATCAGATTTTTTGATCAGGTGTCTTGCCACCAATGAGCTTTTGACAAGGTGCTCAAAAACCAAACTCAAACTTTTGAAGGGAGTTTGAGAAACCCTTTACAGAGATGGGGATGAAAGATTTATGGAAGTCTTCTCTTTCTCAAAGCAGCTGAGAAGACTATGTGCATTTGATGGTGTCAAAGCTCCCCCTGAGTTCTTGAGATGTTCAGGAAATGAAGCTTTGCTGTAGGGTGATAGGCCTTCAGAAGTTGATCTCCAGCAAATGATGATTTCAGCAACAGCTGAAATGTTAGGTGTCTGGAGTCTTGAAAGATGTTGGCCTTGAACACTTGAGACAAGAGAGATCAGAAGATTTCAAAAAGTTTGATCTCCTTGGATGTGTGTTCTTGAGAGAATTCTTTGAGACATAGAATACTTTGTTCTTGTTCTTCTTGTCTGTGTTCTGAGTGCTAAGTGATAGAGAGATTCAAAAATCTTGTGTTTTATTCTCTAGTGCTGAATAGAAAATCATCCTCTGTCAAGAATAGCCGTTGGCCTGTCATTAATTGCATCCTTAATTACAATTATCTTCTGGAGGAAAGTCCAAAGAAACATTCCTTGATAATCCCTTGAAACTTGGTCCAGAAATAAATGAAAACGGCTAGAAAATCTTCTGAATTAATTGCTGAATAACTCCTTAACTGATCTGAATTTGAATCTTGAAAAATCCTTTAACTCATCAGAAAACGTCGAACTGAGCTCTGCTATCGTCGAACTGAGCTCAGCGATATGGACTTGGACATCAACAAAAAATCGTCGATCTGAGGTCAAAGATCATCGAACTGAGCTCAGAGATAGAAATCCAATACTGAGTCAAGATCGCCGAACTGAGCTGAAAGATCGTCGAATGGAGTTCGACGATTTGTTGAAGTTGAGCTCAGCGATCGTCGAATGGAGTTCGACGATCCGTCGAAGTTGAGCTAGACGATCGTCGATTGGAGTTCGATGAATCATCGTGCTGAGCTCGACGATATGACTTAGTCTCAAACTGAAAATTCTTGGTCTTAAGGGCAGCTTTCAAACCTAGACTTCTAACCCTTAGACTCAATTCTAATTGACCTTTAGATCTATAAAGGAGGTCAAAAACTGGTTTCCTAGAGACATAGTTATCCTGACCCAAATTAGTAATAGGGTGTTCCAACATGCTCGTCCTCTTCCAATAATCTAATGGACGCGGAGTGGTCAAGATACAACGCATCACCATAAGGGGGTGATCGTCCTCTAAGTCACTAGGGACTCCTTCGGGGTCACTCTCCTCTGCGGCCTCGTATACGTAATCGTCAGGGTCGGTAGTTGGCTCTAATAAAGCTAGTGTTTTTGTCTTTGTTGGGCATTCGTAGGCATAGTGGCCTTGAATGCCGCAAGAGTAACAAGTGGTGTTAGCCTTGCTAACCTTCCCGATAGGGACACGCTCACTCGCAGGGTTCTTGGAGTTCCTAGCGGTGATCACGATTGACTTCGACTCGGTAGATTTGAACTTTCCCTTATCAGGGTATGTGGAAGAAGATGCCCCAGGGGTGGACTTATTCTTCGTACTAGAATAACGGGAGTGAGCCTTAGATGCTAGGTGCTTTTCAATGTCCAAGGCAGCATTGAAAGTCGTATTCAAGTCCGTATGACCATAACACAAGAGTTTCCGCTGAATATCGGGGTGAAGTCCCTTTCGAAATCTAGATAAAGTGACTTTGGGGAGCTCTCGAAGGTCACATCGTACCATACGGTCCTTAAGTTCTCCCATATATTCAGCAACAGACATTGAGCCTTGCCGAAGGGTGGCAAGCTCATCGAACATCTGCGTCCGATGGTACGACGGAACGTACTAATCGGTCAGCATGTTCTTCATCACAGCCCATCCAATGAGTGGGACCCCGTGTCGAGCTCCTAACCTACGTTCTTCATTCAGCCAATAAGTTTTGGCACGTCCCGTTAATTTCATCCTGGCAACTTGAACCTTTTGGGGTCCGTGAGGTTATGCCATTCGAAATAGCACTCCATGTCTATAGCCCAATGGAGGAAGATCTGGGGATCTCCCATGCCATCATAGGTGGGGGCATTTATCTTGATGGCCCTCGTGATATCAAATCCTCGCTCGGGGCGGGGTTCTCGAGGGGGCACACGGGGAGAGTTTCCCTCAGAATCCGAGTCAAAGTTCGGTTGGTGCCGGTTGGGCTGCCCAAAATTAACGGGAGGTGGGGGTGGCCTTTCCTAATTTTGTAGGATCTGGGCTAAGACGTTCCTAAGCTCAGCCATTTCGGCACGAAGACCCGCTATAGCCTCGGTGTTGGGATCACCATGCTCGTTCGCAGCCATCCTAGACGTAGACGGGGTTGTGTACTCCGTTCCTAGCCTAGTGCGCATTCAGGTATGGGAGGCCCCGGGCAAGATGAATTTTCCTAGGATTGAAGCTATGTTGAAAATAAGATATTTTTATATATTCCCAATGTGAATAACAAGTAGATCATTAAATTTTTTTTTTTTGAAATTTTACTGAAAAATAAAAATTTCAGCCCGCTATTTGCAGACCACAAAAAATAATTTTTTGATTTTCTAACGATCCGATCTCCAACAAGGAACGCAGAGAGGATGTTTGCAACGTGAAAGTTGAAACGACCGCCTCTGATACCAAATTGATGTAGGGATGTCGGATCGGAGACCTCCACGGATCTAACGCTCTATCTCCGCTCTACACATCGTAGATCTACCGCACCTACACAGCACCTATCGCCCACAATAGTTCCTTGTCACAAAACGCAGCACAAACAACAAAGTAGGAATGGTCGACTCGAAAACAACGATCGGAAATTTGAGTCGGAATATTCCCCAAGAAAACACAAAGGTTGCCACTCCTCTTTGAGAACAAGACTAAGGCTATAGGCCAAGATCCGCTCAGGCAAATAGGATCCACCCGATCCGGAAATAAAAAGCCTTGCAACGACGATTTCGATTCAAAACTTGTAGCGATTAAATTAACGATCTGGAGAAAACGATTTGCGAAAACCACCACAACTAAAGAGAAGAAATCACACAAGGGAGGGGGAAGAGATTACCCAACCGGAAAGCTTTCACACAAGATAACTGTGGGAGAATCACTCTCTCCACGGATCCACCGGCATCACACCGAATGGTTTGCAACCTTCTTCCATGGAGTCGCACCGAAGGAAGCCGCACCGGAGTCGCACCGAACGGATGGAGGGAGCAAGGGGGCGGCGGCTTCACACCACAAGCTAGGGGGGGCGGCGGCTAGGAGAAGGCTCCTCTTGGACGAAATTTCTCAAAGGAGATTAGGTTTTCAATTCTTTCTAATGATCTCATAACAAAGCCTCCTTATATAGGAGTTACAAACAAGCCTTAGCCCTTCATTATGGAGATGTAATCTCATCCATCCGAATGGCTAAAGGCACACCAACATGAAAAATGTTCTAAATTAAAAATAATAAAACATGCATTGAATATAAAATTATCACTTAAACAAATGATAATTTTATATTCCAAATATAAAATAGAGTGCAAGAAGGAAATAAATAAGGCTAATGTGTTGCGGTTGCGGTAGCACGCCGCGGGCGGAGGTTGTAGCTTAGCCTTCCATTAGCATCATCGTGCCGCCTCACATCCTTGAGTTGTATTGCCTTATCAACCGGATCATCATCAACATCGTCAGCATCGTCTTCAAATGGTGGAGGAGGGGGCACGCCATCAGGGGGGCGGGGTGAATAGAGTATTGTGCTTTCTTAAAACTTTTTACAACTTTTGTTGTATTCCTAAGTGAACAGGGAAGAAAATAAAATAGAGTAAGCACAACAACTCTCTAAACACAGATCAACATAGAACAATCACATAGCACATCCAGAAAACAAAATAAGGGCAACCAGACGACACAATAATTTTATAGCGGTTCCCCAACCTGGGTACATCCACTCTTCTACCACCCTGGTAGAAATCCACTCAGGTTTTTGATTAGGTGCTTGACACCAATGAGCTGTTGTTCAGGTGCTCAAAAACCAAAACCTTAAGTTTTTTGGAAGGAGACTTGCAACCAGAATAATTTTGAAGGGATTTAAAACCCTATACAGGAATTGGAAAGAAGGTGATAGTGTCTTCTCTGTCAACAATCAGAGAGAAGACTTGTGGATTGATTGTAGCAGATCTTGCTCCCCCTGGGATCTTGAATTGGTCAGGAAAGCTGGAGCACTACTTCAGGGTGATAGGTCTTCAAAGACCTATAATGCCTGGACCAGAAATGCTTCAGGAACCTTTTTTGACAGATAAAGTTTTGTTGTCTTGAGAATAGAGAGAATAAGACTCTTGATTGAATTTGATTGTTCTTCTTCTTCTTCTTGAAAATGTGCTCTGGTCAAGGCTGATTGCAGTCAAGAACTTTTGATTTGAGAATGATTGTTCTGCTGTGCAATCTGAGAGTGTCTGTCTAACAATTTCTGTATTGCTGGCTGTTCTGTGTGTCTTTATGACTGACTGTGTTGTGTTTTTCTTTTCTTCTCTGTCTCTTTTTGACTGACTGAGAATATTCAAAATTTTAATGAATGAGCAGTAATTGCATTCGGCTTTGGAAAGAAGCGACAATCAATAATTTCCCTAACTGTCCCATGGAAAAACGACATGTAATCGTCCATAGTCAATGCACGTTCTAACGGTAACATTCCGAGAAGATCTGGCATTAAATGTTCAGGAATCAGCTCCAAGAAACGGGACGGGAAACTTAGAGAAAACCTAGTCTGCATTCGTCGAATGAAGAACCCAGTTTGTCGAGTTGCACTTGTGTTCGTCGAGCTGAGCTTGAGTTCGTCGAGCTGAGCTTGAGAGAGTTCGTTGACCAGACAATCTTCATTCGTCAAACAGACAGTCTTCATTTGTCGAGCTGAGAACCAAATTCGTCGAGTTGAGAAAAGTTCTGGACTTGGGCAAAATATTCTACATCAGCTGAAATGCTGTGTCGACATAAGTTGGTGTCAACAGATTGATCTTTATGTCGACACAAATCCTCTGGTGTCGGCATAAGCTAGTGTCGACTGATATCCTGGTGTCGACACAAATCCTCTGGTGTCAACATAAGTTGGTGTCGACACAAATTGTCTGGTGTCGACACAAACCCTAAGTGTCGACACAAATCCTCTGAGTCCAGAAATCGTCGAGTAGAGCACATCATTCGTCGACCTGAGAAGCTGACTTCGTCGACCTGAGAAATTGACAACTTGAGGTCCAAGTTCGTCGAGCTCAGAATATAATTCGTCGACCGAAGCTTGAAGCTGGACTTAGAAAAATCTTGAAGTTGTCCTGAATTTGGCTTGATGAAGAACCTCAACATTCGTCGAACAGAGAACACGGATCGTCGAGCTCAGCACTAAGAATTATCTCACGATCGTCGAGCGCAGAACTCCTTTCGTTGAGCTGAGTTCGACGAACGTCGAACTCACTTTACTTGGTCTTGAAAACTTGTTAGACTGGAGTCTCTGATGGTCTTGTTGAAAGCCGGTCTATCTGGAGTTGAGCCTAAGGACATGACCTAGACTCTAGGACACAACTTGACCCTGGCTATACAGGATGGGTCACATCCTAAGTCAGTGAACCTAGCCCAAATCAACTAGGGATCCAACAATCTCCCCCTATTTGGGTGAGGTCACTAACAGAGACTCAAAACAGAAAAACAAAGCAAGAAAAGAGATATATCTGGCAGAGAATTATAACACATGCAATAGATATATATATACACATCTTTGTTTAACAGATAACATAGTTTGAAAAACAAAAACAGACAGAAATTGAAACAACAAGAAAATTACTTCTTTGGCTTCTTCTGCTGAGGTTTGTCTTCAGATGTCTGCTCTCCTAGCTTCTTGAAAATGATTTCTCTCTTTGGATCTCGAGCTTGAGCTATTGTCATAGTCATGTCAGCTGCCCCAATAATATTCAATGAAGTTGCTCTGGGGACAACTGCTTCTGGAAGAAGTTTCATATAGGAATCAACATTAAACAATTTATTTCCTTTGTCAAACCTTTTCAGCTCTTCCTTTCTATACTTTGACATTGTTGTAAGTCCTGATGTACCTTTGCCTTCAGCCTTGGATTTATTTATCAAAGATAGTCCAATCAATTCCTAGTATCTAGCCATTCTTGCTGTATTTGCAGTTTCAGGATCTTCAAAAGGGATTGGAGGAGAGAGAGGTCTCTTTGGACTTTCAGCTTTTTGAACTTCAGAACTTTGTTGTTGCTGCTGCTTATGATGTTGACTTTGACTTCCTTAGGAGGATGGCCTCTACTGGCTGCTTCCAGAAGATCTCCCTGACTGTCTCTGATAAGTTTGCATTGGGGCATATCTCTGGGAGCTAGAGGAGCCAGAGGCACCAGCTGCTGGAGGAGGAGGAGGATCCTTCCTGTATCTGTTCACTGGAGGAGGGGAATATCTCCTACTTCTCTTTCTATCTTTCTGCTGGTTTTTGTAGAGCCACATCCATGCAGGAATTCCCTTATATGGAGTTACACTGTGCAGGATGTAGTAAGAGATGTCAGCATTGGGATTAGGCTTTGGAGCTGGAGGAGGAGGAGCCTTCCTTTTCTTTGAAAGCATCTTTTTTTCTTAGTAGCAGCATCTTCATCGGAGTCATCATCATCATCTTCTTCAGACTCAGAACCTTGAGGGATGTCATAAAGAGCATCCAAAGCTTTCAAAGCTTTATCAGAAATAATAGCTTTTTCTGGAGGAGGGGCAGAAGATTCAGGAACTGGAATATCAACAACAGAGGAGGAGGGGACTGCACAGGAGTCAGAAACAATAGGGACAGAGCTTTCAGCTGCTGCCTTATTCTCTTCTTCTATGTCAGCTAGAATAAGCTCATCCAAATCTGGCAGGGGAGAGTCATCCATAACAAAATCTGGTGCTGAAACTGGCACTGAAGTATCTTCTGGAATGACCTCTGAACTAGAAGCTGAGATGGAAACTGAAGCTGAGATAGCAAAATTGTAACAGAGTTGCTTAGCAACTGCTGGACTTACTGGAGAGGTGTAAGGTACAATAGCCAAACTTGGCTTAGAAAAATTTGCTGGAAAGAATTGCATATGTGCAGTATCAAAATTACTCAACAAAACAGATACATTCACTGTGGGATTTAAATAGAAATCACCAACAGATGTTATTTGCTCAACTGACTCATCCAAATCAATGTCAGTATCCATAAATTGAATTAACTCAATCATTTCAGAATCAAAATCTGTCAAAATTTCTGTATCCTCATTTAAATCTGCATCTGCTGGAGAGAGAACTGCTGCTGTGACTGCTGCTGCTGCTGTATCTACATCTGCTAAAACTTCATCACTGAGCATCTCCCCCTGCCTAGGTTCTGGAGAACCTGGAGCCAGGCCCCTGAATAAAGAGGGGGCAGTAGATAGGATAGAGATCTGGGCAGATAAGGAATTGATGGAGGTCACAAGAGGTGTAATGGCCTCTTGGATGAGAGATTTTATGAGGGGAGTGAGCAAGGAGATGATGGTGGATGGATCAAATGGGGAGGGCGAAGAGGATGGAATAGAGGGTGGAATAACAGATGGAGTGGGTGCATCTGGTATGATTGTGTCTGAGGGTATGATGTAAGATAGAATGGTGGATAAGTGTGGGGGAAGAGGAGACTGAGGAGGAGTAGGAATGTGAGTGTCCTGAGGTGAAGCTGGAGGGGTGGGTGGTTGATTTGCTGGCAGAGGGGAAGATGAATATGGAGATGGGATGATGGTGATGTCTATAGGTGGAGATGAAGGAGGGGTAGGCACATGAGGAGGCTTCTGTGGAGGAAGGGGTGCTGGAAGAGATGATTGAGATGGAAGGACCTCTTCAGCAGGGAGGTTAGTGGCCTTTACAGCCCTTGTGCTCTCAAAAGTTTGGATGGAAGAGGAAGAAGCCTTTGAGGGCTTGGAGATAGTCCTCTCCCACCTGCCAAATAGAGCGCATGTGAGGCGCTTGCTGACATTTATGAAGATGGTCGGGGAGACCATACATTCAGCAGCCTTCTCTTGAAGAAAAATTCCCAAAATTCTGTCAAAGCAGACTTCCTTCTTGCTGTTCTTCTTCTTGATCAACTCAAAGAAATCCTTACTCCAATTTACAAAGCGCTTTTTCACCACTGCGCACATGATCAGAAATTAATGCCGGGTTATGTAGTCATGCGCTGAGTGCTTTCCCATTAGCACTTTCCCTACAATGTCTGCCAGAAATTGGTATGCGGCAGACAATTGCTTCTTCAGCAGTTTGTTAGGGTTGCTACCTGAAAAACCCATTAGTTTCAACATTTCACCAAACTCTTCAGAATCCATTTCTATATTATCTTCTCCATTTACTAATCCAAATATCTCAGAAAGAACCGCGGGAGACAACGAAACAGCAGTACTCCCTATATTGTCGGTCAAAACATCATCCTCAGAAATAGTAGATGTATAAACCCATTCTCTTATTTTAGTAGCATGCAGTTTAATTCTCCGGGTCATGAAATCCTTTAAATTAAGTTCTTCTAGCAGTTACAAGATGTAGAGAAAGATGGGGTCCAAATGTTGAAAAGAATCGAAGTCCATATCGAACCCAGTATCAAACTTCATCGCTGCTAACGTGCTTGCTGGAATCGCCATTAATGACCTATAGGAAAAACACAGAGAAAAAAGGCGATCAAGAGCAAAAGAACAGAAAGCGTGGGACAGAGGTCGAAGAAAACCTAGATATAAGTTTTCAGAATATGAATCGACAAACTCCGTTCCACGAAAAAGAGAAATTCTTCGAACTAAGCACGACGAAATAAATTGCAGACAAATAATTCGTCGATCTCATCCAGAAGAATCGAACACAGTTCCTCGAACTCTGTTCGACGAAATGTCTTCTAAAGCAAAGTTCGTTGATCACCGGTCGACGAACGTTGTTTCCACACATAGAGAATTCGTCGATCTCCGGTCGACGAGAATCTCTCAAACTTTCCCTAATTCGTCGAACTCCGTTCGACAAACTCTGGAAAATTCGTTGAATGCAGACATAAACTAGTTTAACTTTTCTCCATTAATCATTCCCAGTTGATTTATAAAGAACAGATGGGTTTTCTCATCCAATGGCTTGGTGAAAATGTCTGCTCTCTGTAGATCAGTAGGAATATGGATCAAGTTAATTTTCTTTTTGTCTACATTATCTCTAATGAAATAATGTCTTATTTCAATATGTTTACTCCTAGAATGGTGAACTCGATTCTGTGCTATATCAATAGCACTAGTATTATCACAAAATAATGTTGAATTATTTAAGTTGACACCATAGTCTAAGAGTTGATTTTGTATCCATAACATCTGTGAACAGCAGCTGCCAGCAGCCATGTATTCTGCTTCTGCAGTTGATGTAGACACAGATGTCTGCTTTTTACAAAACCAGGAGACAAGTCTCATACCAAGGAACTAGAAGTTCCAGAGGTACTTTTCCTGTCCACTCTACAGCCAACATAGTCAGCATCTGAGTATCCAGTTAACTCAAACTCTGACTCTGCAGGATACTAGAGTCCTAGATTAGGGCAACTCTTTATATATCTCAAAATTCTTTATAAGAAAATAAGGTGAGATTCTTTAGGGTTCACTTGGAACCTAGCATAAAGGCATGTGACAAACATTATATCAGGTCTGCTAGCTGTGAGGTATAATAGAGATCCAACAATTGCCCTATACGTTTTCTGATCCACAGGTTTCCCTGCTGCATCAGAATCCACAACAACATTTGTAGTCATAGGGGTTTTCATCCCTGAAGCATCACCCATCCCAAACTTTTTGATAAGCTCTTTAGCATACTTAGCTTGGGAGAGGAAGATACCATCTGGGAGCTACTTCACTTGGAGACCAAGGAAGTAGGAAAGCTCACCCATGCTACTCATCTCAAATTTAGAATGCATGAGGTCAGCAAACCTCTTGCATAATTTGGGATCAGTAGACCCAAAAATAATGTCATCCATATATATTTGTACTAACAATATTTGGTCCTTATGATGTCTAGTGAAAAGTGTTTTATCTATGGTTCCTCTTGTAAATTTATGCTCCAAAAGAAAGCTTGCTAGGGTCTCATACCAAGCTCTTGGAGCTTGCTTTAAACCATAGAGAGCTTTATGCAATTTAAAAACAAAAGAGGGATGATTTGGAGAGATAAAACCTGGAGGTTGTTCTACATAAACCTCTTCTTGAAGTACTCCATTCAGAAATGCACTCTTGACATCCATTTGGTAGACCTTGAATCTCTTGTGAGCTGCATAGGCAAGGAATATTCTTATGGCCTCTAACCTTGCAACAGGGGCAAAGGTTTGGTCATAATCAATTCCTTCCTCTTGCATGTAGCCTTGAGCAACAATCCTAGCCTTGTTCCTCACTATGCTGCCTTGAGCATCCAACTTGTTCCTATAGACCCATTTGGTTCCAATAACTGGGTAGTTATGGGGTCTTGGAACCAAATCCCAAACTCTACATCTCTCAAACTGATTTAGTTCCTCTTGCATTGCAATGATCCAGTGGGGATCTTGCTCATCTTCATGGATGGTGAGAGGTTCAATTTGAGAGAGAAAATAGGCATGCATCAGGTCTTGGTTGAGTTGATGCCTTGTCTGTACACCTGCTGAAATGTCTCCAATCACTTGAGATCTGGGGCGATCTCTAAGTTTGACAAGATCAGTTGGTGTAGTTGGTTGAACAACAACTTCTGTAATTAATTTTTCTTGGGGAATGGTACTAGCTGTTGAGGGAAGTTCAGCCACTTCCTCTTGAATTTCTTCTTCACTTTCTTCAGCAACCTGTGGAGTAGGATGGTTTGATACCTCTTGGGTAAGGTTTAGTCCATCCATAGACTCACACAGTTGAGGTACCTGCAATAAGCTATTGGTAGAAATCTCTTTCTCCTTATATGACATGTTAGCTTCATCAAAAAATACATGAACAAATTCTTCAATTTTAAGGGTGGATTTATTAAAAACCCTATAGGCCTTACTTACTTGGGAATATCCTAGAAAAATCCCTTCTTCAGCCTTAGCCTCAAACTTTCTAATGTATCTTTTGTTATTAGTGTGAATGTAACAGATACAACCAAAAACTTTAAAGTATGTGATTTTAGGTTTCTTCCCTTTAAGTAATTCATAGGGGGTCTTGTTTTTCAGTTTATGTATAAGACTTCTATTCAGGACATAATTAGCAGTAATTACAGCTTCTGCCCAAAAGGATAGAGGCATGTAAGCATCTGCTAATAATGTACCTACAGATTCAATGAGTGTCCTATTTTTCCTTTCAGCAACCCCATTTTGTTGGGGAGTTCTAGGAGCTGAGAAGCACTGCCCGATGCCTTCCTTCTCACAGAACTCATGCATAAGAAGAGACTCAAACTCTGTGCCATGATCACTTCTAATCAATGTAACATGAGTAGAGAACTCAATCTGTATGGTCCTGAGAAAATCTGTAAGAACCTTGAATGTATCTGACTTAGCTTTCAGAAAGGCTACCCAACTGAATCTAGAGAAGTCATCAACAATCACTAAAGTATAAGACTTCCCTCCTAGGCTTTACACTGCAATGGGTCCAAATAGATCCACATGAAGCAAATACAATATCCTAGGTGAATCACTTTTATTAATGGATTTAAAGCTAGTTTTGGTTTGCATGCCTAACAGACAAGCCCTACATAGGCTTTCCTTCTTGTAGGGGCCAGAAGGTAAGCCTCTAACAAGGATGTCCTTAGATAACCTAGATATATTCTTAAGGTTTACATGTCCTAATCTTTTATGCCATAACTTATTTTGATTACTAGTAACATTCAGTAAGCAGATATCAGTTGTGGCAGATATAAAATCTACTAAATATATGTTACCTTATCTAAGTCCAATTAAAACAGTTTTGTTTTTATTATCAACAATAGAACATGAATTAGAGTTAAAATGTACCTGATAACCTTCATCACATAATTGACTTATGGATATTAGGTTTTGTTTAAGTCCTCTTACATAAGTTACTTTCCTGAAGGTCACTGCTCCAATCTTCACTGTCCCATATCCTTCTGATTGACCACTGTTGGAATCTCCAAAAATCACCTTTGGTCCTAGCTTGGGCTTGTAATTGGATAGATTGCCCTTGCTGGCTGTCATGTGTTTGGAGCAACCACTGTCCAAGTACCAGGCCTGACTCACCCTTGGACAGCTCTTCACCTGTACCTGCAAAGAAAAACAAAACTCAATTGTTCTTGACCCAGGTTACCTTGGGTCCTTTGTTTTGTTGAAAAGTAAAGCTGGAAATAACTTATAAAGCAAGTTGAGATTTATAACCTAAAGGGTGGTATCTCCTAGGTGGAATTACCCAATCAGCTACTGGGTTAAATGTCTTATTAATTGGCTTAAAGTATCTGTAAGAGAAATGGTTTAGGTTTGGTCTTTCTGGGTTCGACGAATTGTTGTAAGTTCGTCGACCAGAGTTCGACGAATAGGGCTGAGATCGTCGATCTCTGCTCAGAGAATGACAAGAGTCATTGTCTGCGCACCAAGTTCGTCGACCTCTGCTCGACGAACCATGCACAGTTCGTCGATCGCCGTTAGATGAATTATTATATCTGAAGTTTGCGTTCAGCGTTCGTTGATCTGGGTTCGACGAACTGGCCACATTTCGTCGATCTGCGTTCGACGAATACTGCTGAACTTTGTTTTTATTTGCTATTTTCAGATTTCTGTTTCTCTTGTCTATGGGTCTAGGATTGTTTTCTGACATTGGTTTGTCTATTAACTTTTCTTTTCCCTTTGCAGAGATAAAATTGATGGGGGTTAAAAGAATATTTTTCTTTATTATAGGGGGTAAACTTGATGAAGCACCCAAGCCCAGCTTGCCATTTAATCTGACATTCACTGTGCTTGTGATGTCCATCAGCTTGAGGATTCTCCCATTGAGAGATTGCTCAAGTTGCTTGTCCTCACATAATTCAGATTTTAGTTTAATTATTTGCTCATTAGCTAAGGTTAATTGGTCTGTTCGCTTTATGTTTTCTGAATTTACAGATTCAAGATTTCCTAGTCTTTCTCTAAGAGTTTTTATTTCCTTTTCCGAGTTGATTAAGTCTAGGCACATAGATTTGAATTCAGCTTTAAATAAATCAGAACTAAAGTCAAAGCTAGAAATAACCTGATCTGCCTCTGAGTCTGAGGCAGCTTCATCTTCAGAATCTTCTTCTGATCCAGAATTAATCCTGGAGGCATCAATTGCCATTAGACACACCTCCTTGGATCTAGCTTCTTCCTCTTCTTCACTTGAACTGGAGGAAGATGTTTCTTCTTCTGTGTCACTCCAAGTCTCAGCAACAAATCCCTTGTCCCTCTTTTTATATTTGCTGGAGGAGGGTCTACTGCTATGCTTTCTCCTGGAATCCTTCTCTCTGCTCTTGTCCTTCTTCTGGTTTTATGGACATTCTGAGATGTAGTGTCCAGGCTTTCTACAACCAAAGCACACAACCTCCTTGGTTTGTGTCTTGTCATACTTGGGCTTATCATCCTGTATGGATGATTTCCTTTTGAAATCCTTCCTTGCCATCTTGTAGAACCTTTTGGCAAAGAGGCTCATGAGCTCTTCATTTGAAGTTGCTGTCTCACTTTCTTTAGATGCTTTGAAGGCTATGCTGTGCTCCTTTCTAACTGGAGTTGTTGCCTTCTGTTCTGCTGCTTCTCTGGATTCTATCAGCTACTCATAGGAATTTAATTTGCCTAGTAGAGACTCAGTTGAGATCTTATTGAGGCTTCTGGCTTCTTTGATTGTCCAGATTCTGGAATCCCAAGAGCTAGGTAAGCACATCAATATCTTGTCATTCACCTCTGTCAAGGTGATGTCCTTATCCAGAGTTTTGAGCTCATTGATGATTGTGCTCAGCCTGTTGTATATGTCTACCACTGATTCATTCTCATCCTTTTTAAAGTTCTCATACATGGATATGAGATTGGATCTTCTGTCCTTTCTTTCATCTGCAGAGCCAGCTACCATTTGGTTGAGGGAATCCCAAATGGCCTTGGCTGAGGTGCACTCAGCCACCTTCCGGAATATGTCATCTGACATAGTCTGGGCTAAGATATTCATTGCCTTAGCATCAGCCATCTTGGCTTTCTTGTAGGCTTCATTGTTCTCTGGAGGAGGAACTACAGTCATGTTTGTTGAAGTGCCGGTAGAAGCTGCAGGTGCTGGATGTACACCTGTCAAAATAACAGAAAAGATATCTTCATCAATAGAGTTCATGTATAATCTGATTCTTGCCTTCCAGATGGCAAACTTGTTAAGATTGCACACTGGAGGTCTGATGCTTGCATAATCTTTGTTTTGGGCCATGTCTGCGAAGAGATAAGTCTAATAACAAAAGCAACCAAGCAGATCTAACAAGAGGGATCTTTGTGGTTCAGGTGTTAGCCTGTGCAACCACTAAGGTGTGGTATTTTAACCAACCTGGCTCCGATACCAATTGAAAGTGCAGGTTAAATCTGATATACTCTAGAGGGGGGGGGGGGTGAATAGAGTATTGTGCTTTCTTAAAATTTTTTACAACTTTTGTTGTATTCCTAAGTGAACAGAGAAGCAAATAAAATAGAGTAAGCACAACAACTATCTAAACACAGATCAACACAGAACTATCACAGAGCACAACCAGAAACAAAAGAAGGGCAACCAGATGACACAAGAATTTTATAGTGGTTCCACAACCTGGGTACATCCACTCTTCTACCACCCTAGTAGGAATCCACTCAGGTTTTTGATCAGGTGCCTGACACCAATGAGCTTTTGTTCAGATGCTCAAAAACCAAAACCTCAAGTCTTTTGGAAGGAGACTTGCAACCAGAATAATTGTGAAGGGATTTAAAACCCTGTACAGGAATTGGAAAGAAGGTGATAGTGTCTTCTCTGTCAACAATCATAGAGAAGACTTGTGGATTGATTGTAGTAGATCTTGCTCCCCCTGGTATCTTGAATTGGTCAGGAAAGCTGGAGCATTGCTTCAGGGTGATAGGTCTTCAAAGACCTAGAATACCTGGACCAGAAATGCTTCAGGAACTTCTTTTGACACATAAAGTTTTATTGCCCTTTGAAGTTGTCCTGAGAATAGAGAGAAGAAGACTCTTGATTGAATTTGATTGTTCTTCTTCTTCTTCTTGAAAATGTTCTCTGGTCAAGGCTGATTGCAGTAAAGAACTTTTGATTTGAGAATGATTGTTCTTCTGTGCAATATGAGAGTGTCTGTCTAAAAATGTCTGTATTGCTGGTTATTATGTGTGTCTGTATGACTGACTGTGTTGTGTTTTTATTTTCTTCTCTGTCTCTTTTTGACTGACTGAGAATATTCAAAATTTTAATGAAAGAGTAGTAATTGCAGTCGGCTTTGGAAAGAAGCGACAATTAATAATTTCCCTAACTGTCCCATGGAAAAATGGCATGTAATCGTCCATAGTCAATGCGCATTCTAACGGTAACATTCCGAGAAGATCTATCATTAAATGTTCAGGAATCAGTTCCAAGAAATGGGACGAGAAACTTAGAGAAAACCTAGTCTGTATTCATCGAACGAAGAACACAGTTCGTCGAGCTGCACTTGTGTTCGTCGAGCTGAGCTTGAGTTTGTCGAGCTGAGCTTGAGAGAGTTCGTCGACCAGACAATCTTCATTTGTCAAACAGACAGTCTTCATTCGTCGAGCTGAGAACCAAATTCGTCGAGTTGAGAGAATTTCTGGACTTGGGCAAAATATTCTGCATCTGCTGAAATGCTGTGTCGACATAAGTTGGTGTCGACAGATTGATCTTGGTGTCGGCACAAATCCTCTAGTGTCGACATAAGCTGGTGTCGAATGATATCCTGGTGTCGACACAAATCCTCTGGTGTCGACATAAGCTGGTGTCGACACAAATTGTCTGGTGTCGACACAAACCCTAAGTGTCGACACAAATCCTCTGAGTCTAGAAATCGTCGAGTAGAGTACAACATTCGTCGACCTAAGAATTTGACTTCGTCGACTTGAGAAATTGACAACTTGAGATCCAAGTTCGTCGAGCTCAGAATATAATTCGTCGACCGAAGCTTGAAGCTGGACTTAGAAAAATCTTGAAGTTGTCCTGAATTTGGCTTGATGAAGAACCTCAACATTCGTCGAACAGAGAACACAGATCGTCGAGCTCAGCACTATGAATTGTCTCACGATCGTCGAGCGCAGAACTCATTTCGTCGAGCTGAGTTCGACGAACGTCGAACTCACTTTACTTGGTCTTGAAAACTTGTTAGACTGGAGTCTCTGATGGTCTTATTGAAAGCTGGTCCATCTGGAGTTGAGCCTAAGGACATGACCTAGACTCTAGGACACAGCTTGACCCTGGCTGTACATGATGTGTCACATCCTAAGTCAGTGAACCTAGCCCAAATCAACTAGGGATCCAACACAGAGTTTGATAAGCAATTACAAGAAGGAATAGCTGCTGTAAAAACTGCTATTACAGATTTCCAAAAGACTATTTCTGGACAGCTACTGAAATTAAAGGCATTCTACAAAGATGGTGTCAATTTTATGGATGAACAAAACAAATTTCAGAAGGATGACCTTAGGGATCATGTGGCCAGAGAAGTCATAAAGGGGGAGAGAGTATTAGTCAAAGCTGGATCTGATCATGCTAAATGTATTTCCAATAGCATCAGAGCCACACTTGGATATCCACCCCTTTGTGATGATGACAATGTTGCTGAATTTGGTATAAACTCTGCTGTTTTTGGAGGTGATCACGCTGAAGTTGCTCAAGTAATCTATCCTCCAGCAGATTTTGAGATGATCCATGATGAAGTACAGTCTATGTAAAGTCCTCCTGAAGGTAATAAAAATATTATTCTTGAGAAAGTAGACAAGCCTGTGCTAGAGGCAGTTTTGAAGGAGCAAGAGGCTTTTTTGTCCAAGAAGAGATTCAAAGAACAGGCAGAGTTAAAGCCAGATTTTGAGCAGTGGAGCCCAACATCTAGGAATATCATCCTGACTGCTTGGAAAGCTGTGAAGGACAATATCCTAGATAGGGATAAATGGTACTCTACACAAGAATGACAAAAGCATGAGGCCAGACAAGAAGCCATAATTCAGTATAGAAGAAAGGCAAAACTAGGGAAGCTACCTCCTAATGCTCAGGAGCCTAGCAAATATT
Source organism: Platanthera guangdongensis (assembly GCA_039583875.1). NCBI lineage: Eukaryota > Viridiplantae > Streptophyta > Magnoliopsida > Asparagales > Orchidaceae > Platanthera > Platanthera guangdongensis. The sequence goes on along the minus strand of CM077147.1, from coordinate 150,620,832 downwards.
TCCCTAAGCACTTTCATTATTTTGAAAGACAAAAAATTAGGGCTGAAGAACTGAAGAAAAAAGATCTAAAAGGCAAGAAGCCAGCTGATGACACTGATGTTCCTGTACAAGCTAAAGTCCAATCAGGCAAAGGAATTGTCATCAAGGAGCCAGAGCAGCCTTAGATTAGTTTTACTAGATTTTATAACTTTGTAATCTTTTGTGTTAAAATCTATGTAAACTTTTGTTAAAAAAAGTATTGGAAGTTGAAACAAAATGAATGCTCATTGTGTTAGCATACTTATTCTATGATGAAATATCTTTTATGTTTTGTTTTAAGTATTTACCCTGTCATATAATGTTGTTATACATCATAATGTGTATTTGTTATGAATGGTGTATATCATTGACTAAGGGTTATGACTTCTCCAAATAGGGGGAGATTGCTGGGTACATTGGAAAATGTGTACCAGATTTGAAGAAGCCTCACCCTACTCAATGATATGCATCAAGGTGTATTTGATGTGTTTTGAGTTTATATGTGCAGGTTAAGTAAATGCAGCAATGCAGAAAAGTTTCTAAGTCCATATGTCGACACCTTGAGAAGCAGTGTAGACACCTATGAAGGCTTGTGTCGACACTGGAGAAAAGCTGTGTCGACACTTGGAGTTAGTTGTGTCAACACCAGGAATGGCTTTGTCGACACCAGAAGAAATTGTGTCGACACCAGGAGGTAGTGTCGACACACAGAGAAGCAAAGTCGACATCAACTCTGTTGACACCAAAAGTCAGTGTCGACACACAGGAATACTTAGTCGACATCAATTGTGTCGACACCAAAAGGTAGTGTCGACACATTGAAGACTTAGTCAATATACTGCAGAATTTCAACAATGTTAAAGAAAAGAGGAATTTGTGTCGACACACAGAGGCAGTGTCGACACAATAAGACTTTGTCGACATCAACTGTGTCGACACACAGGACTTGTGTCGACACAAAGCAAAGTTTCAACTATGCTAAAGAAAAAGTATTTGTGTCGACACACAGAATCTGTGTCGACACATTCAACAGAAGGCTGTGTCGAGAAGTATTAACAACAACAAAGGAAATGTGTCGATACCACCAAGGCTTGTGTCGACACTTAGTCCACTTGTGTCGACACATAATGAAGTTAAGTCTCGACACTTTCAGACAGAGACAGTATTTCAAGAAGTGACTGGATGACGTGACAGCTGCCATTTTTAACCGGTCTACTGCAACTGTCAAAGCTGTCAGAAGTTTGTTACAGACCGGATCAGCCGGTTACCATGGAGGAAGACTATATAAAGGCTTTATCCTTCAACAAAAAGTGATGATTACAATTAAGAGTGAAGATCTACACAGATATCTATCAACACAAAAAGTAGAAGACCTTCGACAGAAGATCTAAGAAGTTGGAGAGAGTGAGAACTCCTTCTAAGAAGAGCAGTTGCTGAACCAGGCTGCCAAGAAAGATTCAGATTGTGATCTGAATCTCAAGTCAGAAGCTGATTGAAGATCAACTTCTCAAGAGTTCAACCCTACTGAGTTTAGATTCAAGAAGCTTTGAAGAAAGCTAAGAGAGGTTGTGCTCTGCCATCAAGTTCTTCCAAGAACCAATCAAGAAACCATCCATCCCTTCTCTCTCTATCTGGGTGGTGGCAATTTACTTTGTTAAATCAAATTTTTATAGGATCTTTATAGATCTGAGATTGTAAGCCTGTTTTATAAAGGCTGAGTGTAGGAGAGTAAATTCTCTGAGTGGTAGGCCTTGTTGAAGGATGAGGTAGGGTTGTGTGCCTGAGTTGTAGGAGACTGTGATCTCTGAGTGTAGGCCTTGTTGAAGGCTGAGGTAGGGCAGATTGCCTGAGTTGTAGGAGCCTTGTTTGGGGTTATGAGTTGTAAGATCTGAGGATCTGAGCTGAAGTGCAGAAGTTAGGCCGAATCTAGTACACTTCTAGATAGGCGAAGGGGGAAAGTGGGTGTACCCAGACCTTGGGGAACCACTATAAAAACTGTGTGCACTCTGTGATTGATTGTTTCTGTGATTGATGTGCTGTGTTAGCAGTTTATTATTAGTTAACTGAACAGCTTTTCTGCCTTAAAAGAAAAATAGGAATTACACCTATTCACCCCCCCTGTAGCTGGTTAGGCACTAATTCTTTCAGTTACACAGGGTTACAAAATTCAGACAATTTTTAGTTATACAGATATTCTGCTTCAAGCTTCTTCTAGCAACAAATCTTCATTCTGAGATCCAACTTCATATCTCTCAGAAACATATACTGGACAGTGAAGCTTTTAAGAAGGCCTACACCCTGAAGAAAAGTCTCCCTCCCCTGATCATAATCTCTACACAAATCAGGGAGAGCTTTTTGCTTCAACATCCACTAGTCTTCTCAAAGATATTTGAAAGAGAAGACATCATCATCGTTTTATTTTATTCCTTAAACTGCGTACTGGGTTTTTAAGTCCCTTCAAAAGTTATCTCTTGGTTCATAAGTCACCTGATCAAAAGACTTAAGCTTGGCTTTTGGGCACCTGATCAAAAACACAAACGGTTGCGCAGAACAGCCGCCTTGCGGTAGCATTAGCACACGGGTTAACCTGTACCACAATACGCTTATCATGTCAGCTATAACCAATATCAACCAATGCCAACCCAACCAAGAATATAAAACAGAAGTCAATCCACACATAAGTAAAATAATCCAAAAAGTACATCAAGAAAAAGAAGCTACAACAAGCTTCTATAATATCAGAGTACGAGTAAAACTTGCCCAAATGGGCTACATCATGAGTCTCTCAACTCACATCGGTCACTGACGGTAATGATGGCACCGTCCCTTCAGGCCCTGTAGTCCCGACCTGGCTGTCCTACTATATAACCTGCTGTTACTCTGTCTGCGAGGTTTCCTCCTAAAAAGGAAGACGTAGAAACAGTTAGTCATAAGACTAAGTGTCTATCAAATCCGCTCCCCGCCGACTCCTCGGCACCGGACGAAGAAAAGAACAAGGGTACAATATATATAAATAAATCAGTAATACAAACAGGTGGTATAGAGTGAGCAATATCAAGTATATCAGCAATATAATAAATGAATAAACAATCTACTCTAGTAGTTCTATCATCTATAATAGTATATTAAAAATGTAAAACTACAACAGAAAGTAACTCAACTTATATGAATGCCCATACAGACATACAAGTTGAGGATCAGCTCAATAGTAAAGTAACTCATCGTATAAGAGTGACCGTATAAATTTATACGATGAGGATCTTGTGTATGCAATATAATGTAATGCCATAAATGTAATACAATGACTCACCCATGAGCACGCACATGCAACTGCTATGTCGACACAGACTTGTAGTTCCCACTTTTTGAGCAGGTAGTTAACCTCTAAGGCGTCAACCGTCGTGGCTAGGCGGTAACAGTAGAGCGGGCTTCTCCACTACTAGGCGGGCATCCACACTACTAAGCCTAGGCCTCCTAGTGCCACAATGCTAAGAACATAACATTTGAGCTCACATGCATACTACGACTCAGAAGGGGTCTCGGGTAGATGTGCACCAAGAGCCCAGCCCAACTGGCCTATATTCATGGCAAAGAAGGTGCCTCTATGAACAAATCACCAAAGGATCAAGGCCACTGTCCACTAGCACGGAGGGTGCCTCGGGAAGTGCGCACTGAGGACCAATGCCCAACTATGCAAGTCTATATGTCAAGTCCCGTCGGTGTGATGACTGGCGAGCCCGTAGACCTGTCGCACTTTCCTTAACCCAGGATTACGACACCACATGTTGACTCACACCACATGCATTTCAGATACAGGGCTCCACGTTGAGCTCCCTTTTCATTATTCACATTTCGTGCTCAACAGCACGCAAGAGCTCCACACCGAGTCTCTTACCAATACATAATTCCAGTGCGGCAACACACACGCACTTTCAACCCTTCCACATTTTCGTGCATCGAAGCACACAAAGGGTTCACCATCAACATAATGGTACTCCACACACACTCACACACCATTTGGTTATCAAAATTATAAGTATACTATGGCCACATGACTTTAACATCACTGGTTATAATTCTTTTACCAAGTTCAAACTATTCGTGTACATATGGGTATACCAACTAAAAGCCATCAACCATTTGTTCATCGCAATTACTACAAATTATGTACAACAAACTTCAAGTCAAGCTCATCATTATTCATTGTATTACCATTATCAAGTACATCCCTATCGATTCACATATCCGTGTCACTCCTACCATCCCAACTCGTCAATTCATTCGTTCACTAACCTCCACCAAATCACTTCGATCAAGTACACTTTACTACATTTATTCATTAGGGATCTATCCGACAAATATCATTAACATATTTTTCACAATTAATTATAGACTAAATTCAACAAAATATTAACGTTAATTTACTACAATCTCTCTACCAAACCCAAAGCCGATACAAAGCAAACACGAGAACTATATATGCGGGAATGATTACTGTACAACAAATTCGATCGGTGATTCCCGAGGCTACAGGAATCCGGTGAAGGCGTGTAACCCCTCGCTAGAAAGGTATTTCCAAGTGCTACGACTTTCGTGTTTAGTCAAAAGCCTAGATCTGGCCGCATCATGCCTGAAATTGGCCTCGAAGGTTGCTACGAGTAGAAAACAGATTTATGCGCTCATCTTAAAGCAGATCAAACATCATCAGTTTGTCTTCTTCCTCAAACCAAACCTTCCAAATAACACCCAGAATTTCTCCTCCCTTATTCACCCTCATATGGCCACTTCTCTTCATGAAACTAGTTCACAAACTTCATTTGAATTGAGAAAAGGTTGAAGACTCTAATTCCTAGGACACAAGTCCTAGCATGTCCTCTTCCTAGAAACCTTCTTCTCATAAATCAAGACTCTTTTGAGTCGATATATCTTCTAGGAATAACTAGAGATCTATCACCAAGGGAGAGGGTAGGAAGCTCACCTCATTTCCAACATTTGCATTGTTTCCAGCCATGGATCTTCTCACCCTTCTTGGCGGCACTTTATTCTCTTTGGTTCGTGTTTGTTCTTCACGTAAAATAAGGTCGGCTCCAGCAATCTATTCCTCTCCGACGGTTTCTTACTATGATGGCTTGGCAAATAAGATAAAAGAAAGAAGGCTAGGGTTTTCTCCCCTTTTAATAGTGAGAAATTAGGGTAAATGCCTAGCCACGCGTCAGCCTGACATTGGACCACCTAATCATCGCCTTAAATGAGTCATTTCGAAATGACGTGGCCCAAAAATTTGCCAAGGGAGATTTCTGCATTCGACGAATTTTGCTAGACGATGTTTTGTCGAGCTCTGCTCGACGACGTTTCGCCGAGCTCTACTCGACGACATTTCGCCGAGCTCTGCTCAACGACATTTCGCCGAGCTCTGCTCGATGACCCATGTCAAATGTAGTCTTGTATTGAGCACACATGGGTAGGGACACACCCATGTCACTACCCATGTCCTTCTCTGGAAAGATCACAAAGAAGGCACAAAATCTACAATAGTACCACACGGGTAGGGACACGCCCGTGTCACTACCCGTGTCCTTCTCTATAAGGATCACAAAGAATGCGCAAAATTTACAAGGGCACCACACGTGTAGTGGCACACCCGTGTCACTACCCGTGTCCTTCTCGGGAGGAATCTGCACCTCCTCCTCTACTCAGGTTCAAGCCTATCTGCCAGCACACCCTAAGCCCAAGTCAGCTCTCCTAACTTAAAAGTGAGCACGAGGGGCCTAGCGCGAATCAGGACATTACAAATCCTATAAAAAAAGATTTCATCCTCGAAATCAGGCTAAGGCTATGGGGAGAGAAGCATGAAATGAAATAAAATATGCTTTTAAAATTTACCTTGAGGAAGCAACTCCGGGTAGTGCTTGTGCATCAAGTCCACTGGCTCCCAAGTAAATTCTTCCTTCCCATGATTTGACCACTGCACCTTTACCAAAGGAACACTCTTGCGACGCAAACTCCTTGTCTCGGTGTCCACTATCCGCACCGGCTCTAGTCGTACAGATCTATCGGTTGCTACTGCTCCATCATTGGTGGGGATTTGTTGATCGGGCCGCAACAGCTCCTTCAAGAGTGACGACACAAGGAATACATCATGAAGGTTATCCAGCTCTGGCGATAACTCCAACTTTAGGCCAAAGGGCCAATCTTTTCCAAAATGGTGTAAGGCCCAACGTATCTTGGGCTGAGCTTCTTCACACCACGTACCTGTGACACTCCATGCATCAACCGTATCTTCAAGAACACTTTGTTACCCACCTGAAATTCTACCATATAGTGATATGCATTATAATATTTAGCATGCCGACTTTGAGCCTCAAGCATGCGGTCCGGTATTAGTCTAACAACCGCATTAGTATCATAAAAGTACACAATTCCTAAAACCTTTGAGTCTTCATCTTGCACCCATGACAAGGGGGTTCTACACCTTCTTCCGTAAAGGGCTTCATGGGGTGCCATCCTGATACTAGCCTGGTGGCTGTTGTTATATGAGAATTCCACCAGGTGTAAGAGCCTTTCCCATAGCTCTTCTCTATCCAACACACACAGCCTCAATAAATCTTCCAAAGTTCTGATGGTCCTCTCAGACCGCCCGACCGTCTGAGGATGAAAGTGAGGTGCTAGCCCAGATACACCCGTACCTCCTTCCATTCTTTAGAGGTAAAACGAACATCCCGGTCAGAAATAATTTTCTTTGGCACGCCATGGTACCGTACAAATTGCTCCACAAAGAGGCATACTAAGACATCCACATGAGACTCTTTCTTCAAAGGAATAAACCTGGATAACTTTGTCAGGCGGTCAACGATTACTCAAACCGAATCATTCCCTGAGCGTGAGCGAGACAACCCGTGGACGATGTCCATGGAGATATCCTCGAACTTCCACTCGGGGATGGGCAATGATTGTAATAATCCACTGGGGCTCTTGCATTCTACCTTCACCATTTGACAGGCCTCGTAATGCGTAACAAAGTATCTGACGTCCCTCTTCATTCTCGACCAACACATGGTCTTCCGCAAGTCGGCGTTCATCATGGCAATCCCAGGATGCACTGAATACTGAGAGAAATCTGCCTCTCTCAAGATATCTTCCTGAATTTTACCGCCTTTGGGAATGTAAAGCCGACCACGGAGATGAATGAGGCCGTCTTTTAGGGAGTACTCGTTAGTAGTCCCATCTTCAATTGACTTAAGCACCGGGGCCAGAGCAGCATCCTTTCCTTGCTCTGCACGGATTCAGTCCTGGATATCACAAACTATGCTCATCACGGTCAAGTACTCTATATACCCCTCCGAATGGTCTTTATATAACAGGGTAATCTCCATTTCTTCGAGCATCCGAGCTAATTTCATACTCATCAATCGAGACTCAGTGCTTGATTCTTGTACCTTTCCGCTCAAAGCATCAACTACAGAATTTGCTTTTTCGGGGTGGTAGTTCAAAGTAAATTCATAATCACATAAAAATTCTAACCACCGCCGCTGTCTCAAATTCAATTCTTTTGAGTATGAACGTACTTTAGATTCTTGTGGTCCGAAAAGATTTCGCAGTGGACGCCATATAGATAGTGTCTCCAAACCTTCAAGGCGAATACCACTGCTCCCAATTCTAAATCATGTACTGGATAGTTGACTTCATACTTCTTCAGCTGTCTTGAAGCATATACAATCACATGCACGGGCTGCATCAATACTGCTCCCATCCCTTGGTATGATGCATCAGTGTAAACTTGAAATCCTTCCTTCCCGGATGGAAGGGCTATGATGGATGTAGTAGTAAGTCTGTCCTTCAGTTATTGGAACGCAGCTTCATACGGGGGTGTCCAATCATATGACACCTTTCTTTGTCAGAGTAGTAAGAGGAAGGGCAATCTTGGAGAATCCATTCAAAAACTTGCGATAATACTCGACAAGTCCAAGGAAACTCCGCACATCGGCCATTGAATTCAAGGGTGACCATTCCTTCATGACACGCACTTTGGCCCGGTCCACCATTAGTCCAGCCCCACTGATCACATGGCCCAAGAAGACAACTTCTTGGAGCCAGAATTCGCACTTGCTGAACTTAGCAAACAAGGCATTCTCTTTTAGCTTTTTCAGTACCAAGGTCAGATGTTTGACATGCTATTCCTCTGTCTTTGAGTAGAACAAAATGTCATCGATGAAGATGATGACACTTTGTTCATCAGGCTAATGAAAGCTGAAGGGGCATTTGTGAGTCGAAACGGCATCACAGTGAACTCGTACAAGTCGTATCTTGAGCAAAAAGCTATTTTTTTTGAATGTCCTCCTCTTGTATCCTCAACTGAAAATACCACGAGCGCAAATCCAACTTGGAAAACCAATGTGCACCTACCAATTGATCGAACAACTCGTCGATTCGGGGTAGCGGATAAGTGTTCCGCACCGTTAGTCGATTGAGCTCCCGATAGTCTATGTATAATTGTAAGGTTCCATCCTTCTTCTTAACGAATATAATAGGGGCTCCCCAAGGTGATGAGCTGGGGTGAACAAATCCTGATTCTACCAGTCCTTGCAACTGAACTTTAAACTATGTGAGTTCCTTCGGGGCCATACGATAAGGGGTCCTAGAGATGGGCTTGGCAATCGGTACTAACTTAATTTGAAAATCCACCTCTCTATGCGGGGGTAGTCCTGGCAATTTCTCAGGAAATACCTCAGGAAAATCTCGCTTCATTTGCACATCCTTCATATCTATTACCTTCTCTTTCAATTCGAAACATTTCATGTAAACTTCATCCCCTCTCATGTGGGCTTTCAAAGCCTGAATTGAAAATAGTAACAAGCGTGGTGCGAATCTTATACCTTGGAAAATTACTTCAGTGTCTCCATATATCAAGTAAATCCGCTTCTCTGCGCAGTTAATTATTGCGTAATGCCAATCCAACCATGGCATGTCCAGAATGAGATCGAATTCTGGCATCCTCAAAACTGTGGCAGGGGTATCAAAGATCTTTCCCCCAAGGAGTATCTTCAGTTCGCACTTGGCGGTTGTGGTCATCTCAGAGCCATCTGGGAGGCGTACTCTTCGAGCAGTACCAGTGAAATATTGCACCCCTTCTAAGTCTTTAATGATGTCTGCAGACATAAACGAGTGCGAGGCTCCGGTATCGAATAACATATAGGCCGGTTTCCCGCCGACCATCACGGTGCCTAAGTACCAATAACAAATACTCAAAGCTAGATTTGTAATACATCTTAGGCTACTTAAGTCTAGCACTGAAAATGTATTAATTAACTGCAACATACCCGCGATCGCCTCCTGAGGGTTCCGCTCCTGTGTCATGTCCAGCGTGAACACATGATCTCGAGCAGGTACGGGGTTTCCTCCTCGTGATTCTCATCCTCGACCACACATATGTCCCCGCCCTCGTGGAGCTGCCAGAGGGAGAGCAGTAGTAACACTCACCACTAGCTGCGGGTAGTGACGTCGGATGTGGCCCGGTTGGTTGCATTGGAAGCACACTAACTCATTCCGCCCTTCGGGTTGTTGTAACTATTGAAGCAGTGGAGGTGGAGGCAATGCTGGCGGTTGTGGGACCAGGCGCTCCATTCTAAAATTCCAGTGGAAACGCCCGCCACCTCTCTGGTATCCTCTTTCACCTCTATTGGATATTGTAACCACATTAACCAAGATTTGATGAAGTCACCCTTGAACTAAGATGAATTAAGTTATATTTGATGTTTTGGTTGAGTTATATGTTTGCAGGATTCTAATGCCAAGTGTAGACCAATGTCAGTGTACAATGGATCACAAAACACAGGACCATACAATGTAATCCCTTATTATGTGATCCAAGGTGTTGACTCATGTGTAGCCTCTCTATTGGGATACACTTCTTATTCAAGCACCAGGACTAATTGGAAAAGATTTCATGCTGGTTTCACCAAAGAAGAAGAGATTTCTATTAAGATAATTTACTAAGTACTTTACTCGAGTAGATCAATTCCTACTCGAGTGAGTTGCTTAGTTAATACTCGAGTAAAAATCCTAATATTCGAGTAAGGAAGTTAGATCTCAAGTAGTCAATTTATATCTTTCGTGTAGCTAAGACAACTACTCGAGTAAATTCCTTCTCTCTCTCAGGTTAACAGAATTTCTTCTCCAAATATTTTCTAAGTAAAATACTCGAGTAGCGATATAGATATTCGAGTAGTTTAAACCTTCTGTCTCGAGTTAGAAAAATCTGTGTCACGTGTAATTTCTATTTACTCGAGTAGGTAAGTCATGTACTCGAGTAGTTCATCTACTACTCGAGTAGTTCAGAGTTTATAATCGAGTAACCAGAATTTCTTCCCTCAGAATTTCTTCAAGTCAATTACTTGAGTAGCCAGTTCCATATACTCGAGTAGTTCTTGTTCACTCGAGTAGTTCAGCGTTACTACTCGAATAGCCCAGAATTCCATTCCAGAAGTTATTCTAAGTCCATGACTTGTGTAGTTCCTCTATCTCTCGAGTAGTTCATCGTTTATTACTCGAGTAGTATTTCTTGTACTCGAGTAGTCTAACTCCACTTCCCGTATAATTGCTGAAGCACTCGAGTAAGTAATTTTGGTACTCGAGTAGCTGGTTATCATTTCCAATTTCTTCTTCAAGTATATACTCGAGTAGTTATCTTCAGCTTACTCGAGTAGTTTTCTATAGTACTCGAGTGGTTATCTTCGGCTCACTCGAGTAGTCCTATAAAGTACTCGAGTAGTCATTTCTTCACTCGAGTATGTCACTCCACTCTTTTTCAGAAAAATTTCGTTAAGTCCAGATTTGGCTGATTTCTTAATGAGCCGTGACATGATTGGTCCACGTGTACCTCATTAAGATTTAATCATGACAATTATCGTAAATCCTATATAAGGTCTTGTCGAACCGACAAACCCTAAGAATAATTTTTGCAGCCGATTATCTTCATTGTTTACATCCGGCTAGGGTTTTCGTTTTCAGAGGATTTAGATCAAGAAGGCTTACAGATCGAGATCGCCGCTTAATTCCTGATTCTCTATCGATCGTGTGAGGCCAAGGAAATCCAGATCTGTTTTTGCCGAACATTTTCTTCATCTCTCTGATAAAGCCGCAGAGTCTAAAAGAATAAGATCCAGTCCACTTGTTTGCAGATCTGATAAAGATTCACTGTTTGTATTTTTACATTCGTTCTATTTCATTCTTGTAGGAGAATTTTCTCCAAGTGTAGGAGCCTTTGTCTCCGAGATTGTAGGAAGTTTTATCTTCCGAGTGTAGATCCGTTTTGTGGATTGAGATTGTAGGAACTTTGTTCCGAGGCGTAGGATTGATATTTCAATTCGAGATAGTTGAGTAGCCGAGTCTAGTTTATTGCTAGATCAGTGAGGGAAAGTAGATGTACCCAAGGTTGGGGAACCAATATAAATCTTGTTTCGTCTGTGATTGATTGGTAGATAGTTTTGTGCATAGTTCTTAATTTTTTATTCCGCAAAAGACACACATCTCACATATTCACCCCGCTCTGGGTGATTTAGGTAGACAACTAAATACTTTCAACTAATATTAGAGCCAGGTTGATCAATAAAAGGTTAACAACTTGATCAAATCTGATTAGTTATCTTTTGAGATCTACCAAGTATGGACAAGGGTAAAGATTTTGCCAAGCTTCCTTTGTGCACTAAGTGTTGGGTATTGTATCCACAATTACCTGGATTTGAGGAAGCCACCTGTCAAGCTAAGATGAATTCACAATGTATTTGATGAAACCTCTTAAGTTGTGCTTACAGTTATTCCACGCTAAGTGCACACCAATGTTAGGGTGCAGTAGGTCAATATACACGGGTCTGCACGACGTAATCCCTCGTTGAGCAGATCAGTGTGTTGGCCTATGTGTACTCTCTCTATTGGAGTGCACTTACTTTCAAGTACAGGGCTGTAACTATGCAAGAGCAGACAAGGAGCAAGGACGGGTCAAAGAGTAGCTCTTGGGTGGAAAGACGAAAAATGGTCTAAGTATAATTCGGCGAGAATCACCAAGTGATTCTCGCCGATTCGGCGAGAATCATTATTGATTCTCGCCGACTCTATCCGGCTACCTCAAAGCGGTGCAAAGTAAGATTCGGCGAGAATCACTAGTGATTCTCGCCGAACCCATCATTGAGCAGATCATGGCCAAGTAATATTCGTCGAGAATCAACAAGTGATTCGGCGAGAATCATCAAGTGATTCGGCGAGAATCACTAGTGATTCTCGACGAATCGTCGAGAATCACTAACTGATTCTCGCCGATTCGTCGAGAATCAACTTCGATTCTCGCCGATTTTGACTTGCCAATTTTTCTGGAAACAGCTGGACCTGATTCTACCGCTGGCACTGTGTTGAACCGGAACTAGGGTTTCCTTCAGGTGGGACCCACAACGGTCATTTAGGAGTATACATGTGTATAAATACATGCGTATTTTTGAACAGTAAAGCAGACGAGAAAAAGAAGAAAACACGGGCCACGACGTAACCTAGATCGCGATTTCCACCGCCGCCGCCGTCGCCGCTCGAGAGAGTTGATCACCGGTCTTGATCGTGGTTTGTTCCAGATCTCCGGTCGATAGAAGCTTAGCCAAGCTTAGCGTCTCACGTGTCTAACCAGAGATCTCTTGTCTCTTGATTTGTTGATCGGGAAAACCTTCCCCGTCCGAATCGATCGAGACGACTGATCCTAGTGTGACGGTTGGTAGACCTAGCTAGCTTCGCTACGAAGTTTGGATCTCCAAAGTACAGCAGCCGCACATCGTCGTCGCCGCCGATCCCGTGAACCTAGCCGCCGCCCATCTTGCCGCCACCGGTTCCGGGGAGATCCTCTCCAAGAGAGATCTAGGGTTGTGGACTCTTTGTGGACTTCAAGAACACGTCGTCAACGAAGAGGGACACCTTAGTCTCCAAACGTAGTTTGTATCTTTTGTACATTCTAGTTTTACTTTTGTTGTAAAGGAACGTAGGTTCCTAGCTGTAAGGGTTGGGTGCAACCCGTGTTGTGGGAGTGTTGACTCCTACGTGTGGAAGGGTTCCCCTCGATAGTGCAAGGATTGGATTTCAATCCTGTTGGTGAAGAGACCGAGTCGTCCCTTGTTGGGAGATAGGTCGAAGGGGGAAAGTGGATGTACCCAAATCGGGGAACCACTATAAATAGCTTGTGTATTCTGTGTGCTGTGTTGTTTATTTTTATTGTGCAGGTACAATTATAAATTTCGCAAAAACGCTGCACGCCACCTATCGCCCCCCCATAGGTGAAGATAGTTGACACTAGGTGGACTTTCAAGTGGTATCAAAGCGAGGTTACTCATCAAAAAGGTTTACACCTTGAGTAGAATCCTGCCACCAGTGTCAGAAGCATGGAGCTGGATCATGAGATATCGCCACTAAGACTCCCCACATGCACAAAGGTGTTTTATCCCGTCTGGAGGATGAGAGTGTCGTATCACTTGGATGCTATCGATCCTCGAGCATCCTTCATCCTGGAAGAGGGTCCTTTTATTCCTATGAAGACCTCCGACTCTGGAAAGATCCAAGTGCCCAAGTGCAATGCTGAGATGTCGGAGACAGAACTTTCATTATTTAATTTGGACAAGAGGATTCGTCAAATTATCATGGATATCTGGTCTGGAGCTTCTCACTCTAGATTGGAAAAATGTGGGTCGGCTAAATCTATGTGGGTGATGATCTCAGAGCTGATGGGGGGGGGGGGTCAGAGAAAGCTGGAATCTGCTGTCAACCAGAGGATGAAGCCTATGTGGGGGTCCTCGCCTCTGAAGATGAAGGCAAGGATCTATCGGATAGCATCAGAGCTCCAGTGTCCTTGTCAGAGACTGAAGAGGCCATTGACGAAAGCAGCTCTGATGAGGATGACACAACGGTCACTGGCTCTAATGACAATAACACTGAAGAGCAGGTAACTTCTTCAGCCTGCCCCGTCTCTCTTGAAGTTTCTGAAGACAGGAACTGCTTTCCTTCAGAAAATTCTGATTCTCTGAAGAGAGCCCTTCAGAAGAGCAACCTATTTGTTGAAGAACAAGCTCGGGAGATTGCTCGGCTGAAGATCTTGTTGGTTCTCCAATTGGCATCCAACAAGGTCAAGGACTCTAAAATCTCTGATCTAGAGAGAAGTCTAGAGAATGAGAAAAGAATAGTATCAAACTTTTCCAAGGTTGATGCTGTTGGAACACCCTATTACTAATTTGGGTCAGGATCACTATGTCTCTAGGAATCCTTTGCTTGACCTTCTGTATAGCTTAATATGTCAATTAGAATTGAGTCTAAGGGTTAGAAGTCTAGGTTTGGAAGCTGCCCTGAAGACCAGGATTCTCATTCTGGAGACTAAGTCTGATCGTCGAGCTCAGCACGACGATTCGTCGAACTCCGGTCGACGATCGTCTAGCTCAACTTCGATAAGATCGTCGAACTCCATTCGACGATCGCTGAGCTCAACATCATTATATCATCGAACTCCATTCGACGATCGGTGAGCTTAGGTCGACGATTTTGACTCTGCTTTGGATCTTTATCTCTGAGCTCAGTTCGACGATCTTTGAGCTCAGATCGACGATATTTTGCTGCTGTATATTTCCAGATCGCTGAGCTCAGCTCGACGATAGCAGAGCTCAGTTCGACGATTTCAGATAACTTCCAGGATATTTCTTAATTCAAATTCAAATCAGTTAGGAGTTATTCTGCAATTAATTCAGAGATTTCCTAGCCGTTTTCATTCAATTCTGGACCAAGTTTCAAGGGATTTTTCAAGGAATATATCTGTGGACTTTCCTCCAGAAGAGATTATGCAATTACGGATGCAATTAATGCAGGCCAACAGCTATACTTGACAGAGAATGATATTCTATTCTGTACCAGAGAATAATAGACAGAATTTTTGAATCTCTCATAGAGCACACACAATACAGAGAGAGAATATAGATTACAGAGACACATTCAAAAATCTTCTGTCACAAAGAATTCTCAAGAACACTCATCCAAGGAGATCAAGCTTTCTCAAATCCTCAGATCTCTGTAGTTTTCAAAGTGTTCAAGGCCAACATATTTCCAGACTCCAGACATTCAACATTTCAGCTATTGCTGAAATCATCTATTGCTGGAGTTCAATCTTTGAAGGCCTATCACCCTCAGCAAAGCTTATCTTCCTGAAGATCTCAAGGATTCAGGGGGAGCTTTGACAACAACAATCCACATAGTCTTCTCAGTTGTTTGAGAAAGAGAAGACTTCCATCACTCTCTCACCCCCACTCTGTAAAGGGTTTCTCAAACTCCCTTCAAAAGTTTGAGCTTGTTTTTTGAGCACCTTGTCAAAAGCTCATTGGTGGCAAGACACCTGATCAAAAAATCTGCTTTAGTTTTTGAGCACCTTATCAAAAGCTCATTGGTGCCCAGGACACCTGATCAACTCATCCTGCAGTGGATTCCTACCTAGGGTGGTAGAAGAGTGGATGTACCCAAGTTTAGGGGAACCACTATATTTCCTTGTGTCTTCTGGTTTTGCTTGCTTTCATTTTTGTTTCTGGCCTTGATTTTTCTGTGCTTAGTTTGTGTTTAACTTAGTGCTGTGATTAGATTTATTATTGCTTCCCTGCTCACACATATTACAACAATAGTTGTAAAAACTTTTAAAGCACCATATACTCTATTCACCAAACTTTTAAAGCACCATATACTCTATTCACCCCCCTCTAGAGTATATCAGATCTAGCTTCTCTTTCAATTGGTATCAAAGCCAGGTTGGTTAAACTTACCATACCTGATTGGTTGTACAGGCTAACACCTGAACCCAAAGATCCCAAACTAGATCTGCCTTTCTTTGGTATTTTATTATTAGATTTTGTTTTCACAAATCATTGCCCAAAACAAAGATTATGCTAGCACCAGACCTCTAGTGTGCAATCTATCCAAGTTTGCACTTTAGAAAGCAAGGATTAGACTTTACATGAATTCTATTGACGAAGATATTTTTAATTCTATTTTGACTGTGTGTCCAAGACCCCCAGAGAATTCCAGTACAAATACTGTTCCACCTCCATCAAGAACAGATGCTGATATCAAGAAATGGAAGGTAGCTGATGCTAAGGCTATGAATATCCTAGCCCAGACAATGTCAGATGACATATTTCAAAAGGTAGCTGAATGTAATTCAGCCAAGGAAATTTGGGACAAACTCTCAGAAATAGTCTCAGGCTCAGCTGATGAGAGAAAGGATAGAAGATCCCACCTCATCTCTCAATATGAGAATTTCAAGAAGGGAGAGACTGAGTCAGTGGGAGACATGTACAACAGACTAAGTCTAATTGTCAGTGAACTCAGGACATTGGACAAAGAGATCTCTCTAACAGAACTTAATGACAAGATCCTAATGTGCTTCCCCAGCACTTGGGATTCAAGAATCTGGCCAATTAAGGATGGCAGAAGTCTGAATGAGATCACCACTGAAGCTCTATTGGGTAAGCTCAAATCCTATGAGCTACTCATCAAAAATAGAGAGGAATAACAGAAGGCTGCCTCACCAGCCACAAGAAAAGAGAAGACCATAGCATTCAAGGCAACTGAGGATCTGCCTGAAGATAAAGCTACAGACAATGATGAACTACTCAGTCTGCTGGCCAAAAGATTTTACAAAATGGCCAGAAAGGACTTCAGAAGAAGATCATACAAGGAGCAGGATAAGCCAAGGTATGACAAGTCCATTAGCAATAATAAAGACATTATTTGCTTTGGTTGCAGGAAACCAGGGCACATAGTTCCTGACTGTCCAGAGAACAAGAACAAGGACAGAAGGGACAGGAAAGAAAGAAGAAAGGAGAAAGACTCCAAAAGGAATGGCAATGACAAACCTTCTTCAAGCAAAAACAAGCATACAAGAAAAGGGTTTGTTGCTGAATCCTGGAGTGAGACTGAAGAGGAGTCAGAAGCCTCATCTAGCTCCAGTGATGATGAGGATGATGCAGAAGAAAAGGAGTTCTGCATGATGGCAATCAATGCCTCACAGCATAATTCGGAAGAAGAGGAGTTAGAGTCAGACTCAGAGACCCAACCTGAAGAAGATCAGGTAATTAGCTCCTTTTATTTTAGTTCAGAAGATTTTAAATCTGAATTTAAAGCACTGTGTTTAGACCTGCTAAAGTCTGAGAAAGAGATTATCTCTCTCAGAAATCAATTATCTGAACACAATACTTTAAAGTCAGAAAACCTCAAACTCTCTCAGGAGTTGGAGTGCTGTAGGGAACAGATAGCTTCACTGAAAAGTGAGCTCTCTGAGGCCAAGAAGCTTGAAGAATCCCTTAATGGGAGAAGCATCAAGCTGATGGACATCACAAGCATAGTGAACTCTAGATTTAACAGTACACTGGGCTTGGGTGCTTCATCCAGCCAACCTATAGTCCTAACAACTCCCATCAAATTCATTTCTGACAAAGGAAAGAGAGTTGTAGAGGTTGCTAGGAAAAATTCTGATCTGCCTCAGAAAACTAAGTCCTAGCAGAAATCATCGAACGAAGATCGACGATCGCCGAATGAAGATCGACGATCGCCGAACGCAGCTCGACGATCTCAGGAAAAATCGTCGAACGCAGATCGACGATCTCAGCCAAAATCGTCGAACGCAGGTCGACGATCTCAAACACCTGACCTCAGCCATAGTCGACCGTCGAACGGAGCTCGATGATCTGACCCAAGATCGTCGAACGGAGCTCCAAGATCGTCGAACAGAGGTCAGAGCTCTGGAAAATTTTTCAAAGGCAAATCAAAATTGAATCCTAAGGGTCCTTCATCCCAAATCTTTAACCCTTATACTGAATGGATTATACCTCCAAGGAGATATCATCCTGAAGGATATAAGAGTCAACCAGGGATGTCTTTCATTTCAGAATTTAAAGGTTATCAACCTAGGCCCAAGGTAAACTGGGTCAAAAACAAATGAATTGTCTTATGTGCAGGTGAAGACCTATCCAACATCTAACCAGCAATGGTATTTGGATAGTGGGTGCTCTAAGCACATGACAGGGAACAAGGACAACCTCACATCCTTTAGAGCCAAGCTTGGACCCAAAGTTATCTTTGGTGATTCAAACTTTGGACAGACTAAAGGATATGGTGCAGTCCAGATTGGTTCAGTAACTTTCAAGAAGGTAGCTTATGTGGAAGGACTGAAGCACAACCTAATCAGCATCAGTCAGCTGTGTGATGAAGGCTAACAGGTGACCTTCAGCAAAGCCTTATGCAAAATCAAGTCAGAGGACAACACAACTGTGTTGACAGGTAAAAGGAAAGGTAACATCTATCTAGTAGATTTTCTTTCAACTGATGTAGATATTTGCTTGTTTAACTCTGTCTGTAGACCAAATGTTTTATGGCATAAGAGATTAGGACACCTAAACCTTAGAACTATTGCTAGGCTATCCAAGGACAACCTTGTTAGAGGACTACCTTCTGGCCCCTACAAGAAGGAAGGACTCTGCAGGGCTTGTCAATTAGGCAAGCAAACTAAAAACAGCTTTAAGTCACTTAATAAGAGTGATTCACCTAGGATATTGTATCTGTTACACATGGATCTTTTTGGACCCATCACAGTACAAAGCCTAGGAGGGAAATCCTACACTTTAGTAGTTGTAGATGACTTCTCTAGATTCACTTGGGTGTTCTTTCTAAGAAAGAAGTCTGATAACTTTAAATGTCTGACAGAGTTTCTCAAATGTATACAGATTGAGTTCAATACTCACATTGCCCTGATCAGAAGTGATCATGGGACAGAGTTTGATTCTCTTCTTATGCAAGAGTTCTGTCACAGTGAAGGGATCAGGCATACTTTCTCAGCTCCTAGAACTCCTCAACAAAATGGGGTAGCTGAAAGGAAAAATAGAACCCTTATTGAATCTGCCACCACATTGTTGTCAGATGCTCACCTACCTCTATCCTTCTGGGAAGAGGCAGTGAACACCTCCAACTATGTGCTGAACAGAAGTCTGATACATAAACTAAAGGGAAAGACTCCCTATGAATTACTCAAAGGGTAGAAACCTAAAGTTGACTATTTTAGAGTCTTTGGTTATATTTGCTACATTCACAATAATGACAAGAAATATTTAGCAAAATTTCAAGCCAAGGCTGATGAAGGAGTGTTTCTGGGATACTCCATGATCAGCAAGGCCTATAGGGTCTATAACAAATCATCTTTAAAAATTGAGGAATCTGTTCACATTTCATTTGATGAAACTAACATGTCTTTCAAGGAGAAAAATTCTTCTACCATAGAACCTTTGCAGGAACATTCTCTAATTGAAGATATGAACATGTTACAGGTTACTCAAGAGGATGAAAACAGTGAAGATGAAGGGAATGCTCAACACATTGAAGCGCAACTTGAAGAGCCAGTTGTTGTACCACAAGAGGAAACAACAACACAGGTTGGTGAACAATCAACACCCCTTGTTGATTTGGTAACAACAAGAGACCATCCAATTTCCCAAATAATTGGAGAAATCTCAGCTGGTGTGCAAACTAGAAATCAGGTCAACCAAAACCTGTTGCACACCTGCTTCCTATCTCAAATTGAACCTCAGTCCATTCAAGATGCAGAGCAAGATCCACACTGGAACATTGCAATGCAAGAGGAGTTGCATCAGTTTGAGAGGAACAAAGTATGGGAACTAGTACCAAAGCCTAAGGATCATTCCATTGTTGGAACAAAATGGGTATTCAGAAACAAATTGGATGATCAAGGAGTAATTATAAGGAACAAGGCAAGGCTAGTTGCTCAAGGATATTCTCAAGAAGAAGGAATCGACTACGACCAGACTTTTGCACCTATTGCAAGATTAGAAGCCATCAGAATATTTCTAGCTTATGCAGCTCATAAAGGCTTCAAAGTATATCAGATGGATGTCAAAAGTGCTTTCTTGAATGGAGACATCAAAGAGGAAGTTTATGTCAGACAACCTCCAGGTTTTATCTCTCCAACTTTTCCTGATTATGTTTTTAGATTGAACAAAGCATTATATGGTCTCAAGCAAGCTCCTAGAGCATGGTATGAGACCCTAGCATGCTTTCTCTTGGAAAATGGTTTTATAAGGGGTAGAGTAGACCAAACTCTTTTCATTAGAACCCATAAGTCCCATTCCCTACTAGTACAGATTTATGTAGACGATATCATTTTTGGTTCTACTGACTCCAAATTGTGCAGAAGGTTTTCTAACCTGATGCATTCTAAATTTGAGATGAGTAGCATGGGTGAGCTATCCTTCTTCCTAGGATTGCAAGTCAAGCAACATGCTGAAGGCATCTTTATTTCTCAAACCAAATATGCAAATGAATTGGTTAAGAAATTTGGTATGTCTGAGGCATCTTGTATGAAAACACCCATGCCTACCAATGCTGTATTGGATGCTGATGAACATGGGAAACCTGTTGATCAGACAACATATAGAGCAATGATTGGCTCTTTACTGTATCTTACAGCTAGTAGACCTGATATAATGTTTGCTACATGTATATGTGCTAGGTTCCAAGTAAGCCCTAGAGAGTCACACCTAACTTTAGTAAAGAGGATTCTCAGGTATGTTAAAAGTTGTCCAAATCTAGGTCTCTGGTATCCAAAAGATTCAGCATTTGAGTTAACTGGATTCTCTGATGCTGATTATGCTGGATGCAGAATTGACAGGAAAAGCACCAGTGGAACTTGTCAGTTCCTTGGTGACAGACTTGTCTCTTGGTTTTGTAAGAAACAAACATCTGTGTCAACTTCAACTGCTGAAGCTGAATATATGGCTGCAGGCAGTTGTTGTTCACAAATCTTGTGGATTCAAAACCAACTCCTAGACTATGGCTACAACTTAGAGAAGTCTAAAATCTTTTGTGACAATACAAATGCTATTTCCATAGCTCAAAATCCAGTCCTCCATAGTAGGACAAAACACATAGAGATTAGACATCATTTCTTAAGGGATAATGTTGAAAAGAATAAAATTGAATTACAATATATCCCAACTGATTTACAAAGGGGAGATATTTTCACCAAGTCCTTGGATGAAAAGAAACACACCTTCTTCCTAAATCAGTTAGGAATGTTAGATGGAGGAAGTCTTAAATAATATCCAAGATTTTGAAAGCTTAAAAATTGACCAAGACTAGGCAAACATTCTGATTTTTTTTCTTAGTGTCTAGAATTTCTCTGATCTCTGAACTGCGCTCGACGATTTTCTCCCAGATCGTCGAACGGAGATCGACTATTTCCAAAAATCGTCGAACTGAGTTCAGCGGCTATCAGATAGTATGAACTATCTCTTCCGGTCAACGATCGTCGAACGACGCTCGACGATTATGTTCTCTGAACGATCATCGAACGGAGCTCGACGCTCTCCAATATCGTCGAATGGAGATCGACGATGTTGAAGACTTTTCAGATTCCTTTAGAAGCCTCGATCGTCGAACTGAGTTCAACGATCTTTCCAATTCTGCGTCGAACCCTAATATAAAACTCTTTTTTCGTCGTCGTTCTCATTTGCGCTTTCGATTTCTCTGCAAGATTTTTCCTTTCCCTCCAAACAGTTCTACGCTTGGTCGTTTTGTTTGTTGAGTTTTTGCAGGTACAATGGCTGTGTCAGTTGCTGTTCTTGCTGCAATGAAGTTTGATGCCGGTTTTGATATTGATATAGAATCCTTCAGCACGACTGATCAGATTTTTCAAGAAATACTGGGTTTGTTCAAGGATCAGAATCTGACTGCTATAATGACCACCAGGATCAAGCTGGCTTCTGATGAAATCAAGGAGTGAGTTTATACTGCCCATAATCAAGATAACAGCACCATAGTTGGGTCAATAGCTGGAACTCAGGTACCCTTGACCCCAACCATTCTCTCAGAAGTTTTTGAATTGAGAAATGGAGAAGTTTCCGCTGAGCTATCTGGAGAGGAATATGCTGAACTGCTTGCCAGGATGGGTCATCAAGAGGGAAACCCTAGCAAGCTCTTCAAAAGGAACCTGTCTGTAGAATATAGGTTCCTAGCAGATGTGGTTGGGAAAGTGCTACTGACAAAGCACTCTGCCCATGATACTATATCAAGATATCAGCTCTGCCTCATGGGAGCTCTTGTGGACAAGAAGAATCTGAATTGGGGAGAGATTTTCTTTGACCTCATCAAGAAGAAAATCAACAAGAGTTTTGTTAACTTTAGGAGAATCCTTGGAGTATTTCTGCAGCACAGGTGTCCTGCCTTGCTAGTCTCCTCTGGAGTTCATATCAATGCCTCCAAGAGACTGACCTGTGCCCTCTTTGTCAAGTGGGACAGGCACATCAACAAGCCTAGCAGGCCCTCCTCCAGCAATCCTTCAGGCACAAGGACTTTAAGAGTCACTCCCCCACAGGTCTCTGCTCCTGCAGATGACCTGACTGCTGCTGTTGCTCCTCCTCCTCCTCCAATTCCATCCCTTCCCATACCAGCCACCATTCCAGCTCCATCCACCATCATCATCTCCAGCCCATCTCCAACATCAACACCATCCCCAGAACCCATTCTACCTCCACCAGAAGACCAATTCCACCCACTTTTCTCCTACCCTCCACCTGATGTCACCTCATCACCCTCTATTCCATCCTTCACCCTACTGGATGATTCCTTTATGGATGATTCCCCATCATCTCCTCCTGAATTACCTACCTCCTTCACTTCATTCTAAGACCTCCTACACCACATCATAGACCAACCAACATTCACCCCATCCATATCCATTCTCCTATCCTCCATATCCACCCTACCAACACTTGAGCCATCCCTTCCACCATTCTCCAGATCTCCACTTCCAGAACCCTCAGCTGCTTCCATACCTTCTACCTCTGCTCCAGCTCTTGAGCAAGTAGACCTCTCAGCCCTAGCTGACAGGCTGTATGAGTTACTTGCCCCCAGGCTAACTCTGCTGTTGGAGACCTCTTTGGCTCCACTCCACCTGTCAGTGGCAGCCCTTTCTGCCAGGCTCTCTTCCCTCTTCCCTCAGGCACACCTACAGCAGTGTGCCTTGATCCAGATGTGTCTGCATCTAGGCAGGGGGAGATGCCATATGAAGAGAATCTTCATGCTGCTGCTGCTGTTTCTGCAAGCCCTCTATCTGCTGCTGCTGTTAGTACTGCTTCTTCTGCTCCTCCTCTTGTTGTTGTTGCTATGCCTCTAGAGAGTCAGATTTCACCTCCAGTTCTTGCAATAGACCTCAGGTCTTTGCTATCAGCTTTTGATTCTGCCTTCTTCAGCTGTCTGCCAGAGGGTCATGCTGTCCAGCCCCCAGAAGACTTATCCAAGGCACTTGTGCCTTTCTCTTGCTGTGACCCTAGCATTATCACTACTTTTGTAACTTCAGTAATTGCTGCTGCTGCTTCTTCTGAAGAAAGGACTGATTTTGCTTCTGAGAATGTTGATACTGCCGATGCTAAAGTTTTTGCTGGTTCTGATGAACCATCTTCCAAGGACATTCTGATGTCAGAGGCCACTGAATTTGAGCCTTCTGCAGTCTTTGATGATGTTCCTTCTGTTTCTGTTTCTGTTAGGGAATCTGCTGTTTCTACTGCTGCTAGTGAAGTTGCTGCTGTTGTTGTTTCTGCTTCACCTTCTCCATCTGCTGCTGTCCCTGCTGTTACCATCTCAACACCTGCTACTGCTGCTGTTTCAACTTCTGCCTCATCTGCTTCTGAACAACTAAAGAAAGATTTGATGAAGAAAATAGATGCTCTCTATGATGACCAGAGTTCTGAATCTGATGAATTTAAAACAAACTCTGATGACTCTTCTGCTACCATTGCCAGGAAAAGGAAGGCAAGGAGCAAGGATATGAAGAGGGTACCTCCTGCTAAAGTTAAAGATAACAATGATATCCCATATTACATTCTGCATAACTGCCCAATCACTGAACACTGGATGCAATATTCTAAAAATCAGCTGAAAGCAATGAAGAAAAAGAGAAAATATGAGAAGGGTTCATCCCAATTCCAGCACTCTCATCCTCCTCCACCACCTCCTCCTGATGCAGGTGCAGGTGGAAGCTCTGCAAGTCAACCCCCAGCCAGAAGTCAGGCTCCCTATCAACCTCATGCCAGATCTTACCACAGGGAAAGCCAATCTAGGGGTTCACATTCTAGGAGAGGAGGATATAGAGGTAATCAGAGAGATATTCAATTCTATTCTAAAGGTTACTCCAGGCAGCACCGATATTCCAGGGAAAGACAAACTTCAACTGACACAACATCTGGTTCCTTCCCTTACAAGCTGAAAGAAACTGTGTCTGCCAGGCCTCCTCAGGACAATCCCTCCAACAGGTATGAGCCACATGTACCTTTTGAGGACCCTAAAAATAATCCAGCTGCTTGGACTGCCAGGTTAAAGGAATTAGCTGCACTGGACCAAATTAAGAAGGCCAGAGAACAAAGAATAGATTCTTCCAACATTTCTACTATGTCTGAACAGAGACAAAAAGAACTAGAGAGATATGCTTCAAGTAAATTCTTTGATGCTGACAGATACATGGAATTACATCCTGAAGCAGTGGTTCCCAGGCTTAAACAACAAACATCTCTAGGTGCAGCAGATGACACCAGATCTAAGAAGGAAGCCCTCAATCCTAACAGAGAAATTAAACATGTTAAAGGCAAAGAGAAGAAATGATATTGTAATGTGACAGTTTCTGTGATTTCTGATTGCTATCTGGATGATATATATATCTCTGTGATTCTGCTTTGTCTAGCTATTGTTTTTATGCTTTACTGATTGTATGTTGTTACTTAAGCTTTTCCAAAGTCTGTAAATAGTAATCCTAACCCAAATAGGGGGAGATTGTTGGAACACCCTATTACTAATTTGGGTCAGGATCACTATGTCTCTAGAAATCCTTTGCTTGACCTTCTGTATAGCTTAATAGGTCAATTAGAATTGAGTCTAAGGGTTAGAAGTCTAGGTTTGGAAGCTGCCCTGAAGACCAGGATTCTCAGTCTGGAGACTAAGTCTGATCGTCGAGCTCAGCACGACGATTCGTCGAACTCCGGTCGACGATCGTCTAGCTCAACTTCGACAAGATCGTCGAACTCCATTCGACGATCGCTGAGCTCAACATCATTATATCGTCGAACTCCATTCGATGATCGGTGAGCTCAGGTCGACGATTTTGACTCTGCTTTGGATCTTTATCTCTGAGCTCAGTTCGACGATCTTTGAGCTCAGATCGACGATATTTTGCTGCTGTATATTTACAGATCGCTGAGCTCAGCTCGACGATAGTAGAGCTCAGTTCGACGATTTCAGATAACTTTCAGGATATTTCTTAATTCAAATTCAATTCAGTTAGGAGTTATTCTGCAATTAATTCAGAGATTTCCTAGCCGTTTTCATTCAATTCTGGACCAAGTTTCAAGGGATTTTTCAAGGAATATATCTGTGGACTTTCCTCCAGAAGAGATTATGCAATTAAGGATGCAATTAATGCAGGCCAACGGCTATACTTGACAGAGAATGATATTCTATTCTGTACCAGAGAATAATAGACAGAATTTTTAAATCTCTCATAGAGCACACACAATACAGAGAGAGAATACAGATTACAGAGACACATTCAAAAATCTTCTGTCACAAAGAATTCTCAAGAACACTCATCCAAGGAGATCAAGCTTTCTCAAATCCTCAGATCTTTGTAGTTTTCAAAGTGTTCAAGGCCAACATATTTCCAGACTCCAGACATTCAACATTTCAGCTATTGCTGAAATCATCTATTGCTGGAGTTCAATCTTTGAAGGCCTATCACCCTCAGCAAAGCTTATCTTCCTGAAGATCTCAAGGATTCAGGGGGAGCTTTGACAACAACAATCCACATAGTCTTCTCAGTTGTTTGAGAAAGAGAAGACTTCCATCACTCTCTCACCCCCACTCTGTAAAGGGTTTCTCAAACTCCCTTCAAAAGTTTGAGCTTGGTTTTTGAGCACCTTGTCAAAAGCTCATTGGTGGCAAGACACCTGATCAAAAAATCTGCTTTGGTTTTTGAGCACCTTATCAAAAGCTCATTGGTGCCCAGGACACCTGATCAACTCATCCTGCAGTGGATTCCTACCTAGGGTGGTAGAAGAGTGGATGTACCCAAGTTTAGGGGAACCACTATATTTCCTTGTGTCTTCTGGTTTTGCTTGCTTTCATTTTTGTTTCTGGCCTTGATTTTTCTGTGCTTAGTTTGTGTTTAACTTAGTGCTGTGATTAGATTTATTATTGCTTCCCTGCTCACACATATTACAACAATAGTTGTAAAAACTTTTAAAGCACCATATACTCTATTCACCCCCCCTCTAGAGTATATCAGATCTAGCTGCTCTTTCAGATGCTATAAAGAGAAAGCAAGAAAATGGGTGGATCTTCCGAATTATCAATTCGTAGAGAAATGGGGAAACGGTATTCCGACCTCCCACTCCAAGCAGGAAGGCAACTCATCATGCCTTCAGGTATGATCACAGAAATAATCGTGGTCACTGCAAGGGTGATCTGGCCTCATGTGGAGACACCCATAGTGCAAGGGCCGTCGTGGCCACCCATGAGAGAATACCTAAGGCTCATTCTGAGCCCTTTGTATTCACTGCCACTACCTCAACTCGGTGTGAATCTGCATGTACCAGCTCACAGAACACTTCTCACCACCCGAGGACACAAGACAGGGAGGTTAGAAGTCATGTTGTAAGTTTTCATGGGGCCTCAGGAAGGGGGATGCCTGAAAGGAAGGCACCACCTCCCCGGCCTCATGACGCTCGCAACATGCATTCCTTCCACCCTTCCACGTGTCACGGTGGAAGAGGAAATTTTGTGAGGAGATCATGCCCTATCCCGTTTAGACCTAGGACCGTGACTACCTCAGTCACTAGATCAGGTCAGAAACGGCTATACAACATTCACCCGTGTTGGTGCTGTGACAAAGTGGGACACTTTGCCATAGACTGTTGGCGCAACCCCTCTGTGTCAAGGGCAAGGGCCTATCCACATTTTCTGGGCAGAGGTAGTCTTCCTGACAGGTTTTCTGAAGGAAGGCAGTCGAGTGCTTATGCTAACAGGAACCTAGGACCCAATATGTATTGGGTTCCTAAGGTAAAGTAACTCTTTCTTGCAGGGTAGTCTAGGTTCCCGTAAATATGTTGGGAACTAGACAGTAGATGGCTCAAGACTAAATTGGAACAAGCGTCTGGAATAACAGATGTGATATCTACATGGGCATACTCACATTGAGCTCCTAATATGTTTTACCTGAGGGACTAAATGATAACTCTCATAATTCCAGGTACTTTTGATCAGTTCCAGGACTCGAGTCATATTGTATCCACATTTACATATATATATATATATATATATATATATATATATATATATATATATATATTTATACGTATACTTACACTTATATGTGTGTACATCTAAGGATATGTTAACACGGTAAACATAAACCATAGATACAACAATGAAGACTTATCGGAAATTCCACTGGTAGACTCGAGATCTAACATCTACAGGTGTAAATTAGTTCACTGAAAACTAGCGAAGATTGCCATCAAGAAATGTATGGAAAAGCCGGTTCAAACCCCAAATAGATTGGCTTTAAGAAGGATTTACATATTTAGAAGATTTTTAAATTAACTTATATGGAAAAGCCGAAAACCCGTTAAAATCCCTTCTAAATCTCGTCGATATCGCGCAGTCTCCCGCCGACTCTTCACATTCTCACGGAAGTCCGTTTTAAACTCGTCGATCGCCTGTTTCAGTCAGAGAGATATCGCGCAGGACTCTCGCCGATTGCCCTCCGCCTTCCCACAAGATCCCCGGAAGCTTCTTCCCGAAGGTCTCTCGCCGAATCGTGAAAACTTCCGCCGATATCTTGTCTCCCGATCTCGCCGATTCTTCCTTCCAGGAATTTCTCCACGTGCACTCATCGGGTGTCCATTATCTTCAACCAACTAACTCCCGTCTACGCTTTTGGGTAACCACATCCTCACCCTTGCTTGGACTTTATTACTAGTGTCGCTTCCATTTGATTTTTGATTAAGCGTAGAGTAGGGCTTCTCTCCCTAGATTTGCTATGGCTCCAAGGACAACCGCTGGGCTGGTCACTGGATGCGAGCTGGTTCACACAGGGTTCTCTCATGCCTCAGATGAATTCAGGAACATCATCCTTATGCTTGAGGAGGCTGGACTCTCATTCGTACTAGAGCATCCCTGTAAAATCCTGGACAAGGAAGTGCTGGAGTTCTTTGCAACCGCAAAACTCCGGAATGACGACTCTCTTATCAAAAGCAAGGTTGTCGGGGCAAAGATCAAGATGTCTGCCAGCAAGCTGACCCACTACTTGCAGCTCACTAGCTCGGAGCACGAGGATTATCTTGAGGAAGAAGACAAAACCAGGATCCTATTATTCTGTGGTCTCGCTCGAGGAACTCGGTCGATAAAGCGAAAGGATATGAATGAAGAAGGGAAACTTCTGTCAGACATTGTTGGGAAGGTACTCATATGCAAGCCGGGCTCTCACGACCACATCTCTGCGGACATGTTCAAGATCCTGGTGGCAATTGTCTGCAGGAAAAGATTCAACTGGGGGGCATTGCTTTTTGAGAGGATAAAGGACACCCTTAGATCTCCGATCTTTGGCCGAATCATCAGTCTATATCTCAATCAGTTGAATGGAGATAAGTATGATATGAGTAAAGGTGTTCCTCTACATTACTTAAAGAAAATGGACTCGAGTGTTTTTGACAGATAGGAGAGGCGAATTGGGCAGGCTGCCGTGGTAGAACAACAGGACGCATCTCCAGCCGAGGACGACACTGTCGCTGATTCCGTAGTAATCCCCAGTGAAATTCCTGATGCTTTGACTGCAGGACTTGAGGGGGAGCCTCTACCCACTGATGCTAATATCATACCTGACATCTCCCAAATAGCCAGAGATGTAGTGGCGGATATACAAGAAGAAAGCGATGCTGTGGAGGAAACTGCTGACGAACGGTTGGAAGATGATGCTGATGAGAATGATCTCATGGATGATGAAGGTGAGGAAGAAGGCAATGAGGGACAGGAAGCGTTGGAGACTCAGGATATCACTGAAGCTCCATCTGACAAGCACGCTCCTGAGATCACTCCTGAGATCATTGGTGCAACAGTGGAGGGGGAGTCTGAGAAATCTACAGAGGCCGCAAGCATTCCCCCCTTAGAGACTGTGCTCGTGTCCAGCTCTACAGGTGCATCAGCTGAACCGCAAGGCCAAGAAGTGCCTCCGGATCTTCCACTACGAGATAATCTAGCCACTCACACCGTGAATGTCATTCAGGGTATAGTGGATGAGCTTAAAGCCTCTTTTGAGAAAGCTCAGGATAAAATGTTAAAAAGAATCAAGAAATCGGAGAATCTCATGCTCAAGAACATGGTGGAGATCAATCACAAACTAGACGTGATGGAAAAGAAGTTTGAAGATAAGTATACAGCGGCCGGCCAAGCTGTCATTCTTCTTATGGACGGATTGAAAAAGAACACCGATACTCTCTCTGTAGTAAATCAGAATGCTCATGTCGTAGCAAACAACATTCAAAAGTTTGATGGCAATATGGTAACTCTCAACACCAATCAACAAGCCTTGGTCACTGAATTCTCCAGGACTACAAAGCATATTGATGACTCACTGCACTCCTATGCAAATTCCATCGCAGTCGAAGCCAAAAAGGGGGAGAAAGAATATATAGCTAAGATGGCTGAGCTTCGGGAAGTCATGATCAACAACTTTGAACAGTCAAACAAATATGTCTATGACAGTTGCTGGTGGATGCACCAACAAGCGTTAGGCGTTAATATCCCTGAAAATCCCCAGGGTGCTCCTGCTCCTGAAGATTATACTGTAGTTGATGAGGGCGCCAGTGTTGAAGAAGTTCCTGTAAGTGAAGCTGATGTTCATAGGGCTGCTAGGGCCTCCTCCAAGACAAAACTGATGGCAATATTTGATCAAGGAGCCCTAGCAAAAGCCAGGGACAAGAGGAAATCGCAAGAAGGGACATCAAAGGAAATACAAGTTGAAAAGAGAATCAGACTGAAGGAGAAGGAAGTAAGAAACGAAAAGTGGAGCCCAGTATCCAAGAGTATCATATTGGACACATTCTGGCTACAGGAAAAAGGGGAAATCAATCGAAACGATGTATACAGCCAGTATGAGTGGGAGATGCACAAGACGTATGTAGCGAAACGAAACGTCTTCTTCAGGACCAATACTGCGGTAGATAAAGCTCCTCCTCCCAGATATTATCCGAAGCCCAAAGAGTATTTGGAGAGGCAAAGAAAGAAGTATTTGGCTCAAAAACTCAAGGATGACTTAGCCAAAGAAAATTAGTAAAAAATTTATAGCCTGTCATTCTCTCTTAAGAACAATTAATGTTTATTATTAGTATATGAACATTCCTGAGATTATATATATATGTATTTGAATTTATGAATGACTCAAGTCTTGATCTGTTTGCCTATATTCTCTTGTGCTGCATATTTAAATTCTGAATGCTGTTTATATTATCTGGTTGGTGTTATTCATCTTAGCTAGTAGGATTTTGGCTTCGTCAAATATGGGGAGATTGTTGGGTATTGTATCCACAATTACCTGGATTTGAGGAAGCCACCTGTCAAGCTAAGATGAATTCACAATGTATTTGATGAAACCTCTTAAGTTGTGCTTGCAGTTATTCCATGCTAAGTGCACACCAATGTCAGGGTGCAGTAGGTCAATATACACGGGTCTGCACGACGTAATCCCTCGTTGAGCAGATCAGTGTGTTGGTCTACGTGTACTCTCTCTATTGGAGTGCACTTACTTTCAAGTACAGGGCTGTAACTATGCAAGAGCAGACAAGGAGCAAGGACGGGTCAAGGAGCAGCTCTTGGGTGGAAAGACGAAAAATCATCTAAGTATAATTCGGGGAGAATCACCAAGTGATTCTCGCCGAATCGGCGAGAATCACTAGTGATTCTCGCCGAATCGTCGAGAATCATTAGTGATTCTCGCCGACTCTATCCGGCTACCTCAAACGGTGCCAAGTAAGATTCGGCGAGAATCACTAGTGATTCTCGCCGAACCCATCGTTGAGCAGATCATGGCCAAGTAATATTCGTCGAGAATCAACAAGTGATTCGGCGAGAATCATCAAGTGATTCGGCAAGAATCACTAGTGATTCTCGACGAATCGTCGAGAATCACCTTCGATTCTCGCCGATTTTGACTTGGCAATTTTTCTGGAAACAGCTGGACCTGATTCTGCCGCTGGCACAGTGTTGAACCGGAACTAGGGTTTCCTTCAGGTGGGACCCACAACGGTCATTTAGGAGTATACTTGTGTATAAATACACGCGTATTTTTGAACAGTAAAGCAGACGAGAAAAAGAAGAAAACACGGGCCGCGACGTAACCTAGATCGCGATTTCCGCCGCCGCCGCCATCGCCGCTCGAGAGAGTTGATTGCCGGTCTTGATCGTGGTTTCTTCCAGATCTCCGGTCGATAGAATCTTAGCCAAGCTTAGCGTCTCACGTGTCTAACCGGAGATCTCTTGTCTCTTGATTTGTTGATCGGGAAAACCTTCCCTGTCCGAATCGATCGAGACGACTGATCGTAGTTTGACCGTTGGTAGACCTAGCTAGCTTCGCTACGAAGTTTGGATCTCCAAAGTACAGCAGCTGCACATCGTCGTCGCCGCCGATCCCGTGAACCTAGCCGCCGCCCATCTTGCCGCCGCCGGTTCCGGGGAGATCCTCTCCAAGAGAGATCTAGGGTTGTGGACTCTTTGTGGACTTTAAGAACACGTCGTCAACGAAGAGGGACACCTTAGTCTCCAAACGTAGTTTGTATCTTTTATACATTCTAGTTTTACTTTTGTTGTAAAGGAACGTAGGTTCCTTGCTGTAAGGGTTGGGTGCAACCCGTGTTGTGGGAGTGTTGACTCCTACGTGTGGAAGGGTTCCTTCCGATAGTGCAAGGATTGGATTTCAATCCTGTTGGTGAAGAGACCGAGTCTTCCCTTGTTGGGAGATAGGTCGAAGGGGGAAAGTGGATGTACCCAAATCGGGGAACCACTATAAATAGCTTGTGTATTCTGTGTGCTGTGCTGTTTATTTTTATTGTGCAGGTATAATTATAAATTCCACAAAAACGCTGCACGTCACCTATTCCCCCCCCCCCATAGGTGAAGATAGTTGACACTAGGTGGACTTTCACTAAGAACAACTTTCCCATGTGTAAAGAGAGAATCAAATTTTTCATGGAAGCTGTGGATCCGAGGATCTTCATGATAGTTGAAGGAGGTCCTTATATTCCCATGATAATCTCCACAATAGATCCAACTAAAAAGGTACCAAAGAAATTAATGGATCTAGGCAAAGACGAGATAACACTTGTATCTTTAGATAAAAAGTCCAAGAATATAATAGCAAATACAGTCGATGACTCCATGCTACAAAACCTGATCCACTGTCAGTCTGCAAAGGAGATGTGGTAGTCTCTAGTTACCTTGATGGAAGGTACAGAATAATTGAGGGATGATAGAAGATCCCTTCTAAATAAAAAGTATGAAGCCTTCCGACAAGGAAACATGGACACCATTGGTTACACATTTGAGAATTTCTTCAAGATAGTGAATGGCCTAAGGGTTCATGGCAGAGTCTTCACAAACGGGGAATGGAATGACAAGTTCTTGATATCCCTAACTAAGGAATGGGATAACAAGGTCTGTGTCATCATGGAGTTTGGAAAACTAGCCGAGACAGACCCACAGAATCTCTTCGGGAAGCTTATGTCATATGAGCTTCAACTCAATACCAGAAAAACTAAAGAAGAGAAGAGCAGGTCTGCATTCAAAGAGAAATCTGTTGCTTTAAAGGCAGAAACCTCAAGGAAGTCAAAGGCTGTTCTTCCTGCTCCCGCACAAGAAGTGAGTGAAGAAGAAACTTCAGAGCCAAGTACCTCATGATCTGAGCTATCTGAAGGAGAGTTCTCACTACTCTCACGTCAGTTCAAGAAATTCTTGAACAAGAAGAAGCACTGGAAATACAAGGATGCCTCTTATAGAAGATCACTACGTGATGGTGATCGTCAAAGAAAAGGCTCAAGTAGCCTCGACATGTGTACTCCTAAACAGAATAAACACATTTCTACTGACATCATTTGCTACTGCGGTAATAAGCCAGGACACGTCATTGCTGACTGCCCCCATAAGAAGAAGGAGGGTGGAAGAAGAGAGGAAAAGAAGTCCTCGTACAACAAGAAGAGGACAGAGAAGAGCCTAATAGCCAAAAAGGGCAAGACTCTTAGTGACTCCGACTCATTAGAGTCGAGTGAAGAAGAAGAAGCCTATTATGGGCTCATGGCTCAGACAGATGATGAACAAGAGCCCCAATTAACTTGGAAGGTAAACTCCCACACTCCTCTTTCAGAATCTGAAGCTTCCGAGCATGATCGTGAGGACAGATCTTCTGACGATGAGTCTGAACTCATGGCCCAGTACAAGGAGTCGATCATGGCTTACGACAAATGTCGCCGAGTCGTGAAAACTCAAGCTAAAGAGATAAAGTCTCTAAAAGCTAAAGAAAGCATCTTGAGAGAAGAAGTCGCTAAGACTGACTCACTCAAAGAGAACTTCAATAATGCTATTGAATAATATAACCAAGCTCTTGAGCACCTTGACCTAAAAGAGAAAATCATCAAAGAGTTGGAAGAACAACTCGCTACTTAGAGGAAACTTGTTGAAAGTTTCTCGAAGCCTAAGACTGTTCTTCCATTCATTGCTGAATTCTCAGCGAAGGCCAAGGGTGCTAGGCTAGGCCATGAAGAAGCTCCTAGCAAATCTTCTAGGAGAAATAAGCCTCAATGGAAGAATAAGGCCACCAAGAAGGCCTTGGCCAAAGAGAAGGGGAAAGCCCCTCAAGATCAGACCTCTTTCAGAAAGGTCATATTTCCTTCAAATGAGTTTGATCTTGGCTCATCCTATAGACACTTTGCTAGGCCTACCTATGTAGAGCCAAAGTCCCGTTATCAAGGATGGACTTGCCCCAAAAACTTTGGTGAAAGTGTCTTTAAGGCACCTTATGAAGATGTGATTTTTCAGAGCTATGACCTTTTCAATCATGGTCATAACTTCAAGAAATCACCAAAGGCAAAGACCGTTGTGGAAAAGCCAATAAAGGAGAAGAAATCATGTGATTGCCATCATCATGAAACTTCTTCTTCCAAGAATGCTGCCCCTGCCAGACCACAACTTCAAAAGGTCAAGCAGGAGAACATAAGGCAAAGATACAACATATTTGACTGTTAGTGCTGTGGCAAAATTGGTCACTTTGCCATCGATTGCTGGTTTAATCCTAGAAATGCTGCAACCCCTCATGTTGGCAATATGAGAAAGGCCACTCCTAATGCTAATATTCGTAGGGGGAGTGTTCTAACCCGAAACCAAGGACCGAAACATATTTGGGTTCCTAAGGCAAACTGATTGTGATTGCAGGTATGTCCAAAGGCCACCAAAACGCAAATCTGGTATTTGGACAGTGTACGCTCTCGGCATATGACCGGGACTAGAAGCCTACTTCAGAACTTCTCCCCAGTCTTGAATGGACCGAAGGTTATCTTTGGAGGTTCAGACCGTGGAATCACTAAAGGCTATGGTATGATTACTAACGGTAGTGTATCTTTTTCAGATGTAGCTTATGTTGAAGGATTAGAACACAATCTTATAAGCATAAGCCAACTCTGCGATAAAGGATACATAGTTGAGTTTCACGCTGATAAGTGCTTGATAAAATATGTTGACAATATGGAAACGATTCTATCCGACACTCAAAGCAGAAATATATTTTGTTTGAATTTCATTTGTATAGACTCTTCTACACCAGTGTGCTTTTTAGCAAAAGATAGTGCATCTCTTGTTGACCAATGACACAAGAGACTAGCACATATTAATTCCAAAACTATTAATAAATTATTTTCAATGAACTTAGTACGTGATGCTCCAAATGTCAAGTACGTCAAAGATAGACCTTGTCATGCATGTGTAAAAGGCAAGCAAACAATGGCTACCTTTAAAAGCGTTATTGACAAGGATTCTAATAGATGTCTTCATCTGATTCATATGGACTTGTTTGGTCCACTACAAATTAGAAGTTTGGGAGATATGGATTATACGTTAGTAATTGTTAATGATTACTCGCGCTTTGTGTGGGTGTTCTTTCTAAAACACAAGTCAGATACCTTCGACATCGTTACTAATTTTGTCAGGCAAGTCCATAATGAATACAACTGCTCCATAGTCAAAATCAAAAGTGACAATGGAACAAAGTTCAAGTATGGGGCCATGACAGAATTTTGTGAAAGCTTGGGTATCTTTCATGAGTTTTCGTCTCCTCGTACTCCACAACAGAATGGAGTGGCCGAGAAAAGGAATAGGATACTCATAGAGGCCTGCAGGACCATGTTGAGTGATGCCTTACTACCGGAATACTTCTGGGCTGAAGCCGTCAACACTGCGTGCCACGTGCAAAATCGAGCACTCATAAACAAAAACAACGAAAAAATACCTTATGAGCTTCTAAAGGGCAGGAAACCAACTGTCTCATATTTTAGAATTTTTGGTTGTAAATGCTTCGTGCTTAATAATAGTAAGTATCATACTGTCAAGTTTAGCAAAAAGAGTTTTGAAGGTATTTTTGTAGGATATAGTAGCCAGAGTAAGGCATACAAGATATTTAATAGAAAAACCCTGGTCGTAGAAGAATCAATACATATTGTTTTTGATGAGACGAGCTTGCTGCAAAGCAACTCCTCTAGTGTGCTTACTGAAGATGCAGGTACAAAGTTGAAAGAACTCAGCTTGGATGAACCATCTGAAGATAAAGGTGAAAAGTTCATCAAGATCACCACTCCAATCCCTATTGGAGAGGTTGATGATCCAGATGAAGAGATCGTGCAAGATGATGAAGTCACTCCTGTGATTGAGGAGAATCCAAATGCAAGGACTCTAGAGCTCAGACATCTGAAGGATCACCCCATGGACCAGATCATAGGAGATCCCCGGGATGGTGTCAAAACTCGTAGAGGTACAACTAAAGAAAATTTATATCTAAGTTTTCTCTCACAGGTTGAACCAAAGAAGTTTGAGGAAGCGAACTCAGACGCATCGTGGATAGTGGCGATGGAAGAAGAACTAAATCAGTTCAAGCGCTGCTGTATGGAAACTTGTTCCAAGACCTAAGGGTAAGAATGTAATTGGCATAAAGTGGGTCTACAAGAACAAGATGGACGAAGATGGAACGATCATAAAGAACAAGGCCAGACTCGTCGCTAAAGGCTATCGTCAAGAAGAAGGAATCAACTTCGACCAAACATACACCCCAGTGGCAAGACTGGAGGCCATCAAGTTATTCCTAGCATATGCCGCACTCAAAGGCTTCACCGTCTATCAAATGGAAGTGACGTCTGCCTTCCTTAATGGTGACATAAAGGAAGAGGTGTATGTGGAACAACCTCCTGGTTTCGTTGATTCTAACTTTCCTGATCATGTTTATTTTTTGCATAAAGCTTTATATGGTCTGAAACAAGCTCCTCGAGCTACGGTATGAGACGCTATCTAGCTTTCTACTTGAGAATAAATTCACAAGAGGAAAGATAGACAAGACATTATTTCTTAGGGAAATAAAAGGCAAGATTTTGCTAGTGCAAATCTATGTCGACGACATTATTTTTGGTTCTACTGATGACAACCTCTGCAAGAAGTTTTTAAAACTTATGCAAGAGAAGTTTGAAATGAGCAGTGTGGGCGAGCTGAAGTATTTCTTAGGGCTTCAGGTGAAACAATCTGAAGATGGAATTTTCATTTCGCAGACCAAGTTCATCAAAGAGCTAATTAAGAAATTCGGAATGGAGAACGCAACCTCGATGAGGACTCCAATGGGTTCAACAATGTCTCTGGACAAGGATGAAAAAGGGAAACCTTTTGATGAAACTAAGTACAAAAGCATAATTGGATCCTTGCTCTACCTTACTTCCAGTAGATCTGACATAATGTTTTCAACATGTGTATGTGCTAGATTTCATGTGAAATCTAAGGAATCTCACTATGCTGTTGTAAATCGGATTTTGAGATATCTTAAAGGCACGCCAAATCTTGGCTTATGGTACCCAAGAAGTAATGATAGCGAACTAATAGGTTTTTCAGATGCAGATTTTGCAGGGAGCAAAGACGATAAGAAAAGCACTTCTGGGACTTGCCAATTCCTAGGAAGAAGGCTTATCTCCTGGAGTAGCAAGTAGCAGAACTATGTAGTAATCTCAACAGCTGAGTCAGAGTACATCTCTGCAGGTAGTTTCTGTGCACAGCTACTATGGATAAAGAATCAATTTGAAGATTATAACATGAAGTTCAAGAAGATTCTGTTGTTTTGAGACTCTTCCTGTGCAATTGCAATAGCCAACAACCCAGTCTCGCAAAGCCGGACAAAGCATATAGAGCTGAGGTATCACTTCATCCAGGAGCATGTGGAGCACGGGGACATAGATCTCCAATATGTCACTACAAACAGGCAGATTGCAGACATTTTCACGACGTCGCTGGATGAGACCAAGTTCTCGTTCTTCAAAATAGAACTTGTAATGCTCAACATAGAAGGTTAGAGAAGATGGACCCCCAAGAAGGCTCAGAGATCAAGAGTCGGTCAAAAGTTGGAATTTCACAAATTTCTAACTTGTTGACTCGAGTAAGCAGTAAAGTACACGAGTAGTTCAAAATGACCTACTCGAGTGGTAAGATTGACCTACTCGAGTAGTCAAATCACCTACACGAGTAGTAAAACTTCACTCAAGTACCTTAGTAAACTACTCGAGTACATCCGCACAACTACTCGAGTACATCAGCTCAACTACTCGAGTACTTCAACCCAACTACTCGAGTACTTCCAGCCTATCAACTCGAGTATCTCAAATACTTCACTCGAGTAATATCAAGTATCTTGAGTATGTGACCTCAACTTTTTATTCCTTGATTCAAATTTTCTTATTCGCAACCCAGGGCTTATGCCGCCACTTCTAAGGTATGATTCCATCATTTCTATTTTCATTAGCCATTAACCTAGGGTTATATAAATCAAAATTCCATAATCCTTCTACAAGAAATCATTTCCACTCTCGTGTAAGCCACTGTCTCTTCGCCTTCCGTCAAAAGTTGCAGAGTTGCGTCTTCTTCCTCCCTATCGCAGTTCTTCTAGGCGTTTCTGAATCATGGCCACCGCTTCCAAAATCAGCGTTGGTTCCGTATTGGATGTCGTTTGGATTGCCGAGCTCTCCGATGATTTTCATAATCTTATGATCCTCCTCGACACCGCCGAACTCACCTTCATTCTACAAGAACCCTGCAAGATTCTCTTTCTAGATGTTGCCAAATTCTTCAGAAATGTCAAGGTTAAGAGACATGGAGCCGTTCTCAAATCGAAAGTCAGAGGTATCACTGTCAAGCTCACCAAGACCTCTGTTTCTCAACTTCTTCAACTGCCGATTATAGATGAAGAAGATGACCTAGGCCTTGATGAGTCTGACAGAACATGTATGTTCTGTGGTATTTCTCCTGATGAACAATATATCAAACGCTCTCAAATGAATCCACAAGGGAAATTACTTGTGGATATAATAGGGAAGGTCCTCCTATATAAAACCAACTCTATAAGAGATATCTCTCTTTCCTTCTTTGAAATAATGCAAGCTATAGTCTGTAGGAAGAAATTCGAATTTGGTTTGATGATATTAGATAAAATCAGAGACAGCAGCAAAGCTCCAAACTATGACAGGATTATCTCACTTATCCTCCATGAACTCAATCCAGAAGTGTTCAACTTCTCAAAAGGGACTGTTCTTCATCACATGAAGAAAGTTTCCATCTCCTCCATTCAAAGATGGGAAGTGAAATTGCAAAATCCCACTCAGGCTGCCAAAGCTCCAGAGGTTCCAGTCACAGAGGACAGGACTCCATCTCCCTCTCCACATCAGATTGCCAGCTCCTCTGGTGCATCTATTGAGGGGGAGCCTACTCCTTCCGTCCCAGCAAGGATTCCTACACCTCCAGCAGTAACTCCACCACCTCAAACTCCATAAGAAACACCATCTGAATAGCAACTTCAAGAAGACCTACTCTCCTCAGAAGCTACAATCAGTGACATGATTGAAGAGCTAGCAGCAGATTTACCTCCTCCTCCTCCACTTTCTCCAAAGGAGACCACCACTGAAATACCACCAGAATCCACTCCAGTCAAATCTCCAGTACATATTCCTTCTCCAGCCAAGTCTCTTGCTGCAAACCAAGAGCAAGCTGAAACCATTTTCATCTCAGATGAGCAATCCCCTGAGCAAGTTGAAGCTCCTTTAAGGAATTTGGACTTCACCATCCCCACAGTCACTGATGAAGGGGATGCCCTGATTCACACTACTAGAGCACAAAGCTCAGTCTCCATTGCAGAAATTGCTCCATGGGTTGCTCCTCCTCCTACAGTTCCCTCTACTAGTGCTCCTCCAACTGCTGCTGCTTCCTCCAATAACTTGATGAATCTGTTTGTGCTTATGCTTCAAGGGAAAAGAACCTACATTGATGCTTCTCTTAAAGCTGTTACTGATAAAGTCACTGCTCTAGAGACTGAGATGAGCAGGGGATTTGCTGAAATTCAGCACAATACTGATCAACTAAGACACCTCTTCCAACTTGGTGGAAAAGATCTAGATCGCACTATTACTAGTGTTGGTCAAGTTATGGAGCAAGGTGTGACTCTTGCTAACAATCAGATTGAAATGGATAAAAGAGCTGAAACTATAAAAATGAAGATCTGTGAAGAAGTTGACACATTCAAAGAAGATGCCATCAGTAAGCTGACTATAGAAGTCAGAAAGGGGGAGAGTTTGGTGAAAGAATATTTAGAAAAATCAAATGCCCTCCAGCAAGAGCTTTGGGAAGCCAAAATGAAAGAGATCTATGATGATGTCTTAGCACAAATTAAGAGTGTCAAATTCCATACATATGACACTGCTGTCTGTATGCACAATCAAATTCTTCCTGAGTTTGCTGCTGATCCAAATATCATTCCTCATCATCTCAACCCTCTAGTTGTTGCTGCTCCTGCTCCTCCTCAACAACCTACCTTCTCTCCAAGACCTGAAGGCCAAGAAGGCCCTCCTCCAGATTCTTATGCCCAACTTTGGGAGAATGACCCTGCAGATATTTTCTCCAAGCTCCTCCTGAGATCTAGACCTCTAAGAAGAAAAGAAAATATGGTGATGGTGCCTCTGCCAGCAGATCTATCCATGTTACATATTCAAAAAAGAGAAAAGCTCCAGAATTTGCAGAGATCTGGTCTCCTACCTCTAAGTCCCTCATTTTGGATACTCTCAAACTTGTTTTGGACTTCCATGAAAGCAGGAATATTCATTACAGTTCCTAGGAATGGGAACTATATGAGAAGTCTATGACTAAGAGGAGACTGTATGACAGAGAATTTGGGAGGAACAACCCTGCTGCTCCTCCAAGACCTCCTAAATACTACCCCAAGCCATACAACTATCAGAGGAGACAACAAGAGAAGCAAGACAGGCAGCACCACCAAGTCTAAGCCTCAAGGACATATGAGATTGTG
Organism: Platanthera guangdongensis; assembly: GCA_039583875.1. Taxonomy (NCBI): domain Eukaryota; kingdom Viridiplantae; phylum Streptophyta; class Magnoliopsida; order Asparagales; family Orchidaceae; genus Platanthera; species Platanthera guangdongensis. The sequence goes on along the minus strand of CM077147.1, from coordinate 150,580,079 downwards.
GAAATGATCTTTTGTAGAAATGATACTTTTGAAATCACATTTATATAATTCTAAGTTTTTGATCATATAATCTTGTTTCTAGTCTTATGCTTGCTTACACTGATTTATCTATTTAGCACTTTTCACGTCTATAATTCACCTTAGTGTAAGGGGTTCTGACTTCTAAAAATAAGGGGAGCTTGTTGGGTATTGTATCCATATTAACCCAGATTTGATGAAGTCACCATTGAACTAAGATGAATTAAGTTGTATTTGATGCTTTGGTTGAGTTATGTGTTTGCAGGATTCTAATACCAAGTGTAGAACAATGTCAGTCTACAATGGGTCACCAAACACAGGACCATACAATGTAATCCCTCATTGTGTGATCCAAGGTGTTGACTCATGTGTAACCTCTCTATTGGGATACACTTCTTATTCAAGCACCAGGACTGATTGGAAAAGATTTGATGCTGGTTTCACCAAAGAAGAAGAGATTTCTATTAAGAGAATTTACTAAGTACTTTACTCGAGTTGATCAATTCCTACTCGAGTGAGTTGCTTAGTTAATACTCGAGCAAAAATCCTAATACTCGAGTAAGGAAGTTAAATCTTGGGTAGTCAATTTATAGCTCCCATGTAGCTAAGACAACTGCTCGAGTAAATTCCTTCGCTCTCTCAGGTTAACAAAATTTCTTCTCTAAATATCTTCTAAGTAAAATACTCGAGTAGACATATAGATACTCGAGCATTTTAAACCTTCTGTCTCGAGTTACAGAAATCTGTGTCACGTGTAATTTCTATTTACTCGAGTAGCTTAGTCATGTACTCGAGTAGTTCATCTACTACTCGAGTAGTCCAGAGTTTATACTCGAGTAACCAGAATTTCTTCCCTCAGAATTTCTCCAAGTCAATTAATCGAGTAGCCAGTTCCATATACTTGAGTAGTTCTTATTCACTCGAGTAGTTCAACGTTACTACTCGAGTAGCCCAGAATTCTATTCCAGAAGATATTCTAAGTCCATGACTCATGTAGTTCCTCTATCTCTCGAGTAGTTCATCTTTTATTACTCGAGTAGTATTTCTTGTACACGAGTAGTCTAACTCCACTTCCCGTGTAATTGCTTAAGCACTCGAGTAAGTCATTTTGGTACTCGAGTAGCTGGTTATCATTTCCAATTTCTTCTTCAAGTATATACTCGAGTAGTTATCTTCAGCTTACTCGAGTAGTTTTCTATAGTACTCGAGTAGTTATCTTCAGCTCACTCGAGTAGTCATATAAAGTACTCGAGTAGTCATTTCTTCACTCGAGTATGTCACTCCACTCTTTTTCAGAAAAATTTCGTTAAGTCCAGATTTGACTGATTTCTTAATGATCTGTGATATGATTGGTCCACGTGTACCTCATTAAGATATAATCATGACAGTTATCGCAAATCCTATATAAGGTCTTGTCAAACTGACAAACCCTAAGAATAATTTTTGCAGCCGATTATCTTTCTAAGTTCTCTGAATTTCTCTCTCTCCAAGAAGCGAAAGTTGCCGACGCCGATCTTCATCGTTTACATCCGGCTAGGGTTTTCATTTTCAGAGGATTCAGATCAAGAAGTCTTACAGATCCAGATCACCGCTTAATTCCTGATTCTCTATCCGATCGTGTGAGGCCAAGGAAATCCAAATCTGTTTTTGCCGAAAATTTTCTTCATCTCTCTAATAAAGCCGCAAAGTCTAAAAGAAGAAGATCCAGGCCACTTGTTTGCAGATCTGATAAAGATTCACTGTTTGTATTTTTACATTCGTTCTATTTCATTCTTGTAGGAGAATTTTCTCCGAGTTATAGGAGCCTTTGTCTCTGAGATTGTAGGAAGTTTTACCTTCCGAGTGTAGATCCGTTTTGTGGATTTAGATTGTAGGAACTTTGTTCTGAGGCGTAGGATTGGTTTTTCAATCCGAGATAGCGGAGTAGCCGAGTCTATTTTATTGCTAGATCAGTGAGGGAAAGTGGATGTACCCAAGGTTGGGGAACCACTATAAATCTTGCTTCGTCTGTGATTGATTGGTAGATAGTTCTGTGCATAGTTCTTAAATTTTTATTCTGCAAAAGACGCACATCTCACCTATTCACCCCCTCTAGGTGATTTAGGTATGCAACTAAACACTTTAAACCTCTGTTGTCATGCCTCCTTCTGTTATTGGGGCCAGGCTCCACCACACCCTCAGTGGGTCTCTTACCACTTCCCAAGTGGTCTGCCTCTAGCCTCTTCGCCATGTCAAATATCTCTACTAAGCTAGATTATGCTATAAATAAAAGGGCTTGCCTCAGGGGTAAGACTTTATAGACCCTTTTAGAATATCCTATGTCGTCCGACTCATAGGAGTCAGCAAATCTAGCCAAATGCTAAAACTCCCACTGGTACTCCGTCACTGACTTGGATACCTGCTTTAGCTGCAGGAACCTTTCTTCAAGTTCATCTCGAGTTGTCGAAGGGATAAAGTGCTCTAAGAAAGCTTTAGAAAACTCGCTCCAACTAATATCCGTGTAGAATCCTCCTTGGAAGGTGGAGCCCATGAGAGACTTCAACCACCTTTTTGCATGCAGCTCCAGAAGTGTCACTACCAGGGTCACAACCATATTGTTCGGACATCTAATTCCCGCCAACAGTTCTTGCACGGTGTCGAGCCAATCCACTATATGCACTACCGAATCCGTCCCAAGGTAGGGAGGAGGGGAGAGAGCTTGGAAGGTGCTCAACCAATTAGAGCCCGGTGCTTGTTGTTGTACAGGGGCTTGTTGGGACCTAAAGGCATCCAAGATAGTTGTGAGCGTCTGTCCTAGCTCTGATTGTTGAAACTGTGTGGGTACGGATGGGGTGGGAGTTCCCCCCACTGGCTCAATGTATACTAGGATCTACACGTAAGGTACAAACCTAAGGTCAGGTTGGCTAATCGTAGGGTGAAAATTGGACATACTTAGTGTAACGCCCCAAAACGCGGAAATGATTTGGTAGCGTCTTAAGGAAATTCTGGGTCCTGTTAAGGGTCACACATCCTTGGACATGGGTGTGTCTGTGGCCGTGTCCTGATATGAGTTCGATGATTTTCCGTGTGGTCGACGAAATGCATTCAACGATCCTTGGGGGAGGTCGGGTACTCGGCCTTAGACACGGGCGTGTCAATGGCCGTGTCCTGCTCTGTGTTAGCCGGGCTATGTCAGTGAGGAACACGACCTGGAACACGGGCATGTACTAGGCGACAAGGGCATGTCAAATGTTGACACAGGCATGTCTAAGCTCGTGTCCTGGTTGGGACGCAACGGTTTCTTGTGTTGCTTGAGGGACATGTCCCGTGACACCGACGTGTCATAGGCTGACACGAGCGTATCATAGGCTGATACAGGCATGTCAAGCAGTACACGAGCGTGTCTGAGCCCGTATCCTCTTCTGTGTTCGACGATCGTGTTCAGATCGTGAGACAAGACCTATGACACGAGAGTGTTACAGGCCGTGTTTGGCCCAGGACGTTGACTTTAAGTGCGAATCGTGGCCGTTCATTTCCTTCAAATGGGATCCAACGGCCCAGAGGCCTCCCTGCTGTTATAAGGCCGGGAGTTGAGGGCTAAACCCTCATTTTCTCTTAGGTTTTCTATTTCTAATGTGTTAGAGAGAGGGGAGAGGAAGGAAGAAGGAGAAGAAGAGATCCTGCCGCCGGTGGAGCTTTAGAGCTCCAAATCGCGTGCCGAGTCCTGATCCGTGGAGGCGAGGCCGTTGCGGTGCTTTTCAACGGGCTAGTTTTCCATGGCGCCAAAGCAAACCCCTAGGGTAATGATCCTTTTCTTGGACATGTGAAGTCCTATTCCTTTCTGCATAGGAATCTTGCTTTCGCGAGTATGCGGTGAGTGTGAGGTGTTCCTTCGGGTGGATATGAATAGTCCACCTAATTTTGTATGTAGAGTCCGAAATCGAAGTACAAACATAGACATGATGTGTGAAGCCTACCCGGACAAGTTGGTCTGGATCAGTGATGTTTCATTATGCATGAATAGCCGGAGAAGACTCCGTGTCGATGGTTGTTTTCGGGTTTTCCGCGTGGTAGATTGCAACAAGGAGTCTTGGGGATTAAATCCAAGGTGTACCCGGAAATCTGAGCAGAAGCAAAGTTCTGTCGTTTTGATCGACATGGAGCTAACCGTGTACAAAACCGGGTTATGTATTATTGTTTGCTCAATTTGGGACTCGGGGAAGCTTAACCCGCGCTTATGGCTTAATTTGTCGTGGCGGTGTGTGCAACGGGTTGAGTGGAACCGTACCCGCTCCAAGTGTTTCGGTTAAAGCGAACTAAGGTACAAGGGAGTTGCCATTGGCTTGGAGGGCGAGTCTTAGGCTTCAGCCATAAAGACTAAATTGCTCATTAGGTTTGTCGTCCTGAGGGTAGTGGTGAAGCCACGGAATGGACCAGATTCACCGAGAATGTACCATGAGAGCATGGGGTGTGTGGCCGTGCGTGCCTACGCTTGTGGTAAAGTGTGCTTAATTTGTATGTTCACTATCTTGTTTGGTTATACTAATAAATTGCAGGGTAGGAGCACTGCCGCCCCGATTTAGGGGTGGAGTCGTTATAATTTGGTCAGCTTTAGCTGACCATTACGTTTGTTTGCCACCGTTGTGATGGAATGTTGATTGTAGGTGTCGCGGAGCCTAGTGGCAAGTAGCAGGCTGTCACCCATGTTGCTGAGCCGTCCCTCGAAGGCCAAAAGCCAATGTTTACATTTATGCTCATGTGTGGCCGGCCCGCGTGCTGATGTTTGGAAGATATTTATTATTTAAAGTAAACTCTTGTAAGGCCATAAGGCAAACTACTTTGTGTACTTGTAGTCTTGTACGCTCATTCCTGCTATATGTTTTTTTAGTGGACATTCATGCTGTGGCTTGGGTTCTTATAACTGTTTTAAGAAGCTTCCGCTAGAATGCTCTGTGTTAGGACGTGTGTTCCATTGGCAGTATTTTGGTATTAATACGTAACTCCACTAGCTGTCCGTGGTATATGGCGTGGGGCCCCGACCGGACCTTCTGCTATATCCCATGTGACAGATGAGGATGTTACAATTTGGTATCAGACTATGGCTTCGGTCTTGCTTATTTGAATTCGTGGGCGAATTCTTTTAAGGGGTGGTGAGCACATGTATGTGCGTCATCGTTATAACATGAAAAGAACTCATGAATGTCCACCTAGGAATGATAATACACTTGTTTGAGGAACCTGAGCATTCTAATGATTGTCTTTTGGCAATTTGTGTGTCGCCTAATTGAGCATTTTTACAACTATAGGTGACTAGGAGCGGTGCGCGGCAGTCAAAATTGCAACATTTTCCGGAGAATAGTGCATGCAACGACGTGCCTGAGACCCCTCCTTCTGTTGAAACCATAAGAAGGGTAGTTGAAGCGGTGTTCGCTGTGACTAATGCCCAACATGGAAGGAATGTGCAACCCTTTGTCCCTGAGTTGGCTTCAACATCAGGTGGTGTGAAGGAGCAAATGGCATTTAGAAGTCCATCAGGTCAACAGTTGAACATATTTTTAGTGCAGGGTACACACTCAGTTGATTAATATTTACAGGTGTTTCTTATGATAAGGCGCTACCTAGGCGTTGAGTTAGAAAACGAGCAGTCTATGGTCTATAGATTTTATAACGGCCTGCGTGATGATTTACGACTACTGTTGTTAGGACCAATGTTACTTTATTTCCGAGCGTTGGTGGAGTCGGCTAGATCTTTGGAAGAAGATTTTGCAAAAGTCAACCAGACGTCAGAGTTCAGGGTACCAAACTCTGCAGGTTCGACAAAATCTGAACGCCGAAGGAGGAGGATTAAGAGATCTACAACATCTACTAGTCGAGCTCCATATACTTGCTATACTTGAGGCAAGTTAGGACACTTAGCCCGAGATTGTCGCGATGGTGCAAAAAAGACAAAGAAAGGTATGTCAGGAGTAGCTATAGGGTAGAGTGCCAGAGATCTGAAGCGAATCCAAGGGAGCAAAGACTTGGGTGTGCAGCAGACGGAGTTCAACTTGCCGAACTCCTCGAAGTCTAAGTTCCATAAGTGGAACAAGAAGGCTAGGACTTCGAGTCCAGCCCCTTCTTCTGGCGCTTCTGGGGCAACTACAGGCCGAACCCCAGGCGCATGTTACAACTGTGGAAAGCCGGGGCATTATGCCCAAGAGTGTTGGAGCGGACGTCCAAAGTCTGAGGGGAAGCCTGGAGCAACATACGAGGAAAAAGGGAAAGCGGTGGAGTCAACCGCATCCCACTATGCTCCAGCCCAGCAGAGAGTGTACAACCTTGGCCTTCAGGAGGCCATAAAGCAAACCGAAGTGGTGATAGGTATGAGTTAATTAAAAGCAGATTAGCTTTATATAGTTGTTACCTTTTGCGCATTTGCTTATGACTGCTTGTGATAGGCTTTGTTTTGATTTTCGACTATCCGGCGAGAGCGCTGTTCGATACGGGAGCTTTGCATTCCTTTTAGTCCGAAGGATTTGTATCACGCATCAGAGTACCTTATTCGATGACAATGGACAAATTGGATGTGTTGTTGCCTAATGGGTGGTCAATGCACATGGATAAAGTTTGTTGCATAAAGATACAGATTGAGATTCAAGAGTTTGACTTGCAAGCGTCGCTACTGCCGATAGTGGAGTTCGACGTGATCTTTAGTACGGACTGACTCTCGGAGCAACATGTGTACATTAATTGCAACTGTATGGTGGGTAGTTTTCTGAGTTTCCTGACGCATTCCCTGAAGATCTCCCAGAGGCCCTGCCTCAGTGAGAGATCGACTTCACCACTGAGCTAGTGCTAGCTGACAAACCTGTGTCACGCTCTCCATATCGGTTAGTACCTAAGGATATGGTGGAACTAAAGGTTCAACTTCAAGAGTTGTTTGAACATGGGTATGTGCGTCCAAGTTTATCGCCTTGGGGTGCACCGGTCCCCTTTGTTAGGAAGAAGGACGGAAGTTTACGACTTTGTATCGATTTCCGGGAGTTGAACAAGCTAACAGAGAAGAATAAGTATCTAATCCCAAGGATAGATGATCTGTTCGACCAGCTGGTGGGGTCGACTGTGTACTCGAAGTTGGATCTGAAATCCGGATACTACCAGCTGCGGATAAGGGAAAGTGATATCCCCAAGACAGCTTTCAGCACACAGTATGGACATTATGAGTTCACTGTCATGCCATTTGGGCTGAGTAATGCGCCATCCGTATTTATGGATTTGATGAACATAACGTTCAGAGATTACCTGGACCATTTCGTGATAGTCTTTATCGATGATATATTGGTCTACTCGCAGTGTGAGAATGATCATTTCAAGCATTTGCATATGGTGTAGGAGACACTGAGAAGGAATCAACTATATGCCAAATTCTCCAAATGCGAATTCTGGTTACCCTCGGTAGCATTCCTTGGTCATATAGTTAGTGGAAAAGGGATTGCGGTAAATCCAGCGAGGGTAGTTACGATACGGGAGTTGCCGGTGTTATCTACAGTGGCAGAAGTCCGGAGTTTCCTTGGGCTTGCCGGCTACTGCAGGCGCTTCGTAGAGAACTTCTTGCAGATAGCGTTACCCCTCACGACTTTGATGAGGAAAGATCAAAAGTTTGTGTGGTCGCTGGAGTGCGCGCAAGATTTCGAAGAACTGAAAAGTCGGTTGACCACGACGCCTATTCTATCCTCGCCGAGTGGGACCGAAGGATTTGAGATTTATAGTGATGCTTCGGGCAGTGACTTGGGTTGTGTTCTACTGCAGCATGGGAGTGTAATAGCTTATGGCTCGCGTCAGCTGAAGGTGTACGAGATGAATTATCCGGTCCATGACTTGGAGTTAGCGGCAGTGATATTTCCTCTGAAGCTGTGGAGGGATTACCTGTACGGTGTGAAGGTCGATATATATACCGATCGTGAGATCCTGAAGTACTTGTTGAATCAAAAGGACCTAATCATGTGGCAGCGGAGTTGGATGGAGTTACTGGGGGACTACACCTTCAAGATTCATTATGTTCCTGGGAAAGGCAAAGCGGTTGCAGATGCGTTGAGTCGCCGGGCTCCCGCGCAGGCCAACTAGTTGTAGATACATGATGAGCGTTTTGTTCATGATTTGGAGGCACTAGAGATCTCTTGTGTTGACAAGCAGACTAGTGCTGAAGCATAATTGAACTGGACTGAGATGCTGTATGACCATACTGATAGGATTCAGCAAGCTCTGGTTGGGGATAACAATATGAATCTGGTCATGGTTGAGACTTTGGATGGGTCAAATTCCCAATTTATTGTTACAGATGGACTGTTATGGAGGGACAGTTGTATGTGCGTCCCAAGTGTGGATAAACTATGGGAGGAATTGTTGCATGAGGCTCATCATACTAAGTACTCGATTTACCAGGGGAGAACAAAGATGTTTAGAGTTATCAAAAAGTTGTTTGGTGGCTAGGACTTAAAAGGGTGTAGCACTCTATGTGGCGAAGTGTCAAACGTGTGCCTTGGTGAAGGTGGAGTGCCAGAAGCCGGGAGGTTTCTTGAAGTCCTTTCCTATCCCGGAGTGGAAGTTCAACGATATTTCAATGGATTTTGTGCATGGGTTACCAAGGTCACGGAAGGGAAACGACGCCATCCGAGTGATCATAGATCGTTTGACGAAAGTTTCGCACTTCGTTCCGAATAGGAAGGATAATTTGGTGGTTAAGCTGGCAAAACTCTATATAGATAACATTGTTCGACTACAGGGTGTGTCCCGCAGCATCGTGAGTGACTGAGATGGGCGCTTCACGTCCAATGATTGGAAGTTGGTGCAACAAATGTTGGGAACCAAGCTGAGTTTCAGCACGGCCTTTCATCCACAAACAGATGGTCAGACCGAGAGGGTCAACAGGACGATGGAGGACATGCTTTGTATATGCGTCTTGGATTTCAGAAAGTGGTGAGAAGATCACCTGTTCATGGTGGAATTTGATTATAGCAATAACTACCAAGCGAGTATTCAAATGGTGCCCTTTGAAGCCCTTTACAGTATAAAATGTCACACGTCATTGTCTTGGTTGGAGACGGGTGAGTCGAAGCTGTACAAACGACAAAAGTGGAAGGCGCCACTTCATTGGTACAAACAATACAAGAACGATTGCTGATCGCTCAGGATATGCAAGCTAAATACTATAATTCCAAGCACAGGAACTTTGAGTTCGCTGTTGGCGGCTTGGTATATTTGAAAATTAAGCCGATCAAGGTCGTCTCTCGGGTACGATGCCTGATGAAGCTGAGTCTGAGCTACCATGGACCGTTTGAGATTCTAGAGCGAATGGTTGAAGCGGCTTATTGACTGAAGTTATCAGTGGAATTGAGTGGTCTACATGACATATTCTACATATTGGTGTTATGGAAGGCATTGCAAGAGCCTTCGCAAGTGTTTGCGGTTGATCAGGTACCAGTTGATAATAGGTTGACGATGAAGGTCAAGCCCGTTCGTACAGAGGACTTTGAAGTCAAGCGACTTCGTAACAAAGACTTTAGGATGGTAAAAGTCCGTTCGGACAACTACAGTCGTAAAGCGCTTTCGTGGGAATGATAGCAGACCATGCTTGAGGAGTATCCCGAGCTCTTCTACTCAAGTACCATTTAAGTTTGAGTACTTTTTATTCCGTAATTTCGGGACGAAATTATTTTAAGGGGGGGGGGGGATTGTAACGCCCCAAAACTCGGAAATGATCTGGTAGGATCTTAAGGCCATTCTGGGTCCTATTAAGGGTCACACGGCCTTGGATACGGGTGTGTCCGTGGTCGTGTCCTGCTACGAGTTCGACGATTTTTCGTGTGGTCGACGAAATGCATTCTATGATGCTTGGGGGAGCGTCAGGTACACGGACTGAGACATGGGTGTGTCCAGGGCAGTGTCCTTCTCTGTGTTAGCCGGGCTGTGTCGGTGAGGAACACGGCCTGGAATACGGGCATGTACTGGGTGACATGGGCATGTCAAATGTGGATACGGGCGTGTCTAAGCCCGTGTCTTGGTCGGGACACGACAGTTTCTTTTGTCGGTTGAGGGACACGTCTCGTGACACTGGCGTGTCATAGGCTGACACGGGCGTGTCAAGCAGTACACGGGCGTGTCTGACCCCGTATCCTATTCTGTGTTTGACGATCGTGTTCAGATCGTAAGACATGGCCTTGATACGGTCATGTCACAAGCTGTGTTCGGCCCAGGAAGTTGATTTTAAGTGCGAATCGTGGCCGTTCATTTCCTTCAAATGGGATCCAACGGTACAGAGGCCTCCCTGCTGTTTTAAGGCCGGGAGTCGAGGGCTAAACCCTCACTTTCTCTTAAGTTTTCTCTTTCTAATGTGTTAGAGAGAGGGGAGAGAAAGGAAGAAGGATAAGGAGAGATCCGGCCGCTGGTGGAGCCTCAGAGCCCCAAATCGCGTGGCGAGTCAAGATCCGTGGAGGCGAGGTCGTTGCGGTGCTTTTCATCTGGCTAGTTTTCCATGGCGCCAAAGCAAACCCCTAGGGTAATGATCCTCTTCTTGGATATGTGAAGTCCTCATCCTTTCTGCATAGAAAACCCACTCTAGCGAGTATGCGGTGAGTGTGAGGTGTTCCTTCGGGTGGATATGAATAGTCCACCTAGTTTTGCATGTAGAGTCCGGAATCGAAGTACGGACATAGGCATGGTGTGTGAAGCCTACTCGGACAAGTTGGTCTGGATCAGTGATGTTTCATTATTCATGAATAGCCGGAGAAGATTTTGTGCCAATGGTTGTTTTCGGGTTTTTTGCGTGGTAGATTGCAGCATAGAGTCTTGGGGATTAACTACAAGGTGCACCCGGAAATCTGAGCAGAAGCGAAGTTCTGCCGTTTTGGTGGCCTGGGAGCCAACCGTGTACAAAACCGGGTTATGTATTATTGTTTGATCGATTTGGAACTCGGGGAAGCTTAACCCGCATTGATGGCTTAATTTGTCTTGGCGGTGTGAGCAACGGGTTGAGTGGAACCGTACCCGCTCCAAGTGGTTCAGTTAAAGCGAACTAAGGTACACGGGACTTGCTGTTGGCTTGGAGGGCGAGTCATAGGCTTCGACCGTAAAGACTAAAATGCTCATGAGGTTTGCCATCCTGAGGGTGATGGTGAAGCCACGGAATGGACCAGATTCACCGAGAATGTGTCCTGAGAGCACGAGGTGTGTGGTCGTGCGTGCCTACGCCTATGGTAAAGTGTGCATAATTTGTACGTTCACTATCCTGTTTGGTTATACTATTAAATTGCAGGGATGGAGCACCGCCGCCCCGATTTAGTGGTGGGGTCATTATAATTTGGTCAGCTTTAGCTGACCGTTGCTTTTGTTTGCCATCGTTGCGGTGGAATGTTGATTGCAGGTGTCACGGAGCCTAGTGGCAAGTAGCGGGCTATCGCCCATGTTGCTGAGCCGGCCCTCGAAGGCCAAAAGCTAATGTTTACGTTTATGCTCGTGTGTGGCCGGCATGCGTGCTAATGTTTGGAAGACATTTATTATTTAATGTAAACTCTTGTAAGGTTATAAGGCTAAGTACTTTGTGTACTTGTACGATCATTCCTACTATAGGTTTTTTTAGTGGACATTCATGTTGTGGCTTGGGTTCTTATAACTGTTTTAAAAAGCTTCCGCTATAATTCTCTGTGTTAGGAGGTGTGTTCCTTTGGCAATATTTTGGTATTAATATAAAACTCCACTAGCTGTCCGTGGTATATGGCGTGGGGCCCCGACCGAACCTTCTACTATATCCCATGTGACGGATGGAGATGTTACACTTAGTATGAATTATATATGAGCACACCAGTACTTCCGCTAAGTCAGTTTGTCCCCAAACAAACTAATCGAACGGGGTGGCATAATTGTTGAATGACTTCTTTAGTTCATGATCGTAGCAAGCTTATACCATTTGTAAGACCCCCCTCCCAGAACACAAAACACTACACGAGGGGTGTCTTATGCCCAGAACAGCCGCCTTGCGGTAGCGTTAGCACACGGACTAACCTGTACCACAAGACGTCTATCCTACCGACTATAACCAATATCAACCAATGCCAACCCCACCAAGAATATAAAACAGAAGTAAATCCACACATAAGTAAAATAATCCAAAAAGTACATCAAGAAAAAGAAGCTACAACAAGCTTCTATAATATCAGAGTACGAGTAAAACTTGCCCAAAGGGGCTACATCATAAGTCTCTCCACTCACATCGGTCACTGATGGTAGCAATGACACCGTCCCTTCAGGACCTGTCGTCCTAGTCTGCCTGTCCTGCTGCATAACCTGTTGCTGCTCTGTTTGCGGGGTTTCCTCCTAAAAAGGAAGACGTAGCAACCATTAGTCATAAGACTAAGTGTCTATTACAACCGCTCCCCCGGCGACTCCTCGACACCGGGCGGAGAAAAGAACAAGGGTACAATATATATAAATAAATCAGTAGTATAAATAGATGGTATAGAGTGAGCAATATCAAGTATATAAGCAGTATAATAAATGAGTAAACAATCTACTATAGCAGTTCTATCATCTACATCAGTATATGAAAAATGTAAAGTTACAATGAAAGTAACTCAACTTATATGAATGCCCATACAGACATACAAGTTGAGGATCGGCTCAACAGCAAAATAACTCATCATATAAGAGTGCCCATACAAACTTATACGATGAGGATCTTGTGTATGCAATGTAATGTAATGCCATGAATGCAATGTAATGACTCACCCATGATCACGCACATGGAACTGCTATGTCGACACAAACTTGTAGTTCCCACTTTTCGAGTAGGTAGATAACCTCTCAGGCGTCAACCATCGTTGCCAGACGGTGATAGTAAAGCGTGCTTCTCCACTACTAGGCGGGCATCCACACTACCAAGCCTAGGACTCCGTACGCCTCAATGCTAAGAACACAACAACGGAGATCACATGTGTACTACAGCTCAGAAGGGGTCTCAGGTAGATGTGCACCAAGAGCCCAGCCCAACTGGCCTATATTCGTGGCACGGAAGGTTCCTCTATGAACAAATCACCAAATGACCAAGACCAACCATCCACTAGCACGGAGGGTGCCTTGGGAAGTGAGCACCGAGGACCAAGGCCCAACCGTGCAACTATAACTGTCAACTCCCATCGGTGTGACGACTGGCGAGTCCGTAGACCTGCCACACTATCCTTAACCGAGGATTACGACATCGCGTGTCGACTCACGCCACATGCATTTCACATACGGGGCTCCACGTTGAGCCCCCTTTTCATTATTCACATTTCGTGCTCAACAGCACGCAAGAGCTCCACACTGAGTCTCTTACCAATACATAATTCCAGTGCGGCAACACTCACACACTTTCAACCCTTACACATTTTTGTGCATCCAAGCACACCAAGGGTTCACCATCAACATAATGGTACTCCACACACATTCACCAACCATTTGGTTATCATAATTACATGTATACTATGATCACATGACTTTAACATCACTAGTTACAATTCTTTTACCAAGTTCGAACTATTCGTGTACATATGGGTCAACCAACTAAAATCCATCAACCATTTGTTTATCGCAATTACTACAAATTATGTACAACAAATTCAAGTCAACCTTATCATTATTCATTGTATTACCATTATCAAGTACATACCTATCAAATCACATATATAACTCATTCCTACCATCTCAACTCATCAATCCATTCGTTCACTAACCTCCACCAAATCACCTCGATCAAGTACACTTTACTACACCATTTGTTCATTAGGGATTTATCCAACAAATGTCATTAACATATTTATCACAATTACTTATAGAATAAATTCAACAAAACATTAACGTTAATGTACTACAATCTCTCTACCAAACCCAAAGCCGATACAAAGCAAACACGAGAACTATATATGCAGGAATGATTACTGTATAGAAATTTCGATCGGGGATTCCCGAGGCTTCAATAATCCAGTAAAGTCATGTAACCCCTCGCTGGAAAGGTATTTCCAAGGGCTACAACTTTCGTGTTTAGTCAAAAGACCAGATCTGGCTGCATTATGCCTGAAATTCACCTCGAAGGTTGTTGTGCGCAGAAAACAGATTTTTGCGCGCATCTTAGAGCAGATCGAATATCATCGATTCGTCTTATTCCTCCAACCAAACTTTCCAGATAACACCAAGAATTTCTCCTCGCTTATTCACCCTCATATGACCACTTATCTTCAAGAAACCAGTCCACAAACAAATCAGGAAAGGTTTAAGACTCTAATTCTTAAAAGACAAGTCCTAGGATAGCCTCTTCCTAGAAACCTTCTTCACACAAATCAAGACTCTTTTGAGTCGATATCTCTCCTAGGAATAACTAGAGATCTAGCACCAAGGGAGAGGATAGGAAGCTCACCTCATTTCCGGCATTTCCACCATTTCCAGCCATGGATCTTGTCACCCTTCTTGGCGACATCTTCTTCTCCTTGTTTGGTGTTCGTTCTTCACAGAAAAGTAGATCGGCTCCAGCAATCTCTTCCTCTCCGATGGTTTATTACAGCGACGTCTTTACAAATGAGATAAAAGAAAGAAGGCTAGGGTTTTCTCCCCTTTTAATAGTGAGAAATTAGGGTAACTGCCTAGCCACGTGTCAGCCTGACATTAGACCGCCTAATCATCGCATTAAATGAGTCATTTTGAAAGGACGCGGCCCGAATATTCTCCAAGGGAGATTTCTACGTTCGACAAATTCTGCTCAACAACTCGTCGAGCTCTGCTTGACGATGTTTACCGAGCTCTGGTCACTACCCATGCCACAGGTAGTCTTAGATCGGGCACACACGGGTAGTGACATGCCCATGTCACTACCCATGTCCTTCTCTGGAAAGATCACAAAGAAGGCGCAAAATCTACAAAAGTACCACACGGGTAGGGACACGCCCGTATCACTAGCCGTGTACTTCTCTGGAAGGATCACAAAGAAGGCGCAAAATTTACAAAGGCACCACACGGGTTGCGACACGCCTGTGTCACTACCCGTGTCCTTCTCAGGAGGAATTTACACTTCCTCCCCCACTCAGGTGCAACCCTATCTGCCAGCACACCCTGAGCCCAAGTCAGCTCTCCTGACTTAAAAGTACGCACGAGTGGGCTAGCGCGAATTGGGATGTTACATTTATCACTTAATTTAAAATTCATTATAAAAATAAATCAAAGTTTTAAAAATACTCTATTCACCCCCTCTAGAGTAAAGTTAGATCTATCGCTCACTTTCAATTAGTATCAAAGGTTGATTATTTGGTTTTACAGGCTAACACCTGAACCAACCGATCTGGTAGATCTTATTTTCTCTAGTTTGTTCTTCTTATCGTGACACAAAATAAAAAGTATTTAAGCACTAGAACTCCTGTGTGCAATCTAAATAGGTTTACAGTATGGAAGGCAAGAATTAGGTTATACATGAACTCTATTGATGAAAATATTTATAATTCTATTTTAACAGGACCACCTGAACCATAGGCAATAACAAGCACCAATGCTGTACCACCACCGGAATGGATAAAAGCCCGAAAAAAGCTAAAAATTGATGATGCAAAAACAATGAACATTTTAGCCCAAACAATGCCAGATGACATTTTCCAGAAGATTACTGAATGTACCTTAGCTAAGGACATTTAGGACTCCCTCAATACAATGGTAGCTAGATTAGCTGATGAAAGAAAGGACAGAAGATCTCACTTGATTTCTCAATATGAGAATTTCAAAAATGGTGAAAGTGAATCAATTGTAGATATGTACATAAGACTCAGTCTCAAAGTTAATGAGCTGAAATCTTTGGAAAAAGACATTACACTGACAAAGGTCAATGATAAAATTCTCATGTATTTCCCTAGCACTTGGGATTCAAGAATCTGCCCAATTAGAGAAGCTAGAAGTTTTAATGAGATTTCTACTGAAACTCTGTTGGGCAAGCTCAAATCTTATGAGCAACTCTTCAAAATAGGGGAAGGTGAAAAAAGGACTTCACCTTTAGTAAAGAAGGAGAAGAGCATAGCTTTCCATGCAACAGAAGAAGCAGAAGTTCTTCCAGAGAATGAAGATCTTATAGGTCTTTTACCTAAGAGATTTTACAAGATGGCCAGAAAAGACTTCAAGAGAAGATCTTCCAGGAACAATGACAACCAAGGTATGATAAAACACCAACTAAAGAAATTGTGTATTATGGTTGCAAAAAATCAGGACACCTTCTTCCAGAGTGTCATGAGAATTAGAAGAAAGACAGGAAGAAGGAGAAAGACTCTAATAAGCACTCCAATAAACTCTCTTCTAGTAAATACAAGAAGGAGAGAGGATTTGTTGCTGAAACTTGGAGTGAGTCAGACTTTGAGTCTTCAACTAGTTCAAGTGAAGATGGCAATCAATTCCTCATGCAGTAATTCTGATGTGGAATCTGAGTCTGAAGAAGACCATGTAATTTCTACCTTTGATTTTACTTCAGACCAATTTAAAACAGATTTTAAATTACTCTGTAAGGATTTGTTAAAATCTGAGAAGGAAATAAAACTTTTTAGAGAAAAAAATAATTGAATTAAATAAATTATCTTCAGAAAATACTAAACTTGAAGAAAAGTTAAAAATTCTTAAGGAACAAGTTGTTTCCTTAGAAAATAAGTTATTTGAGGCAAAGAAGTTTGAAGAATCTCTTAATGGAAGAAGCATCAAACTGATGAATATCACAAACATAGTTAATGTCGGGGTAAATGACAAAATAGGCTTGGGAGCTTCATCAATTCAACCTCATGTTTTACAAAAAAACATTTTAACTGCAACTATAAAATTTATCTCAGCTAAAGGAAAAGAGAAGTCAGAAGATTTAAATAAAGTTACAAAAATTTTACAAAAACCAGATCAAAATAAAAACTTTCATAAAACCTATATTCAAAAAAATTTGTCCAACCGAGCTCAACGAAATAAATATTTTTCATCGAATAGAGCTCGACGAACTGTGAACACAGGAAATGATGCTAGACGAAATCAATATGATTCGTTGAACTGCGATCGACGAACATGGAACACAGAAAATGAAGATTATTATTCTGTGAGAGGAGCTCAACGAACGCGCTTCCATTCGTCGAACTCAACTCTACGAACTCATTATAATTCGTCGAACACAGATTTTCAAATTAGATATTTTAATTCTTTTCAAAAGAACAATCAAACGCAAAGATTAAAAAATCCTTTTGCTGAGTGGATCATCCCTCCTAGGAGATATCATCCATATGGTTATAAGGATCAATTTGAATGTTCTTATATTTCAAGTTATTATGAAAGAAAATCAGGACTCAAGATAATCTGGGTCAAAACACCTAATTTGTTCTTTTTACAGGAAAAAACTATCCTACCACAGAGGAACAGTGGTATTTGGATAGTGGTTGTTCAAAACATATGACAAAAAGAAAGGCCAATCTAAAAGATTTTAGAGCAAAGCTTGGACCAAAAGTCATTTTTGGAGACTCCAACTGTGGACAGACAGAAGGCTATGACAATGTCAAGGTTGGAGCAGTTACCTTAAAGAAGGTAGCTTATGTGAAAGGTCTCAAGCATAACCTTATCTCCATCAGTCAATTATGTGATGAAGGTTATCATGTATCTTTTAATAAGTCTTTATGTTTTATTACATCTGATAAAAACAAAATTGTTTTAACTAGAGTCAGAGAAGGTAATATTTACTTAGTTAATTTTAACTCCGCCAAAACAGAAATATGTTTATTTAATCAGATAAGTAAAAATAATGGACTTTGGCATAAAAGGTTAAGACATAAAAACCATAGAACTATTGCTAAGTTATCTAAGGACAACCTTGTTGAAGGACTATCTTATGGTTCTTACAAGAAGGAAGAACATTGCAGAGCTTGTCAATTAGGCAAGCAAACTAAAAATAGTTTTAATTCCATATATAAAAGTGATCCACACAGGATTTTGTATTTGCTACATATGGACCTTTTTGGACCTATTGCAGTATAAAGTTTGGGAGGAAAGTCATATACCTTAGTTATTATTGATGATTTCTCAAGATTCACTTGAGTGTTCTTTCATAGAAATAAGTCAGATAACTTTAAAGTTCTTACAGACTTTCTTAGGAACATTAAGATTTAGTACACTACTCAGATTGCATTGATCAGAAGTGATCATGACACTGAGTTTAAATCTCTTATGATGAAATAATTCTGTGAGAAGGAAGGTATCATGCATGATTTTTCTGCTCTTAGAACTCCTCAACAAAATAAGGTAGCTGAAAGGAAAAATAGAACCCTAATTGAATCTGAGGAGCATTACTTGCAGATGTTACTTGCCCCTATCTTTTTGGGCAGCGGCAGTAAGCACATCAAACTATGTTCTTAACAGAAGTCTAATTCATAAATTAAAGGAAAAAAACTCCCTATGAATTACTTAAACATAAGAAACCTAAAGTAAATAATTTTAAAATTTTTGGATGCAAGTGTTACATGCATAATAATGACAAGAAATACTTAAGAAAAGTTGAAGTCAAAGACACAAAAGGAATATTTCTTGGATATTCTCATGTTAGCAAGGCTTATAAAGTATTTAATAAATATACCCTTAAGATAGAAGAATCAATACATGTATGATGAAACTAACATGTTTTACAAGGAGAGAGATACCTCTACCATAGATTCTTTTCAGGTATCAAATCTATGTGAGAAAATGGATGAATTAATCCTAACATAAGAGGATACACTACATCATTCTCAATAGATTGCTGATGATGTCAGTGTTGAAGAAAATCACGAAATATATGCTGAAAATGTTGTGGTCAATGAAATTCCATAAGAGGAATTAGCACCACAAGTGGTTGAAGAACCAACTCTACTTGCTGATTTTGTCACACTTAGAGATCATCCTAGATCTCAAGTCATTAGAGACATATCAGTTGGTCTTCAAACAAGACATCAATTGAATCAAGACCAGATGCATACATGTTTTCTTTCTCAGATTGAACCTCAATACATAAAAGATGCAGAACAAGATCCCCACTAGATCATTGCTATGCAAGAGGAACTCAACCGGTTTGAGAGATGTAGAGTTTGAGATTTAGTTCTAATAACTAAAGACTATCCAGTCATTGGAACCAAATGGGTCTTCATGAATAAGTTGGATGCTCAAGGACTCATTGTAAGAAATAAAGCAATATTGTTAGCTTAAGGATACTCATGTGAGGAAGACGTAGATTATGATTAGACTTTTGCTCCTGTTGCAAGATTAGAGGTTATCTGAATGTTTATTGTATTTGCAGCATTCAATAAATTCACAGTATATCAGATGGATGTGAAGAGTTCTTTTCTGAATGGAGAGCTCAAAGAGGAAGTTTATGTTGAACAACCTCCAGGATTTATCTCTCCAACTCACTCTTCTTATGTTTTTAAACTTAACAAAGTTCTTTATGATCTTAAATAAGCTCCAAGAACTTGGTTTGAGACTCTTGCTAGTTTTCTTTTGGAAAATAAATGTAGTATAGACATGGTAGAAAAAACATTATTTTTTAGACATCATAAATCTAAGATTTTACTAGTTCAAATATATGTTGACGACATAATTTTTGGTTCTACTGATTCCAAACTTTGCAAAAGATTTTCTGACCTAATGCATTCAAAGTTCAAAATGAGTAGCATGAGAGAAGTATCCTACTTCCTTGGTTTACAAGTGAAGCAAACTCCTAATGGTATTTTTATATCCCAATCTAAATATGCTAAAGAGCTAATTAAATGATTTGGGATGTCAGATGCCTCAACTATGAAAACTCCAATGCCCTCAAATGCTATAGTTGATAATGATGAACATGGAAAACCTGTTGATCTGAAAATATATAGGACAATCATTGGGTCCTTATTATATTTAACAGCAAGTAGGCCAAACATCAAGTTTGCAACTTGTATTTGTGTCAAGTTCCAAGTAAATCCTAAAGAATCTCTTCTAATTTTAGTAAAAAGGATTTTAAGATATATTAAAAGTTGCCCTAATCTAGGACTCTAGTATCCTATTGAGTCAGGATTTGAACTAACTAGATTCACAGATGCTGACTATGATGGATGCAGAGTTGACAGAAAAAGCACATCAGAAACTTGTCAGTTTCTTGGTGATAGGCTTGTTTTATGGTTTTGCCAGAAACAAACATCTGTGTCTACTTCAGCTGTTGAAGCTGAATACATTGCGGCTGGTAGATGTTATTCATAAATTTTGCGGATTCAAAATCAGTTACTAAATTATGGTTATAACTTAAATAATTCAACAATATTTTGTGATAATACCAGTGCAATATCAATTGCATAGAATCCAGTCCTTCATAGTAGGACTAAGCATATAGAAATAAGATATCATTTCATTAGAGATAATGTAGACAAGAATAAAATTAACTTAGAATTTATTTCTACTGATTTACAAAGGGCAGATATTTTCACTGAACCCTTATATGAAAGGAAACATCTTTTATTCTTAAATCAATTAGACATGATTAATGGAGAATCATTAATTTGATTTATGTTTCTGAGATCGACGAATTGTGCACCATTTGTCGAAAGAAAATCGACGAATTGTGATCAGTTCAAAAAACTTTCGTCGAACGGAGCTCTACGAGGTTTCTTTGTAATCCTTTCGTCGAACGGAGCTCGACAATTTAGTTTACTTTCGTAAAATTTTTGTCGACCGGAGATTGATGAAATACATTTATTTTAAGAACTTTTCGTGGAACAGAGTTCGATGTTTTTCTTTTCGTCGGACAGAGTTCACCTTTTCAACTTATGAAAACTTATAATTAGGTTTTCATCGAACTCTATCCCGCGCATTTCCCATTTCCCGTGCACTTGATCTCTGTTTTGCAGGAAAATGGTGATTTCTCAGGAGACTCTCTGTGATGAAATTCGATGCTAGATTCGACATTGATATGGACTCATTCAGCTTCTTAGATCAAATCTTCCAAGATATTTTGCAACTATTTGAAGCTCAGTAACTGCATAATCTTATGACCACCAGGATCAAACTCCCCATCATAGAGATAAAAGAATGGATTCATACTGTAAGGATCCATGATCTTACAACTATTACTGGATTTATCTCAGGCAATCAAGTTTCACTTACTTTAGTAATTTTATCTGAAATTTTTGTATTAGTTAATAGAGAAGACGATATAGAATTATCTAGTTCAAAAGTAGATGTTATGCTTGACAGAATGACACACAATCAAGGAAACCTTAATCACTTATTGAAGAATTTTTTTTCTTTATAAGTTCTTAGCTGATGTAGTTGGGGAGGTAATTCTGGGCAAACACTGCCCATGATTATGTGACCAGACGCCAATTCCTTTTGATGTGTGCTCAGGTGGACCAAAAAACTATTAACTGGGGGACAATATTGTTTGACTCAATCAAAAATAAGATTAATAAGAAATATGTTAGTTATGGAAGAATACTGGGAATTTTCTTCCAAACTAAATGCCTAGAAGTTATGGTATCTCCAACAGTGCATATCAATGCCTCCAAGAGGATTACCTATGCCCTTTTGGAAAATGGGAAAGGTGATTCAAAAGCCATCCAGGGCCAAATCCTCCAGGGTTGCTTCAGAAAGCACAAGGGTTGTTCCAGTCACTCTCCTAACCCCAGAAGAGGTTTCTGCTCCTCCTGTTTCTTCTCTTCCACCATCTCCACATGACTTACCTAGTCCTTCCACACCATCTACTCTACAAACAACTTTGCCTGAACAAGTTCCATCATCAACTCCACATGTTGATTCCCTTGTTCCTCTGTCACCTCCACCACCTCATCTCATTGAATAAATTCAATCCACTTCATTTCATACAGAGTCCCCAATTCATCTGTCACCACCTACATCTCCACTACTTTCATCTCCTCCTCACTTCTCTCTACTACATTCATCTCCACCACATACAGCTCTACATCATATATCTCCACCACACTCACCTTTCCAGGACATTATTCCAGATGCAATTCCCCCTGTCAAACTTCCTTCATCTATTCCTTAGGCATTCACTATATGTTCTAACTGTGATAAGAGTTCCATTCCATCTACTTCCAATCCATCCTCTGCATCTGCTCAGAATCCTTCTAAGTATATGTATTTGGATTTCTCATCTATTGCTTCTAGTCTCCTTAAATTCATTACTCCCACTCTTAGGAAGCTCATAGATGAAGCCTTGGCTCCACTAGTTTCTTCTATCAGTTACAAAACTCTGATATTTATTACTGAAATATTTTTACTGGATATAGCCATTTAAGGCAGCATTAAATATGGATTTAATCACAGAGTTTAATTATAATCAATTTCTAAGGCAGTTACAATTCTCAAGGAATGCTTCAGCTGTTTCAGATTTAATGAATTCAAATATTTGAATTCTTCTCAACATTCGATTTATATTTTCAGAAGTTTGCTGCCTCAAGGGGACAAGGTTACACAGGGTTACAAAATTCAGACATTTTTTAGATATACAGATATTCCGCTTCAAGCTACTTATATCAACAATATTCATTCTGAGATCCAACTTCATATCTCTCAAAAACATATATTGGACCGTGAAGCTTTCAAGAAGCCCAACACCCTGAAGAAAAGTCTCTTGCTCCTGATCATAATAACTACACAAATCAGGGGGAGCTTTTTTCTTCAATATCCACTAGTCTTCTCAGAGATATTTGAAAGAGAAGACATCATCATCTTTTTAGTTTATTCCTTAAACTGTGTACATGCTTTTTAACTCCCTTCAAAAGTTATCTCTTGGTTCATAAGTCACCTGTTCAAAAGAATTAAGATCTGTTTTTGGGCATCTGATTAAAAGCTCTAAGGGTTGCTACATCTCCCTTAGAAAATAGATCTTCTGGTGGCAGGACATCCGATCAAAAACCTATAGTGGATACCTACCAGGGTGGTAGAAGAGTAGACATACCCAGGTTTATTGGGGAACTATTAGAAATCCTTGTGTCTTCTGAGATTGATTGTTTCTGTTATTTGTGTGCTGTGATTTTTCTTCCTATATATATATATATATATATATATATATATATATATATATATATATATATATATATATATATATATATATATATATATCACTTAATTTAAAATCCGCTATAAATAAATCAAAGTTTTTAAAATACTCTATTCACCCCTCACCCATCTAGAGTAAAGTTAGATCTATCCCTCACTTTCAGGTTCTGACCAGGCCGACTCGCCGCCCCCTCCCCCTCATGCCGCTCTCGACATGTTTGATGATTTCCGGCAAGAAATGCAGAACCTCATAACTTTCACACTCATTGCTCGCGACGAGTGCTCGACACCCTCGGTCCCGGTGGCCGCAGCCCCAGCCTTAAGCGAGAACACCCCTGTCTGGTTGCCTGGGAAGGAAATGGCTACAAAAGGTAGTGGGTGAGATCTCCTCGGGCAGGTCTTTTTCTTTGGCTCGGCAGATGATGGAAGGTACAGCGAGATGGAGGTGCGAGACCTCCCGATTCGCCCGGAAAGTAGTGGCAGCCCCTTCAGTGAGTTGGTCTCATCCGCCCTAGTTCCAGAGGAATTTCGTGAGCTAGATATGTCCTAATACACCAGAAAGGATGACCCAGTTCAGCACATCCAATGGTTCAAGGATGTGATTTCGATCCTACAGATGTTAGATGCGTTCAACTGCAGGCTCTTCGCCATCACCCTCAAGGAGAAGGTGAGAGATTGGTTCCACCAGCTTTCGACCAGCTCGATCTACTACTTCGAGGACCTATGATGGGGGTTAATACTAAGCTTCGCCACTTCCAAGAAGGGGAAGAAGGAGTCTGAGTCTCTATTCCTCATCAAGCAAGGGGTGAACGAAACTCTGGCAAGCTATGTGGATCGGTTCCAGGAGGAGGTACTGCAAGTGCAAGAGATGTCAGGGCACACCCTCATGGTGGTCTTCACCCTGGGGTTGCAACACAGATTCTTCAAAATAGAGCTGAAGAGGGTCCCTCCTCTCTCCTTTGAGGAGCTGATGGAGAGGGTATGGAGGGAGGTCAACGGGGATGCGTCGAACCCAGTATTCCACAGGAAGTTAGCCAAGTGTGCCATAGAGGAGGAGAAGGAGCCAGGATGTGGCAAGGGGTAGGAGGCTAGGAGGACAGCGCCCAGACAGATAGAGCAGCAACAGCAGCAGCTGAGGTGGGGATGCTAGGATCCAAACAATCGGCTAGGCTAGAGGTAGCAGGAGTGGCACGACCAAGGATAGAAGTGAGGTTTCCATGGAGGGGATAACTGCCAAGGAGGGCAGGGTCAATTCAAACTTCGAGGTTGGAGGCAGGTCCAGAGACCCCTATCCCCGATCAACATCAGGCTATGACGATAGACCTGGGGAGGAGGAGGAGATGTTAGATGAGAAGGCAAGAAGGTAGGGTGGAGCTGCCTTAGTGATATTTCCATCAGGAGGAGGGCCACACCATGACCAATTTACCGAAATTCCTGGGGTTGAGGTGAACCAGGGAGCAGCAGCAACAACAGCCTCGTCAGGAGGTACGGATTGAAGAGGTCCTGCCCGGAGGGGAGGTCAGCTGCGAGGATATGGCCGATATAAGGGCCGAGGTGGGATTGGGGTGATCCACAGGGGGGGGGGAGGGGGCGGGGGAGTTGATGCCATCCGCAAGGCGAGCCTCCATACCATGTACCGCTGGAGCGTTGCTTCGACGTCTCTAACTCCACCCCCAGATGAGAAGATTACTTTCACAAGGAAGGAGTTTGATGCGATGAAGATCCTCAGAATCTCTTCGAGAAGCTGCGGATCTTCCCGAAGCTTCCACAAATTTTATTGTCTCTCGGATCCTCTTTGACAATGGAAGCTCGGTCAACATCAACTTCAAGAAGGAGTTTGATGCAATGAAGGTGGAGGCCAGGAGGGTGTTGGCCTCGAATGGGCCTCTGTTCGGATTTTCCGGGGAAAGGAAGGAGGTATAAGGGGGAGGGGCTCCATGTTACTCTAGGGGGAAGTCCAGAAATAACAGGTTAGTCATTGTGGATGCTCCTAGTAGTTACAACGCGATCTTCGAACGACCCCACATCAGCGCCTTCCACTGTGTACCCTCTTCTTGTTGGGTTTTACCATACGACATAACAGTTATGCACAGCGGAATAAGGAAACAAGGAATACCCAAAATTACATTGTGGATCTTGCGATGACCAATAATCAAGCAGTATTGTTGCAATAAATAAATTTATACCTTTGAGGGATTGATTTGATACTAAAGCTAGGTGCTCCGATTGATTCCAACAAATGGCAATGACCGGAGTTCCGAGTGTAGAATAGTGTCCATGCCTCTACGGGTATCTACACGAGCACGGAGAACCCAAGACTCTTGTCGCACAAGATCTTGGTCGAAAAATGGCTTGCCCTCAATGTCTCCACAGAGTACTAGATCCGATCAAGTAGAGGCAGTAATGACGAAGACAATACCTAGGAAACTCTTTCCTGTGGCAGTTAGGGACGACAGACAATCGGCGGCGACAAGCGGCGATCGACAGTAACATCGGCGACGGTCGTGCATGCGGAATAGTTCCGTCGCGAGGAAGAAGCTGTCAATTTCGCGATTTAGGTTTAGAATGAACAGCCGCTTATTCAGTTCAACAATAAAATCGTATTTATACCTTGAACCGAACCGGCCCTTGCCAGTAATAACCGCTGAATCAGACTTAGAAGAAATAAATCGGTCAAGACAGAATTACCAGAGTATCAACGTGATATTCGACAAATCAATTAGTGGTCGTGACGATACACGACGAATCGTTATGTGGTCATGATGACACTCGATGAATCGACAAGAGATCACGATAATACTCGACGAATCGGCAAGAAGTCACGACGATACTCGATGAATCCAGTCCGTTCGTCAAAACCCCTTAGCTTTTTCCGACTACATACCGGTCGAACCATATTCACAATACAAGTCCCGGAATGAAATTCCACCAGGTCCAGATCATCATAGCCTTGGTCCTTAACTCATATCACATATGAGAAAGGCCAACACAAACCTATCCAACTTCTCCAAAGCTCTTATGTGCAACCCCATAAGCTCATACTACGTTGGCAGTGAGGCTACATGCTTGATCACTTCTAGATAACCATGGTAGAACCAACACTTTCGTCCATCAGTGTCTGAAGTTCAATGACAGAGGCATTCAGTCCGTGTCCGCGGAGACCCCAAGGTGGCAAGTGAATACTATGTCACGGCGGTCAAGACCATCTCCTAGCATGAGGGAGTCGCAGAGATGTGGAGGAGGATGGAGGAAGTGTCAAGGCAGGATGGAAATAGAGGTGGAAGGATAAATCCACGCCCAAGTGTGGGCGGTGGAAGAAGTTTTAGGAGAGCAGGCTGAGGTGATGGCCGTGGAGGAAGTCTAGGAGGAGGCTCCAGTCCAGGAGAGGGGGCTGCAGGTAAGTGGGAGGAGAAGTCCCGGCTGGAGGCAGGGAAAGAGGTGGTGGTGATGGAGGTTCTCACCCGGGAAGGCAAGGTGGAGAAGGTGCGGATCAGCAGGGGGCTGAGTCCCGAGGACTAGGGGAGGATGCTGGAGTGCATCCGGAAGAACGTGGATGTCTTTGCATGGAACACGATGGATATTCCAAGGATCGATGCATATGTCTCCTGCCACCGCCTCAATCTGGATCCCAAGGCTCGCTCCATCTAGTAGAAGAAGAGGTCTACCGCGGACAAGCTGGTTGGGCCCATTCGAGAGGAGGTGGGTAAGCTCCTTAAGGCTGGATTTGTTTCAGATATCCAATATCCAGGTTCGGTCTCTAATGTTATAATGATTAAAAAAGGAGATGACCGCTGTAGGATATGTGTAGATTTCTCTCTTTTGAATAAATCGTGTCCTAAGGATTGTTACCCCTTGCCTCGGATCGACGTGTTGGTTGACCCAGTCATCAGTTTCTATCTAATGAGTTTCTTAGATGCTTTTTCAGGTTATCAACAAATCATGATGCACTCGCACAACATAAAATATATCTCCTTTATCATTGGGGATGGATGCTACTACTATAAAATGATGCCTTTTGTGCTAAAAAGTGCAGGGGAAATATATCAGAGGATGATTGATTGGGTCTTCCAGGAGCAGAAGGAAGAAACTTGGAGATGTACGTGGTTGATCTTATAATCAAGAGTCGGGATGTTGACTCTCACCTCCAGGACCTGGAAGAGAACTTTGGCACCCTGCAGAAATACAAAATGAGGTTGAACCCCTTGAAGTGTGTCTTCGGGGCGAGCAAGGGCAAGTTCTTAAGACACCTCCTCACTCCTACAGGAGTGGAGCCCAACCCTGATACGGTGAGGGAGATCATTGAGTTTGGGTCGCCTCGGAATGCCAAAGAGGTCAAGCGGTTGACAGGAAAGTTGGCAGGGTTGAGCAGGCTCCTCTCTCGGACAGGAGAGAAGTGATCCCCCTTCTTCAAAGCGATGAGGGGAAAACAGAAATTTGAATTGTCTAAGGAATGTGAGGAAGCGTTCCAAGCCTTGAAGAGACAGTTGACCTAAGCCCTACTGCTCTAGGGACCGAACGAGGTGGAAGATCTATCCATGTACCTTGGGGTTGGGGCCAATATAACACCTCCATCCATCACATGAAATATAACAGAGGGTCCGGCCAGGGCCCCACACCATATCCCACAGACAGTCGGCAGAGTTATATGTTAATATCAAAGAATAATCGAATCATAACTCAGAGCACTCGAGCGGAAGCTTCAGGGATTACACTTTGAACTCAAGTAATACAAATGTCCACTAATAAAAACCGTATATGAATGTTTACAAAAATACACAAAAGTCACGGCCTTAAGGCCTTACAAATGTTCTTCCCAAAAATAGTAGTTTACAGACATCAGCGCGCAAGCCGGCCACACATGAAAACAATAAAAATCCTTCGCTTGGCCTTCGTGAGCCGGCAAAGCATCAAAGGGCTGCTACCCACTATTTCCCGCTCGGCTCTCCAGCACCTACACAGGGACAATCCACCATAAGGGAGGCAAACAAGGTAACGGTCAGTTTTCGGCTGACCAATTTATAACGACCCTACCCAATTCCTAGGGCAGCAACATTCCTTCCCTGCAGACATACCATTAACACAATGGATATATCACAATAAGGTGCACTAAAACACTATTCAATATATCACAAACGAGTGCCTCAGCGGCCAAATGTTCTATGCTATCAGGGCCCATTCTCAGTGTACCGGGTTACCAGGGTCCCACCACCGTTCAGAGGTCCGAGACCTGACGGTCAACTTTGAGCATTTCTAGTCTTTCCAGCTCCAGGCCTAAGACTCTCATTATGCGCTCCAACGCCGCCAATTACTTCAGGCACTCTAGTCGGAAGGGCATAACGCGGCTACAGTTCAGCTATTTCCCGTTGCTCAAATCGTTAGGTCAACTCCCACGATCACAACCATCATGGCGAGCGACAAGTCGCGTGTCAACCTCCCCGTTCCCGTTCGGCTCATTGGCCTTATTGTTGGGCACAACAGGCTCTCAACATCACTTACCGCTCACATGTCCCGAGGACCTGTGCCGGTAGTGCTCAATCATGGCACTCATGACCAATAGCTAGGCTCTTCAGGTTAACAGCTTCTCATGCTACAAACCATGTCTCACAGACACAGGCTTTGCAACAACAAAAAACTATCTGGAAGCTATTGCCAGCGATATTCACTATCGCCTGGTGTTAGCGACAGGACTTTCCTCTGTCTCCAAACTCAGCCACAACTGGAACATCTTTCCAGCCAAAACTTTGCAGCATTCTGTAGTGCCAGAAAACTGCTCTTTTACAGCAATTACAGCTCACCAAGAGCTATCGCCGTCGATACTTGCTAACGCCCAACGATACCCAACAGTTATGCAAACAAGGGTATTTTTTGGGTATTTTCCTTGAGCATATCTACAGTACTTCCTACTACTCTCATTTCATAGGTACAACCCACAGACCCCATAAACTACTCGTTTATACTCGGAGTCTTCTCCGACATGAAAAAAACATCACCAATCCAGACCAACCTGTCCGGATGGGCTTCACACAACATGCCTATTCCGTACTGTGATTTCCAGATTCTATATGCAAAACCACCTGGGGATATCACGTATCAACCCATCAGAATTCCCTCGATTCTCTACCTTTTGGTGGGGGATTCCATAAATATGCAAAATTCAGACTTCACTTGTGCAAGAAGGAAGATCATTACCCTCGAAACTCATTTTAGAGCCATTAGCAAGCTTTCTATCCAGTTGGAAAGCAGCGCCTTGTTTTCATCTTCACGGATCTTGCCTTCGTTCTCAATTCTGACCACGGGATCTCCTCCAGTAAGCTAGCAAAGCTCAGCCTCAGCCTTCTTCTTCCTTCCTTCCAAGAACTTGATGAGAGGGATGAGAGAGTGTGAGAGAAGAGAAGTGAATCTTCTTTCCACTCTTATCTAGTTAAGCAGCGTCGGGAATAAACACATCCATACGATCCTCTCATCAAAATAAAGCAATTTCCAAAATTTTAGTGGACAAGTCAAAATTAATGCTATCGCATGACGATATCCGCTATCGCATGGACGATATCGTCAGTAGCCGCTTTGATCTCAGTCAACCACTGCACTTTGGCCACCGTCCGGCCATCTGACACGTGTCCAACCATAAATGATAGTACTGTCTAGTGATATCCACTATCACCACTCTGATAGCTCAATCAACGCCTCGTCAACTGCGTTGAGAGCGTCGAGTGCATCGAGAGCGTCGAGTGAGTCGAGTCTACTCAACGCTTCATCAAGTGCTATCGCTATCGCCAACGATACCCACTGTCGCCCGGTGATAGCCACTTTTATGTTTTGTTTTCCAGTTTTTGGGGTGTTACAAACCTCCAATCCTTACAGAAAATTTGTCCCAAAATTGTATTAATCTAAAAGAAAACAGAACAAAACTATTACATTATTACTTTTACAAAAACAACTCGGGAAACTCATCTCGCATGGTTTTCTCACGCTTCTATGTCAATTCTTCACGGCCACAATTGTTCCAACTGACTTTGACCATCCTGATTGTATTGTTTCGTTGCTTTCTGACCTCGATATCCTCGATTCGAATGGGTCTATCCTTCATCTTCAGCCCACCATCGACCGGTACCTAATCATCAGGTACTAGTTGCATCAGCTCTTTCATGGCTTTTCGCATCACCGATATGTGAAACACATCGTGCAAACCACTTAGCTCCACTGAAAGAGCTATCGATAAGCAACTTCTACAATCCGCTCATCCACTTTAAACGGACAAAGATACCTTTCCTGCCTATTCTGGGCTATCAATAGCCGCTCTTGTATTAAGCGTATAGTCGAATTTATATCTTCGACCTCTTTAAGCTTAAATAATTTTGATTCACCCATTTCCGCCCAAGCTAAAGGAGTACGACAATTCCTACCGTATAAACTTCGAATGGCGCCATTTGAATGCTATCTTGATAGCTATTATTATAGGCAGACTTGATCATATAGAGATGGTCCTCCCACCTCTTCCCGAAATTCAATCCGCACGTCCGGAGCATATCCTCCATTGTTTTGTTGGTCCTCTCGGTCTGACCATTCATCTACGGATAAAAGGCTGTACTGAACTGCAGTTTCATACCCAACAATTAGTGGATTAGCCGCCAATCATTTTAAGTAAAGCGCCTGTCTTGGTCACTGACGATGCTACGGGGCACACCGTGTAATTGTACTATGTTGTCCACGTAAAACTTTGCCAACTTCTCCACTGAATCGTCCTTCTTGTTCAACATGAAGTGTGATACCTTTGTCAGTCGGCCAATGATCACACACACACACGACATCGTTCCCGCTCTGTGATCTCGGCAGCCCATGCATGAAATCCATAGAGATATCATCAAACTTTCACACCGGAATTGGTAATGACTTTAGGAAACCTCCAGTCTTCTGACATTCAGTTTTTACCATGACACAAATTTGGCACTTTTCCACGTAAAGTGCTATGTCTTTCTTCAAACACGACCACCAGAACATCTTTTTCATGTCCTTGTACATCTTTCTGCTCCCTGGGTGAATTGAGTACTTTGTGAAGTGTTCTTTATACATTAATTCCTCCCATAGCTTACCCACATTCAGGATGCACAAACGATCGTATTTTCTCAAAAGTCCGTCATCCAGGGAGAATTGGGAATTTGACACATCCACTGCATAGAGTTTCATACTCTCATCGAGTTTCGTTGCTTATCGATCCCTGTCCGCAAGGTCATGTTGTACCTCCGTCCAGTTCAGGCACACATTTGCAGTAGCATTCTTGTCAACACAAGAAATATCCAAGGCCTCCAACTCTTGGATCAGATGCTCATCATGCATCTGCAACCAACTTGCCCTTATCGGATTCCACTAACTCAAGACATCTGCAACCACATTTACCATTCTGAGAGTATAGTGTATGTGGAAAGTGTAGTCCCCGAGGAACTCCATCCACCTTTGCTGCCACATATTTAGATCCTTCTGATCTATTAAGTACTTAAGGCTCATATGGTCCGTAAAGATGTCAACTTTCATGCCATATAAGTAATGACGCCACAGTTTATGTGCAAAAATCACAGCTGCTAACTTCAAGTCATGGACTGGATAATTTTGCTCATGCACTTTCAACTGGTGTGAGCCATAAGAAATAACCTTTCCGAACTGAATAAGAATGCAACCTAAGCCGCTCCCTAAAGCATCACTATAAATCTCGTAGATGTTTGTACCACAGGGCAAACTCATAATAGGGGTTGTAGTCAAACAACTCTTTAACTCCTCAAAAGCTCGAGCGCACTCAGACGTCCAAACAAACTTCTAATCTTTTCTCATCAGCATAGTGAGAGGTAAGGCTATTCGCGGAAAGTTATTTACAAAGCGCATGTAGTAGCCAACAAGTCCAAGGAAGCTCCTGACTTCTGCTATAATAGATAACACAGGTCATTCCCGTATCACAACTATCTTCGCCGGATACACTGCAATACCTTCTCCACTAACCACATGGCCAAAAAAACCCATTGATGACAGCCAAAAATCGTACTTTGAGACCTTGGAATAAAGCTTGTTTCTCCTCACGGTGTGCAAAACCATCCGCAAATGATTTGCATGATATTATTCAGACTGAGAGCACACCAATATGTCATCAATAAAGACGATCACAAACAGGTACAAGTACTCTCTACAGGTTCGATGCATAAGGTCCATGAATACCAACGGCATATTCGTTAGCCCAAACAGCATTAGAGTGAACTCATAATGACTGTAATGTGTACCAAATGCTATCTTGGGAATGACATCTTCTAGAATCCTCAACTGGTAATAACCAGATTTTAAATCTAGCTTTGAGTATAAAGTTGAACCCACTAACTGATCAAACAAGTCATCAATCCGTGGAATCAGATACTTATTCTTCTCCATCAGCTTATTTAACTCTCAATAATCAATGCATAACCGCAAGCTTCTGTCTTTCTTCTTTACAAAGAGAACTGGTGCATTCCAAGGTGATATACTTGGATGTATATAGGCTTTCTCTAGCAATTCTTGCAATTGAACTTTCAATTCTGCAATCTCCTTTGGCGCAATACGGTACGACGAGCGAGCCATAGGTTTAACACCTGACACTAATTCTATAGTGAATTCAATCTCCCACTGGGGTGGTAACCCAGGGAGATCCTGAAAGAATTAGTGCCTAACCACCTAGAGGGGAGGTGAATAGGTGTAATTTCTTTTTCTTTTTAAGGCAGAAAATTTGTTTAGTTAAATAATAAGAAACCGCAAATTCTACAGCTAACACAGCACAACATTCACAACAACATTCAATTACAGAGTGCACACAGTTTTTATAGTGGTTCCCCAAGGTCTGGGTACATCCACTTTCCCCCTTCGACTATCTAGCAGTGTACTAGATTCGGCCTAACTTCTGCTCTTCACCTTAGATCCTCAGATCTTATAACTCAGAACCCAAGAAGGCTACTACAGCTCAGGTAATCTGCCCTAAATCAGCCTACACAAGGCCTACAACTCAGAGATATCAATCTCCTACAACTCAGTCTCACAGCCCTACCTCAGCCTTCAATAAGGCCTACCACTCAGAGATCTAAATCTCCTACAACTCAGCCTTTATAACACAGGCTTACAGCTCAGATCTAGAATAGATCCTACAGAAAATTAATTTAACAAAATGTTCTACCACCACCCTGGTAGAGAGAGAATGGATGGATGGCTTCTTGATCAGTTCTTGGAAGAATCTGATGGCAGAGAACAACCTCTCTTATCTTTCTTCAAAGCTTCTTGAATCTAAACTCAGTAGTGTTGAACTCTTGAGAAGTTGATCTTCAATCAGCTTCTGACTTGAGATTCAGATCTCAATCTGAATCTTTCTTGATAGCCTGGTTCAGCAACTGCACTTCAGTAGATGGAGCTCTCTCTCCAACTTCTTCTTAGATCTTCTAACGAAAATCTTCTATATTATTACTTCTATCAGTTCTCTTACTTCTCTATTAGTTCATCAATCAATTTCTATCTGTTGAAGGAGAATGCCTTTATATAGACTTTCTCCATGGTAACCTGCTGATCCGGTTTCTAAGAAACTTCTGACAGCTTTGACAGTTGCAGTAGACCGGTAAGAAATGGCAGCTGTCAAGTCATCTAGTCGCATCTTGAAATACTGTCTCTGTCTGAAAGTGTCGAGACTGAACTTCATCATGTCTCGACACAAGTAGACTAAGTGTCGACACAAGTGAACTAAGTGTCGACACAAGCCTTGGTGGTGTCGACACAGCTCGTTTGTTGTTGTTATTGCTTCTCGGTACAGCATCTGTAGAATGTGTCGACACTGATTCTGTGTGTCGACACAATTACTTCTTCTCTATAACTTAGTTGAAATTCTGCTGTGTGTCGACACAAGTCCTATGTGTCGACCCAGTTGAGGTTGATAAAGTCTTTAGTGTGTCGACACTGGCTCTTGGTGTCGACACAGTTGATGTCGACTAAGTATTCCTGTGTATCGACACTGCCTCTTGGTGTCGACACAGTTGATGTCGACAATGCTTCACTGTGTGTCAACACTGCCTCTGCATGTCGACACAGCTGATGTCGACTAAACTTCTCTGTGAGTCGACACTGCCTCTGTATGTCAACTTAGTTTCTTTAGGTGTTGACACAGCCTTTCCAAGTGTCGACACAATTAGCTCCAAGTGTCGACACAACTTTTCTCCAGTGTCGACACAACTCCTTTATAAGTGTCGACACAGCTTTTCCTGGTGTCGACATGTGGACTTAGAAATTTTTCTGCATTCCTGCATTTACTTAACCTACACATATAAACTCAAAACACATCAAATACACCTTGATGCATTTCATTGAGTAGGGTGTGACTTCTTCAAATCTGGTACATATTTTCCAATGTACCCAACAATCTCCCCCTATTTTGAGAAGTCATAACCCTTAGTCAATGATATACACCATTCATAACAAATACACATTATGATGTATAAAAATATTATATGACAGGGTAACTTCTAAACAAAACATATATAATATATCATCTCAGAATAATAATGTTAACACAATGAGCATCAAACAAAGTTTTGTTTTAACTTTCAAAAGTTTCTTTAGCAATAGTTTACAAAGATTTCAACACTAAAGATTACAAAGTTGTAAACTCAAGTAAATCTAATCTAAAGCTGATCTGGCTCCTTGATAACTATTCCTTTGCCTGATTTGATCTTGGCTTGGACAGGAGCATTAGTATCATCAGCTGGCTTCTTGCCCTTTAGATCTTTCTTCTTAAGCTCTTCAGCCCTTATTCTTTGTCTTTCAAAGTAATGAAAAGGCTTTGGGAAATATTTGCTTGGCTCCTGAGCATTAGGAGGAAGCTTCCCAGCTTTAGCCTTTCTTGTATATTGAACTATGGCTTCTTACCTTGCTTCATGCTTTTGCCACTCTTGTTCTGAGTACCATTTGCCCCATATCATGGGTCTGGTCCTTTACAGCTTTCCAAGCAGTTAATATAATGTTCCTGGAGGTTGGACTCCACTGCTCAAAATCAGGCTTCAACTCTGCCTGTTCTCTGAATCTTTTCTTAGACAATAGAGCTTCTTGCTCCTTCAAACCTGCCTATGACATTAGCTTGTCTACTTTCTCAAGGATAACATTTTGAGCACCTTCTGGAGGGTTGTACATATACTATACTTCTTGGTGAATCATCTCAAAATCAGCTGGAGGATAAGTAACTTAGGCAACTTCATCTTGAACCCCTTCTAAGTAAGCAGGTTGTATACCAGACTCAGCCACATTGTCATCATCACATAGGGGTGGATATCCAAGTGTGGCTCTGATTATGTTAGATATCCATTTAGCATGATCAGAGCCAGCTTTGACTAATACTCCCTGCCCCTTTATGACTTCTCTGGCCACATGAACCCTAAGGTCATTCTTTTGAAATCTGATTTGTTCATCAAGAAAATTAACACCATCTTTATAGAATGCCTTTAACTTTAGCAGCTGTACAAAAATGGTCTTTTGAGATTGCTCAATAGCTGTTTTGACAGCAGCTAGGCCTTCCTGTAATTCCTTATCAAACTTCCCCTTATCAAACTCTGTCTTAGCTTTAGCCTTGTCATCAGTCTGGGCAGTTGCAACATTCTTTAGTTCTGTAACAATCACATTATGTGATTCTGTCAGATTATCATTCATTCTAATTTGATTCTCTAAGATATAGCCTTGCTTCACTACTATATCATCAACTTGAGTCTTGATTTTCTCTTGATGTGTTGCAAGGAAAACCACATCATTGCCCCCTTTGTGAAAGTAATCTGTCATCTCCTTCTTATTCTGATTCACTTCAAATCTGATGGATTTTATATCCTGAGCCAAGGAGAATTGTAGTTCTTTATGAGTTTCATCCAGATACTTCTCCATGGAAATCCTTTGCTCATCTAGCTTTACTTGTAATGAGACTAATAAGGAGCTATAATCAGCTGTTCGGGCTTGTGGAGCAGCAATTTGTAATGCTTTCTTGTAGCTTTGGCTTCTCCTTTTGAAGACCATTAGCTTCCTCTTTTTAGCTCTTGTAGCTTCTTCATCCTCAGATGCTGAGGAACTATCTATATTAACTCTATCCTTAGGACTAGGAGGCAATTCCTGTGCAGTCCTAGGTAGCTCCCCCTGAGTTCCATGCTCCTCCCCCACAGTACTCACTTGCTCCTTCTTAATGTGAACTTCCTCCATGTCAAGGTTTACTTGCTCCTTCTCAAGGATAACATGCTCCCCCACTAAGTTTGCTTTCTCCCCCCTCAAAACCAGCTTGCTCCCCATCAACATTAGCTTGCACTAAATCAGGAAACAACTCTTCAAGGGTGAATTCTTGTTGTGTAGGGACTGGAAATTCTCTTATCTCTGGAGCATCAGCAGCAGCAGATGCATCCTCCATAATGCAATCTTGTGCTTGACTGTGTAGTTGAGTTGGCTGGTCAACATCAATCAAAGATTCAGTTAGATTTTCATCCTTATCATTAAGAATTGATTGATTAACCTCATGTATTACCTCAAGTATAGTTTGTGTAGCAATATCACTTTCCAAGTGTATTGGTTCTTCCTCAACATGAGGCTCCCCCTGCACTTGTGCACCATCTGTAGGGTCTTGTGCAGGAATATCTTGTGCTGTAGATTGTTCAAGAATCTCTTGCCTTTCTTCCTCAGGCTTATCCTTAGTTAGAACCCTATCCCATATTGAGATAATCCTTATGTCCATTCTCCTCATATGATTAATTTTAGAACCAGCAGCTTGTTCCATAACTTCAGGTATTGTTCCAGCTAAATACAAGCTCACAATTCTTCCCAGATTTGGCTTCTTCATACTTTCCTTAATCTTCTCAAATATTACTGCTGACCAATCAGTATTTAATGTGTAGATGATCCTGGTCATCAGGCTGAACATATAGGCAGAAATCCTATCATGCCCCCTAGCTTACAGAGAATCACTTTTCCTACAACTTCAGACAAGAACTTCCCTTGCATATTCATGCCTTTCCTGTTCAAAGCTGAGCCAATCTTCATGGTGGAATCCAGTCCACACCATTGAAGTGCTTCCCTTAGCTTAGATGCGGGTACATCTACTTCTTCTTGTGTTCTTGGCCGGTGAAGAACTTTCCTTAAACTCTTCTGGGTGATTTTTTACCTTTACTCCATGGACTGTGGATCTAATTTTGAGTCCAGTTTGATCTAGGGTAGCAACACCAAAGAATTCTAGTGTTTTTTTCTTCCAAATCTTAGTTGGTTCAGAAACTAGAAACTCCAACCCATTCTCAGCAATTAGAGTTACTACAGCTTTAATTTCATGTTCCGCATGGTCAAAGGCGTTGTGTACCAGCTCATATCCTTCATTGACATTATCTTCAAGCTTGGGCGCCATTAGGGTTGAGAGAAATCTTGAAT
Source organism: Platanthera guangdongensis (assembly GCA_039583875.1). Classification (NCBI taxonomy): domain Eukaryota; kingdom Viridiplantae; phylum Streptophyta; class Magnoliopsida; order Asparagales; family Orchidaceae; genus Platanthera; species Platanthera guangdongensis. Next base: position 150,542,579 of record CM077147.1, on the reverse strand, counting down.
TTAGATGAGAGAATTTGTCGACAAAAAGATTTGGTCTCGAAACTATGGAAAGCGTGTCGACAGACAATGTTGTTGACCTATTTATACCTTTCTAAAAACGAAGGTGAAAAGGCACGTCATAATTCTCTAAATGTGTTGATACTGTTGAAAAGTGTCGACACTGACTTCTAATGTCTCGACATAAGTGTTGACTTCTATGTGTCGACACTTATACATTTGCACTCGATGATTAGTCGATACTCCACTCGACGAAATCTATGTTGAACCTAAGTGTCGACACCATCTCTGGATTGGTCGACACCACCCCTGGATGTGTCGACACTATTTCTCTGAAGTGTCGACACCAACTTTCTAGATGTGTCGACATCATTTCCTTGGAATGTCGAAACCACTTCTATGTGTCGACACAGACAACTCCTTGTATCGACACAATTTTACTTAGCCAATTTTGTTAAACTAATTTATGTTCAACATTCCTAATTCAATTTTAAACTTATTGAATTTAGTTTCGTCTAGAGGTTTAGTAAACATATCTATAATTTGATAATCTATTTTGACAAATTCTAGTGAGATGTCCTCTTTCTCTACATGTTCTCTAAGAAAATGGTATCTAATTTCTATATGCTTAGTCCTACTATGTGAAACAGGATTATTAGCAATTGATATAGCACTTGTAGAATCATAAAGCAAAGGTGTTCTACTTACATGAATACCATAGTCTTCTAGCTGGTGCTGAATCCACAACAGCTGTGCACAGCAACTTCCTGCTGCCACATATTCAGACTCAGCTGTGGAAATTGCCACACTAGTCTGCTTCTTACTGCTCCAAGACACCAATCTTCCTCCTAGAAATTAACATGTGTCTGTAGTACTTTTTCTATCTTTTTTGTAACCTACAAAGTCTGCATCTGAATAGTCTGTCAGTAGAAAATCTCCATTCCTAGGGTACCCAAGTCCTAGATTAGGTATGCCCTTAAGATATCTCAAAATCCTTTTGACTTTAGTAAGATGAGATTCTTTAGGGCATGATTGGTACCTAGCACAGACACATGTAGCATACATGATATCTGGTCTACTAGCAGTCAGATGTAGGAGGGAGCCAACTATCCCTCTATACAAAGTTTCATCTACAAGTTTCCCTGCATCATCTTTGCTTATAGACACACTTATCCCCATTAGAGTTCTCATGGTAGTGGATGATTCCATACCATACTTCTTTATTAACTCTAAGGTGAACTTAGACTGGGATATGGACAAGCCATCTTCAGTCTGTCTTACTTGGAGACCCAAGAGAAACTTAAATTCTCCCATACTGCTCATTTCAAATTTTCCTTGCATAATTTTGCAAACTTTCTACAAAGATTACTTTCAGTAGACCCAAATATTATGTCATCAACATATATTTGGATTAGGATTATCTTTCCTTTGGATTCCCTAAGGAATAGAGTCTTGTCTATTTTCCCCCTTGAGAATTTATTCTCAATGAGAAAATTAGGCAGTGTTTTATACCAGGCCCTTGGGGCTTGCTTTAACCCATATAATGCTTTCCTAAGTCTATAAACATAATCAGGTTTGAGAGGATCAACAAAACCTGAGGGCTGCTCTACATAGACTTCTTTTTTTAGATTTCCATTTAGGAATGCTGATTTTACATCCATTTGGAATACCTTAAAGCCTTGATATGCTACATAAGCAAGGAACAGCCTAATTGCTTCCAGTCTTGCTACTGGGGCAAAGGTTTAATCAAAGTCAATACCCTCTTCCTGCCTGTATCCTTTTGCAACAATTATTGCTTTGTTCTTCACAATGATCCCATTCTCATCCAATTTGTTCCTAAAGATCCACTTTGTTCCAATAATATTGTAGTCTTTTGGTTTAGGAACTAATTTCCAGACCTTGCACCTTCTGAACTGATTCAGCTCCTCTTGCATGATATCAACCCAATGTGGGTCTAGAACAGCTTCTTCAAATTTCTTGGGTTCCACTTGAGATAAGAAGCTAGAGCAAAGAACTGTGTTCAGATTCTTGCTCCTTATTTGTACTTCTTGTCTTGGATCACCAATTATCTGATTTGCTGGATGATCCTTTAAGTGTCTAATAACTGGAGGTAGTCTATCTTCAGGTTGAACACCTCCAGTCTCTTCATTATGCTGCACCTCTTCATTTTCATCAGCATCTGGAGAGTCTTGTACTCCCCCTGGACAGCAGCCACCATTTTCCACTTCCTGATTTGCAGTTGAATCTTTTGTAATGGTAAGCTTGTCCATTCTCTCATTTATACATGTAGAACTGCAAGAACTACTTGGCAACTTACTGTTAATAAGTCTTGTTTCATCAAAGACAACATGTACAGACTCTTCTACAACTTGAGTAATCAAGTTGTAGACCCTATAAGCCTTACTATTGTTGTTGTACCCAACAAATATCCCATCTTGGGATTTGGCAGCAAACTTAGTTAGATAAGACTTGCCATTATTAAGGACATAACACTTGCAACCAAAGATCCTAAAATAGGACAAGTTTGGTTTTCTGCCATTCATAATCTCATAGGGAGTCTTTTTGTGGCTTTTGGTGATAGAAGCCCTATTGATCACATGACATGCATTATTTACTGCCTCAGCCCAGAAATATTCTGGGAGAGAAGTGTCACTCAATAAAGTTCTACCAGCCTCAATCAGTGTTCTATTCTTCCTTTCAGCAATACCATTTTGCTGAGGTGTTCTAGGTGAGGAGAATTCTTGAAAAATCGCAAATTCTTCACACAGTCTTGTCACACTCTCAGATTGAAATTCAGTGCCATGGTCACTTCTGATTTTGACCACTGTACTGTCCAGCTCATTCTGAATTTTTTTGACAAAACTATATAAAACACTTGGGGTTTCAGATTTTTGTCTCAGAAAGAACACCCATGAATATCTAGAATTGTCATCTACCACCACAAATGTGTAGACCTTCCTACCTAAACTATGAACTGGCATAGGACCAAATAGATCCATATGCAAGAGGTATAGACACCTCACTGAATCCTTGTTTTCAAGGCTATGAAAGGAGGATTTGGTCTGCTTGCCTTTTTGACAAGCTGAGCATATCCCATCCTTTATACACTTAACTTGAGGACCATTCCTCACTAACTCTTTGCTAAAGAGTTGGCCAATAGTCTTGTAGTTAAGATGGGCCAACCTCTTGTGCTATTTAACACAATAAGAGACTCTCTCATCAGCTACAAGACAAATAGGAGAAACATTGTTCTCACACTCAAAGTTAAGACAGTACACATTTCTTTTTCTATATCCTGTCAATATGACCTTTTGATCACTTAACCTTTTGATATGACAACCATTCTTGACAAATGAAATGTCATGACCTAAATCACTCAGCTGACTTATGCTAATTAGGTTGTGTTTTAAACCATTTACATAGGCCACTTGAGTGATTGTAACTGAGTTATTAGAAATTGTTGGAACACCCTATTACTAATTTGGGTCAGGATCACTATGTCTCTAGGAATCAGTGCTTGACCTCCTATATAGCTCAATAGGTCAATTAGAATTGAGTCTAAGGGTTAGAAGTCTAGGTTTGGAAGCTGCCCTGGAGATCAAGATTTTCTGTTTGGAGACTAAGTCATATCGTCGAGCTTAGCACGACGATTCATCGAACTCCGATCGACGATCGTCTAGCTCAACTTCGACAGATCGTCGAGCTCCATTCGACGATCGCTGAGCTCAACTTCATCATATCGTCGAGCTTAGTTCGACGATCGGTAAGCTCAGGTCGACGATTTTGACTCTGCTTTGGATCTTTATCTCTGAGCTCAGTTCGACGATTTCAGATAACTTCAAGGATGTTTCTAGATTCAAATTCAAATCAGTTAAGGAGTTATTCTGCAATTAATTCAGAGATTTCCTAGCCATTTTCATTCATTTCTGGACCAACTTTCAAGGAATATTTCTATGGACTTTCCTCCAGAAGAGATTTTGCAATTAAGGATGCAATTAATGCTGGCCAACGACTATTCTTCTTAGAGAATGTTTTTGTTCAGTATCAGAGAATAAAAGAGAAGAATTCTTTTTTGAATGACTAGTAGAGATACACAGATTACAGACAGACACCAATAATCTTCAACAGAATATTCTGTCTCAAAGAATTCTCAAGAACACTCATCCAAGGAGATCAATCTTTTCAAAAAATCTTCAGATCTCTTTAGTTTTCAAGTGTGCAAGGCCAACATAATTCAAGACTCCAGACATTCAACATTTCAGCTATTGCTGAAATCATCTATGCTGGAGTTCAATCTTTGAAGGCCTATCACCCTCAGCAAAGCTTTTCTTCCTGAAGATCTCAAGGATTCAGGGGGAGCTTTGACATCAACAATCCACGCAGTCTTCTCAGTTGTTTGAGAAAGAGAAGACTTCCATCACTCTCTCACCCCCTCTCTGTAAAGAGTTTCTCAAACTCCCTTCAAAAGTTTGAGCTTGGTTTTTAAGCACCTTGTCAAAAGCTCATTGGTGGCAAGACACCTGATCAAAAAATCTGATTTGGTTTTTGAGCACCTTATCAAAAGCTCATTGGTGCCCAGGACACCTGATCAACTCATCCTGCAGTGGATTCCTACCTAGGGTGGTAGAAGAGTGGATGTACCCAAGTTTAGGGGAACCACTATATTTCCTTATGTCTTCTGGTTTTGCTTGTTTTGATTTTTGTTTCTGGCCTTGATTTTTCTGTGATTAGCTTTTGTTTAACTTAGTTCTGTGATTAGAATTTTAATTGCTTCTCTGCTCACTCTTATTACAACAATTGTTGTAAAAAGGTTTAAAAGCACCATATACTCTATTCCCCCCTCTAGAGTATATCAGATCTAGCTGCTCTTTCAATTGGTATCAGAGGGAGGTTGGTTAAACATACCATACCTGATTGGTTGTACAAGCTAACACCTGAACCCAAAGATCCCAAGTTAGATCTGCTTTCTTTTGTACTTTATCATTAAATTTTGTTTTCACAAATCATAGCCCAAAACAAAGATTATGCTAGCATCAGACCTCCAGTGTGCAATCTATCCAAGTTTGCACTTTGGAAAGCAAAGATCAGACTATACATGAATTCTATTGACGAAGATATTTTTAACTCTGTTTTGACAGTGTGTCCAAGACCCCCAGAGAACACAAGTACAAATGCCGTTCCACCTCCATCAGGAACAAATGCTGATATCAAGAGATGGAAGGTAGCTGATGCCAAGGCTATGAATATCTTGGCACAGATAATGTTTGATGACATATTTCAAAAAGTGGCTGAATGCAATTCAGCTAAGGAAATTTGGGACAAACTTTCTGAAATAGTCTCAGGCTCAGCTAATGAGAGAAAGGATAGGAGATCTCATCTCATCTCTCAATATGAGAATTTCAAGAAGGGAGAAACTGAGTCAGTGGGAGACATGTACAACAGACTAAGTCTAATTGTCAGTGAACTCAGGACATTGGACAAAGAGATCTCTCTAACTGAACTCAATGACAAGATCCTAATGTGCTTCCCTAGCACTTGGGATTCAAGAATCTGGCCAATCAAGGATGCCAGAAGTCTGAATGAGATCACCACTGAAGCTCTATTGGGTAAGCTCAAATCTTATGAGCTACTCATCAAGAATAGAGAGGAAGAACAGAAGGCTGCTTCACCAGCCACAAGGAAAGAGAAGACCATAGCCTTCAAGGCAACTGAAGATCTGCCTGAAGACAAAGCCACAGGCAATGATGAACTGCTAAGTCTGTTGGCCAAAATATTTTATAAGATGGCCAGAAAGGACTTCAGAAGGAGATCATACAAGGAACATGAGAAGCCAAGGTATGACAAGTCCATTAATAATAATAATAAAGACATTATTTGCTTTGGTTGCAGGAAACCAGGGCACATAGTTCCTGACTTTCCAGAGAACAAGAACAAGGATAGAAGGGACAGGAAAGAAAGAAGAAAGGAGAAAGACTCCAAGAGGAATGGCAATGACAAACCCTCATCAGGCAAAAACAAACATACAAGAAAGGGCTTTGTTGCTGAATCCTGGAGTGAGACTGAAGAAGAGTCAGAAGCCTCATCCAGTTCCAGTGATGATGAGGATGATGCAGAAGAAAAAGAGTTCTGCATGATGGCAATCAATGCCTCACAGCATAATTCAGAAGAAGAGGAGTCAGAGTCAGATTCAGAGACTCAACCTGAAGAAGATCAGGTAATTGGTTCTTTTGACTTTAGTTCAGAGGATTTTAAATCTGAATTTAAAGCACTGTGTTTAGACCTGCTAAAGTCTGAGAAAGAAATTATCTCTCTCAGAAATCAATTATCTGAACACAATACTTTAAAGTCAGAAAACCTCAAACTCTCTCAGGAGTTGGAGTGCTGTAGGGAACAGATAGCTTCACTGAAAAGTGAGCTCTTTGAGGCAAAGAAGCTTGAAGAATCCCTTAATGGGAGAAGTATCAAGCTGATGGACATCACAAGCACAGTGAACTCCAGATTTAACAGTACACTGGGCTTGGGTGCTTCATCCAGCCAACCCATAGTTCTAACAACTCCAATCAAATTCATTTCTGACAAAGGAAAGGGAGTTGTAGAGGTTGCTTGGAAAAATTCTGATTTGCCTCAGAAAACTAAGTCCCAGCAGAAATCGTCGAACGGAGATCGACGATCGTTAAACAGAGATCGACGATCGCTGAACGCAGATCGACGATCACAGGCAAAATCGTCGAACACAGATCGACGATCTCAGCCAGGATCGTCGAACGCAGGTCGACGATCTCATATACCTGATCTCAGCCATAGTCGACCGTCGAACGGAGCTCGACGATCTGACCCAAGATCGTCGAATGCAGCTCCAAGATCGTCGAACAGAGGTCAGAGCTCTGGAAAATTTTTCAAAGGCAAATCAAAACTTAATCCTAAGGGTCCTTCATCCCAAATCTTTAACCCTTATACTGAATGGATTATACCTCCAAGGAGATATCATCCTGAAGGTTATAAGAGTCAACCTGGGATGTCCTTCATTTCAGAATTTAAAGGTTATCAACCTAGGCCCAAGGTAAACTGGGTCAAAAACAAATGAATTGTCTTATGTGCAGGTGAAGACCTATCCAACATCTAACCAGCAATGGTACTTGGATAGTGGGTGCTCTAAGCACATGACAGGGAACAAGGACAACCTCACTTCCTTTAGAGCCAAGCTTGGACCCAAAGTTATCTTTGGTGATTCAAACTTTGGACAGACTAAAGGATATGGTACAGTCCAATTGGATCAGTAACTTTCAAGAAGGTAGCTTATGTGGAAGGACTGAAGCACAACCTAATTAGCATCAGTCAGCTGTGTGATGAAGGCTACCAGGTGACCTTCAGCAAAGCCTTATGCAAAATCAAGTCAGAGGACAACACAACTGTGTTGACAGGTAAAAGGAAAGGTAACATCTATCTAGTAGATTTTCTTTCAACTGATGTAGATATTTGCTTGTTTAATTCTGTCTGTAGACCAAAAATTTTATGGCATAAGAGACTAGGACACCTAAACCTTAGAACTATTGCTAGGCTATCCAAGGACAACCTTGTTAGAGGACTACCTTCTGGCCCCTACAAGAAGGAAGGACTCTGCAGGGCTTGTCAATTAGGCAAGCAAACTAAAAACAGCTTTAAGTCACTTAATAAGAGTGATTCACCTAAGATTTTGTATCTGTTACACATGGAACTGTTTGGACCCATCACAGTACAAAGCCTAGGAGGGAAATCTTACACTTTAGTAGTTGTAGATGACTTCTCTAGATTCACTTGGGTGTTCTTTCTAAGGAAGAAGTCTGATAACTTTAAGTGTCTGATAGAGTTTCTCAAATGTATACAGATTGAGTTCAATACTCACATTGCCCTGATCAGAAGTGATCATGGGACAGAGTTTGATTCTCTTCTTATGCAAGAGTTTTGTCAGAGTGAAGGGATCATGCATACTTTCTCAGCTCCTAGAATTCCTCAACAAAATGGGGTACCTGAAAGGAAAAATAGAACCCTTATTGAATCTGCCACTACATTGTTGTCAGATGCTCATCTACCTCTATCCTTTTGGGCAGAGGCAGTGAACACCTCCAACTATGTGCTGAATAGAAGTTTGATACATAAACTAAAGGGAAAGACTCCCTATGAATTACTCAAAGGGAAGAAACCTAAAGTTGATTATTTTAGAGTCTTTGGTTGTATTTGCTACATTCATAATAATGACAAGAAATATTTAGCAAAATTTCAAGCTAAAGCTGATGAAGGAGTGTTTCTGGGATACTCTATGATCAGCAAGGCTTATAGGGTCTATAATAAATCATCTTTAAAAATTGAGGAATCTGTTCATATATCATTTGATAAATCTAACATGTCTTTCAAGGAGAAGATTTCTTCTACCATAGAACCTTTGCAGGAACATTCTCTAGTTGAAGACTTGAACAAGTTACCGGTTACTCAAGAGGATGAAAGCAGTGAAGATGAAGGAAATGCTCAACATATTGAAGAACAACTTGAAGAGCCAGTTGTTATACCACAAGAGGAAACAACAACACAGGTTGGTGAACAATCAACACCTCCAGTTGATTTAGTAACATCAAGAGACCATCCAATTTCCCAAATAATTGGAGAAATCTCAGCTGGTGTGCAAACCAGAAATCAGGTCAACCAAAACCTGTTGCACACCTGCTTCCTATCTCAAATTGAACATCAGTCCATTCAAGATGCAGAGCAAGATCCACACTGGATCATTGCAATGCAAGAGGAGTTGCATCAATTTGAGAGAAACAAAGTATGGGAACTAGTGCCAAAGCCTAAGTATCATTCCATTGTTGGAACAAAATGGGTATTCAGAAACAAACTGGATGATCAAGGAGTAATTATAAGAAACAAGGCAAGGCTAGTTGCTCAAGGATATTCTCAAGAAAAAGGAATAGACTACTACCAGACCTTTGCACCTGTTGCAAGATTGGAATCCATCAGAATATTTTTAGCTTATGCAGCACACAAAGGATTCAAGGTATATCAGATGGATGTCAAAAGTGCATTTTTAAATGGAGACATCAAAGAGTAAGTTTATGTCAGACAACCTCCAGGTTTTATCTCTCCAACTTATCCTGATTATGTTTTTAGATTAAATAAAGCATTATATGGTCTCAAGCAAGCCCCTAGAGCATGGTATGAGACCCTAGCATGCTGTCTCTTGGAAAATGGTTTTATAAGGGGTAGAGTAGACCAAACTCTTTTCATTAGAACCCATAAGTCCCATACCCTACTAGTACAGATTTATGTAGAAGATATTATTTTTGGTTCTACTGACTCCAAATTATGCAGAAGGTTTTCTAACCTGATGCATTCTAAATTTGAGATGAGTAGCATGGGTGAGCTATCCTTTTTCCTAGGATTGCAAGTCAAACAACATGCTGAAGGCATCTTTATTTCTCAAAACAAATATACAAATGAACTGGTTAAGAAATTTGGTATGTCTGAGGCATCTTGTATGAAAACACCCATGCCTACTAATGCTGTATTGGATGCTGATGAACATGGGAAATCTGTTGATCAGACAACATATAGAGCAATTATTGGCTCTTTACTATATCTTACAGCTAGTAGACCAGATATAATGTTTGCTACATGTATATGTGCTAGGTTCCAAGTAAGCCCTAGGTAGTCACACCTAACACTAGTAAAGGGGATTCTCAGGTATGTTAAAAGTTATCCAAATCTAGGTCTCTGGTATCCAAAAGATTCAACATTTGATTTAACTGGATTCTCTGATGCTGATTATGCTGGATGCAGAATTGACAGGAAAAACACTAGTGGAACTTGTCAGTTCCTTGGTGACAGACTTGTCTCTTGGTTTTGTAAGAAACAAACATCTGTGTCAACTTCAACTGCTGAAGCTGAATATATGGCTCCAGGCAGTTGTTGTTCACAAATTTTGTGGATTCAAAACCAACGCCTAGACTATGGCTACAACTTAGAGAAGTCTAAAATCTTTTGTGACAATACTAGTGTTATCTCTATAGCTCAAAATTCAGTCCTCCATAGTAGGACAAAACACATAGAGATTAGGCATCATTTCTTAAGGGATAATGTTGAAAAGAATAAAATTGAACTACACTATATCCCAACTGATTTGCAAAGGGGAGATATTTTCACCAAGCCATTGGATGAAAAGAAACACACCTTCTTCCTAAATCAGTTAGGAATGTTAGATGGAGGAAGTCTTAAATAATATCCAAGATTTTGAAAGCTTAAAAATTGACCAAGACTAGGCAAACATCCTGATTTTTTTTCTTAGTGTCTAGAATTTTTCTGGTCTCTGAACTGCGCTCGACGATTTGCCCCAAGATCGTCGAACGGAGATCGACGATTTCCAAAATCGTCGAACTGAGTTCAGCGCTTCTCAGATATTATGAACTATCTCTTCCGGTCAACGATCGTCGAACGGCGCTCGACGATGTTGTTCTCTGAACGATCGTCGAACGGAGCTCGACGCTCTCCAATATCGTCGAACGAAGATCGACGATGTTGAAGACTCTTCAGATTCCTTTAGAAGCCTCGATCGTCGAACTGAGTTCAACGATATTTCCAATTCTGCGTCGAACACTAATATAAAACTCTTTTTTCGCCGTCGTTCTCCTTTGCGCTTTCGATTTCTCTGCAAGAATTTTCTTTCCCTCCAAACAGTTCTACACTTGGTCGTTTTGTTTGTTGAATTTTTGCAGGTACCCATGGCTGTGTATGTTGCTGTTCTTGCTGCTATGAAGTTTGATGCTGGTTTCGATATTGACATGGAATCATTCAGCACAACTGACCAGGCTTTTCAAGATATTTTGGGATTATTCAAAGACCAGAACCTGACAGCAATAATGACCACAAGGATTAAGCTGGTATCTGATGAGATAAAGGAATGGGTCTATACTGCCCACAATCAAGATAACAACACCATTGTTGGGTCTATATCTGGAACTCAGGTACCCTTAACCCCCGCAATTCTAGCAGAAGTTTTTGAGTTGAGAAATGGTGAAAATACTGTTGACTTATCTGGAGAAGAGTATTCTGAACTGCTTGCCAGAATGGGTCATTCTGAAGCCAACCCTAGCAAGCTCTTCAAAAGGAACCTTTCTGTGGAATACAGATTCATGGCAGATGTTGTTGGGAAAGTGCTACTGGCTAAGCACTCTGCCCATGATACAATCTCAAGGTATCAGCTCTGCCTTATGGGAGCCCTTGTAGACAGGAAAATCTGAATTGGGGAGAAGTCTTCTTTGACCTTATCAAGAAGAAAATCAACAAAAGTTTTGTCAACTTTGGAAGGATCATTGGAGTGTTTCTGCAGCACAGGTGCCCTGCCCTGCTGGTCTCCTCTGGAATTCATATCAATGCTTCCAAGAGACTGTCTTGTGCCCTCTTTGGCAAGTGGGTCAGACAAATCAGCAAGCCCAGCAGGCCCTCCTCCAGCACTCCTTCAGGCACAAGGACTCTAAGAGTCACTTCTCCACAGGTCTCTGCCCCTGCAGATGACCTGCCTGCTGTTGTTGCCTCTCCTCCTCCTCCTCCAATTCCATCCCTTCCAATACCATCTACCATTCCAGCTCCATCCACCATCATCATATCCAGCCCCTCTCTAACATCCACACACTCTCCAGTACCTATTCTTCCAACACCAGCAAACCACTTCCATCCATTATTCTCCTACCCTCCACCAGATGTCACTTCATCCCCCTCCCATCCATCCTTCACCCTCATTGATGATTCCTTTATGGATGATTCACCATCCTCTCCTCCTGAGCTACCCTCATCCTCCACTGCCTTTCAAGACCTTCTACACCAAATCATTGACCAGCCTACATTCACCCCAGCTATTTCCATCCCATTGTCCTCCATTTCCACCTTACCAACACCTCAGCCATCTCTTCCCTCCTTCTCCAGCTCTCCACTACCCTCACCCTCAGCTGCTCCTATATCTTCTACCTCTGCTCCAGTCACCCTTGAGCAAGTAGACCTTCCAGCCCTTGCTGACAGGTTGTATGAGTTGCTTGCCCCCAGGCTCTCTCTTCTGTTGGAGACCTCCTTGGCTCCACTACACCTGTCATTGGCAGCTCTCTCTGCCAGGCTCTCTTCCCTATTCCCTCAGGCAGCCCCTACAGTAGTGTGCCTTGATCCAGACTTGTCTGCATCTAGGCATTGGGAGATGCCCTATGAAGTGAGCATTCATGCTGCTGCTGTTGCTGCTGCTGTTTCTGTGACTGCTTCTGTGAGCCTGTCTACTGCTGCTGCTGTTATTGCTGCTTCTTCAGCTTCTGCTCTTGCTGCTGTTGCTGTGCCTCAAGCACAAAGTCCTCCTGCTGCAGTCCTTGCAATAGACCTCAGGTCTTTGCTATCAAATTTTGATCAGTTTTACTTCAGCTGTCTACCAGAGGTCAATGCTGTCCAGCCTCCAGAGGATCTATCCAAGGCACTTGTGCCATTTTCTTGCTGTGACCCAAGCATTATCACCTCCTTTGTCAACTCAGTGTATGCTGCTGCTTCTTCTGCTGAAAGCATTATTGTTGCTTCTGATGCTGTTGCCTCTACTGCTGCTGAACTTTCTGATAATGCTGCTGAAGTTTCTGTCATTACTGATGAACCAATTTCCAAGGAAATTCTTATGTCAGAGGCACCTGAATTTGAGCCTTCTGCAGTTTCTGATGTTATTCCTGCTGTTGATGCTGTTGTTAGTGAATCTGTTGTTACTGCTATTGTCACTTCTCCAGTATCTGTTGCTGCTGTTGTTACTGCTCCTACTCCAATTGCAACACCTTCAATATCTGCTGCTGTCACTGCTGTTACTACTTCAACACCTACTGCTACAACTTCTGCCTCATCTGCTTCTGTAGAGCTCAAGAAGGACTTAATGAAGAAAATTGATGCTCTTTATGATGACCAGAGTTCTGAAAGTGATGAATTTAGAACAGACTCTGATGACTCTTCTGCTACCATTGCCAGGAAAAGAAAGGCAAGGAGCAAAGCCATGAAGAGGGTACCTCCTGCCAAAGTTAAGGATAACAATGACATTCTATACTACATTCTTCATGACTGCCCTATCACTGAACACTGGATGCAGTACTCCAAGAATCAGCTGAAGGCAATGAAAAAGAAGAGAAAATATGAAAAGGGTTCCTCCCAATTCCAACACTCTCATCCTCCTCCACCACCTCCTCCTGATGCAGATGCAGGTGGAAGCTCTGCTGCTCAACCCCCAGCCAGATGTCAGGCCCCCTATCAGCCTCATGCCAGATCTTACCATAGGGAAAGCCAATCCAGGGGTTCTCATTCTAGGAGAGGAGGATACAGAGGAAATCAAAGAGATCTCCAAGTCTACTCCAAAGGGTACTCAAGGCAACACCCATATTCTAGGGGAGGACAAATTTCAACTGATACAACATCTGGTCCTTTCCCTTATAAGCTGAAAGAAATTGTGTCTTCCAGGCCTCCTCAAGACAATCCCTTTAACAGATATGAGCCACCTGTACCTTTTGAGGATCCTGAGAACAATCCAGCTGCTCTGGATCAGATCAAAAAGGCTAGAGAGCAAGGAAAAGACTCATCTAACATTTCAACAATGTCTGAACAGAGACAGAAAGAGCTAGAAAGATATGCATCAAGTAAATTCTTTGATTCTGACAGGTATATGGAATTACATCCTGAAGCTGTAGTTCCCATGCCTAAAAAGCAAACATATTTAGGTGCAGCAGATGATACCAGATCAAATAAAGAAGCCCTCAATCCTAACAAAGAGATCGAACTTGTTAAGGGCAAGGAAAAGAAATGATAATGTAAGGTGACATTCTCTGTGATTTCTGATTACTATCTGGATGCTATATATCTCTGTGGTTATGCAATGTCTAGCTTGTTGTTTTTCTGTTTTGCTGCTTGTATGTTGTTATTAAATTTTTTCCAAAGTCTGTAAATAGTAATCCTAACCCAAATAGAGGGAGATTGTTGGAACACCCTATTACTAATTTGGGTCAGGATCACTATGTCTCTAGGAATCAGTGCTTGACCTCCTGTATAGCTCAATAGGTCAATTAGAATTGAGTCTAAGGGTTAGAAGTCTAGGTTTGGAAGCTGCCCTGGAGATCAAGATTTTCTGTTTGGAGACTAAGTCATATCGTCGCGCTCAACACGACGATTCGTCGAACTCCGATCGATGATCGTCTAGCTCAACTTCGACAGATCGTCGAGCTCCATTCGACGATCGCTGAGCTCAACTTCATCATATCATCGAGCTCAGTTCAACGATCGGTGAGCTCAGGTCGACGATTTTGACTCTGCATTGGATCTTTATCTCTGAGCTCAGTTCGACGATTTCAGATAACTTCAAGGATGTTTCTAGATTCAAATTCAAATCAGTTAAGGAGTTATTCTGCAATTAATTCAGAGATTTTCTAGCCATTTTCATTCATTTCTGGACCAAGTTTCAAGGAATATTTCTATGGACTTTCCTCCAGAAGAGATTTTGCAATTAAGGATGCAATTAATGCTGGCCAACGGCTATTCTTCTCAGAGAATGTTTTTGTTCAGTATCAGAGAATAAAAGAGAAGAATTCTTTTTTGAATGACTAGTAGAGATACACAGATTACAGACAGACACCAATAATCTTCAACAGAATATTCTGTCTCAAAGAATTCTCAAGAACACTCATCCAAGTAGATCAATCTTTTCAAAAAATCTTCAGATCTCTTTAGTTTTCAAGTGTGCAAGGCCAACATAATTCAAGACTCCAGACATTCAACATTTCAGCTATTGCTGAAATCATCTATTGCTGGAGTTCAATCTTTGAAGGCCTATCACCCTCAGCAAAGCTTTTCTTCCTGAAGATCTCAAGGATTCAGGGGGTGCTTTGACATCAACAATCCACACAGTCTTCTCAGTTGTTTGAGAAAGAGAAGACTTCCATCACTCTCTCACCCCCTCTCTGTAAAGGGTTTCTCAAACTCCCTTCAAAAGTTTGAGCTTGGTTTTTGAGCACCTTGTCAAAAGCTCATTGGTGGCAAGACACCTGATCAAAAAATCTGATTTGGTTTTTGAGCACCTTATCAAAAGCTCATTGGTGCCCAGGACACCTGATCAACTCATCCTGCAGTGGATTCCTACCTAGGGTGGTAGAAGAGTGGATGTACCCAAGTTTAGGGGAACCACTATATTTCCTTGTGTCTTCTGGTTTTGCTTGTTTTGATTTTTGTTTCTGGCCTTGATTTTTCTGTGATTAGCTTTTGTTTAACTTAGTTCTGTGATTAGAATTTTAATTGCTTCTCTGCTCACTCTTATTACAACAATTGTTTTAAAAAGGTTTAAAAGGACCATATACTCTATTCCCCCCTCTAGAGTATATCAGATCTAGCTGCTCTTTCAGAAATGTTACCAAAACCTTTGATGACTCCCTTTTCAGAACAACCAAAGTTTACTTTAGGCCCATTCAGCATCGGCGAGTAGTCCTTCAGCAATCCCCTTGTTCCAGTCATGTGCCTGGAACATCCACTGTCTAAGCACCATATAGGGGCATGACAACTTGGACTCACCTGCAACACGGATTACTTAACCTTAGAACACAAATAACTTTTGGGTCCTTGGTGCAAGTTAGTCTGAACTTTAACAAATCTGCCTGCAGATTTTCTGACAGGCAGACTGCTACTATCCTTGACACTGATATTGTGCCAACAATCTAAGGCAAAGTGGCCTATCTTGCCAAAGCACCAGCACTCAAACTTATTATACCTTTGTTTAGGTACAACTTTAGCTGAATTATTTGCAGCAGGTCTGTTGTTTTGTGCTGAGGCTTTGCCTCTAGAATTGAACTTAGCAGTCCATGCAGTTTTCTTAAACCCTAACCCAGCCTTACCCTTTTGAGATACAAACTCATCAATCAAGGGTAATACAGATTTTGGTTTAGAAAAACTAGCTACAATCTCCATTTCTTTCTAAAGTCTATTCTCCAGACTTTTAATATGATCATTCTTAAATGTGATAGTACCCATATGAATAACAGTATTATTTTTCAGTCTGGCTATCTCATTCAACTTCTGATCCAGCAACTTCTCTAAATCAGATGCAACCATCTTAAGATCTGCAATTTCCTTAGCCAGATTTTTGGCCAGGTTTTTGCTTTTCTTACGTGCCTGCAACAAGTCCCCATATTCATCTATCAGCTGATGAATATCACCTTCATACTCAGACTCATCCACATCACTTGATGCAGAAGTTGCTGACTCTGACCCAGTACTACAATCTGAATTTCTAGAAAAACATTGTACCTTACTAGGACCAGGCTGATCCTGACACTTGTCTTCTTCTGACACAGCCATCAGACCCTTGCACTGATGGTCTTCTTGTTCATAGATAGAGTTCAGCACTTGCAGAAACTCATCTTCTTCATCTGCTGCATATAAACCAATGTATGCCTCAGCTTTAGATTCTTACTCTGAAGAAGATTGGTCTGTCAAGCTCTTCTCCTTCTTAGCAACAAAGTATTTCTCCTTCTTGCTCTGGTGTTGAATCTTCTTTTTATCAGCAGACTCTTTTCTTTTATCTGGACACTCAGCCACAACATGTCCAGGCCTATTACAGCAGTAGCAAAATATCTTTGATGTTGTAGATTTGCTTGGCTTAGAACTGCTCCTGTCCATCCTGGATGACTTCCTCTTTTGATAATAGTCATCCTTAGGCTGAGATGTGGAAGGTTTAGACTTCCACTGCTTCTTCTTCAGGAACTTCTGAAACTGTCTTGTCAAGGCAGCAAAGTCTTGATCTGAGTCACTACTGTTTGAACTTTGGTTGTCTGAATTATCTGAAGCAATTTCAGCAACTATCTTAGGAGGTGATGGAGACATCCTCCTATTCTTCCTAGTGGCTTCAACCTTGAAGGCCAAAGACTTTTCTCTATGCTCCCCTTTTATACTTTTCTCTTCCTCTTTCCTAGCCATCAGCTGCATCTCATATGACAGCAATTTTCCAAACAAAGTGGGTGGAGAGATATCTGCAAGTTTGGCCACTTCCCTAATGGCACAAATCTCAGTGTCCCAATCCTTTGTCAAGGATCTTAGGAATTTATCATTCAGTTCATATGTACTGAAGATTCTTCCCTAGGATATCAGCTTATTTACTATTCTATAGAACTTTTTATAACACTCAGTTATACTGCCAGACTTTCCTTGTCTGAAACTCTCATATTCCTGGTTCAGCATAGACTTTCTATCTTGTCTGACTTCTTCAGAACCCTCCATGTAGACTATCAAAGTATCCCACATTTCCTTAGAGGTCTTGCAGTGAATCAAATTCTGGAAAGTTGCATCATCAATGACACTTACTATGATATTCTAGGCTCTTTTATCCATAGTTGCCAGGATGATCTCATCCTTAGTCATCTCCGAATACTCCTTGGGAATTCTTTGGTTTGCATCTAGAACTAAAATCTTCATAGGAATATAAGGACCTTCCTTTACTGTAATGTAGATCCTTGGATCAGAAGCCTCCATAAACAACCTGACCCTTTCTTTCCAGATTCCAAATATCTCCTTCCTGCATATGGGTAATTTCATAGAACCCAGTTCCTTATGATTTTCTCCTGAACCCATTTTCTTGATCTTGAATCTGCCTTATGGATCTAACTCAGACTGTTAAGTCCTTATTTGACGAACCTCCCTCTGATGCCACTTGAAAGAATTAGTGTCTAACCACCTAGAGGGGGGGTGAATAGGTGTAATTCCTTTTTCTTTTTAAGGCAGAAAATCTATTTAGTTAAATAATAAGAAACTGCAAATTCTACAGCTAACACAGCACATCATTCATAACAACATTCAATCACAGAGTGCACATAGTTTTCATAGTGGTTCCCCAAGGTCTGGGTACATCCACTTTCCCACTTCGCCTATCTAACAGTGTACTAGATTCGGCCTAACTTCTGCTCTTCACCTCAGATCCTCAGATCTTACAACTCAGAACCCAACAAGGCTCCTACAGCTCAGGCAATCTGCCCTACCTCAGCCTACACAAGGCCTACAACTTAGAGATATCAATCTCATACAACTCAGGCTCACATCCCTACCTTAGCCTTCAACAAGGCCTACCACTCAGAGATCTAAATATCTTACAACTCAGCCTTTATAACACAGGCTTACAGCTCAGATCTAGAATAGATCCAACAAAAAATTGATTTAACAAAATGTTTTACCACCACCCTGGTAGAGAGAGAATGGATGGATGACTTCTTGATCAGTTCTTGGAAGAATCTGATGGTAGAGAACAACCTCTCTTAGCTTTCTTCAAAGCTTCTTGAAACTGAACTCAGTAAGGTTGAACTCTTGAGAAGTTGATCTTCAATCAGCTTCTGACTTGAGATTCAGATCTCAATCTGAATTCTTGACAGCCTGGTTCAGCAACTACACTTCAGTAGATGGAGCTCTCTCTCTCCAACTTCTTATTAGATCTTCTAACGAAAATCTTTTATATTATTACTTCTATCGGTTCTCTTACTTCTCTATTAGTTCATCAATAAATTTCTATCTGTTGAAGGAGAATGCCTTTATATAGACTTTCTCCATGGTAATCTGCTGATCCGGTTTCTAACAAACTTCTGACAGCTTTGACAGTTGCAGTAGACCGGTTAGAAATGACAGCTGTCAAGTTATCCAGTCACTTCTTGAAATACTGTCTCTGTTTGAAAGTGTTGAGACTGAACTTCATCATGTGTCGACACAAGTAGACTAAGTGTCGACACAAGTGAACTAAGTGTCGACACAAGTGAATTAAGTGTCGACACAAGCCTTGGTGGTGTCGACAGAGATCCTTTGTTGTTGTTATTGCTTCTCGACACAGCATCTGTAGAACGTGTCGACACTGATTCTGTGTGTCGACACAATTACTTCTTCTCTTTAACTTAGTTGAAATTCTGCTGTGTGTCGACACAAGTCCTGTGTGTCGACACAGTTGAGGTTGACAAAGTCTTCAGTGTGTCGACACTGCCTCTTGGTGTCGACATAGTTGATGTCGACTAAGTATTCCTGTGTGTCGTCACTGTCTCTTGGTGTCGACACAGTAGATGTCGACAATGCTTCACTGTGTGTCGACACTGCCTCTGCATGTCGACACAGCTGATGTCGATAAAACTTCTCTGTGAGTCGACACTGCCTCTATATGTCAACTTAGTTTCTTCAGGTGTCGACACAGCCTTTCCAAGTGTCGACACAATTAGCTCCAAGTGTCGACACAGATTTTCTCCAGTGTCGACACAACTCCTTTATAAGTGTCGACACAGCTTTTCCTGGTGTAGACATATGGAATTAGAAATTTTTCTGCATTCCTGCATTTACTTAACCTGTACAGATAAACTCAAAACAAATCAAATACACCTTGATGCATATCATTGAGTAGGGTGAGGCTTCTTTAAATCTGCTACACATTTTCTAATGTACCCAACAGATCCTTAGGAAACACATCTGTGTACTCCGATACAATAGGAACGTCACTCAAACTGGGCTTCGGCTCAACAACCTCCAACAGAGTGAAGAACAACTCCGCGCCCTTCCGAAAAACCTTGACTACCTAGAGAGCAGACATCAATATCTTGTTCGATCCTCGCATACCGGCGAACTTACTCTGTAGCTCGATGTTCTGACCTAGTATGACTTCCTTTGAGTTACACTCTGTACAGGCACGCTGCTCCACGTGTCAGTCCATACCAAAGATTACATCAAACTCAGATATCAACAACACAGATGCCTCCAATCCAAAATCCCGACTTCCAATCTGTACCTCAAGATAGCAAGACCTATCCGCACACATCACTGATCCTTTAGGTTACAACACCTTTACTCTATCTAGCGACACAAGAGTATGCACTCTTATCCGCGATACGAAGTCCTCAAATAGAAATGAATGAGAATCACCTGTATCGAATAGTACTCTCGCCGAATTGTCCTGGATAAGTACAAAGCCTAGACTTATCAAGTTATACACAAATAATTCACAAGTTATAAAGCATATAAATCATGAAAACTATATACTACTCGTACCTGTGACGACATCCGCCTGTTTGATGGCCTCCTGTTGGCCAATATTATACATGCTTGGCTGAGCTGGAGCATATAGGGATGCAGTAGACTCCACCATATTTCCCTTCTTAGCATATGATGCTCCTGCCTTTTTCTCCGCTTTTGGAGGGCCACTACAACAGTTTCAGGTTATGTGATACACATTTCCACATGTATAACATGTGGGCGGACCTCTCCCTGATGTTGCTCCATAACTACCAGTAGAAGGAGCCTGTCCAGAAGACTTGGACTTCTTACTCCATCTCTTATGGTATTCAGACTTTCCAGGATGCGACATTTTAAACTCGGGCTTTATCACTGCCAAGCCCCTATTTACCTGCACCCTCTTCATGCCTTTCTCTAACGAATGAGCTGTATTCACCAACACTTGGAAACCTTGGTTCATCGGACCCGAGAGCAGTAACCTCAGCTCATCTCGCAGTCCCTTGTAGAACCTATTGGTCTTATGCTCTTCATCAGCAAAAATAGACCTCGCATAACGTCCCAACCTGGTAAACTCATTGAGGTAGTCATCCACACTACCCTCGCCCTGAGTCAAATATTGGAACTCGTTCTCCATAGCGATCCGCTGTGATGATGGCAGATGCTTTGCGAAGAATAATCTCAAAAACTCCTCCATTGAGATCTCTGATAGTCGTCTGCCCACGAAGTGGTGTAACTCCAACTCATCCCCACCAAAGCCGAGCCTCTCTTTCCAACAGGAAAGTGGCCAAGGTGAGCTTGTGTCCCTCCTCTGTCTCGATCGTCGTCAATATCCTCTTGACTGTCCTCTTCCTGCGTTGGGGATCTTGCACCCGTAAATGTAGGAGGACTAAAGCTCATAAATTGCTTCAAATGCTGCTCAATCGCTCGCTTATCCACCAAAGCCTTAGCAGGCACTTTCCTAGCAGCTACAGGCTCGGCTACGCAAACCTGAATTGGCACCATCGCAGGTCGCACCTACCAAGATGCATGTATATTCATCATTGCAAATAATAACTCAGTAACTAAGCGTACTGTTTCTGCAGAAGGAGGAGGTTTGGGCACATCAGCTGGTGTCACACTCTTAATAGAACGTTGGGGTTCGGACTGCCGCAGACCACTTTTATTCACCTATAAGTGTAAAATACATAATTTGGCGACTATTCAGTAATAAATAACAACTATTATGAACGTGTAGGTTCCTCACACATGTGTATTTTCATTCCTAAGTGGACATTCTTGAGTTCATTTTTTGTTATAACGGGAAGCACATACACGTGCTCGCCACCCCTCAAAAGAATTCGACCATGATTTCGGAGGAGGAAGGCCAAGAGAAACTGATAAAAAATTATAACACCACCATCCGTCACATGAAATATAATAGAGGGTCCGGTCGGGACCCCATGCCATATCCCATAGACAGTCGACATAGTTACATATTAATATCAAAAGCTAATCGAATTCTAACTCAGAGTATTCTAGCGAAAGCTTCAGGGGTTACACCTTGAACTCAACTAATACAAATGTCCACAAATAAAAACCATATAAGAATGTTTACAAAAATGCACAAAAGTCATGGCATTGAGGCCTTACAAATGTTCTTCCCAAAAAGAATGGGTTACAGATATCGGCGCGCAGGCCGACCACACATGAAAAACGTTAAAAAGCCTACGCTTGGCCTTCAAGGGCCGACATAGCATCAAAGGGCTGCAACCCGCTATTTCTCCCTCGGCTCTCCAGCACAGGCAATGGGACAATCCACCACAAGGGCAACAAACAAGGCAACTGTAACGTCCCTGATTTTCCAGCAATTTTTAATCCTCTTCTTGACGCCATAATGACGTAAGGGGCGTTACGTTAACGTGGAGTTGACGGCGTGTCGCCGTTAGTGCATTTTCGCGTCTATTCAGTCGAGTCGCCCAAATTCGTGAATTCTTGTCGAAAATGGATAATTTCTCGTTGGGAAATTTAATTAAATAATTTTCGACATGCTTGTCAAGTTTAGTCGCGATCCAAGCGATATTCGAGCCTCGGCGAATTTCCAAAGTTTTGTAGAATTTAAGTTCGTCGTAGACTTTGAAAATTAATATCTCGAGAACAGCATGATAGATTTTGGTTCCGTCATCGCCGTTGAATTCGTAGCGTCAGCATTCGCCTATGCTGCGAATTTCGTTTAATTCGGCGCGCATTTGGGCCTCTGTTTTGATCTCGTGTTTCCTTATTCAAAAGTATATAAATATGATTATTTTAATATTAAAGCACTATTCAAAAATGTCTTTTACTATTCATGTATATAGTTTAATTTTTTGAATATATTTGTAAAAAAATATTGTTCATGCAATTTAGTTTTCATTTTTCTCGGGAAAACCTTTCTGTACTCGAGACCTCCTCCTTTTCTTCTCGAGTAATTTTTTTTGTTGTCGAGTGCCTGTTTTCCTTTTCTCGAGTACTCCTAAATCTGTTCTCGAGTAGTCTGCAGTCCTTCTCTTGAATTCCGTTCTAGTCTGCGTTCGAGTGCCATTTTGAGGGTCAAAACGGCGCGATATGAAAAATAGTTAACATGAAATTTGTTCGTCTCAATGAGATGTACAACTTTCATGTTGAGCACTTTTCGATTTGAATTCCTCCTAAATCTCTATTTTTGTTTTCCGCGCACCCGCACTTGAATTGTCCGCCTCCTTCCTGTTTAGACAAACAAATTTATATATATATATAAATATATATACATATATAAGTACTTATTCTTATACTTAGGGATAAATAGAAAGAAACTTCATCTTCTTCCTGAAGTTTTGACCGAACCAGAGAAGCGAGAGCGAGAGATAGAACGTCCGTTCGTGAAGCTTCGGATCGCCATCATCGGAGCTACGGTGCTCGGAATCACAAACCAAGCATAGATCCGGAAAGCTCTCGCCGAGATATTCACATTCGTGATAAATATTTCTCGTTTTGTGGAAGTTTTTCGTTAGGGATTTCGGCCCTAACCTATCTCTCGGCCTTGATCATGTAGATTCTGCTTCCCCGTGTCTTCTTTTGGCTAGATCCGTGACGTGGAGTAATTTGGGAGACCGATTGTAGTAGAAAGCGAGGCAAGTGGTGTTCTTGCCCTCTCTCTCGCTCCCTTCCTCTTTATTTGCTAGTTTTCGTTGAGTTTGTCATGTTTATATTTCTTTGAGACTTATCTCTAAATTTCATTGTGACTTGTCTTTAAATTTCTAAGTTATTTCATTGAACCTTTACCCCCAATTCTTGCTCTGTAAATTTGGCAATTAAATTTGGTTGTCCTGCCACTTTATTTATCGAGTCATGTAGATCGTTGCGACATCTTGTGCGTCTCATTGTTTTGTTTATACTACACTTTGTTTGACCCTTTAAATGTTCTTATGAGGTCCACTTTGTTGGTTAACCTTGAGTCTGTGATGAATAAAACGAACTCTGCTTGTATAATTAAGTAACTAAAGAAACACAGATGTACTGTGCGCATTGGGGTTTCTCCCTCGGTATAGTCCCTTATGGTTGAGTCTGTGAGTGTTGTGGACTTTCATCCCCGACACATTATCTTAGCTTGATCTGTGCGCATTGGGGTTTCTCCCTCAGCATGGTGCCTATTGGTTAGGTTTGTGCGCGTTGTGGACCTTATTTCCCGGCACAGTACTCTTTATTGTTGAGCTGATCAGTCTCATTTTTATTGATGAATAACCGTAATATTAATGAAAGAATAAAGTTTGAACTTCCGATGTTGGTACTATGTTCTGTCCAGTTGATGTGATTAGTCATTCTTGCTCGTCTAGATTTACTGTTTGCTTACTTTTACTCTGCTCCTGACCTTTTGTTGCAGTTGTTTTATAGATTTCCTTCACTTTGAGGTTTGTTTGGTCTGCCTTTACTTTTTGCACCATTTGTAACTTGCTTCTGAGGTGTTCTTTTTTTAAATGCCACACGATCAGTGCAGTAGCAAGTTTAGCTAACCGTGTTGTGCTTCTGGTGCTGTGGGTTGCTGCAGCCGTTTGCTTCCACCTCAGAGCTTTGAGGTAGTTGACTTTGTTTAGACTTGTCAGATTTTACTATGGGTTCGTGTTAGTTGTTGACGTCCATAGTCTTTGACTTTTTTGTGATAGACTACTTGTTGTTTTTACTGTTGTTACTTTTTACCTGTTTATACTTGCTCTCTGGGAAGGTTTTATGTTAGGTTGGATTTAGTTATTTTAAAGTATACAAAAATGCATTCTGGAGTATTGGCATGATACGACTTTTAACTGTAAAATCTACTACTTTTAAGTGCTATAAAAGTCTTTTTATATATATTAAATGTAGAATCCATATGATCATTATAATATGCTTGACCTTCATTCTCATATAGGATAACAAATGAATCAACTAAGTATTTTCCGCCACGTAAAACTTATCTATTTTCTCACCTATGGACTATTGATCCACCCGACCAAGGGATACGGTCAGTAACTCTAATAACTTGTATGTATTGTTTTTAACTTAATTTTATAAATCTTTTACATAAAGTAAATTTGAGGACGAGCCGCCTGAGCGTTTGTAGTTGTCCCCTGTACGGCATGGCATCACGACACGTATTTTCTCTAATCTGACGCATTTTTTTGAATACGGAGAAAATGCGGGTTGTGACAGCAACGGTCAGCTTCCAGCTGACCAATTTATAACGACCATATCCCATTCCTGGGCAGCGGTATTACTTCCCTGCAGGCACAACATTAATACAACATATATATCACAAGAAAGTGCACTCAAGCACCATTCAATATATCACAAACAAGTGACTCAACAGCCAAACGTTCTGTGCTCTCATGGCACATTCTCGGTGTACCAGATTACCAGGGTCCCACCACCGTTCAGAGGTCCGATACTTGACGGTCAACTTTGAGCATATCTAGTCTTTCTAGCTTCATGCCTAAGACTCTCATTATGCGCTCCAATGACGCCAATTACTTTCGGCATTCTAGTCAGACGGGCATAACGCGGGTACAGTTCAGCTATTTCCCGTTGCTCAAATTGCTAGGTCAACACTGACGATCACAACCATCATGGCGAACGACAAAACACGGGTCTGCCTCCCCTTTCCCGTTCGGCTCACTTGCCTTATTGTTGGGCATAAAAGGCTCTAAGCATCACTTGCAACTCCATGTACCAAGGACCTGAGCTGGCAGTGCTCAATCATTACACTCATGGCCAATAGCTGGGCTCTCTAGGCTCACAGCTTCTCAAACTACACACCTTGTCTCACAGACACAGGATTCATAATAACAAAAGCGATCTGGAAGCTATCGCCTGTTATTAGCGACAGAACTTTCTTATATCTCTAGACTCAGCCACAACTGGAACATGTTTCTAGCCAAAACTCTGCAGCATCCTACAGTGATAAAAAACTGGTCTTTCCCAGCAATCACAGCTCACCAATAGCTATCGCCAGCGATACTCGCTGTTGCCCGGTGATAACCAATAATTATGCAAACTGTGGTATTTTCTGGGTATTTTCTTGAAGCACATCTCTAGTACTTCCTGCTACTCTCATTTCGCAGGTACAACCCACAGACCCCATAAACTACTCATTTATACTCGGAGTCTTCTACGACACAAAAAATAAAATATCACCAATCTAGACCAACCCGTCCGGATGGGCTTCACACATCATGCCTATTCCGCACTGCAATTTCCTGATTGTATATAAAAAGCCACCCGGGGATATCACATATCAACCCATCGAAATTTCCTCGATTGTCCACCTTTTGGTGGGGGATTCCATACATATGCAAAAGGAGGAATTCACTTGTGCAAGAAGAAAGATCGTTACACTCAGAACTCATTTCGGAGCCATTAGAAAGCTTTCTATCCAGCTGGAATGGAGCGCCTCACTTTCCTCTTCACGGATCTTGCCTTCGTTCTTAGTTCCGACCACGGGATCTCCTCCACTAAGCTAGCAAATCTCAGCCTCTGCCTTCTTCTTCCTACCTTCCAAGAACTTGATGAGAGAGAAGAGAGAGAGTGAGAGAAGTGAAATAAATCTTCTCACCACCTCTTCTCGGGTTAAGCAACCTCGGGAATAAACCCAGCCACACGATCCTCTCATCAAAATAAAACAAAGGCCACAATTTCAGTTGACAAGTCAAAATTAACGCTATCGCCTGGCAATATCCTCTATCGCCAGGGCGATATCGTCGGTATCTGCTTTTGTTGGGTACATTAGAAAATATGTACCAGATTTGGAGAAGGCTCACCTAACTCAATGATATTCATCAAGGTGTATTTGATGTTGTGTTTAGTTTTAATGTGCAGGTTAAGGAAATGCAGAAAAAGTTTCTAAGTACAAGTGTCGACACCTGAGAAGAAATGTGTCGACACTTGATAAGGATTGTGTCGACATATGGGAAAGGATGTGTCGACACCAGGAGCCAGATTGTGTCGACACATAGAACTTGTGTCGACACACAGAAAATCTGTCGACAACAACTGTGTCGACATACATGACTTGTGTCGACACATTCCAGAATTCTGTCGACAAAAACTATGTCAACACACAGGACTTGTGTCGACACACACCAGAATTCTGTCGACAATAACTTTGTCGAGACTAGAAGTTATTGTGTCGACACATGCCACTGAAGCTATGTCAAGAAGTTAAAGAGAAGTTGTGTCAATATTGTAAGAGCTGTGTCGACATCATCAAGAGTTGTGTCGACACATGATCTATTGGTGTCGTCACATTTAAGTATTGTCCCGACACTTTGCTGCTGAGACAAAGTATAATGATGTAACTGGAGACTTGACAGCTGTCATAATCAACAAAGCTATTGCATCTGTCAGAGCTGTCAGAAGGTTGTTATGAATTGGATCGGCCGGTAACCTTGGATGGAGCCTATATAAAGACATGTTCTATCATCAGATAAAAAAAGGCTGGAAGTATCCAAGAAAGAAGAACAACTAAGAAGAAGAAGAGAAGTCTTCATCTAGAAATCAAAACGTATCTGGCAAATCCTGAACAAGTCTGCAAGAAGAATTCATAGTCATATCTGAAAAGGAGAAGGAAGCTGGATTGAAAATCATCTCCAACTTCATAAGAAGATTAACCTTACTTTGTTCAAATTCAAGAAGCTTTGAAGAAGCTAAGATAGGTTGGATCTAAAGCAGTTAGATCTATCAAGAACTGACCAAGAAACCTTCTACCCATTCTCTCTCTACTTGGGTGAAGGAATTATTCTTTTACTATTAATTTTTCTTGTTGGATCTTTTACAGATCTGAGTGTAGGAGAGTTATCTCTCTGAGTTGTAATCCTAAATCTATAAAGGCTGATGTAGGACTGAGTTCTTGAGGTAGGAGAGTTTTCTCTCCGAGTTATAGGACTTGTGAAGAGGCTGGGGTAGGGCTGAGAGCCTGAGGTAGGAGAGTTTTCTCTCTGAGTTGTAGGCCTTGTGAAAGAGGCTGAGGTAGGGCTTGATTGCCTGAGTTGTAGGCCTTGTGGAAGAGGCTGAGGTATGGCTTGATTTCCTGAGTTGTAGGAGTATGGACTCACTCTAAGGTAGGATTCTCTGAGAGGATCTGAGCTGTAGGACTTGCTGAAGTCTGAGTTATAGGAACCATTCTGGGTTCTGAGTTGTAAGATCTGAGGATCTGAGGAAGAAGAAGGAAGTTGGGCCGAATCTAGTATACTGCTTGATAGGTGAAGGGGGAAAGTGGATGTACCCATCACTTGGGGAACCACTATAAAACTTTGTGTATTCTGTGTTGGTGTTGGCTGTGTTTTCTTTTATCTGTGCTGTGTAAATTGCTGAATAAGTGATCTAACAGTAAAAATATTATCTGCCTTAAGGTAAAATAATTGAACCTATTCACCCTACCCACCTCTAGGTGTTTAAGACATCTTGAAACCAATTCTTTCAAGTGGTATCAGAGCCAGGATACTCAAGAATAGACTTAACAGTCTGAGTGGATCTATAAGGCAGTTATCAGTTAAACAAAATGTGTTCAAGTGAGAATAAGAAGGAACTTGGATCCATGAAGCTTCCTATCTGTAGGAAAGAAAATTTTGGCATATGGAAAGAGAGGGTCAGATTGTTCATGGAAGCATCTGATCCAAGAATTTATGTCACAGTTCTAGAAGGACCATTTATTCCTATGAACATATCAGTTCTTGATGCTAATCTCAAGACTCCTAAAAGTTATTCAGAAATGACTAAGGACGAGATCATCCTAGCAACCTTGGACAAGAGGGCACATAACATAATTGTGAGTGCCATAGATGACTCTACATTCCAGAATCTGGTTCATTGCAAAACCTCCAAGGAGATGTGGGACACTTTGATTGTCTACATGGAGGGAACAGAAGAAGTGAGAGAGGATAGGAAGTCCATGCTAAATCAAGAATATGAAAGCTTTAGACAAGCTAAGCCAGATAGCATAGCTGAGTGCTATAAGAAATTCTTTAGAATTGTCAATGAGCTAATGACCTATGGAAGAGTCTTTAGCACTTATTAATTAAATGACAAGTTTCTTAGATCCCTAACCAAGGATTGGGATACTAAATTATGTACCATCAGAGAGGTGGCCAAGCTTGCAGATACACCTCCACCAACATTATTTGGAAAAACTATTATCTTATGAGATGCAGCTCAGTACTAGAAAGGAGGAGGAGAAAAGCAATAAGCCTGAATACAGAGAAAAGTCAGTTGCCTTCAAAGCTAAAGCTACAAGAAAAGGTAGGAGAAAGTCACCTTCACCTCCCAAAAGAATGGCTGAAGTTGAATCTGAAAATACTAACATCAATACATCAGACAGTCATAACTCTGATGAAGACTTTGCTGCCTTCACAAGGCAGTTTCAAAGGTTCATGAAGAAGAAGAAATGGAGAACAAAGACATCTTCATCCTACTCCAAGGATGATTATTACAAGAAGAAAAAAGCATCCAAGGATGACAGGTATGGCTCTAATCCCAGTAAACAAATTTCTTCTAAAATTGTTTGTTATTGCTGCAACAGGCCAGGGCATGTCATAGCTGATTGTCCTGATAAAAGAAAGGAATTTAAAGATAAAAAGAAGCAGCAAAAAAGGGCAAGAAGGAGAGATCCTTGGTTGCAAAGAAGCAGAAAAGCTGGACTGATTCCTCATCATCAGATTCAGGAGAAGAGACAGAAGCTGAAGCTGATATAGGATTGTTTACTACTGAAGAAGATTCAGTAGAATCTGAGTTCTTACAAATGCTGGACTCAATGAATGGGACTGAAGACCATCATTGCAAAGGGCTGATGGCTTTGACTTAGGAAGATCAATGCCAGGATCAGCTTGGTCCCAGTAAGGTAAACAATCTTTCTTCAGTTTCAAATTATTATACTGGATCAGACTCAGAAGCTTCTGCATCAAAACATGTGGATGGTTCAGAATCTGAAGGGGATGTTCATCAACTTATTGATGAGTATGGTGATCTGTTGCAAGCACTTAAGAGAAGCAGAAACCTTGTCAAAAACCAGGCCAAGGAAATTGCATCCCTTAAACTGGTTGCATCAGATTCAGAAAAAATGTTGGATCTGAAGATGAATGAAGTTGCCAAACTGAAAAATATAACTTTTATTCAGATGGGTACAATTACATTCAAAAATGATCAAATCAAGGGTCTGGAAGTCGGACTTCAAAGAGAAAGGGAACTTATGGCTAAATTCTCAAAGCCAAAGTCAGTCTTACCCTTGATTGATGACTTCACTCTACAAAAGGGTAAGACAGGATTATGCTTTAAGGGAAGAACTAGGGCAGGTAATTCCAAAAGAAAAGGTAAAGTCCCAGTTCAACCACTAGCCTTCAAACCCCCTATAGCTTTCAGGAAAGTGATGTAGCCCACTAATAAGTATGACCATGACATTACACATGGTCACAGTAAGCCTGGTAATCTGAATGACAAGGGTGTAATTGCCAATAGGGCAGCCCATGTACAAATACATTATGATCATCAGGAATCATTAATGTTTGATGCATCAGCCCTAGCACTCAAGAAAAGGATTACTGTGCCTCCAGTTTTAAGGTCTGCTGATAGCAATGCTGTTAAGCTTGTATCTAAGAAAAGATACAATAGATATGTGTGCTGTTGTTGTGGCAAAGTCGGACATTATGTCCTAGATTGTTGGCACAACACTACTGTCAGGAAGAATGCTAGCTTACCCGTCAGAAAGGCTACAGGCAAATATGAGAAGTTTCAGTCTTATCTGAACCTAAAACCCAATAATTATTGGGGTTCTAAGGTTAGGTAATTGTATTTGATGTAGGTGAGTCCAAGTGGCCATACCCCAATATGGTACTTGGACAGTGGATGTTACAGGCACATGATTGGAACAAGAAGGATGTTGAAGGATTACAATCCTATAGAGAATGGACCCAAAGTGATCTTTGGTGGATCTGAAAAAGGGGTCATCAAAGGGTTTGGTAACATTTTCAATAGCTCAATCACTATCACCCAAGTGGCTTATGTTAAAGGTCTGAAACATAACCTAAAAAGCATAAGCCAACTGAGTGATCTTGGTTATGACACTTCTTTTATTAAGAATGAGTGTCAGATTAGGAGGACAAGTGATCAAAAGGTCATCTTGTCAGGTTATAGAAAAGGAAATGTATATTGTCTAAGTTTTGTGAGTAAGAATAGAGATTCTCGTGTTTATCTTGTTGTAGATGAGAAAGCTTCTCATTGTGTAAAATGGCACAGGAGGCTAGCTCACCTCAACTATTAGACTATAGGTCAACTCCTTAGTAAAGAGTTAGTGAGAAATGGTCCTCAGGTCAAGTGTATCCAGGAGGGTGTGTGTTCAGCTTGTCAAAAAGGCAAACAGACCAAATCCTCCTTCCATAGTCTTGATACCAAAGACTCAGTGAGGTGTTTGTGAAAGTTTATAATTGTCTTCCTAAATCACCTAGAGGGGGGTGAATAGGTGAATTGTGCGTCTTTTTGCGGAATAAAAATTTCAAACCAAAGCACAGATCTATCTACCAATCAAACACAGACGAGGCAAGATTTATAGTGGTTCCCCAACCTTGGGTACATCCACTTTCCCTCACCGATCTAGCAATACACTAGACTCAGCTACTCTACTATCTCGGATTGAAAATCAATCCTACCCTCGGAACAACGTTCCTACAATCTCAATCCACAAAACGGATCTACACTCGGAAGATGAAACTTCCTACAATCTCAGAGTTGAAAAACTCCTACACTCGGAGAAAACTTCTCCTACAATAATGAAATAAGATTGTATAGAAATACAAACAATGAATCTTGTCAGATCTGCAAGTAATCGGCCAACATCTTCTTCTTCTAGACTTTTCGGCTTTATTAGATAGGTGAAGAAAACCTTGGCAAAATCAGATATGGATCTTCTTGGCTTTACACGATCGAACTAATCAGAAAATACGGAGTTGAGCGAATCTCGATCTGGAAAGCTTTCTTGATCTGAATCCTCAAAAGATGAAACCCTAGCCGATTGGGAATCAGCGATGGCGGTGGCGACGGATTTCGTTTCTTTGAGAGAGAAAGAGGAGACAGAAAACTTGAGAGAATACGACTGCAAAACTTCTTAGAATAATCTTCTTTGAAAATTAGGGTTTGTCGGTTTAGACAAGACCTTTTATAGGAGAGGAGAAGATTCGCCATAATTGAGTCATTATGAGAGACACGTGGATCAATCCCGTCAAAGTTTATGAATATGACCGTTATTCTGGACTTGAAGAATTTTCGGAAAAGTTAAGTAAAATACTCAAGATATACAAGATTACTCGAGTACATGCAACACTACTCGAGTAGGTAGAAGATGACTACTCGAGTATATGAGAAGAACTACTCGAGTATATAAGAAAAACTACTCGAGAGATAATGAGATGATTACTCGACTACATTGAGTCAACTACTCGAGTAAATAAAAATTCAAGGAATCAGCTACTCGAGTAACAAGAATAATATACTCGAGTACTTTAGTACTTACACGAGTGTTGGAGTAAATTACTCGAGTATAAAAAATACTACTCGAGTATATCTGAATGAACTACTCGAGTATATAAGAAACTACTCGAGTCATAGACTTAGAAAATTTCTGGAACTGGAAAACAGACTACTCGAGTATAGAAGATAAACTACTCGAGACAAATAGAACTACTTGAGACAATTAGAACTACTCGAGCATATGGAGATGAACTACTCTAGACAGATAGAACTACTCGAGTAATTCACTTAGAGAAATTTTCTGGAATGAAATTCTGGATTACTCGAGTATAAACACTGGACTACTCGAGTAGTAAGTGAACTACTCGAGTACATGACTTAGACTGCTCAAGATACATCTTAACTACTCAAGTAAGAGTATTATTACTCGAGTATGAATTCAGTAACTTACTCGAGTAAGTATAGAAGTACTCGAGTACTTTACTTAGGAAAATTTTTCTAGACAGAATTTCTCTTCTTTTAAGGGATGATCAGCATCAAGTCTTTTCACTTAGTCCTAGAGCTTGAATATGAAGTGTATCCCAATAGAGAGGCTACATATGAGTCAACACTTTGGAACACACAATGAGGGATTATATTGTATGGTCCTATGTTTGGTGACCCATTATAGACTGACATTGGCCTACACTTCCCATAAGATTCCTGTAAACACATAACTCAAACCAAGCATCAAATACAACTTAATTCATCTTAGTTCAAGGGTGACTTCAATAAATATGAGGTAGTGTGGATACAATACCCAACAATCTCCCCTAGTTATTAGAAGTCAGAACCCTTTATACTAAGGTGAATTATGGACATAAAAAGAATGCTAAGTATATAAAGCAGTGTAAGCAAGCATAAGAACTATGAAAATTTTCTAGATATACTTTTACCAAATTCTCCCCCTTTCTGACTTCAACAGATAGCTGAGAGATGGCATCAACAAGTGTCATCTTCTTCACAGATTTTCATCTTGGTTGCTTCATATCTTTTGACCAATTCCATCTTTGAGCCTTGAGCCTTCTTGAAAGTCCAGCTTCTCTAGTCTTCCTTATTGAGCATCCCAAGTTCTATTTTGAAGAATGAGAACTTGGTCTCGTCCTGCGGCTTTGTGAAAATGTCTGCAATTTGCCTATCTGTAGAGACATATTGAAGGTCTATGTCCTCATGCTCCACATGCTCCCGGATGAAGTGGTCCCTTAGCTCTATATGCTTTGTCCAGCTGTGCGAGACTGGGTTGTTGGTTATTGCTATTACGCTGGAAGAGTCGCAAAACAATGGAATCTTGTCAAACTTCATGTTGTAGTCCTCACTCTGATTCTTTATCCAGAGTAACTGTGCACAACAACTGCCTGCAGAGATGTACTCTGACTCAGCCGTTGAGATTACCACACAGTTTTACTTCTTGCTACTCCAGGAGATAAGTCTTCTTCCAAAGAATTGACATGTCCCAGAAGTGCTTTTCCTGTCGTCTTTGCTCCCTGCAAAATCTGCATCTGAAAAACCTATTAGTTCGCTGTCATTACTTCTTGGGTACCATAAGCCAAGATTTGGTGTACCTTTAAGGTATCTCAGAATCCGCTTTGCAGCAGCGTAGTGAGATTCCTTAGAGTTCACCTGAAATCTAGCACAGACACATGTTGAGAACATTATGTCAGGTCTACTTGTAGTAAGGTAGAGCAAGGATCCAATAATGCTTCTGTACTTGGTTTCATCAAAGGGTTTCCCTTTTTCATCCTTGTCCAGAGACATAGTTGAACCCATTGGAGTCCTCATCGAGGTTGCATTATCCATTCCGAATTTCTTAATCAGCTCTTTGGTAAACTTGGTCTGTGAGATGAAAATTCCATCTTCAGACTGTTTCACTTGAAGCCCTAAGAAATACTTCAGCTCGCCCATACTGCTCATTTCAAACTTCCCTTGCATAAGTTTTGAAAACTTCTTGCAGAGGTTGTCATCAGTAGAGCCAAAAATAATGTCGTCGACATAGATTTGCACTAGAAAAATCTTGCCTTTAATTTCCCTAAGAAATAATATCTTGTCTATCTTTCCCCTTGTGAACTTGTTCTCAAGTAGAAAGCTAGACATCGTCTCATACCAAGCTCGAGGAGCTTGTTTCGGACCATATAATGCTTTATGATGTAAGTAAACATAATCAGGAAAGTTAGAATCAAT
This sequence comes from Platanthera guangdongensis, assembly GCA_039583875.1. NCBI lineage: Eukaryota > Viridiplantae > Streptophyta > Magnoliopsida > Asparagales > Orchidaceae > Platanthera > Platanthera guangdongensis. The sequence goes on along the minus strand of CM077147.1, from coordinate 150,508,358 downwards.
GAAACCTGGAGGTTATTCCACATACACCTCTTCTTTTATGTCACCATTAAGGAAGGCAGACTTCACGTCCATCTGGTAGACAGTGAAGCCTTTGAGTGCAGCATATGCTAGGAATAACCTTATGGCCTCCAACCTTGCCACTGGAGTGTACGTCTGGTCGAAGTCGATTACTTCTTCTTGACGATAGCCTTTTGCGACAAGTCTGGCCTTATTCTTTACTATCATTCCATCCTCATCCATTTTTTCCTGTAGACCCATTTTGTCCCAATGACGTTCTTACCATTGGGTCTTGGAACAAGTTTCCATACTTTGCAGCGCTTGAACTGGTTTAGTTCTTCTTTCATCGCCATTATCCACGATGCGTCTGAGTTTGCTTCCTCAAACTTATTTGGTTCAACCTGCGAGAGAAAATGTAAATATAGATTCTCATTAGTTGTACCTCTTCGAGTTCTGACACCATCCAGGGGATCTCCTTGATCTTCCCAAGGCACATTCGACCCAACCAGCTAGTGGGATCCTGGCTGAGGAGATCCTCTCGGGGTTGGGGCTTGATCTTCCCGAGGCACATTCGACCCAACCAGCTAGTGGGAGCCTGGCTGAGGAGATCCTCTCGGGGGTGGGAACTTGATTTCCCCGAGGCACATTCGACCCAACCAGCTAGTGGGTGCCTGGCTGAAGAGATCATCTCGGGGGTGGGGCTTGCTCTCCCCGAGGCACATTCGACCCAACTAGCTAGTGGGAGCCTTGCTGAGGAGATCCTCTCGGGGTGGGAACTTGATCTCCCCAAGGCACATTCGACCCAACCAGCTAGTGGGAGCCTGGCTGAGGAGATCCTCTCGAGAGTGGGGCTTTGATCTCCCTGAGGCACATTTGACCCAACTAACCAGTGGGAGCCTGGCTGAGGAGATCCTCTCGGGGGTCGGGCTTGCTCTCCCCGAGGCACATTCGACCCAACCAACTAGTGGGAGCCTGGCTGAGGAGATCCTCTCAGGGGTGGGGCTTGCTCTCCCCGAGGCACATTCGACCCAACTAGCTAGTGGGAGCCTAGCTGAGGAGATTCTCTCGGGGGTGGGACTTACTCTCCCCGAGGCACATTCGACCCAACCAGCTAGTGGGAGCCTGGCTGAGGAGATCCTCTCGGGGGTGGGGAACCAGGTGTGTCACTTGAACTCTACCAAATCCAACATCCTCAAATGGGGAAAAAGATGGGTTACATGACCCCCCCCCCCCACCCGACTCAGTTGGTCGGGGGTTGGACTTATTACAACATAAGAAACATACATATATTTTTCGGGGCGAGGCCTCTTCAGGGGGTCTGGGCATGGTGGTCGTCATACTTCCCCTCAGAGACATCCATCTTTCTCAGGTTCTCCATGATCCTCTCCATCTCTTCTTCCCTGGTCATCCAAGAAATGGTGTTGACGGCCGTGACGTAGAACTACCTTGCCATCCGGGAGTCTCCCTTGGTTCTGACCTAGATCCCTCCTGAGCTGAACTTCAGGCATTGGTGGAAGGAAGATGTCACACAACGGAAGGCGCTGATAAGGGGCCTCCCAAATATGGCATTGTAGCTACTTGGTTCGTCAACAATGATGAACCGGCAGTTCCTTGAAGCCCCTCCCGGCTTTACTTGGAGTCCTACTCCACCCTCTACCACCTTACTCTCCCCTGAGAATCCGAACATGGGTCCGTCCGAGGCCAACACACTCCCTGGCTCTACCTTCATCTCGTCAAACGCCTTCTTGAAAATGACGTTGACGGAGATTCCATTGTCAACCAAGATCCGGGAGACGGTGTATGTAATGCCCAGAAACTCAAAGGAGTGATGGGGGACGTTTTGGGCCAGTTTTGGGTTCTGGCTGCAGGCACACGGCCTGGGACACGGGCGTGTCCCAGGGCGTGTCAAGCTGTGTCGACACTCAGACGAGAAGTCGACATTTTGAGCTCGACATTGTGTCGAGACTGGGCACACGGCCTGCGACACGGGCGTGTCGCAGGGCGTGTCACCCGTGTCGACACTTAGCCCGCGAAGTCGACACTCTGCGCTCGACGAAGTGTCGAGACATGTCACACGGCCTGCGACACGGGCGTGTCGCAGGGCGTGTCAAACCGTGTCGACACTCGTCCCGGGAAGTCGACACTTTGCTTTCGACATTGTGTCGAGACAAGGCACACGGCCTAGGACACGGGTGTGTCCAAGGCCGTGTCATCAGGTCGACGATCTTCGCTCGACGAAGTGTTGAGTATCGAGACCGTGTACACGGCCTGGAGCCCAGGCATGTTGAGGTGACACGGGCAAGGACACGGGCGTGTCCTAGAACCCGTGCAGTGCTCGGGTTATTTTCGGGGAAAAATGATGGGGGTACACGGCCGGCCACACGACCGTATCAGGCGGAACAAGGGAGTGTCAGGTCGAACACGGGCGTGTTCGATACCTGTGTGAGGTTCCAGGCGAGCCGATTTTGACGGCGAATGAGGCACACGGCCCTGGACACAGGCATGTGCTAGGCCGTGTTCGGTCCAGATTGGGCATTTCTGTCACGAATCAAAGCCGTTCATTTCTTTAACTGATGATCCAACGGCTGGGGGTTGTTCCTGAAGGGATATACCCGGGATTGGACTTAGAAACCCTCACTTTTCATAAGTTATCATCTTTCTAAAAGCTTAGAGAGACAGGAGAGCCAAGGGAGGAAGGAGCTAGATCCGGCCATTGGAGGAGCTTCGAAGCTCCAAATCGCGAGCCGACTCCGGATCCACGGAGGCAAAGCTAGTGCGGTGCTTTTCATCCGGTTACTTTTCTATGGCGCCAAAGAGGAACGCTAGGGTAATGATTCTCTTCTTGAGCATAAGTACCTCTCCTTCTTTGCATAGGAAGCCCGCTCTCGCGAGTTTGCAGAGAGTTGGAGGAGTTCCTTCGGGTAGATATGTGAAGTCCCCGTTGTATAGAGTCCGTAAGCGAGAACGGACATAGGCATGATGTGTGAAGCCTACCCGGACATGTTGGTCTGGATCGGTGATGTTGCATTGCATAAATGCCGGAGAAAACTCCGTGCTATTGGTTGTTTTTCGGGTTTTCTACATGGTAGATTGCAGCAGGGAGCCTTGGGGATTAACCCAAAGGTGCACCCGAAAAACTGGGCGGATGCGAGATCTTGCCAACTTGGTGGCCTGAGAGCCAACTTGAACATAACCGGGTTATGTGAATTGTGATGGAAATGGGACTCGGTGGAAGTTTGACCCGCGCAAATGGCTTAAATTATCGTTGCGATGTGAGCACGTGTTAGATGGAACCGTACACGCTCTATGTCGTTAGGTTAAAGAGACCTAAAGGCACGTGGCACTTGCCGTTGGCATTGATTAGGGTCTTCGGCGGTCGATGGCTTAAATTGTCGTGACCCAGGCCAAGAAGACAAATTGCTCATAGGTTTGGCCGTCTTAGTGGCGGTGGTGAGTCCGGAATGTCTATGGCTTTAATTTACGTGACATCGACCGGTTCACCGAGAATGTGCCCTGAGAGCACGGGGCGTGTGGCCGTGCGAGCCAACGTCTGTGGTGAAATGTTTATGGATATATATTGCTCGCTTATGCTAATGAAATGCATGGAAGGAGCATCGCCGCCCCGAGTTGGGGGCGAGATCGTTATAATTTGGTCAGTATTGCTGACCGTTGCCTTGTTTTGCCACCGTGCGGTGGTTTATTGCTTGCAGGTGCTGCTGGACCAAGCGGTCAATAGCGAGCTAAAGCCCAAATGCGAAGCCGGCCCTCGAAGGCCTAATTGGAAGTGTTTACTGTTTTATTCATGTATGACCTGTCTGCGTGCCGAGGTTTGTAAAACAGGTAATATGAAGTGAACAATATTTGTAAGGCCTTAAGGCTTGTACTGGTGTATTTTGTAACATTTCTATTTTGGTATTAATGGACATTCATGCTTTAATGCTGGGTTCTTATTTGCAACTCTTATTAATCTTCTTCAGCTAGAATGCTCTGTGTAGGACGTTGAGATTGGTTGGATGGTTTCCATGAGTAACCACCCGGTCTGTCTGTAGCATACGACGTCGGGCCCTGGCCGGACCTACTTCTATATGCTATGCGATGGATAGGGGGTGTTACATTGTAGCCCTCAATGGCCGTCTGGATGACCAGCACATCGCAAAATGGATCCTCATGATCCGGCAGCTCCTTCACTGAGAAGGTGATCTTCCCCTCCTGGGGCAGGGTCTGGGACGACGAGGCGACGCTCCGTCGGTACATCATATGGAGACTTGCCTTTCGAGTGGCTTCGATCCCTAATCCACCATGGATCACAGTTATACCACCTCGGGGTCCGACATCGACCCGGTCCTCACACACGTCATCCCCCCTTCTCTGGGTAGAACCTCTTCAACCCGTACTGGCAGCTGTGGCTGGGTAGGGCCTCTCTCCCTCCTCACTTCCAGGAACTCGGGGCAGGTAGCTGTGGCGTGCCCCTCCACTTGGTGGAAGTCATAGTACGGCAGTGCTCCTCCCCTCCTTCGGTGGGCTTGGCGTTCTCTCCTGTTACCTCTTCCTCCTCCTATCGCCAAGGCTTGCTGCGTCGGGGGTAAGAGCAGTCTTGGGGCTTGCCTCTGGAAGTTGAACCTCCCTTGGCCCCCATGGGAGTTCCCCCCATCTTGGACGTAACTTCTTTCTGGACCCTGAACGGGTCCTCCCTGCTGCCTCCAACCTGGTTCTAGACCCTCCTGAGCTCTCCGCTCCTCTCTCCTTCTTCCTTCATGAGGTCTCGAGCCACCTTGCTCCTTTGACTAGATCTCTGTTAGCTTTGCCAACTTCTTAACAAATGCCAGATTGGCCACCTCCATGGATATCTCCTCGGCCGCCCTTTCCATCAGCTCCTCAAAGGAAAGTGGGGCCTTTTGAGTCAGGCTCATCTTGAAGAACCCCTCGCTCAAGCCCACCTTGAATGCCATCTAGAGGGCATACCCTGGAATCTCATAGACCTCCAGGATCTCCTCTTAGAACCTGTCAACGTAATGGGCCAGTGACTCCTCGGCCCCCTGCCTTATCAGGAAGATAGACTCGAGACTCCTCTTCCTCTTCTTGGAGGTGGAGAAGCGAAGCTGAAAGCTCTGGCTCAAGTCCTCGAACCCATAGATCGACCTCAGAGGGAGTTGATGAAACCAGTCCCTTGCCTTCTCCTTCAATGTGATCGCAAAGAGGCGATACTTGAAGGAATCCATCATCGGCCTAATGGAGACGGCATCCTCGAACCACTACAGATGCTGGATGGGATCATACTTCCCGGTATAGTAAGCCATGTCGGGTTCCCTGAACCCCTCGGGAACGGGAGTTGAGATGATCAGCTTGCTGAAGGGTGACCCCCTAAGGGGTGGTCTCGCCACCTCTACTCGCGCGACCTACTCGCCTTGAAGGCCGGCACTCGATGGGCTGGAGAACAACTCCCAGCCGGTGAGGTCTCACTCGACCCCATCTCCCATCCTCTCCTTCCCTGGCCTTCTTCCTGGTGCACTTCCTTCTCCCCCTGTTGGGGTCATCTCGCCTAGACACCTGGGAGTCGACTTGTCGAGTGGGGGGGAGCTAGCTCCTGGGGGGTTGGGGTGGAGCTGCCACCCTGAGGAGCAATACTTCGCAGCATCTCCATGATGCCTTGGATGGAGGCCATGAACTCTTACCTCCCCACAAAGGGTCCTAGGCTGGAGAGCTCGCCGAGATCATCACTACCTCCCTGACGTCCAGTCATGGCACTCTCCCGAGATCTTCTGTGTTGGTCACTCTCCACGCTCACCGCACCAAAAGTGTTGAAGCCAAAAATGACCTCTGTGGAGTTTGGGGTCCCTAGAAAGGGGTGACCTCGCACCAACTACATTCAGGAGAACGTCATGGACCAAAGGATCAAGAAGCTAGAAACAGACCCTCGGCTCTAGTGCGGAGGTCCCACATCACACCCGAAAGACCTTTGAGGTCTCCCCCTCCCTAGCCAATGCAGAGCTAGGGTGCCTTGAAGGATGAAGAGAGAGTGAAGAAGTGATGCTCTCCAATGCACCCCTAAGGGTCTATTTATAGTTTTCCAAATCCCATGGATCAAAATGCAAAAAATACCCCTACGCCAAATATGCCTCGGGCCAATAAAAAATAGCCACACCGGGGGGTAAAGAGGTAATTCTGCCCCGAGGTTAAAACAGTAACAACATGGCCCAAAGATGTCCAAGGGCGGGAGAAGCCATACCCCCCACCTTCCCAGACACCCAAGAAAGGATGGGGAGCAGGGGGTAGGGGCGAGTGTCACAACTCACATTTCCTCAACGAGTACATCATGTCAGAGTAAGAGGAACTACGTGTTATGATGCCACGTCGTGCAGGTGATAACTGCACATGGTTAGGCAAAACCTTGACGCTTACTTTATTAGTTGAAACCCATCAGTTAAATGCAAGAAAACCGTTTAGTTTGATGGCCGTATCCCTCGGCCTTATGGATCAAAACGTGTATTTGTACACGGCGGAAAATACGTTAGTTTACTTATGACGATTTCCTATATGCAATCTAGATTTACCATAATATAAGAAATCCTCTTTTTTACGTTGTTCGGAAAATACTTGATTAGTTGACCAAAACATGTTATGAATGATATACAATAGTAGGTTTTGTTTAGCTTAAAAATACCTAATGCAACCTAGCATAAAACAGTCCCATGAGCAAGTAGATATCATCCCAATGATTCATAATAGCAGTATATCATTCATATGTAGCCACTAAAGAAAACCACCAATGGACGTCAACAAGCTGACACGAACCCACTGGGGCGTCTGTATGTCTTTACAACAAAGTAAAGAACTACCTCGCTAAGCAAGCTTGGCTAGCTCCAAGTAAACTTCACCAAATACCTAGCCGCTCAACCGGCTACAACCTTCACCTGAGGCATTGAAGAAAGAACACCTCAGCAATAATCAAAGCTACAACATAGGGCATTAAGTTCATAAAACGAGTGAAAAGCACAGGGTGGAAAACAAGTGTCAAACACTGCCAACCCAAAGTGTAAAACGCACCAAGCGCGTGAAATTATCATCAAGTCCTGCTCAACCCGCGGGAGCAAAAAGGCAACAGATATGTCCATTCCATCATCTTTATAACAAGAAACAATTATTCTAGTGAAATATAAGCAGCGGTTAGGTTCGATTCTGCAAGGGTCTTTTGGTGGCGGCCCTAAAGTGGAACGCACCAATAAAAGCCAGCCCAAATCAGGGCCAAAACAGTGCTGTACACCACAAAACAAAACCCGGTGGCCACCAATGCTGAAACCACACCACCCCTTACAGAATCCTCACACAAACGTTCCTGCCATGGTTCACAATTCTCCTCGCAAAACTCACCATAATCCCAGCAAAAAACATTTCATTTAATCGTCCTCACGCATGACCACAAATTGCCCAAGTTATGTCAAACCTAAGAGAGTTTGGGTCTCTACTTCACCATAAGCGAACCCCACAAGTAACAACGCCGACTAAACACAACAAGATCTCTAATCGTATGAATAAGAATGGTAAAGAATAGAGAAATACAAGATAAAAAATGGCAAAATTAGATGAACAATATGTAAGCATATCGATTGTGAAATTCTTGAAAGACAAGATTATTCATGGGTGCATAATAGACAAAAGGTGAGATTCAAGACAAGATGAACAAAGCTAGCATAGTAGACAAAGGTTCAATAGAAACAAGAAGAGTAAAGCTAACAAACTTGAAAGGGGAAACTAGCTACACTTGCAATAATCAACGAGCAAAGACAAGATTGGCAAACATCGCAAAAAAAGCTAACAAAAGATAAGATTAGCAAGGGTGAAGAACACCGCTTGCCTGAACCGAGACAACACTGCGGCGACTGCTCCTCTTTTTCCTTTTTCTTACCTTGCCTTAGCTTTTCTCCCTTGCTTTCTCTTTGAAATGGGGAAGAAGATGAAGAAGGGAATAAGTGAGGAGGAAAACTCTTGTCTCGGCCTTATTTCCTCCAAGACAGAGCTGGATCGTTTGATCCAGAATCAGAGAAACGAACGGCACAAAAAAACTGAAAAAGTCGATTTTCGGCCCTGACACGCCCTGTGACACGCCCATGTCACAGGCCATGTCCCCTTAAGCGGCAGTCAACCGACTCAATCCAGCCAATACACAGCTGTGTGACACGCCCGTATTACGTGCCGTGTCCCGGACACGCCCTCAGACACACCCGTATCTGAGGCTGTGTGCATTAGGCTGCACACCCGCAAAACCACCCGAGACTCACACGGCCCTAGCACAAGCCCGTGTTCCATCCCGTGTGCACCTGGATACACCCGTGTCCCGCAAACACGCCCTAGCTCAAAACATCGAGTTGAGTTCGTTGACCAATTGACACGCCCGTATCATAGGCCGTGTCCTCACTCGACACTCGACACTTGACACTCGGCACTCGACACTCGACACAACCCATGCATGACATGCCCTGGGACACGCCCGTGTCCCAGGCCGTGTCACCATGCCTGAACCCAAAATGACTCACATTTGCGAGCCAACGTAACATCCATCAAGCGTATGCAATCATTCAACAAAAAAAATCCGGGGCGTTACAGCGAGACCCCGGCTCCCAGCCGGTCTCACCCCGCCATACCGCGGGGCAGGGCGAGAACCTGGCCTCCTGCCAGTCTCGCCCCGCCTCGCCCCCACCAGGCTGCGGGGGCAGGGCGAGATCCCGGCCTCCCGCCGGTCTCGCCCCGCCTCACCCAGCCAGGCCGCGGGGTAGGGCGAGAACCCGGCCTCCCACCGGTCTCGCCCCGCCTCGCCCCGCTAGGCCCCGGAGCAGGGCGAGAACCCGGCCTCCTGCCGGTCTCGCCCCGCCTCGCCCCGCCAGGCCACGGGGGCAGGGTGAGAACCCGACCTCCCGCCAGTCTCGCCCCTCCTCATCCCACCATGCCACGGGGGCAGGGCGAGAACCCGGCCTCCCGCCGGTCTCGCCCCGCCTCACCCCGCCAGGCCGTGAGGGCAGGGCGAGAACTCAGCCTCCTGCCGGTCTCGCCCCGCCTCGCCCCGCCAGGCCACGAGGGCAGTGAGAGAACTCGGCCTCCCGCCGGTCTCGCCCCGCCTCACCCCGCCAGGCCGCGGGGGCATGGCGAGAACCCGGACTCCCCCCGGTCTCGCCCCGCCTCACCCCGCCAGGCCGCGGGGGCAGGGTGAGAACCCGGCCTCCCACCGGTCTCGCCCCGCCTCGCCTCGCCAGGCCACGGGGGCAGGGCGAGAACCCGACCTCCCGCCGGTCTCGCCCCGCCTCGCCTCGCCAGGCCGCGGGGGAAGGGCGAGAACCCGGCCTCCCGCCGGTCTCGCCCCGCCTCGCCTTGTGCCTAGCTAGCCGGAGGCGGGTTTGATCAACTTGCCATACCCGCCCCTCCCAGAAAAAGGCCAAGGGGGGAAGGTAATTTTTCCTCCCCCTAATAATATATTCCGAGGGCTAGGCCTAAATTGGCCACCAAGAGCTCAAACCACTCAAAAAGCTTAAAACCAAGAACCTGCGAATACGGGGTTATACAACACTTGCCTTCATCAGAAATAGAATTGGAGAACATCATCATCCTTTTCTAAAGCCCTAAAAATTTACCTATCAAGTTTTTGTTTCCGTTGTCGTGGACTTGGGTTGATATTTGGAGAAGAGGAATAACTATTAATTTTATTTTTTGCCTTTTTATTTTACTTTTCAGAAAATTTCTTAAGGGTGTAACTATATTGTTGGAAAGGGTGGTTTGGGCTATCATTCTAGCATATCTTCTAGTACTAGTGTTAAAACTTCATCGGGTAGACCTTGTAAAGTACATGACTAACTCAATTCGCCTAAAAAGAAAAAAATCAATCTTGAATTTTTCACTTTTGTCCTCTTTTATTTTCTCTCTTTACTCCCTCTTACCCTTCAATGTTTTAGTGTATAACATGAGGTGGCTCTTTGATTAATCTTAATATTCATTTTGATCTCGAAATCAAGGGCACTACTTCGTGACGCCTTAAAACTTGTGATCGAGATTTACATTTAGACATTGAAGAGTTGATCAGAGACACAATCACAAAAAATATGGATGAGCCTAATGTGCTTATTACTAATGAGGCCCAACAACAAACCATGTCTTATTATGCACGGCCGAATATAGAGTGTACACAATCCAGTATTGTCCACCAAATAGTGGATAATAATAACTTTGAGATCAAGTCTAGCATCATCCAAATGGTACGACAATTGGTAACCTCCGATGGCCTACCAGATGGAGATCCAAATTCTTTCTAATTTTCTCAAAATTTGCGCCACATTTAATGGCATTACTGATGATGCCATTCAATTACATCTTTTTCCTTTTTCTTTGTGGTCAAAGGCCAAGCCGTGGATGGGCTCTCTTTCTAGAGGGTCCATCATTTTATGGGCCGAGATGGTGGAAAAATTTCTCACTAATTATTTCCTACTAGTTAAGACCGCAAAATTACGCACTGATATTGCTTCATTTATGCAAATCGACTCAGAGATTCTCTACAATACATGGGAGCGCTTCAAGGACCTTTTGCCTAGAGCCCTTAATGTTGGATTGTACGACGCCCTTAGAGGGGGGGGGGTGAATAAGGGCTTTATGGAATTTTAATTCTTAAATAAAAATATTAGAGTTAATTAATGAAGTCATGAAATATTTTATAGGAAATTTTATTTTTATATCTAAACAAACATATTATATTAAAGTTTACTTTTTAGGAAATTGCGGAATTCAAAATTACTATACTACCGTTAGCGATTTCACTATCGCTCAGTGCTAGATACAAATATGGAATTCCAAGAGTGTATTCTAAAAGTTAATTTACAATATATTTTACTTTATAATATTTCAAAATATTTTATGACATGGAAATAAAATCAAGATAATGAAATAATAAATGACAAGATTTTATTTCATAAGAAATTAATTACAAAATATTTGATCTCTATATCACTAGAAATCGAGGCGAATATGACAAATCTCTTTTTGATGATTCACCGGTCTTTCTCCCAAGGACGGGCTGGCTAAAGCCTATCTTACCCTAGATATGAACTCTAGCCTCCCCTAGATCTAACCTCAACCTAGTCACTGCATACATGGTAGTGAATTTCTCCTAAGCCAGACAAGTACCTAGATGCCACGCGCAAGACGGCAATTTCCTCCTAAGCCACACACAGACCTAGATGCCATGCACAAGGTGACGATTTCCCTACCAATTACAAAGATGAAAAAATAAGTTACAAAATAGAAATTTAGAAAAAAAAACTCCCTAAAAATGAAGCTCTAAAGATGACGTCGAATCCTTGCAAAGGTTGCCTTAGATGCTGTACACGAACTGTCTCTTCTTCGCTCTTGAATGTTCTTGGAAAAGTAGGAGTTTTTGAAGGTTGGATATCTCTGGATGGAATGCAGAGGAAATAATACTCTAGGTGATGAAATTCTTTTTTCTCCAAAGAGGAATTCAGCCTTTTTATATATTTGGAATATCGCCAGACGATAGTGGCTATCGCCCTCCAGCGATATCATTTATGGCTGCCACATGTACCATGATTCTGAGTTTTCCGCAGGCTGATTTGATCGTGGAGTTATCGCCCGACAATATTTGATATCGCATGGCTTTACTTCCAAATAGTGGCTTAGTGGCTAGCTTATGTGGAACATGGCCTTCGTCATGCCAACGTCATTTTAGTGTTTGACTAGCGATAGTGGCTATCGCCTAACGACATCTTATTTTTTTACTTTTCCCATCCAAAGCTATTCAAGATGTAGATGACTTTGTTCTCATTCTGAAATGGGGTGGCACGTTCCGTAACTCCTCCTTGATTGAAAGTTATGGCTGTTTGAAGTTTAGTACACAAAACTCGTCTACTCATTCAACCTGTACAACTTGCATACTATAAACACACAAAAGAGTAGATCAAATACATCACAGTATTTTTATTCTCAATCCAAGAGATGCGGAATGCATGCTCCAACAATCTCCCCCTTTGATAATTGAAAATACCTATATGAGAAATTAGTCAGTTTAAGAACATTTGTGTTAAAAGTACAAATGCATACTCATCCTATATGAAGTCTCCCCTACATAAGTGTTCCCTATATATTTTACTCCCCATATATATATATATATATATTCCACTAGATTTCTCAGTTTATTCTCCCACTTTTGTTATTAGAAAAAGGGGGTAGGGATGAGTATACAGCTTTTAAGATTGATTAGGGATAACTTATAGGAAGAATAGTCATGATCGAGCAAAAAACGAAGTATACACCTACTATATGATTACTCCCCTTACACATATGTTTCCTATTAATTTTTAATGTACTCCCCCTAAATAATTAGATTTATGCAATTAATTCTCCTCTTTGGTAGTTCCAAAGGAGGGTATTAGGTGAGTGTATACAATAAGAATTAATGTGCTCTATATTGGAATAAAATGTAATATATAGCTTATTAAATATCAATTGTTAAAGTAAGCATGATGGAGCATAATGTACTAAGAAACACAGATTAAATGATGGAGTAAACATTTGTATTTAAAGATACCACTTGCTAAAAAAACATGAATAAGTGCAAGTAATAATCACATCAGAAAGTATAATAAGCATTCTTAAAAATAAACATCTTTTTATAAAGTAAAGGAATTTTAAAGATAATGAGTTTTAAAACTAAATAGTTGATGTTTAAGTCAATGTTCCAAGAGATGCGATTCTATTGAGATATAATTGCAAGCATAATTTGAAATATCAAGAAAATATATAAAGCTACAATGTAATAAAATTTGAATTTCAAGTAAACAAAAATATTGAAGTTGTCATGCTTTGTTATCGAATGTATTTACTTAACTTTGTAGATAATTATGCAGATATGCATTAGGATGCAATTCTCATGAGTATAAGTTTTATATATGACAATAATGTGTACAAAAGTGATTTGATAAAGTATACAAATGTATTAATCAAAATGAATGACATATATAATGAAATAATGCAAATTTAAAATACACAAATAAAATTATTTCACGATATTTCAATGTAGATAAAAAGTACAACAACCAAGGTGATTCGCACACACAATGCTCATTGAGACTAATCATGGAGCGAAGTAGTGCTCGGAGGATCACTTTTATTCTTTTTAAATTTGTTTTTATTTTTGTGATCAAGTGTACTGAGAGAAGTGGTGAATACGTTTGTTTGTTACAATACACTCTACAATCCTTTCCAAGGTGCTCAACCTCACAATGCTCAGTAAAACTTATCAGGAGGGTGAGTAGTGCTTGGTGGAGTTTTCCTTGTCATTTATTATATACTTTTTATGCTTGTGACCAAGGACTCCGAATTCACTTATTTTGCAAACAATATCATTTAAATTTTTTAAATCACTTTTCTCTAATGAATAAGTGCGTGAAAAATAAATAATTGAAATAAACAATTCAATATAGTGTAGGTAATCTATTTATGTTTTTACTTATTATGTTATTACACTACACAACCATGAAAGTATAAGATTAAAAACACATGTAGGTTATCAAAATATGTTAGTGTGTAAAGTCATTATCAAACACAAAACATTACTCATAATTAGAGGCATGCTAAATAATTCTACACATGTTTTCTACAATGAATTTTGTTCCACATAACAAGATAATATTCAAGGCATGATAAAATCAAAACAATATTTTGAGAAACTGAAAACTAAATTAAACATTGTATTTAATCTTTAATTGATATAATTAATCATCCTTGACAATGACAATGAATATTTTTAATGGTTTTGTAATTTTATAATTGGTTTTTTTGTAATATCTTCAAAAATAACTAGTATAAAATAATATACACATGTTCAAACCAATATGCATGATATAAATAATCATAAGGTGAAAAATAATGTTCATGAAATGAATATGGTATGAGTATTTCCTAGATTTAACTACCCAAGCTATATATCTACACCCTAGCCTCGTACTAAGTGACAGATAGGCATGAGGAGCTGCATGCATGTCGTAGGTTGGGGTGTTAATCCCATATGCATACAATAGAGGCCGCTACACCTAACACTCTTTCCCCCAGTACCACGCAAGGCCCCATTGCAACCCTTCCTCGGTTAAGGACAAGACATGATTTACAAATTTGCATCTCTAACGCATCCAAGCTACTTCCTTGGTAATGTGAGACACAAATAATGGGTGATGAATCATGGTCATACTAAAGCACTTAATCCTATAGATACACATATACAAAAACAAAATACAAAAAACACAATAAAACAAAAGAACATTGTGAACATCGTGAAGTAGATTATTGAGTAATTTTGTTTTGATTAGTTAATACTTCATGCAATAGGTGAATATTAATGGATATGATATTTAGGTATCCAAAAGGTGCCAAGTGTTGCAGTTCCTTTAGGTACCCAAACATAGCATGATAAACCATGGGGAGATAATGATGAATGTGCACTTTCGAGTGGAATAGGTGCGTCATTTTTAATGACGGGCCTCCATTCAAACTTTGGTTGAATATTCAATTTATGTGACAAATTTCCATACTTATTATTTTGAGGCTTATAATGGTAGTGATTTTTGAAATTATTATTAATAGGAAATTTGTTGACATTTACTTTAACATTAGAAGAAGTTGAATGTCGATTAAATATTCTACTAGGTGTATGTCTTTTGAAGTTTGAAACACTAGTAGATACCTTTCAAATCTTTGAAGATAAACTAGACATAAAAGATTTATTATTATTTGAAACTTTTTTCACAAATAATTTTAATGATTATAGTTTACGAGAGACAACAACATTTTCATTAATCAATTATTAATTTCGCTCTTTGAAAAAATTTAGAACTTTTTCAAAAACTTTAAATTTTTCTTTAAATTCTTTGCAATCATTATAAGGTATAATATTTTCAACTATAGAGCTAGATGGAGAATGTGATACCACAAGCTTTGGTTCTACATTTAGTTATGCTTTTAATTTTCTCTTTTTTAAACGCAATTTTGAATTAATATTTTTTATTTTCTTAATTCTACGTTTAGCCGCATCTAGCACAAGTAATGTAGAAATAGAATCACAAACAAGAAGGGAATTTGATTTTATTATAGGACTATCAGACAAGACAAGATTTGAACATATAGTTCCTTTGAAACCTTCATTGTCCGCTTCTATTGATGAGAGTTCATCTTCCATTTCGCTTGATGTGTTTGTTGGAACCAGTGACCTGATTCCACCTAAAGTTCAGACTTGAAGTTGTAGCCCCCACCTACTCTTCCTGAACCACCCTACTGACGTGATTCGCAGACCTAGAAACAGACTGAGGGTCTCAGCTTGGAGGTCCCACCTCATACCCGGAAGAAACTAAAGTCCTTCCCCTCCCTAGCCAATGCTAAGCTAGGTGCCTGTAAGGAAGAATATGAAAAGATTCAACAACCTATTCAAGGCACCTTATCGGTCTATTTATGGGCCACTGAGTTTGATCTGCAAATAAACATACTGAGCCGACCTGAAATTACCAAAATACCGTGGGTTGTGTCTGCCAACAGCCAAACTCCGCTATTCTGAAAGGATATATGCAGTCCATAGAGGGTAGAAGGGTAAAATTACCTGGGGTTGAAGAGTAAAATCCCCCGTGGGGGTAAGAAGGTAAAAACAACCTTCCTTCTATATGGTGAGTGGGGAAATGACCAGCGGGCGAGACGAGCCCTTCTGTTCTTCTCGCAAGCCTCTCACATTATGGGAGCCAACTCGCCCTTAAGGGCCTGTCCGCGCCACCAAAGGGCGTCTTGCCTAAGGTAGAGGGCCCCCATCTTGCCTATTGCAGAGAACCCTCCGTCTCACCTCCTGCGAGTGGAACACATGGTCCAACTCGCCTATCCAGTTCCTCTCGCCAGCTTCTCCTATTCGCTCCTTGAGCCGTCTATCGTGAGCCTAAGGTTGTACACAATCCCCGCTCTTTTCGAGGTTGTCCCAAGCTCGGAAAGAAAGTCCAACCGAGGCTCGCGGCATTGGGATTCGTTTATGAGAATCTTTGGTGGGCCCTCCCCCTGCAGTCTATAAATATGAGACCCCACCTCACCATGGAGTGCCCCTTTTCTCATTTCCACCTCTCTTCTACCCTGAACATGTCTCACAGCAAGAGTTTTCGTGAGCATCTAGTAGTGGTCCGAAAGCAAAATAAAGCCAATGTAGCTACCCTGATCTCGTCTTTGGTCAGCACCTCCGCTTCAGTACCTTCATCATCTCACCTGTAGAAGGCCAAAACCTCCGGCCCTCCACTCTCGGCCTACGCGACCTCCTCGGCCACCTCGACAGCCGATACACTTCCTCTCGCATCTTCCGGGAGAGACAGGTGATTCTTGACTCCTCCTCTCACCTCTTTTCTCTTATCATCTCGCCTATTGGCCATGCTATTTCAGGGAAACCTCGCCAATTCTCCTATGACCGCGAATCCTCCCGACGTTACCGACCAACATTATTAGCATCCTAACTCACCTAAGGAATCCTCCCCACCTATCACGAAGAAAGAAGACCTCTCACGGCTTGTGGGGAACCCTCACATCCCAAGTAAGAAAACTCATCCTGTCTATTTGGTTTCACACAGATTCCCATTCCTTCACCTGGTACATTCGAGACTACAGGGCCAGTCCTTGTCTCCACAGCTCATGGCCGCGAGACCATCCATCCTTATGATCTTCCACTTTCTCTGAGAAGGTATCCAGTTCGACTCGGGTACTGAAGACTCTCCCACGTCGTCTACCCTCTTGCCTCTTCCTCGGCCAGACGACATCGAAGACTACCTGGGAGATCTAATGGACCCTCTGGAGATGAAGCGCCGGACAGCCAAAATGTTTTGCAAATACACAAATATCATCTGCGGGATGGAACTGGAGAAGCAAGCAACTGATCGGCACATTGACTTGCCTGAAACTGAGTGCGCTGGCCTCTCTACTGAGGTCGATGTCGATGCTGAAATAGATGGTACAGACTCCCATGCCATCATAAGCAAGACTGACCAACATCTCCATCTCGCAGGGCGCGGTGTAGACGTCGTCCACGCCTTTCATCTACCTGGACGTCCTCCCTGCGCGGGATCTCGGGGTGGCCGCTAGAAGTTGCACAAGAATTAAGCAACCATGGCTCTGTCTCGCCCGTTTAAGCATCTCATCGGTGACTCCGCTGTGTTCATTAATCGGTCACCGACTTGTTTAATTATTAATTTGGTCTTTAGATCCCCTGTTCGAGATGCCTGCCCCGTGTGGGATGAAATAATTTATTATGATATTTTTGTCAACCTCTGTCATGCTGGGTTTTCACTATGGCTGTGTTAATTAATATGCTCTTTTTTTATTTTTATTTCTTGGCTCATTAGAAAGGTCGTCGCGGTGTTTCCGCGCCTCAGGTTCAGAGAGAGAGAGAGAGAGAGAGAGAGAGAGAGAGAGAAGATGAATCGCCGTGTTGCCCCTTCGGCTTCCGCCTTTTCACTTTCCCGCTCACTTTCCTCTCCTCTCTCTATCTGCTATAAATACCCCCCCTCTGGATCCAGATGCTTTTACGCTTGTACTGTTGCTCTCCGCTACTTCTGAGATCCGGAGCTCTCGCCTACTCCTCCTCGCTTAACACTTCTCGCATCCTGCTTCCCCTCACTCTTTTCTACCCCTTTCTATTTCTCTCATCTCGCTGGCCATAGGGAAGAAAAAAGCAGAAGAAGGCGAGGGCCGCAGCCGCTGCGGGAGGCAATTTGTCGACTACGACTTCCCTCCCGGCAAAATCTCCTATGAGGATTACAACCGTTTCTCTAGCGAGTTCCTGGGTGATGGGTATCTGTCTCGCCCGCCCAAAGTCGGCGAATCTGTTAACACCTTCTATCCCGGTGAGCTAGCCTTCCCTGTCTCGCACTTCGAGGTGGGGCTAAGACCCCTCTGGCCAGAGGTAAAATAGGCCTTCCAATATTTTGGAGTTGTTCCCGCACAGTGCAAGACAAATGCAATCTCGATGCTGATCGCCTTCTCCAACTACCTACAGCAAGAGCGCATCAAATTCAGTCTCACCGTCTTCCGCAAGTTATTCATCTACCATGCTAAAGATGATGAGGTCTCCTATTTTACCGGCCATGGCCTCAAGGTGTGCGGGACACCAAACAAGAACCACCACTGGCTCACCCTGTTTGTCTTCATCCGCGGGAACCTTGGAGGCATCCCACTCGCACCGGTATCGCCTGCCCAGGTTTAGTATGAGACGCCCAAGGTTGGAGGCGCCGAGAAGGCCATTTGAGACTTCTTCGTAGGGAAAAACTTCGAGGTCAATTACCTCTGGAGAGATCTCGACTCGCTTCCTCCTGTCCTCCCTAGTGAAGGTATACTCGCACCGTCTTAGTATTATGCTTACCTTACCATATTATTTCATTTTGCCAATATTCTTTTGCAGGAGAGAGGACCATCCCCATCCATACCCGTTATATGAGCAACAAGGGTATCACCCTTCCTAGCATGGCGACGGAGGCGGCAAAGGAAACACTGGCAGACGCCCCAAAGAAAAGGGTTAGGGACGATGTTGCTGCTCCTCGGCACAGTCCTAAAAAGAAAGTGAAGAAGTTGGTGTTGCGGCCAAAAGAGAAGAAAGAGGCTACGCCCAAGGAAAGGAAAGAAATGTCGGGGTCTCTGTACCCCATTTCTGTGGAAAGATCCCAGTCACCTCGCCATCAAGCCGTCTCGCCTACCCTCGTGACGACCCAACCTGACCAAATCGCCACACCTCTTTCCAGCCCGCCGAGCTTCCCCCTCGCAAAGCTAGCTGTTCTAGCCGCCCGACCCCCTCCTCGCATCCGAACTATAACATGGGGCCCGTGACAGACGATGCCGCCGACGAGCCGGTACTTTTGTGGGAGAACGATGTCAATCGCGTGTCAGTGTCTGCTCTCCTTCCCTCCTGGAAGGAGCAAGATCCACCCACCAGTCATGCCTTCTCCCTTGGGTATGGGTTATACGGTGGCCTTGCGACTGAACCTGCAGATAACGAGCCGTCACGAGACCTCGTTCTGAAGACCGCCCACACCCAGTTTCGCTCCATGGAGCTCTCATACCGGATCTCCTGTCGCCTCGTCTTCAATAACAAGAAGTGGAAGGAGGCTGAGACTAGACTTTCCGCGGAGCGTGAGAAGTCGAATGACCTTAAAAAAAGGCTGGCGGTCGCCGAAAACCTTATTGCCCGAAGCCAAGGCGGCGTGGTAAGCCTTTTACTGCTATTCACCCGTTTAACTCGCTAGTTTCCCTTGTATGAATTTTTGATGACTAATAGCCTTCTCGTAGGATGCCGAGACGGCTGATCGAATACATTCACGCATGGCGGCCTTGGAGGAGAAGAATAGGAGGCTGAAGGCCAAGAACACCAGCCTTCTGGATAGCTCCCTGCCTCACCCCTGCCTAGATCCACCCGCTCATATTTCTCTGGATGAGGTCGACGCCATGTGCCTAGATACCAATATCAAGACCGCCGAGCTCATCCTAAAGTTGATGAAGGAATTGGGGGTCGTCAAAGGTGATGCCGAGACCGTCAAAGTCTGCGACCTGGTCCCGCAGCTGTACGGCAAGACAGATGACAACTCCACCTCCAGTGGCGAGGAGTGAAGGGGTGTCAGGGTCTTGGGACTTCTCCATCCTTTTTTATCTCTTGCACTTGTAAACTTATTTTCGGAACACAGAAATGCATGTTCATGGGAGAGTCTCCCCCCTTTTTTTGTAACGGATATAAAATTTCGGTCTCATCTCGCCCATGAGCTATTTTTATTCAATGGATAACTCCCTGCTCTGTTTCTTTTGTTTTATTCTATTTCATTTCATTTTATCTACTGCTTACTCGCTCGAAGATGAGTTTAGGACACAAGCCATTAAACTTCTCCTTGCCCTTGTCGAGTGCGAGACATCTCAGCCTTTTAGCCTCGTCTCGCCGCGAGATGAACCCAACGCGTGTAGACTTCGGAGATCAAACTGCTCTTTAGGATAAGTTCCCTTTTTTACGTGAGACCCATACCTTTGACAGTGAGCACCCGCTCGCTGTGGGAGAGATCACCCTCGCCGAGTGCCAGTCTGAAGTGCTCATCCTCACTTGTACTGCCTCCACCCTTCTTTGTCACATGGATCTTCCATCCATTTCTAAATAAGTATAGACACCTTTCTTCATGAGCTCTTACCACTTGACTTGCCTCCGAGTGAGCCTACAACACTTCCAGCTAGGTGAGAGCCTGGTTAGTGGGTCTGCTCGGGGTCACTTCTCCAAAACATCTCCAACCGCTGAGTGAGCTTACAACCCTGCCAGCTAGGTGAGAGCCTGGTCAGCGGGTCTGCTCGGGGCCTCCTCTCCAAAACATCTCCAACCGTGGAGTGATCCTACAACCCTGCCAGCTAGATGAGAGCCTGGTCAGCGGGTCTGCTCAGGGTCTCCTCTCCAAAACATCTCCAACCACCGCGTGAGCCCACAACCCTGCCAGATAGATGAGAGTCTGGTCAGCGAGTCTTCTTGAGGTCTCCTCTCCAAAACATCTCCAACCACCGAGTGAGCCTATGCCCTACCAGCTTGATGAGAGCCTGGTCAGCTGGTCTGCTCGATGTCTCCTCTCCAAAACATCTCCAACCACCGAGAGAGCCTACAGTCCTGCTAGCTAGATGAGAGCCTGGTCAGCGGGTCTGCTCAGGGTCTCCTCTCCAAAACATCTCCAACCACCAAGTGCGCCTACAACCCTGCCAGCTAGATGAGATCCTAGTCAGCGGGTCTGCTCGAGGTCTCCTCTCCAAAACTTCTCCAACCACTGAGTGAGCCTACATCCCCGCCAGCTAGATGAGAGCCAGTTCGGCGGGTCTGCTCGAGGTCTCCTATCCAAAACATCTCCAACCACCGAGTGAGCCTACAACCCTGCTAGATAGATGAGAGCCTGGTCAGAGGGTCTGCTTGGGATCTCCTCTCCAAAACATCTCCAACCACCGAGTGAGCCTACAACCCTTCCAGCTAGATAAGAGCCTGGTCAGTGGGTCTGTTCGGGGTATCCTCTCCAAAACATCTCCAACCATCGAGTGAGCCTACTGCCCTGCCAGCTAGATGAGAGCCTGGTCAGCGAGTCTGCTCGGAGTCTCCTCTCCAAATCATCTCCAACCACAGAGTGAGCCTAAAACCCTGCCAGCTTGATGTGAGAATGGTCAGTGGGTCTGCTCGGGGTCTCCTCTCCAAAACATCTCCAACCACCGAGTGAGCAAACAACCCTGCTAGCTAGATGAGAGCCTGGTCAGCGGGTCTACTCGGGGTCTCCTCTCCAAAACATCTCGAACCGCTGAGTGAGCCTACAGCCCTGCCTGCTAGGTGAGAGCTTTGTCAGCGGGTCTGCTCGGGGTCTCGTCTCCAAAACATCTCCAACCACCGAGTGAGCCTATAACCCTACTAGCTAGATGAGAGCCTGGTCAGCAGGTATGCTCGGGGCCTCCTCTCCAAAACATCTCCAACCGCCGAGTGAGCCTACAGCCCTGCCAGCTAGGTGAGAGCCTGGTCAGCGGGTCTGCTTGGGGTCTTCTCTCCAAAACATTTCCAACCGCCGAGTGAGCCTACAGCCATACCAGCTAGATGAGATCCTGG
Organism: Platanthera guangdongensis; assembly: GCA_039583875.1. Taxonomy (NCBI): domain Eukaryota; kingdom Viridiplantae; phylum Streptophyta; class Magnoliopsida; order Asparagales; family Orchidaceae; genus Platanthera; species Platanthera guangdongensis. The sequence goes on along the minus strand of CM077147.1, from coordinate 150,486,715 downwards.
TCAGCTGGTCTGCTTGGGGTCTCTTCTCCAAAACATCTCCAACCATCGAGTGAGCATACATTCCTGCCAGCTAGATGAGAGCCAGGTCAACGGGTCTGTTCGGGGTCTCCTCTCCAAAACATCTCCAACCACCGAGTGAGCCTACAGCCCTGCTAGCTAGATGAGAGCCTAGTCAGCGGGTCTGCTCGGGGTCTCCTCTCCAAAACATCTTCAACCATCGAGTGAGCCTACAGCACTTCCAGCTAGATGAGAGCCTGGTCAGCGGGTCTATTCGGGGTCTCCTCTACAAAACATCTCCAACCACCGAGTGAGCCTACTGCCCTGCTAGCTAGATGAAAGCCTGGTCAGCGGGTCTGCTCGGAGTCTCCTCTCCAAAACATCTCCAACCACCGAGTGAGCCTACAGCCCTGCCAGCTTGATGTGAGACTGGTCAGCGGGTCTGCTCGGTGTCTCCTCTCTAAAATATCTCCAACCACCGAGTGAGCCTACAACCCTGCCAGCTAGATGAGAGCCTGGCCAGCAGGTCTGCTCGGGGTCTCCTCTTCGAAACATCTCAAACCGTCGAGTGAGCCTACTGCCCTGCCAGCTAGGTGAGAGCTTGGTCAGCGGGTCTGCTCGGGGTCTCCTCTCCAAAACATCTCCAACCGCCGAGTGAGCCTACAACCCTGCTACCTAGATTAGAGCCTGGTCAGCGGGTCTACTCGGGGCCTCCTCTCCAAAACATCTCCAACCGCCGAGTGAGCCTACACCCCTGCCAGCTAGGTGAGAGCATGGTCAGCGGGTCTGCTCGTGGTCTTCTCTCCAAAACATCTCCAACCGCCGAGTGAGCCTACAGCCATACCAGCTAGATGAGAGCCTGGTCAGCTGGTCTGCTCGGGTTCTCTTCTCCAAAACATCTCCAACAACCGAGTGAGCCTATAGTCTTGCCAGCTAGATGAGATCCTAGTCAGCATGTTTGCTCGGGGTCTCCTCTCTAAAACATCTCCATCCACCGAGTGAGCATACAACCCTACTAGCTAGATGAGAGCCTTGTCAGTGGGTCTACTCGGGGTCTCCTCTCCAAAACATCTCCAACCGCCGAGTGAGCCTACAGCCTTGCCAGTTAGGTGAGAGCCTGGTCAGCGGGTCTACGTGGGGTCTCCTATCCAAAACATCTCCAACCGCTGAGTGAGCCTACAACCATGCCAGCTAGATGAGAGCCCGGTCAGCGGGTCTGCTCGGGGTCTCTTCTCCAAAACATCTACAACGACCGAGTGAGCCGACATTCCTTCCAGCTAGATGAGAGGCTAGTCAGCGGGTCTGCTCAGGGTCTCCTTGGTTCCATTTCACCTTTAATGCCATGAAAAAAGGCACATGCAATTTCATCATATCAGAAGGCCACATAAAAATTACAAGTATTGGACAATAAAAAATGTAATGAACGAAGAATGTTATGGTTAAAATCTCTTTAATTCATCTCCACTTCCGGCGCGATCAAGGGATACCCGTCCACATCTTGGAGGTGGTACCCTCCCGATTTCAAGACCTCCTTTACTACAAAGGCACCTTCCCAATTTGAATTGAGCATTCCTACTGAGGTTCCTCTGCCCGCTGCCTCCACCTTTTTTGAGAACCAAATCACACTCCTAGAACTTCTTGATCCTTATATTCTTATCAAAGTGCCTCGACATCTGGCGCATGACCTCCTCCTACCGGACAATCGTGAAGTCCCAGAGCTCTTCCACGAGATCATGGGAGAGTTTTTGCTCTTCCACGTTATCTACCATCCATTCTTTGTCTCCCTCCCTTGCAACGACTACTCTTGGTGATGTGACCTCGAACTCTATTGGTCTGACAACCTTCGAGCCCTGAGAAAGCTTAAATGGGGTCTCTCCCGTGGAAATGTTTGGTGTGGTCCTCAAGGCCCATAGAACTGAAGGGAGCTTTTCCAGCCAGCTCCCCCTCAAGCTCTCTACCTTCTTCTTTAAAAGATTAACGATGATCTTGTTTGCTACCTCTACCTGTCCATTGCTCCGTGGATAATGAACCGAGGAAAAATGGAGGTCAATGCCCAGCCGGATGCAGAAGTCCACGAGTTCTCTACTAGTAAATTGTGGTCCGTTATCAGTTACGATGGCTAGTGGTAACCCATGTAGGCAGACGATCTCTCCCCATACGAAATGTTTGACCACCAGTGATGTCACCTTGGCCAACGCCTTCACCTCCAGCAATTTTGAAAAGTAGTCCACCATGACCAGCAGAAACTTCCTCTGGCCACTTGCCTGGGGAAAAGGAACCACTTGATCTAGTTCCCATACTACAAATTTCCATGGAGTCGTGATTGTCCATAACCTCTGGGCGGAAAGGAGTTGGAGGGGGGCGAACTCCTGACACTTTTGACATCTTTTTGCGAATTCCTCTGCTTCTTTCCTGAGGGTAGGCCAGAAGTACCCTGCCTCAGCACTCTTCCCTCTAAATTCTAGCTCCCTGAGTGACTCCCACATTCTCTTGAGTGAATTTCTTCCAAAACCCTTGGAACCTCCTCCTCTGACACACATCGAGCCAGCAGACTCGACATCATCTTACGGTACAATGCCCCATCTTTTAGCAGGTAGTATGCGGATTTGTACCTGGCCCGCTTCTTATCGAGATCGCTCGCGGGCAGTTGCCCCGAGGTCAAAAAGGTGATGAAGGGGTCAATCTAAGACCCTTGTTGGCTTATCTCCAATAGCTCTCCCACTTCTATGGACGGCCTGAAGATCTATGTCACCGTTCCTCCTGCTCGAGGGCCGTACTTGGCGAGTTGGTCCGCTTGAGCCAGCTTCTCCACTCCAATGCCTCCTAACATCTCCACCTCCCTTTCTCCTCCGTCCTACTCTTCTTTTTTCTCCTCTTCCTCGCCTCTGAATTCCTGCTGCCATCATTCCATCCTCTTCCCCATCTCCTCAGCCTCTCTCTGCCATGATATGGTGTTTACTGCCGTCACGTAGCATTCCATGGCCACCTTTGGGTCTCCTCGTACTCTGATTAGGGTACCTCCAGCATTGAGCTTCAGGAATTGATGGAAAGAGGACGGAACACATCTAAAAGCACTGATCAAGTGGTGCCCAAAATGGCATTGTAACTACCGGTGGCATCCACTATGACAAAGCGGCAGTTCCTGGATAGCCCCCCCCCCCCCCCCCCCCCCAGGGTTACCTAGAGTCCCACTCTCCCCTCGACTTCCTTTCTCTCTTCTGAGAATCCGAACAGTTGTCCATCCGCTGCCTGCACCCTTCGGGCCTCCACCCTCATCTTATTAAATGCCTTCGTGAAGATAATATTTACTGAGCTTCCATTGTCGACCAGGATCCGCAATACCGTGAAGTTTTCAATGGCAGTCTGGATCACTAGTGCGTTATAGAAGGGGTCTTCATGGTCAGGCATGTCTTTTCTCGAAAAGGTTGTCTTCTCATCCGGGGGAGGGTCTTGTGACGTCGAAGCTCCGCTCCGGCGGTATATGGTATGTAGGCTTGCATTTCGGGCAGCCTCCATCCCCACCTCCCATGTATTACTCTGATCCCTCCTCGGTCCCCTACATCCTCTCGATCAACACATCGGTCTTCTTTTTCTATCCCGATCACCTCCACTATCTGTATCGGCATTTGCTACTCTCCTCCTCCCCTAACTCTTTTCATTTCCAAGAACTTTGGGTAGGTAGCCGTTATGTGACCCTCCTCCTCGTGGAAGCCACAATATGGCAATGCCACCTCCCCCCTTGTCTCCCCTCCTGAGGGTTTCTCCTCCTCCCAGCTCCTGCTCCTGCTCTTCCTCTCTCCCGGCCTCTACCTCTCCCTCGGATGATGGCCATAGCTTGCTGCGGTGGGGGTAGGGGTGCTCTATGACCGTACCACCACCCTTGCTGGTTAAATCTTCCACGTCCTTCGGGTTGGTTCCTCCACCATAGGGGAAATCCTCTCCCTTGCCCTTGGACTGGGATTCCCTGCTGCCTCCACCCCAATCCTGGTATGTCGGTGCCCTCGGATCTTCTCTTCTCCTCACTTCCTGCTATCTCCCTCTTGACTCTCTCGATTCAACCTATGTTAGCCTTTCTATTTTTTTGCAAAAGCTGGATTCGCCGCCTCCATAGCTATTTCCTTCGCAGCCTTGTCCATCAATTCCTCAAATGACAGTGGCACCTTCCGAGTGAGGCTCACCTTGAAGAAGCCCTCTCGTAGTCCTACGGTAAAGGCCATCTGTAGGGTGAATCAATGCACCTCCTAGATATCCAACATCTCCTCCTGGAATCTATCTACATACTGAGCTAGGTACTCATCTGCCCTCTGATTGATCAGAAAAATCAATTCCGGGTTCTTCTTCATCTTCTTTGAAGTTGAGAAGCATAGCTGAAAGCTCCTGCTCAGGTACTTGAAGCAGTATATCGAGCCTGTTGGGAGCTGATGAAACCAGACCATAACTATGTCCTTTAGAGTGATGGAAAAAGACGACACTTGAACACGTCCGTCATCGGCCTGATCGAAACAGCATCCTCGAACCATTGCAGGTGCTGGAGGGGATCATCATTCCCCATATAATAGTTCATCTCAGGTTCCCGGAACCCTTCCGAGACGGGAGCCGACAGGATCAACTCGCAAAAGGGGGACCCACTCGCTACTGGTCTCACCACCCCTACTCAGATGATGACCTCCCCTAGCGAGACAATGCTTGCAGGGTTTGGGAACAACTCCCTTCCCGCCATGTCTCGCCGCCTCCTTCAACCCTCACTTCCTTCCACAGTCGCCTCCCCGGGGCATCATCTGCCACTCTCACCGAGATGAGCTCTTCCTGCGGCACGAGAGCAGGCGCCTGAGGTAGCGGGGTCGAACAATCCCCATGTCGCGACATCCCTAAGAGCTGTCCATGAAGCCTTTGATTGATTCCATGAACTCCTCCCTTCCAAAGAATCCTCCCGGGTTATCAAACCCATCTCCATCTCCTTCTCTATGACCTCCCGCCATGAGGTTGCTCAAGATTCTTCTCTGTGGGCTGCGGTCCACACTCACCGCATAAAAAATGTTGGAACCAGTGACCCGATTCCACCTAAAGTTCGGACCTGAAGTTGCAGCACCCACCTACTCTTCCTGAACCACCCTCCTGACATGAGTCGTAGACCTAGAAACATACCGAGGGTCTCAGCACGGAAGTCCCACCTAGTACCCATAAGAAACTGAAGTCCTTCCCCTCACTACCAAATGCTGAGCTAGGTGCCTCTGAGGAATAATATGGAAAGGTTCAACAACCTATTCAAGGAACCTTATCGGTCTATTTATAGGCCACTGAGTTTGATCTGCAAATAACCATACTTAACCGACCTAAAATTACTAAAATACCATGGGTTGGGTCTGCCAACAGCCAAACTTCGCTGTTCTGAAAGGCTATATGCAAACTACCAAGGGTAGAAGGGTAAAATTAAATGGGGGTAGAAGAGTAAAATCCCTCGCGGGGGTAAGAAGGTAAAAACATCCTTCCTTCTATATGGTGAGTGGGGAAATGACCAGCGGGCAAGACGAACCCTTCTGTTCGTCTCGCAAGCCTCCCGCATTATGGGAGCCAACTCGCCCTTAAGGGCCTGCTCGCACCACAAAAGGGCGTCTCGCCTACTGCAGAGGGCCCCTGTCTCGCATGCTGCAGAGAACCCTACGTCTCGCCTCCTGCGAGTGAACCACATTGTGCCATTCGCCTATCCAATTACTCTCGCCAGCTTCTCCTGTTCGCTCCTTGAACCGCCTCTCGTAAGCCCAAGGTTGTACAGTGTTGTCATCATTTGAGTGTAATATTGTGATGTTGCATTTTTCTTCCTTTGTTGAATTTGATAGATCTTCCTGCAAACATGAGTCCTCATCGTTTTCTTCTCTCGGATCCATAGGAAATTGCTCTTGTTCATTATCTGTGAAAAGAAGACTATAAGAATTCTCAAGATATTTTCAAACTTCATAAGCTATAGGAAATATATAAATAAGTTTGGAAATAATTTGAGCTAGTGCGCAAAATAAAATATTTAATGATTTAGCATTTAAAATCATTTCATTTCTATTTTAAATAATAGGGGGCACTTTAATTGTAATATTCCAAACTTCAATATTTAAGGATTTAAGAAATTTTTCCATTAAAATTTTCCATCCTTTGTAGTTTTCACACATAAATAATGGTGGTGCTAACGATTTTTCATTTAATAAAATTTCATCCGTTCTAGTGGTTGCGAGATCATGAAACACCATTAATCCCGGTTGTGAAGGTGTTTTGGATTAACCTGCCTTTGTTACCAATTGTTGGATCTTACAGCGCCCTTAGAGAGGGGGGGGGGTGAATAAGGGCTTTATGGAATTTTAATTCTTAAAAAAAATATCAGAGTTAATTAATGAAGTTATGAAATATTTTATAGGAAATTGTATTTTTATATCTAAACAAACTTATTATATTAAAGATTACTTTCAAGAAACTTGCGGAATTCAATATTACTATACTACCGTTAGCAATATCACTATCGCTCAGCGCTAAATACATATATTGAATTCTGAGAGTGTATTCTAAAAGATAATTTACAATATATTTTACTTTAATGCTTTTGAAAGAGAAAATAATATTTAAAATATTTTATGACATGCAAATAAAATCACGATGATGAAACAATAAATGACAAAATTTTATTTCATAAGAAATTAATTACGAAATATTTGATCTCTATATCGCTAGAAATCGAGGCGAATATGACAAATCTCTTTTTGATGATTCACCGGTCTTTCTCCCAAGGACCGGCTGGCTATAGCCTATCTTATCCCAGATACGAACTTTATCCTCCCCTAGATCAAACCTCGAACTAGTCGCTGCATATAAGGCAGTGAATTTCTCCTTAGCCACATAAGGACCTAGACACCATGCACAAGGCGGTGATTTCCTCCTAAGCCACACACGGTCTTAGACGCCATGCACAAGGCGGCGATTTCTCTACCGATTACAATGATGAAAAGATAAGTTACAAACTAGAAATTTAGAATATAAACTCCCGCAAAATGAATCTCTGAAGATGATGTTGAATCCTTGCAAAGATTTCCTTAGATGCTGCGTACAAACCGTCTCTTCTTCGCTCTTGAACGTTCTTGGGAAAGGAGTTTTTGAAGGTTGGAGCTCTCTAGATGGATTGCACACGAAATAATACTCCAAGTAATGAAATTATTTTTTCTCCATAGAAGAATTCAGCCCTTTTATATTTTTGGGATATCTCCCGGCAATAGTTGTTATTGCCCTCCAGCTATATCATTTATGGCTGCCATGTGTCCCATGATTCTAAGATTTATACGTGCTGATTTGATCGTGGAGCTATCGCTCTGTGATAGCGATATCCGATATCACCTGGCGATACGTCCAAATAGTGGCTTAGTGGCTGGCTCGTGTGAAACATGGCCTTCATCATGCTGACGTCATTTTCGCTATCGCCTGGCGATAGTGGATATCGGTTGGTGATATCTCCTTTTTTACTTTTTCCATCAAAACCTATTCCAGAGTGTAGATGACTTCGTTCTCATTTCGAAATGGGGTGGCACATTCCGTAACTTCTCCCGGATTGAAAGTTATGGTTGTTTGTATTTTAGTACACAAAACTCATCTCCTCATTTAACCTGTACAACCTGCACACCATAAAAACACAAAAGAGTAGATCAAATACATCATGGTATTTGTTATTCTCAAACCAAGAGACGCAGAACGCATATTCCAACACTCACCATGAACTTCCTACTTAGAAACAAGTACAAAGCATTTATAATAGCTTGAATTTTCAAACGAGGCAAATGATTGATATTGTCGACAGAGTACTTTAAATGACAAAACCCTGGAGGCCACTTGATAGCTATTCAAGGAGATGTCCATGAAAGCATACTAATGGAATGTGCCCTGAGTGTGGTTTTGTTAGCCAGCAGGTCTTAATGAAGTTGATGTTGCATCAAGCATAGCTTTACAAGTTGAGAGCTTAAGTAAGCAAGTTGTGGAGATGTCTGCTTCCACCGCCTCTCCTCCTTGGGATAGTAATTATTTAATCAAAGAATAAGTTGATTACATGAGAAATCCTCATCGGACTTCCTTTGCGGTTGTACTCAACACATTGCCCCAAAAAGTAAATGATCTGGGATGGTTCACCATCCCGTGTTTATTCGACAATTTATTGGTAAAACACTCTTTAGCTGATCGTAGAGCAAGCATAAATCTGATGCCCTTCTCTTTATTTACAAAGTTAGGTTTAGGACATCCTATCCCCAACAGAATGGGTATCCTACTCATAGACCAATCAATTAAATATTCGGTAGGGATTGTGGAGTACATGCTCATCAAAGTTGGCAAGTTCATCTTTTCGGTGGACTATGTCAATCTTGATATCGAAGAGGATGCCAAAGTACCCCTCATACTCATCCGCCTCTTCCTCACCACATCCTGCATGATTAACGATATAAGTAATAGAAAGATCCTCCTTTGAGTTTTAGATTATAAGTTATGTTTAGCATAAATCCCTCGATGTGAAATTCTTTAGCGAATGGTGATTCTTGTTTCTACTTGGAAGAGTGTTTTGAAAATTAGTTTTCTCCAACTTCTGATTTTGCTTCATTATCTTGCGACGATTCGCAACTCTCTTAACTTTTCTGTCTAGAAGACGTTTCTCGCCCCGCACCACCCAACCACTACACTTAGAAAATTTGAAAATCAAAACTTCTTACGAAGAACTTCCCACCCTCGAGTTAAAGCAACTTCCTAGCCACCTACGATATGTATTTTTTAGAAAAAGATTGAAACTTGTCCATGATTATCTCCTCGGTGTTGAGTGATCTAGAAATTTCTGAATTGGCTTTAGTTCTAAATAGCCACCTTCACAGAATAGTTTGGCAAATATCTGACATCAAGAGGATTAACCCATCCTTCTACACACACAAAATTTTATTATAAGATAATTCCCGCAACACAGTCCAGCCTCAACGACGACTCAACCAAAATATGAATGAAGTCATTGAGGTTGAGGTTATTAAGCTTTTAGATACGAGATCATCTACCAAATTTCGGGTAGTACTTGGGTTAGCCCAGAACAAGTATTAACAAAGAAAAGTTGGTGTAATAGTGGTGGAAAATGATAATAATGAATTGATCCTAACTCGTACAATTACGGGTTGGCTGATGTGCATCGACTATCAAAAACTAAATAATGCCACCTGAAAAGACCACTCCACATTACCCTTTTTGATCAAATCCTAAAACACCTTTCTAGTCACTCCTACTATTGTTTTCTCGAAGGCCTCTCAGGATACTTTCAAATCCCCATTTCTCCTGAGGATCAGGTAAAAACAACTTTCACTTATCCCTTCGGCACTGACCGTGCTTTATACTTGATGATTATCCATTGCTCATCCATTTCGTTCTTATTGACTGACTTTATTCCAATTGCATTTTTAAGTTGGAGTCTACAAACTAACATCCACACTTTGCATCTCATGAACTAATTTAGTTATTCTTTCATTGCTATAATCTAAGCAAGATCATCGTTTGCCTCTTTAAATTTGTTTTTTTCAATCTGTGATAGAATGTTGAGGTACAATGATTTATTTAGATCCATCCTTCTTATGTTCACACCCTGACAGAGGTCCCCAATAATCAGATGTGACAGAGGTTCTTTTAGACGTCTAATGGCTATTTGCAACTTTATTTTAGTTTTTGGTTCTTCAATTTCACCATAGATAACATCGAAGGGATTAACCCTCCTTCTTCACTCATAAAATTTTATTAGAAAATAATTCCCGCAATACAGTCCAACCTCAATGATTACTCAACCCAAATATGAAAAAAGTCAATAAGGCTGAGGTTATTAAGCTTTTAAATACGGGATCATCAACTCGATTTCGAATAGTAATTGGATTAGCCCAGTACAATTTTAGCCAAAGAAAGGCGGCGTAACAGTGTTGGCAAATGATAATAATGATTTGATCCCAACTCGTACTATTACGGGTTGGCGGATGTGCATTGACTATCAAAAACTAAATAATGTCACATGATAAGACCACTTCTCGTTACCCTTTATCGATCAAATCCTAAAACGCCTTTCTGGTCACTCCTACTATTGTTTTCTCGATGGCCTCTTGGGATACTTTCAAATCACCATTTTGCTCGAGGACTAAGAAAAAATAACTTTCACTTGTCCCTTCCGCACTTTTGCCTATAGAAGGATGCCATTTGGCCTTTCTAATGTGCCAGCTACATTCCAAAGATGTATGTTGGCAATCCTTGATAAGTTAGTAGAGGAAGTGATGGAAGTCTTTATGGATTACTTTTTTGTATTTAGAAGTTCCTTCTAAAATTCTTTAAGAAATCTCGACGTGTTCTTCAACGTTGTGAGGAAACGAACTTATTTCTCAATTGGGAGGAATTTCATTCTATGGTCCGAGAGGTATTAGTCCTCAGATATAAAATTTTGGGCAAAAGGATCTAGGTCGATAGGGCCAAGGTTGAAGTAATCGAAAAACTCCCACCTTTTATGAATGTTAAGGAAATTAGAAGTTATTTAGGTAAAGCAAGGTTTTACAGGCATTTCATAAAAAAATTTCGAAAATCACAAAGTCATTAACCCATCTTCTTAAAAAGTCACTTCCTTTGTTTTTGATAATGATTATCTTTTAGCCTTTAATCTTATAAATGAAAAACTTATAAGCTCCCTAATTCTAGTAGTACTAGATTGGCCACTACCATTCGAGATCATGTGTGAAGAGAGTGATATTGCGGTATGCGCTTTATTAGGCCAGTGAGTATGTTGGGTCCATTGAAACCAATGTCCCTGATTTGAAGAAGGCCTACAAGACAATGGTAAACACATATGTGTATTTAATGGTTGCCATAAGTTCTTTGTATACATGTGATTACTTGTTATAATGATAAGACGGGTTAGGTGGACACAAGGAAGGATGCCTGAAAGACAAAAATCTATCTAAGTCCATAGGTGTTGAGTGAAGCCAGTTCACTCAATGTTAGATGACAAGAAGCATTTAGTAAAGCATGGACAGTCAAAGCATAACTATTTCCAAGGAAGAATTTTGGTTAAGTCCAAAAGCGTGGAGTGAAGACAGTTCACTCAACGCCTAGGGCCAGAAGCATTGAGTCAAGCTCAAGTAGTCAAAGCATCTAAGAATCAGAGCAGGATTTTGGCTAAGTATAGAAACATTAAGTGAAGGCACTTCACTCAATACCTAAATAAGAAAGCGTCGACAGAACAAAGTTCAGTCAAAGCCTCATAAGTTGAAGACAGAAATTCAGTCTAAGTCCAGATGCTTTGAGTGAAGGTTGTTCACTCAACGCTAGCTCAACATGAAATTCTACCAATTACAGAAGCATTGAGTGAAGGCTCTTCACTCAACGCCTCATCAAGATGGCGAGCTAAGGTAGAAAGCATTGAGTGCATAAGCAGCACTCAATGCCTTTATACAGTAGAAAAGTGGCTAAGTCCAAATGTATTGAGTGATGAAGATTCACTCAACGCCTAATCCGTTAAGGCAGCAAATGAATATATTCGTCAAGTAATAACTAATAACTAGACGCCTTGTGTTGTGAGATAATTGGCTAAGTATTTTGGCGCTTAGTGAAGGACATTCACTCAACGCCTATGATGAATTGTCTAAAATCGACTAAGTCCACAGGCACTCGTCAGCAGAAATTCAAAATGTTGCAGGAAATCTACAGTACATGAGAAATGACGCTGCATGCCTCCTGTACTGTATTTAATGCAAAAACAAGATTGCAGCTACCAAATCCAGGTGGGCCTAAGGCTCAAAGAGCTGTTGGATGGCAGGATAAAAAAGAATCAGATTACTGAAAAGATATTAACTTTTAGAAAGTGTTAAACTTCATATTCTTTCTCTCGACATTATTGCAGAGCCGAGAGAAGGTGTTCAAACTACTGATATGAAAGTTCTAGTAAGATAGTTGTTGTCATTCTCATCCTCAATAACAAGTACAGAGAGACATCTCTAGGAAAGAAAGAGAACCAAAGGCAAGACATAGCTGTAGCTACTTCACAAGCTCAAGCTGAACATTCCTAAAGAACACTTTCTGGAGATGTGAAGAAGACTGGACTGAGTTATCTCTGCACATAAGGAGGAAGACACAGAGAATATTTCTCTGGTGTCTAAACATCATCAACAAAACATTACTTTCTTTGTAGGATCATTTGATCTGAGTGTAAGCCTAATATATAAAGGCTGGGTGTAGGATTTTCTATAGATCTGAGGTAGGATTAAGTGGAGAATCTGAGGTAGGATCCAGGAGTGGATTTGAGCTGCAAAGCTATCCTCTTAGCCTGAGTTGTAGGATATAGAGATAAGTCTGAGGTAGGTGGTCTATGGATTACTGAGTTATAGAAGCTATGTTGGCTCTGAGTGGTAGGGCTTTGTGTCTAAGTTAAGTCTTGGTGGGAGACTAAAAGATCATTTGGGATCTGTGTTGTAAGCTCTTTGGAGCCGAGTTTGGAGAAGTGTCCTTGTCTAACAAGTTGTTAGAAAGGTGAGAGGGACAGTGGATGTACCCATAATCTGCGGAACCATATTAAATATTTTGTGTGCTTGTTGTGTGATCTTGAAAGATAACTTAATATAACTCACAAAACACCAAAGTAGAGAGAAACTATAAAAAGAACTAAAACCTATTCACCCCCCTTTAGGTGTTAGCTAATTTTTAAGCTAAAGACTTTCAAGTAGTATTAGAGGGAGGTTGCTCAAGAAGGACTTAACAATCTATGTTAATCTCCAAGAGTAGAACAAGTATATCCTTATATGTTCAGTAGAGAACCATAAGGAGCTGGGTTCCATGAAGCTTCCAATCTGCAGAAAATAAAGCTTTGAGATCTAGAAGGAGAGGGTCAGGTTGTTTATGGAAGCATCTGACCCAAGAATATTTATAACTGTTCAAGAGGGACCTTTTATCCCAATAAAGATCTCAACTCTAGATGCAATAGTACAGACACCTAAAAAGTATTCTGAAATGACCAAGGATGTGGTCATTCTAGCTATAATGGACAAGAGGGCACATAACATAATAGTGAGTGGTATAGATGATTCTACATTCTAGAATCTAGTACATTACAAGGCATCAAAGGAGATGTGGGTGATGAGTCCACTTTATATACCTATTTTCGGACTCATCTGGGCTAGTTTTCACGTGTTTGCACTTCACTTTTAGTTCTTTATTGTTCCTATTTCATCTAATCATTATTTCCATAGGAAGTGCACATTTATGTCTGTGGTTGTGTATTTTGTTACTTCTATTGTTTGCACTCTTTTGTGTGATTGCCTGGAATGTCTGTACATATCAGTGATCGGTTTTTCCTTTCAGTACAGGGGTCATGTGCGTGTTCCGGGATGGTTGGGAAACATTAATACTGCACACGATCATGGGATCTAATGCGCACGACCACTGGTCGTGCACACCTGATCGTGCACACTACTCTACGTTTTCCAAAATAAGCATTGGGTAAGCGCATGACCGCTGAACATAATGCGCACGACCGCCGATCGTGTGCCACTGATCGTGTGCATTGATTCCTCTTTTCTGGAGTCTTGTCTGGGGTAATCACACGACCATTGGACTTAGTGTGCACGACCACTGGTCGTGCGCCACTGCTCGTGCGCGTTATCCCACTTCTTCTTCCTGATCTTCCACTCCAGTGCGCACGATCACCGGACATAGTACGCACGACCACTGGTCGTGCGCCTGTTATCGTGCGCATTGTTCATTTCTGCTTTGTATAAATAGTGCATGTCTCGCCCTAATTAAGGGAGAGGATCCGGAGCTCGATATTTTCTCCGCCGTTTTCCGCCTTCTCCGCCGTTCCCCTTCATATTCCACCCTAGGGAGGTGCTCCGGGCAAGCTTTCACTGCCAAATCCGAGCCGGAGCTTCCTCTCGGCCTTCTCCTTCATCTGTGAGCTTCAAGTAGGGTTTGACGCCATAGCCATCAAGCAAAGGAAAGCTAGCAAACTTCATCCGCTATCGTGAGACGAAGAAGATGGGCCATTGGAAGGTGGTGACAGCCCTTCTCTACCCCGGACGCAGTTGAAGACCGAGCTTGGACGCGGAATGACAACCCGACGATTCCAACCGTGAATCCTCAGCAAGACTTCGGATTCGGTCGATCTCTTGACTTGTTCTTGCTTCATTGTTGAATATTGGTGTTTAAATCTATTTATATTGATGAAGTGCACTTTGGTTATATATGATATGTGTATCATGTCTATGTGATTCCTATTTCATTTTACTACCTAAGTTGCTTGAGTTGCGCCATATTCCATCCACCACCATCCACCCTTGTCGCACTAGCAATTGCTAGTGGCGTGCGTTACGAAGAGGTGCTCACGACCCTCATTCCGCCGTTCTAACCACCTCATCCTCTAGCCTTCTCATCCATCCGCCAAGTGATTCGGTGCATAGCGGCCCAACTAGTCTTCCATCCCGCCTGGCGAAGCATCGCGTAGCGGCGTTGCATAGGAGTAGTTGTTAGCCTTTTATTTTCTGTTTCCGCAACATCAAAACCCCCCTTAGTTAGCTCTGACCTGAGGACTTCAATCTCAAGTCCTCCTTGAAATTAACTCCACCTTACTGTGTTCCTTGAGAGATCGATACTTGGGAAAACCCCCATTTTATATTACTTATGCGACCGGTTCACTACCGTGATCTTAAGCATCAAGTTTTTGGCGCCGTTGCCGGGGAACACAATCATGTGAGTTTTTGTAGAGGAAGATAAGAGATAGAAGCCCTTTTTTATTTGTTCATATCACTTTCTTCTTTGTTTTAGTTTTTAGCATTTGTGTTTGTTTTTATTTGTTCCTATTCTAGTTTTAATTTTTCTGTAGCAGGTTTTCCTATTCTTTTATTTATGGTGTGTAGTTAATTGTTGCTTAGAAACTTTCTGTTGGTGAATTATTCTTGTTGCACCATGTATTCTTATATGAATATCCATTGCCGATGGTGCGGGGATTATAGGCATGGTAGTGATGAGTGCCCCACTGAAGAATGGGAGCATAATTCTCGTGGTTCTGTGTATGGAGCACCGTCTTCTTATGGTACTTCATATACCCAACCCAGGTCTTATGGTCACTCCTCTTCTACGCCTTCATCTTTTTCTTATTCCTCTCCGATCCCACCTGTACCGAGGAGTAATGGAAAACGATGTTTATGTTGTCGTAGCACCGACCACGTGTTGAAAGATTGCGCAGAATTTCTGCGCCAGTTGGAGGAGGATGATGAACCGGGTATCCGATTCATTCCATCCACCTCTCAATCGGCTGCCCCTTCTGATTCTGATGATATGTTCGCAGCACCACCTTGTCTATGGGGCACTGCTGCGGATATACCCATCATACTTTCTGCTGATCGGTGTGACGACATTGTGGCACCGTCTCTCCCCATGCACTCTTCCCCTCTTGTTGATTCACCCCCGGAGGAACCTGCACATATTTTCTCTGATGCTGTTGTTCCTCTGCCTTCTTTGCAAGAATTATCTATCCCTATTTTTAGTGAGTCGGTTGATGATGTTCGGCCGGATTGTGATTCTGAGCCTGAGGATGTGCCCATGTTTGACGAGGATATTATTTTCATTAATGGACAATATTACGTCTTGGAACATGTGGACGCACCGAGGTATGTTGATGAGGATATCATCTTTGTTGAGGAAGTTTCCACTTCATTGATGAATGAGGAGTCCAAACCACCACCGAGGACCTCGAGCTTGCAGATTCCCCTCGCCATGAC
Organism: Platanthera guangdongensis; assembly: GCA_039583875.1. Classification (NCBI taxonomy): domain Eukaryota; kingdom Viridiplantae; phylum Streptophyta; class Magnoliopsida; order Asparagales; family Orchidaceae; genus Platanthera; species Platanthera guangdongensis. The sequence goes on along the minus strand of CM077147.1, from coordinate 150,470,933 downwards.
TCATATGATGCCGTCGATGATCTATGTCGGGATCCTGCTGGGAGTGAGACCGGGACCACTCCCCCTATTTCTGATTCTTTTTGTTATTCATCTCCTTTATTTCTTGATCCCATTTCTGTATCTAAGCCTGTGCGGGTTGAGTCTTCGCAGGTTCTTCAGGAGGACTTGGAGCTTTCAGCTCGAGTCATGGATGATAGCATCCTATTTTGTGAGGAGGTTGGTTACTCCTCTGTTGAGGAAGCTTCATTCATCGCTTTCGCCTCCTGCAGACTCCCTATAGACGATAGCTTGCTAGGCAAGGATTTCTTTTGTGATAAGATGAGCGAGGACCAGTGCTCCTCCTCTTCTTATTTCTTATTTCCTCTACCTGTGTTGGGCAGGTATTACTATTTAGGTAGAGGGGTAACTGTTCTATCGCCGTATCGGTACCCATTACCGAAACGGATATTGGAACAGTTACCTGTGCATTTTTATTTTCATAGACCCATTAGCTAGAACAATTTTATAGCCAAATAAGTAGTGCTGGGATGACAATAACCCCAGTACTTATCTTTTATTTTCTGCAATTTTTATTTTTCATGTCTATTTTAGTTTTAGTATTTATTTGTAGTTTGTATATTTTTGTTTTGTTTTTATGGAGCTCACCCCTGCAGGTATTCATAGCAAATTGCATTGGCGGGGTTGTGATTCTTCGTATGGCGGGCCTATTTCAGGTTTCCACGCGTCTTCTGGTATGCTCACTGGCTGAGCATTGGGTAACCTCTTCCCTTAGCTCCTTATTATTTTAATTTCTATATCATCTGCTGTGTAGTTTAGTTTAAGTCTGGGGGAGAGATTTGTTACCTATTGCACGCACACATTTCTTGTGCATACTAGAAGCCTTTATTGTTTTATTTTGCTTAGTTCATTGCATCATACACCACTGCACCCACATGAGCGCATGCTTAGCTTTTTGCGTGCTGCGAGTTAAACTCATTTCTTCGTTAGATTTGGGAAAATTATGGTGCTGACATAGGATTGTGAGACGGAGTAAAATGTTGACCTTGCTGTGCTCCTAGTCAACTGCTCTCGTCTCGTGTAGAAATTGGAGTAGATTTAATTTTTCTGTATGATTTTAGTTTTATATTTTTCTAATTGCGTAAATACTTTTTATTCTACTCAAAAGTTTGTGAATCCGGTGTGAATCCGACGGTAGCTTAGGGATGTGTGTAGACGGTCGTTAAGTTCGTATTGCTCGAGTCGGGAGGAGGGATAGTCTTTCTCGTTGGCTAAGAACTTTCCCCAAGCTATTCTTGAAGCATGAGTATAGGTTAGTCATGCATGAGCGTGATGTAGGCCATCATTTTGGCCCGGTTGAGCTTTGTACCGTTCCTGACGTCTTATCCTCGCTAGCCCCGTTGTGCCTACCCCTCCTTTTGATTCATCTCCACCATGATTTCACCAAAGCCTCATAGCCGATCTTAGTCGCACACCCAAGTTGAGCTTTAGTGTTTACATTTTAATGTTGGGATGTGATGTGGTGAATTTATTTGTGAAAATGTGGAAGTGCCCCAAGTTTATATCTGCTGAATTGTGAAAATAAAATGAAGAAAAAGAAAAATATATATATATATATATTTGTAAAAAAAATTATTGAAAATAAAAAGTTTAAATTGAAAATCTTTTTGGAAATGTGATTATTTTTGGAGTAGGCGGTGCACACACCCATTTGTTAAAAGTTAAGTTTGGGGGTGTGGTGTACCCGCATATATTTTGGTTAGCTGATGGATTCGTTCTTTGATAAGCTCATTTGGGTTAGGTGCATAGCCTTCCTGTTTATCTTTGTTTACCTCACCGAAACCCAAGCCTCATCTCTTCACCTAAAGTCCTACTGATTCGTGTGTGAACCAAACCAGTGTTGTGGAGAGAATGCGAAAGGGCAAGCATATGGTCACCGACATTGGTGGATTCCTTTGGAGGTTATCCGGAGCCCCGATCTTTGGCAATGCTCGCCTAGCGATTAGTCTACTTTCTCCCTACGCGTGACCGAATGATTCACCGTGATTCCATTTTTGAGTAATAATAAAATTTTGATACGCATTGTGAAAAATATAAAATATTCTGCATAATTAGAAATTTCTTCTATTATATTTTTACGCGTGCGAGCATGCGACTTCGCATGGTACTCCGTATCGCAATTTCTTTGTTAACTAGTATTTTTCCTTATCTGCTTAGATTTTGTTTGCTCGGGACGCGCAAACAGTTAAGTCTGGGGGTGTGATGAGTCCACTTTATATACCTATTTTCGGACTCATCTGGGCCAGTTTTCACGTGTTTGCACTTCACTTTTAGTTCTTTATTGTTCCTATTTCACCTAATCATTATTTCCATAGAAAGTACACATTTATGCCCGTGGTTGTGTATTTTGTTACTTCTATTGTTTGCACTCCTTTGTGTGATTGCCTGGAATGTCTGCTCATATCAGTGATCGGTTTTTCCTTTCAGTATAGGGGTCGTGTGCGTGTTCCGGGATGGTTGTGAAACAGGAATACTGCGCATGATCATGGGATCTAATACGCACGACCACTGGTCGTGCGCCCCTGATCGTGCGCACTACTCTACGTTTTCCAAAATCAGCCTTGGGTAAGCGCACGACCACTGGACATAATGCGCATGACCACCGGTCGTGTACCACTGATCATGTGCATTGATTCCTCTTTTCTGGAGTCCTGTCTGGGGTAATCGCACGACCATTGGACTTAGTGCGCACGACCACTGGTCGTGCGCCACTGCTCATGCGCGTTATCCCAGTTCTTCTTCCTGATCTTCCACACCAGTGCACATGATCACCGGACATAGTGCGCACGACCACTGGTCGTGTGCCTGTGATCGTGCGCATTGTTCATTTCTGCTTTGTATACATAGTGCAGGTCTCGCCCTAATTAAGGGAGAGGATCCGGAGCTCGACATTTTCTCCGCCGTTTTCCGCCTTCTCCGCCGTTCCCCTTCATCTTCCACCCTAGGGAGGTGCTCCGGGCAAGCTTTCACCGCCAAATCCGAGCCGGAGCTTCCTCTCGGCCTTCTCCTTCATCCATGAGCTTCAAGTAAGGTTTGATGTCATAGCCATCAAGCAAAGGAAAGCTAGCAAACTTTGTCCGCTATCGTGAGACGAAGAAGACGGGCCATTGGAAGGTGGTGACAGCCCTTCTCTACCCCAGACGCAGTTGAGGACCGAGCTTGGACGCGGAATGACAACCCGACGATTCCAACCGTGAATCCTCAGCAAGACTTCGGATTCGGTCGATCTCTTGACTTGTTCTTGCTTTATTGTTGAATATTGGTGTTTAAATCTATTTATATTGATGAAGTGCACTTTGGTTGTATATGTTATGTGTATCATGTCTATGTGATTCCTATTTCATTTTACTGCCTAAGTTGCTTGAGTTGCGCCATATTCCATCCACCACCATCCACCCTTGCCGCACTAGCAATTGCTAGTGGCGTGCGTTGTGAAGAGGTGCTCACGACCCTCATTCCGCCATTCTAACCACCTCATCTGCTAGCCTTCTCGTCCATCCGCCTAGTGATTCGGTGCATAGTGATGCGTGTAAATCGGCAAGCGCACCGGTCGCACAAGTAATAAAGTTCTGGGAATAAATCCACGAGTGTCGGTCTCTTGAGGAATACAATTAGCGTAGAACGACAATAGTACAGAGAATATCGTTATGAGAGTTATAAATAGAAAAAAGAGGAAATAGAGTGCTTGGGAGATTGTGGATGTTTGATCTACTGAACTAGTAAAAGCTATGCGGGTTGAAGGCACCGCTTCGCAAGGTGGAGTGGGTTTGTCGGCCGCGATGTCGAACTTTAGTTGGGCGAGTGGAAGGGAAGCTAATGGATTGCAGTGTTCTTGTGTGGAGTGCAATCGGACAAGACACGGGAATGAAGTGGATGTGGGGTGAGCGAGGCACATTCACAGAGAATACTCACAAGTATAAGAAGATACTAACATACCATTAGTTATAAAATAAACTTGATGTTCATGGATGGAAGTATTCATTACACTGCTCAAAACATTCCATACTACAGAGGAAGGGGAAGAGGAGTAAACCAAAAGAGAGTGAAGATCCACCGCGGGTCGTGGCCGGAGTAACGAGTTGTCAATCCGCTTCCGCGTTCAGTCCAAGGAGGCTTCCGGTACCAACGAGCTGTCACCTCGAAGGCCTTTAAGTCTGTTCTCTAGGTTATCTACTTCACCAACTCCGCAGGAAAGCTTGGAGTTGAAGTCATCAATGGCCGAGGGCTTCGCCGGAGAGTTTAAAAGCTTTGGAGTAGTTGGCAATGGCCTCCCGACGAAGGTGGAGGTGATGGAGCAGCTGGAGAAGTGAAATGGCGATTCCCGCGTACTCTCCGATCGTAGCAAATGACTGGCGTTGACCTAAATCATGGAGCAGGGCCTTAAATACAGAGGCAGCAGAAGCAGTGCATACGATCAGTGGCGCACGACCAGTGGTCGTGTGCACTATAGGTTGATGATCGTGCGACTTTTCAAAATAGACCTGCAACATGGATAAGAAGCATCAGCACATATGCGCACGAGCAGTGGCGCACGACCAGTGGTTGTGCGCACTACGGCCAGTGCTCGTGCGATTACCGAGACAGGATTAGGAAAAAGGGAATGTAATGCGCACGATCAGTGGCGCACGACCAGTGGTCGTGAGCAATAAGTCCAGTGCTCGTGCGCAGTATTCCTGCAACGTCGGTGTCTCCTGAGCGGTTCCGGAGCACGCACACGACCACTATACCAGCAGAAGGGGCAGATAGACCACCAGAGCGTGCACACCACATCCCCGAGATAGGGCTAAAGAATAACAACAATATAGAAACACAGAAAGCACACAGAAACGGGCCTACAGTGCACTTAATCGTGAAATATGTACATAAGCACATATAAGCAATAAAGGCTCTCAAGTGTAGTGCTAAGACGATAAAACTAGCCCAGATGAGTCCAAAAATCAGTGTAAAATGTGGACTCATCACACCCCCAGACTTAACCATTTGCACGTCCCGAGCAAATCATTACTCCGTGGACTAGAAGATAGCTAACTGGCTCAGAAATTTCAAAAAGAAGTAAGATGAGAAATCAAATATATCATAGGTATAGAAGATATAATAGAAAAACTTTTTAATTATACAACGTAGCTTAAACTATTCGAAAGACGTAAATAAATATTGTAATTGCTCAAAATTAGAATTCTGGAGAATCTTGCGATCATGTGGAGGAAGAAAGTAGGCAGGACACTAAGGTGAGCATTGTCAAAGTTCGGGACTCAGGATCACCTCCAAAGGAATCCACCAATGTCAGGGACCATACGCTTGCACGTTCACACTCTCTCCACGGCACGGGTTAGACTCAAGCGTGAATCAGTAGGACTTGTAGGAGGAAATGGGGCTTAGGCGACGACTTGGTAGTCAAAGATAAACATGAAGGCTCTATGCAACCAAAGCGAGCGAAAACAACCCAAACCAAAACAACCACTTAGAAATGAATGGGGCACACGCCCCCAGACTTATCTTGAAATCTGGGTGTGAACACGGCTGAACCCGACCAAAATCAATAAAGAGGATGGGGATCGAAATCTCAAAGCAATTCTTTCATATTTTTCTCTCTTTTGCACAAATCGGCTTTTTATTTTCGTAAATTTTCTTTTCTTTTCTGCGCTAGCAATCCCCAAACGGAGCAATCAAAACGTGAATAAATTCAGCACCCCCCAAAACAATGTCCACTTATCATAACCTCGACAAAACAGTAAATACAATTCAGCTCAAGCATTTGATTGCGATGGTAGGTTTAGCTTCAGGACTTTGTGAAAGTGAGTGGAGCTAGATCAAAGGAAGGGTAGGCCCAAATTTGGCATGTAACAGTTAACAGGTAGGAACGGCTAAACAAGGCTCAAACTAGCCAAAATGAAGGCCTACGTCATGCTCACGCTTAACTAACCGTGCACCAATGCTTCGAGAGTAGCTTAGGGCAAGTTCTTAGCCACCGAGAAAGATGATCCTTCCTCCCGACTCGAGCAATACGAGTCTAGTGGTGGCTACACACATTCCTACACTATCGTTCGATTATCCCAGATTCAGATTTTGAGCAGTACAAACAATATTTACGTTTGCAGAAAAAAATAAATCTACGAGCATAAAGAAAAATTAATTCTATCCTAACTCAACACAAACCATGAATATTCGATTAGGCGCACTGCATGAGTTTCGAACTACTCAATCCTGAAATCCTAAGCCAGTACCACTATTTTAAAGTTTACACAAAAGCAATAAATTTGACTCGGGTTGTGCGCGTGGGTAAGAGCGCACTCGTATGGGTGATTCAGTGTGTGCAACATAAAGCAAGAAATAAGTAAACAAGAAACTGGTAGGCAACAGAAAGTGTGGTGTAGTGACCACAGGTATGCTCTCCCCCCCAGACTTAAAATCAACAACTAGTAAAAATCAACAAGTCATATTTGATAAACAGCTAGGGTAGGAAGTACATATGCTCAAAATTGAGCATACCAGTCGTGCAATGAGATGTCCAAGTGCGGCCATGTTGCCGCGCCTCAAATATTCCTGCACCTGCGATTGAGGGATGCCAGCCAAACAAAATATGGAAACATGAATATATGAATATATAAAAAGAAATCAAAACACAGCATTGGACCAAATGGTCCAACTTGGGTTGTCTCCCGAAAGCCCTTTTGTTTATCGTCCTTAAGGTGGACCAAATACCTGTATTAGCAGTTCAAATAGAATATCGATACATAAAAAAATAAAAGACAACAGTCGGCTCCCAGATGGGCGCTCACAAATATATAGTAGTTGTCTTGCTCAGAAAATATAAACAATAGAAAATAAACAGAAGGCATGGTAAACTAGCTCTGTGGTGAGCTCCACTCACTCCCCCTCACTATCACTGTCGTGAATCTCGATGGGCGACGGACGTGGACCAGGTGCTGATGGGGCGACACGAGTGGGCGGTGGTTGAATGTTCATCCCGCCCCGCACTGCTTGCTGATAAATAAAATCCTGCATCCAAAACTAGGAAGCTTCCAGATCAGCAAGGCGCTCGGACAAATATGGGACGCCCCGCTCTTGAGCTGAGCTGAACTGGCGGCTAGATTGCCCCTCATGCTTTATGGGAGGCCTCAGTTGTTGTTGACTCTGCTGCGGTGGTGCTCCTGCACTCCGCCTACCCATAGCAGAAGATTCACCCGGCTCTCCTTCAACTTCCCCTTCATCTCTACCCTCAGGAGCATCACCAGGCATGCGGACAATAAACTTCCGGCCACCTTTTCTCCCAACCACACGTAGCAAATGGCAACTCACCAGGTTGGCCCTGGAGATCATGGATGGGGCAGTGACCTGCACCATCGGAGGTAGGTGGCTCCAAACTCCCAAACTTTTAGCAATGCGGGTAATGTAGTAAGCACCCCCGATCGCGCCCGCGAGACCATAAGTGGCTTCGTGGTGGAAGAAATAGGCCAGCATATACCCCAAATGGAGTGGGTACTGCTGCTGCATGCTAAATAAGGAGATCAAATCCTGCCACCCCACCACATTCTTGCTCAGGGCCCTAGCGGTGAGTGAGTGACTAAGCAAATGCTGCATAAACCTGAGAGCGGGGGAGACAAACTTTGTTGACTTGGCACGACGGGCTACATACTCCTCGTGCCCTCCGGTCAGAGAATGCCAAGCGGACTGCGGAGTCACACCCTCTGGAAAATCAATGCACAATTCAGGGAAATTAATCTGGGATGCCTCTACCTCGGAATAGACGCCTGCATGAATGGCAAGCTCGGGTAGTGTGACAGTGAAGACATTTCCCATCATCCGAAAGGAACAAGTGGGGAGATAATGGTTGTCCGCCGTTGTCTCCCAAGTGAATGTGGAAAGGAATTCCAATGTCAATTCCCGGAAGCCAAGCTCGTCGCACTCGAATAACTTGCTCCAAAAATCGAAAGAGTAGAGAATGAGCACGGCCTCTGCTAATGCACCGTCATCCCCAATGGAACGCAGCTCGTTCCAGTCAACAAGCCGCTGAGAGGGGAATGGCTTGTCCTTCAAGGAATTATAGCATTGAGTATGCTCTGCCTTAGCAAAGGTTCCCATTCTTCCCAAAATCTGCGCATGGGTTGCTGAAGCACGCCCGGATCGTTAATAGGCCTTTACTATAGGGCGGCGTCTAGGCTCCATTACAACAAAGTGAGGAAGAGAGATATGAAGTTGAGGGATCCTACCGGAGGAGAGAGAGACGAACCACCAGAGAGGAATCGGAAGAGGATGAGCGCCGACAATGCACGCGCAGCGGACCAAGCGGGAGATTAGGGCGCACGCACAGTGGACAGTGGCTGGAAATAAAAATAAAAAGAAACCGGGCACGCGCACGACCAGTGGTCGTGCGATTATAAGTAGTGCGCACGACCAGTGGTCGTGCGCAGTGAAATTTTTCACATGCTCGAGTTTTCAGTCTATTTCACACTGCTGACCACATGGTACAACAGAGAGCTCATCACACAACTGGGCTACCACACCCAAATAATGAAAAACAAACAAAAATTTAACAAAATAAACACTATCCTAGATATCTGTTGGGTTTATTGTCTCCCAACAGGACTTATTCAAAATCTGAGCATTTCCTAACTGATGGGCGAATGAAACTGGAAATGCTCAGGCAGAGGTTCATGGTCGCACTGCGGTAGCGGGTACCAGAACAGGGATAGAATATAAGCCCCAATACATGTATATGTATACCTATCAGAAGTGTCAGGCATGGGCAGACAGTAACTTGGGAAGCTCATCGGCTCCAACTCCATCTGCATCTGGTTACAATAAGTCCTAGGCCGCGTTACAGGCCCTTGTACTGATTGGACCAATTCCATAATGTGGTCCTGCATGGAAGTAGACACGAGAGCAGGGTCAAGAAATAAACTAGAAGAATAACATAAACGGACCTCGATCTTGGGGATGATCCCAGAGTCATCCCCCATCGGCGGAATTGTGGGTGCTTCCAAACAGCTGTCTAAGCTAGTGCAGGAATGTTCTGAAGCTGCATCTGCCTCGTCCATGCCTCGAGCATCCTCACATGGGGTGGAGGTCGCAACCTCTGCCACGGAGTCGTCCTCCTCGACTGGATCTAACAGAACGCGGGAAATGCTAATTTCCACCTGCGATTCAATCTCAACAGCACTGTCAGAAGAAGAAAGAATGCTATTCAAAGAAGAAGGTGAAGGCACGAAGCTCGGTAGGACGTTGAGCGCTGGCTCTTCACAACTAAAAGAATCTATGCTAGGTGAAGTATGCACTTCAGGAGTATAAATTGCAGTGTCGGAATGGGTATAAGCACATGTATCGGTGCACATACCTGGGATGTCTTCTCCATAACATAGATACGACAATGGTACATACCCCGATACAGAAGGGATGCTCCCAAGGTTGAAGTGGAGACAATCCGAAAATCCGGCTCGTCATCCACCGCTAGCTCAGCTAGGTACGCGGCGCAATCCTTCAATGCATGATCCCAGCTTCGACAAAAAAGGCACTGCTTAGCCGGCTTCGGTGGTGCAACGGGTGCTGAAGCTGAATAAAAGTAGTGCGGCAATGGCTCCGCCGGTCGGTAGCTAACCGGCTTATGTCGACGATATGTCGATTCATGAATTTCCTGGCTACTATACTTCTGAGGGCATCTGTCGCTAGCATGAGAGATGTCTCCACAATGATGGTAATTGATATTGAAATTGGCCCACATTGCAGCGATTTCAAATATAAGGGATACAACTACTTGGCATAGATTCTGCGAATAAAACTAACAATTTCATCTGACGGAATAACAACACAAGAGAAAAGGGATCAAAAACAACAAAACAACTCGCATAACCAAATTCTCAGTCATCCGGAGTCGCTCTACAGTTGCATTCCCCGACAACGGCGCCAAAAACTTGATGCGTGTAAATCGGCAAGCGCACCGGTCGCACAAGTAATAAAGTTCTGGGAATAAATCCCCGAGTGTCGGTCTCTTGAGGAATGCAATTAGCATAGAACGGCAACACTACAGAGAATATCGTTATGATAGTTATAAATAGAAAAAAGAGGAAATAAAGGACTTGGGAGATTGTGGATGTTTGATCTACTGAACTAGTAAAAGCTATGCGGGTTGAAGGCACCGCTTCGCAAGGTGGAGTGGGTTTGTCGGCCGCGATGCTGAACTTCAGATGGGCGAGTGGAAGGGAAGCTAATGGATTGCAGTGTTCTTGTGTGGAGTGCAATCAGACAAGACACGGGAATGAAGTGTATGTGGGGTGAGCGAGGCACATTCACAGACAATACTCACAAGCATAAGAAGATACTAACATACCATTAGTTATAAAATAAACTTGATGTTCATGGATGGAAGTATTCATTACACTGCTCAAAACATTAAATACTACAGAGGAAGGGGAAGAGGAGTAAACCAAAAGAGATTGAAGATCCACAGCGGGTCATGGCCGGAGTAGCGAGTTGTCAATCCGCTTCCGGGCTCAGTCCAAGGAGGCTTCCGGTACCAACGAGCTGTCACCTCGAAGGCCTTTAAGTCTGTTCTCTAGGTTATCTACTTCACCAACTCCGCAGGAAAGCTTGGAGTTGAAGTCATCAATGGCCGAGGGCTTCACCGGAGAGTTGAAAAGCTTCGGAGTAGTTGGCAATGGCCTCCCGACGAAGGTGGAGGTGATGGAGCAGCTGGAGAAGTAAAATGGCGATTCCCGCGCACTCTCCGATCGCAGCAAATGACAGGCGTTGACCTAAATCGCGGAGCAGGGCCTTAAATACAGAGGCAGCAGAAGTAGTGCGCACGATCAGTGGCGCACGACCAGTGGTCGTGCACACTATAGGTCGATGATCGTGGACTTTTCTAAATAGACCTGCAACCTGGACAAGAAGCATCAGCAAATATGCGCACGAGCAGTGGCGCACAACCAGTGGTCGTGCGCACTACGGCCAGTGCTCGTGCGATTACCGAGATAGGATTAGGAAAAAGGGAATGTAATGCGCACGATTAGTGGCACATGACCAGTGGTCGTGCGCAATAAGTCCAGTGGTCGTGCGCAGTATTCCTGCAACGTCGGTGTCTCCCGAGCGGTTCCGGAGCACGCACACGACCACTGTACCAGCAGAAGGGGCAGATAGGCCACCAGAACGTGCATACCACATCCCCGAGATAGGGCTAAAGAATAACAACAATATAGAAACACAGAAAGCACACAGAAACGGACCTACAGTGCACTTAATCGTGAAATAGGTACATAAGCACATATAAGCAATAAAGGCTCTCATGTGTAGTGCTAAGACGATAAAACTAGGCCAGATGAGTCCAAAAATCAATGTAAAATGTGGACTCATCATATAGCGGCCCGACTAGTCTTCCATCCCGCCTGGCGAAGCATCGCATAGCGGCGTTGCATAGGAGTAGTTGTTATCCTTTTATTTTCTGTTCCGTAACATCAAAACCCCCCTTAGTTAGCTCCGACCTGAGGACTTCAATCTCAAGTCCTCCTTGAAATTAACTCCACCTTACTGTGTTCCTTGAGAGATCGATACTTGGGAAAACCCCCATTTTATATTACTTGTGCGACCGGTTCACTGCCATAATCTTAAGCATCAGTGGGGTACCCTGGCTGTCTATATAGAAGGTACTTAGGAAGTCAGGGATGACATGAAATCTCTTCTTAACCAAGAGTATGAAGCCTTCAGATAGAACAAGAAGGATACCAAAGTAGATAGCTATGAGAAATTCTTTAGAATTGTGAATGAGATAAAGACCTACAGGAGGGTCTTTAGCCATTATTAGCTCAATGAAAAGTTCCTCAGATCTCTAACTAGAGACTGGGACACAATGATCTGTGCTATAAGAGAGGTGGCAAAGCTTGCTAATACACCCCCTCACACTGTTTGGGAAGCTACTCTCCTATGAGATGCAGCTGTCTGCCAGGAAGGAGGAGGAGACTATTAGCAGATCCCAGGCCAAGGAAAAGTCTGTGTACATCAAAGAAGAGAGCTCTAAGAAGAGCAAGGATAGGATAACCTCTCACTTAAGGAGGCCTGCTGAATCAGTCGGCTCAAAGATAAGCTAATTAGACAACATGTCTGATGGACAATTTTCTTCCTTATCTAGGTAGTTTCAAAAGATGATGAAGAGAAAGTTGTGGAGGAGCATGCCTTCCTCCTCCTCTCATCACAAGAAGGACCACTATAAGGCTGAGAAGAAACATTCCAAAGGAGACAGGTATGAATCTAAACATAGTAAACAACTTATAAAATTGTTTGATATTGTTGTAGTAAACTTGGGCATGTAATTGCTGACTGCCCAGTCAAGAGAAAAGAGTCTGTGAGAAGAAGATCCATCATCACAAGATAAAGAAGGAAAAGACCTTCATTGCAAAGAATGAGAAGAGCTGGAGTCAGTCTAACTAAGCATCTTCTGAGTCTGAAGAAGAAGAACATATATTGGGCTGTTTGATGTTGTTGCAGATGAAGGTTAAGACTATCCGGCAGCTAGGATAGGTACCAGGGCTCCTATATCACATTCAGACTATGATACTGAGGAGGATGAAGATGCCAACAGATATTATGGGCTGATGGCCATGCCAGATGAAGAATCATGCCCGAATCAGCCTGGTCAGACAAGGTACTTTATCTATATAGTTCTTCTTTTTAGACTGGCTATGAGATTAGTCCCAATTCAGAAGCATCTTCATCCTATGATGAAGATGCATCTGAATCTGGAGAAGTTGTCAATCAATTAATTGATAGGTATGGTGTCCTTTGGATGCTTTAACAAGAAGCAAGAAGTTGGCCAAGAAGCAAGCTGAGGAGATCACCTCCCTATAGCTAGCTGCTTCTTTGCAGTCTGAGTCAACATCTTTGCTGGATCAGAAAATGAGGGAAGTAAGACAACTGAAGAACATTACAATCATCAAGATTTGAACAATCAGCTACCAGAATATGTTCATTATGGATCTTAAGGAGAAATTCCAGAGGATGGAAAAAATTGTGGCTAGTTTCTCTAAGCCTAAGTCAATGTCACACTTGATAGATTCCTTCACCTCTTAAAAGGATAAGACGGGTTTGGGATTCAAAGGTAACACTAGAGTTGCCCATCCCAAAGGGAAAGGCAAAGTTCCAATTCAGCCCTTGGCATCAAAGACTCCCATCCATTTTCAGAAGGTGATGTTACCATCAAATAGGTATGACTAAGAGAGTATCTATGGTCACTAGTTGAATGGAAGATCCACAAGTGTGAACAAAAATGTTCATAACTATGGTAGAAGATATAGCAAGGGAAAGAGTGCCTTCAAGGCCCCACATGAGGAAATTCAAATAGCCCATCATGGATCATTTATATTTGTTGCACCAGCCCCCACTCTCAAGAATTAGGAAGTGGACATTTATCTAGATCTCTCAAGACACACTCAGACCAAGGGCAAGTCTGTCAGCAAGCCTGACTTGGGTAGGAAAGTCTACACCAATCTAGTATACCTGCACAGAAAAGAAACAAGAACAAGCAAGCTGCTCTTCCTCCTGTACAGTCGGCAACTAACCAATCTGCCAAACCTACACATAAAAGAAGATAAAATATAAATTTGTGTTGGTGTTCTGGCAAAGTGGGTCTTTTTGCCTTAGATTGCTGGCACAATCCAACTGTCCCCAGAGCTAGTGCTAGTCTTCCTGTCAGAAAGTCTGCAGGAAGACAATTCCTTTTTCAGGCTAACCAGAACCAAGGACCCAATAAAAATTGGGGTCCTAAGGTAAATTAAACTTTGTTTTGCAGGATAGTCCAAGTGCCCATACCCCTATATGGTACTTGGACAGTGGATGTACCAGGCACATGACTGGAACAAGAAGCAACCTAAAGGAATACACTCCAGTGAAGGATGGACCCAAAGTAATCTTTGGTGGGTCAGACAGAGGAGTCACCAAAGGCTATGGTAAGATCATTAATGGCATATATACCATCTCAAGAGTATCTTATGTTGAAGCGTTGTAACACAACCTAATAAGCAGAAGCCAACTCTGTGATCTTGGTTATGTCATTGTATTCTACAAGGATGAGTGCCAAATTAAGTGGTCAAGTGACCAAGAGGTCATCTTGAGAGGAACTAGGAGTGGAAATGTTTATTGTCTAAACTTTCTATGTTTAAGTCAAGATTCCACTCTATGTCTAGTTACAAATAAGAAAGTCTCATATTGTGTACAATAGCACAAGAGGCTAGCTCATTTGAACTATAAGATTATTGGTAAGCTCTTTAGTGAAGAGTTGGTAAGAAATGGTTCTAAGATGAAATGCACTATGGAGGGTATTTGTTCTGCATGACAAAAGGGCAAACAGACCAAAACTTCCTTTAAATGCATTTGGGGCAAAATACTTTGTGATGTGTTTATACCACATGCATGTAGACTTGTTTGGTCCTATGCCTGTCCATAGTCTGAGTAGGAAAGTCTGCACCCTTGTGGTTGTTGATGACTTCTCTAGGTTTGTTTGGGTTTTCTTTCTAAAGAAAAAGTCTGAAACCCCTGATATCTTCAATACCTTTGTCAAACAAGTTTACAATGAATTAGAAAATACTGTGGTCAAAATTAGAAGTGACCATGGAATTGAATTTCAGTCTAAAGGCATGAAAAGATTATGTGGAGAGCAAGGGATTCATCAAGAATTTTCATCTCCAAGAACACCCCAGAAAAATGGGATTGTCAAGAGGAAAAATAGAACTCTCATTGAAGTTGGTAGGACATTGCTTAGTGGCTCATCTCTCGAGAGTATTTTTGGGCTGAGGCAGTAAATACTGCATGTCATGTCCTAAATAGAGCTTCCATCACCAAGGCTCACAAGAAGACTCCCTATGAGATTGTGAAGGGCAGAAAACCAAACATTACCTATTTTAGAATCTTTGAAAGTGAATGATATATGCTTAATAATGGGAAATCTTACCAAACTATGTTTTGCTCCCAAATCCTATGAAGGGATAGTTGTTGGGTACAATAATCATAGTAAAGCATATAGGGTCTACAACTTGAAAAATCAAGTTGTGGAAGAGTCCATAAATATAGTGTTTGGTGAATCTATAATGATTAATAGTGAGCTACCAAGCTCCACATCTAAATTTGCAGGTATAGAATGGGTGATAGACAAACTATCCATTAAGGAAGACTCTCCAGTTTTCCAAGATAAAGATGAAGGGGTGTGCATTCCAGAAGAAGGACAAAGCTCGAATATTGAGGATGAAGAACAACAAACTCCAGCCACTGAAGACCAATATGCTGATGGAAGAATGCCCCAGGAGTTAAGCATTTAAGAGATCATCGTAGACACTGGATAATTGGTGATACTCTCCAAGGAGT
The DNA here is from genome assembly GCA_039583875.1 of Platanthera guangdongensis. NCBI lineage: Eukaryota > Viridiplantae > Streptophyta > Magnoliopsida > Asparagales > Orchidaceae > Platanthera > Platanthera guangdongensis. Next base: position 150,455,534 of record CM077147.1, on the reverse strand, counting down.
TATAACTAGGAGAAAATTCTCAACATAGCTATGTATTCAAGCTTCCTGTCACAAGCTGAGACAAAAGATTTGAAGAGGCCAACATAGACTAGTTCTAGATTGTGGCAATGCAAGAAGAACTGAACAAGTTCAAAAGATGTAAGGTTTAGAAGCTGGTTCCCAGACCACAAGGACATAATGTCATTGGAACCAAGTGGATCTCCAGGAACAAGCTTGATGAAAATGGCATTATAATCAAGAACAAAGCTAGACTGGTGGCTAAGGGATATAGACAAGAAGAAGGTATTGATTTTCATCAAATCTTTGCCCTAACAGCTAGGCTAGAAGACATCAGACTGTTCCTTCCATGTGATGCCCATAAGGGATTCAAAGTCTATTAGATGGATATAAAGTCAGCCTTCCTGGAAGAATTCTATGTTGAGCAGCCATCAGGTTTTGTTAATCCTAACTCTCCTAATTATGTTTATAAACTTAGGAAAGCTTTGTATGGATTGAAGTAAGCCTTTAGGGCTGGTATGTGATCATGTCTAGCTTTCTTATTAAGAATAAATTCTCTAGGGGAAAGATAGACAAGACTCTATTCCTAAGGGAATCTAAGGGCAAGATCATCCTAGTCTAAATTTATGTAGATGACATAATTTTTGGGTCTACTGATGATAACCTTTGCAAGAAGTTTGCCAAACTAATGTAAGGGAAATTTGAAATGAGCAGTATGGGTAAGCTTAAGTAATTCTTGGGTCTCCAAGTAAGGCAGGCTAAAGGTGGATTGTCTATCTCATAATCCTGGTTCACATGGGAGTTACTTAAAAAATTTAGAATGGAGAGTGCCTCCATAACAAAATCCCCCATGGGGTTAAGTATGTGATTAGACAAGGTTGAGGCAGCAAAATCTGTTGATGAAACCTTATATAAAGGCATAATTGGCACCCTCCTATATCTTACTGCTAGTAGGCTAGATATTATGTATACTATATGTGTTTGCGCTAGATATTAGGCTAGCCCTAAGGAGTCTCACTATTCTACTGCTAAGAGATTTTTGAGATATCTTAAGGGAAAACCAGATATTGGCCTCTGATACCCTAGGAATAAAGATTTTGAACTAATTGAATTTTCAGATCAAGATATTGCAGGTTGTAGAGAAGACAAGAAAAGCACATCAAGCACCTGTCAATTCTTGTGAGGAAGACTTGGGTCTTGGAGCAGCAGTAACTGACTAATATGGCTATTTCAATAACTGAGTCATAGTATATGTCAGTAAGAAGTTGTTGTGCTCAGTTGCTTTGGATCCAGCATTAGCTCTAGGACTACAACGTAAAGATAAGTAGCACACATATATACTGTGATTCTACTAGTACAATCTCTATTGTTAGGAATCCTATCTCGCACAGCAGGATAAAGCATATTAAGATTAGGTATTATTTTATTAGAGAGAATGCAGAGAAGTAAGACATCTATATTGACTTTATCCCTACTGACAAACAAGTTGCATGCATCTTCATTAAACCACTAGATGAAGATAAATTCAACAACTTCAAATTTGAATTGAGAATGTTGAATTGTCCAGTTTCAATAGCTCTATACAATTTATTTTGCTTATTATGTTGTAGGTAGATCTAATCCCTGCAGGACAGTGAAGATGAATTCGACTAAGTATAAAAGCGTCGAATGAACTGATATGTTGAGAGCATTGCGTTCGTCGAGTTCACTCAACACATGCTCCTAGGAAGTCTGTTTGTGGCTAAGTGTCGGGATTATATCCCAACCATTGATCAAATCTTGATCTTAAAAATAGGTACGCACCTCTCCACCTTCTAAAATATAAATAACTATAAATAAAAGAATATGCGCATAAGACAAAATACACTGTTCCTTGCACTTCACTGCCTGATTGCAACGAATCAACGAAAGGCTTGGAAGATTTTACATAATTTGCAAGAGCAATGGCACTAAAAGGTTTATATTTCCTATTCGAGGGGTCTGAGCTGGTTCACAATGGTTTAAAAGCTGCGCCTGAAGAGGTTCAATTCATTCTCAATTTGCTCGAAGTCGCTGACCTAAAGTATGTCCTATCTGAGCCCAACCTGCTGTGGAAAAGAGAAGTTCTAGAGATGTACACCAATGCAAAGGTTGACACACCCACCAGTAAGGTCAAGACATTAGTCAGTCGCCACCAGATTAATATCACTACTACAAGACAAAGTAAGGCATTGCAACTCCTGAAGTTCTCAGTATCTGATGAGGTTGTAAAACTGGATCAACCTGATATCAAATCAGCACTGAAGTGGTGTGGACTATTTAAACACACAACTGGATCTATTCTAAGGAAGGAACTAAACCTGAAGGGTAAGTTCCTTGCTGATGTGATTGGAACGACATTATTTTTCAAGTCTGGCTCACATGACAAGATTTCCAAGAAGATGTTTGAGTTGTTGGCAAGGATTATACTCTCCAAAAGGACTGATTGGGGAAGAGTACTGTTTGATAGGATGGTGGAGTGTATTGTTGAACCCAACATGGGTAGAATACTGTCTCTATTTCTGCTGAAAAATGTTCCAGGGATCCTTAACACAAGGTTAGGAACTAAGATTCACCATATGAAAAGGATGGATTCCAAGATGCTTGATAGGTGGGAGAGAGTTCTGCAACCTCAACAATAGTCTGCTATAAAGAAGAAGAAGACACCAGTACATGCTCCAGAGGAAAGTACAAAAAGCAGTTAATCAGAAAAATCTGAGGAAGAGCCTCATGATCCTAATCTGTCTGAGTCTATTGAAGAGATCAGGAAGGACATGAGTGCACAAGTGTCCATATCCTCTGACCCTGCAGTAAGGACTCAGGTCAGTAGGACTTAATCTGAAGAGGCTCCATTAGCTGCTATGGAGATAACTTCTGCTGAAACTTCTCAACAAGTGGCTGAGGATATAGTCACTAAGATATCTGTTGTGATGGAGGGGGAGGATTCCAAGTCACCAGCTCCAACTGAAGATGCTCATGTACCTTTGATTGAAGATCAACAAGATTCCTTCAGTCCTCAAAGTGAGGGGGAGAATCTTCTCGATCAAGTTATGGAGGAGGTATTTGCTGAGGGGGAGCAACTCCAAACACCTCAAGAGACAAATTTTCCTACTAAGAATGTGGAAGAAGATGATGTTGCAAATCCAAATGTCACTAAGGACATTGTAGAGAGTGATGGGGAGCTTCAGACTGAACTCCTTGCTCAAGGAATGGTTTATGAAATAGATTCTTCTACTTCTGAGAAAGACAATAGTTCTCCTGAAGTGTATGAGAGAGATCACTCCTCTGATTCCATAATGGCAGATTCTGAAGATAAAAATGCTATCAAGAATGAAGATACTATGGTAGGTGACCAAGGGACCTCCACAAGGGCTGATGAAATATCACCCCTCCTTCTAGCCCAGTTGAAAGGGTTACTGGATGATCAAAGATGATTTCTTGAGAATTTTGTTGATGATTCAATAAAGAATCTCAGAAATGATTTGTCAACAGAGATAAAATCTATAAGGTTTGAAGTGAATCTGCTGAAGGAACAAACTGTCAAATTCTTCATGAGAATAGCCCATGCTATTGACAATACTGTAAACAAGTTAGATGAGATAAGCAATCTTCAAACATCAGTAATAGAAAATCAAAACATCACTACTGAAAATATGCTGGCATTTCATAATGCTGATAAAGTACTACGGGAAACACAAATAACCATTCTTATAACTAGGATGGATGCCTATACTAAACTCCTGGATGATCACATACAGTAATTCAAGAACCAGGTTATAGTAAGAGTAAATCATCTTGATGTGCAGTTAATTATGGCCAGTTCCTCGCAGATAAAGGGAATTTTTGAAGAAGCCAAAAAGGTGAAGAAGGAGATAATTAGGACTAATACAAAGAATGTTGTATGGGTTTCAAATGTTATAAGAGGATCATTTGGTCTTGAACATGTTCAGTATGACAACATCCCCATATTTCATGAACAAGTTCAACAAGCACTGAATCAGGGACAGATGACTCATTATGATAATCAATATCAGTATAATGAAAAATACTATGATCAGAGTGCAGATCAATCTGCTATTCAACATGGTGCTCTATACACTGAAGAGGGTGTACAGGGGCTGAACCATCACAAGCTGTTATTCTTACATTTAGCCCAATTGCTGAATAAATCATGAGGTCCAAGGGCAAATCTGCAACTGAAGATGAAGAAGAAATCAAATTAAGTAAAAAGAGGCACAGAGAACAGATGGAAGCCAGGCTCGACTTTGAACAATAGTCCACAATTTAGTACCATCATTTTATCAACCTAGGAACAGATCAAGTCAAATAAAACTGATAGGGGAAAGATCTACAGCTCCCTTGAATGGGCAAAGTTGGAAAAGAGTGAAAACGATAGAAGGCAATTCAGAAGAGATAATAAGGCAGACACATTGCTTTCTGATGCAGTGGAGCCAACAAAGTACATTCCAAAGCCTTACAATTAGTTCCAGAGACAAAAAGAAAAGAAAGCCGAAGCTAAAGCTGAGGAGGCTACCAATAAGTCAAGGAGCGGTGGCATTGTGATAAGAGAACCTGAAACATAAAACTCTTTCTTGTTTATCTTAAGGGCTGAAGGAAATGCTATTTTGATTTATGCACAACTCAAAAACAATTAATCCTTCTATCAATGAATATAACTTTGACTAAATGAATAGTCATTATTTTCTCTATGTTATGCAATGTTGTATCTGTTATATCTGTTGCACGTGTGTTAGTGTAAATTATTGTCTTCGATTTTGGCCTCTTCAAAGAGGGGGAGATTGTTAGTCCATTGATCCCAATATTCCGGCTTTGAAGATGTCCTACAAGACAATGGTATACACATGTATTTATTTAATGGTTATCATAAGTTCTTTGTATATAAGTGATTACTTGTTACAATGATAAGACAGGTTAGGTGGACACATGGAAGGATGCATGAAAGATTGAAATCTGTTTAAGTCCACAGGCATTGAGTGAAGCCAGTTCACTCAATGCTAGATGATAAGAAGCATTAAGTAAAGCATAGACAGTCAAAGCCTAACTATTTCCAAGGTAGAATTTTGGTTAAGTCCAAAAGCGTTAAGTGAAGGAAGTTTAGTCAACGCCCAGAGCCAGAAGCATTGAGTCAAGCTCAAGAAGTCAAAGCATCTGAGAATCAGAGCAGGATTCTTGCAAATTCCAGAAGCGTTGAGTGAAGGCAATTCACTCAACGCCTAAATAAGAAAACATCGAAAGAATAAAATTCGGTCAAATCCTCATAAGTTGAAGACAGAAATTTTGTCCTAGTTCAGATGCGTTGAGTGAATGCTATTCACTCAACACCAGCTCAACAAGAAATTCTACCAAGTAAAAAAGTGTTGAGTGAAGGCTGTTCACTCAATGTCTCGTCAAGATGGCGAGCTAAGGCAGAAAGCGTTGAGTGAATAAACATTACTCAACGCCTTCATAAATAAGAAAAGCGGCTAAGTACAAATGCATTGAGGATGAAGATTCACTAAACGCCTATTCAATTAAGGCAGCAAATGAATATATTCGTCGAGTAATAACTCAACACTCGATTCCTAGTGTTGTAGGATAATTGGCTAAGTATTTTGGCGATGAGTGAAGGTTGTTCACTCAACGCCTATGATGAATTGTCTGAAATCGACTAAGTCCACAGGTGCTGACGTCGGCATAAATTCGAAATATTATGGGAATTCTACAGTATACGACAAACAACGTCGCATGCCACCTGTACTGCATTTAATGCAAAAGCAAGATTGCAGCTACCAAATCCAGGTGGGCCCAAGGCCCAAAGAGCCATTGAACGGCAGGATCAAAAAGGAATCAGATCACTGAGAAGAGATTAACTTTTGGAAAGTGCTGAACTTCATCTTCTTCCTCTCAACATTATTGTAGAGCCAAGAGAAGGTGTTCAAACTACTGATCTGAATGTTCTAGTAAGATAGATGTTATTATTCTCATCCTCAACAACAAGTATAGAGAAACAACTCTGAGAAGGAGCAGTAATGGCAAGACCTAACTGCAGCTACTTCACAAGCTCAAGCTGAACATTTTTGAAGAACACTTTCTGGAGCTGTGAAGAAGACTGGACTGAGTTATCTCAGCACAGATGGAGGAAGACACAGAGAATATTTCTCTATTGTCTAAACATCATCAACAAACCATTACTCTATCTATAGGATCATTTGATCTGAGTGTAAGCCTAATATATAATAATTTAGTATAGAATCTTCGATAGATCTGAGGTAGGATTCAAGTGGAGAATCTGAGGTAGGATCCTTGAGTGGATTTGAGCTGTAGGGCTTTCCTCCTAGCTTGAGTTGTAGGACTTAGAAATAAGTCTGAGGTAGGTAGTCTATGGATCACTAAGTTGTTGTCGAGGGATCTGTGTTGTAAGCTCTTTGGAGCCTAGTTTGGAGACGTGGCCTTATATAACAAGCGGTTAGAATGGTGGGAGGGACAGTGGATGTACCCATAATCTGGGAAACCACTATAAATCTTTTGTGTGCTTGTTGTGTGATCTTGAAAGCTAACTTAATCTTACTCACAACACACCAAAAAAGAGAAACTATAAAAATACCTAAAACCTATTTACCCCCCTCTAGGTGTTAGCTACTCTTGAAACTAAATACTTTCAGAGTTAACAAGTTTTTCCACCCAATTTATTATGCGTGCATGACACTCATATCTACACTAGCTAACTATACCACTACCGAGTAGGAGCTACTAGCTATCATTTTTTCTTTTGATATGTTTAGATCCAACGTTGCTCACTCTAAGGGTATTGTCTTCACAAATCATTATGCTATTAGGTACGTGCTAAATAAGGCGAATGCCTGATGAAGATTTTATTGTTTCAAAAATAAATCCAAACTAAAATCTCAAATAGACAAGTGTACCTATCGAAATATAGTATAGGAAATGTCGTATTAGACTCGGGGCCTGTTGAGTACTTCTACTCACGCAAATTAATATTATTTTATCTAAAAATAATCATAGAGAATAATTAAATTAAAAGAGAAATTTCTATGGAATGCAAATTAACACTTGATCTAGAAACCCTTTGGATTAAAATAGACTCTCTTGAAATGATAAAAGCACAAGGTCCTAATCACTTACTTCGACCATGGAGGTTCCAAGAATACAAAAACGTCTCTCTCGAGCTCATGTTATTGAGTAACCTTAGGTTGATCGATTAAGACCCCTCAGCCAGTCGAAACCCCTAAGCTTGCTTTATGCGGTGAACCCCACTATTGGATTTGACTCCAATCTGGCTGATTTTTGTCGTCCTCTCTCGAGGAGTGCATGCAACTCCATTTATCTTTGAGTGATCTACTTGTATCCTCAAACTCCCGGTCATTTAAGATACGGATCTAGGATCGAAGAACATATCCGCAAAATATGAATTCAATACAAAACAAATCGAAGATAAATCGATAGCGAGCAAAAGTAGAAAGCTTGACAATTTTGAGAAAAATAAAAAAAGTTTATTTCATTCGTAAGTTCATCATGATCAAGTGCTAAATAAAGTTTAGCTACTTAACATGATGAAGTAAATACAATAAAATAAGGACAAGAACATGATAGAAAAAAGTTCTTGAATTGAAATAAAGAAAAGAAAAACTAATCTATGAAATTGAAATTACATAAAAAACTGAAATTGGCTAACAATCTACTCCTAGATAAATCCTAGATGCCTCCCTAGATGCCTCCTTGATCCTAGCTTTGTCTGGAATTTATAGGCATTTTTCTGGAAGGTCACGCCCCTAGGTCATTCCGGTGACCTAGGGCATGTAAGTCTCGAAAACTACTGTCTTGAAAGCCCGGGAACGTTGGAGAAAAACTACCAAAAGTCATCGTTTTGCGGGTCACGCCCCTCAGTCACACCCATGACCTAGGGCATGTCAAGTCTATTCTAGGAAACGGTGGCAACTCGAAACGGCGGGAAATAACTGTGGCAGTTGCTGAAGGGTCATGCCCCTAGGTCACGCCCATGACCTAGGGCGTGTAAGCTTGAATGCTCTACAATGGAACTATTGATTGATGACTGAGTAACGCCGGGGGGTCACGCCCATGGTCATGCCCGTGACCAGTAGGCCACGCCTGTGTCCAGGGTGTGTAACCCATAACCGGCGTGCGTTGTGAAACTAGAGCTCCTTCTGGTGGCACGACCCTTGTAGAATGGTCACGCCCAATATCACACCCATGACATTGGGGCGTATAACTTTAATTGATGTGGAATGGCGGTGGTACAGGACCTGGAGTTCATGGTTCGTGACATTGGGGCATGTAACTTTAATTGATGTGGAATGGTGGCGGAACAGCACCTGGAGGTCATGACCCGTGACTTTGGTTGTAACTCCCCGAAACTCAAAAGAGCGACGGGGGACGTTTTGGGCCAGTTTTGGGTTCTGGCTGCAGGCACACGGCCTGGGACACGGGCATGTCCCAGGGCGTGTTAAGCTTGTGTCGACACTGAGCCGGGAAGTCGACATTTTGATCTCGACATTGTGTCGAGACTGGGCACACGGCCTGCGATACGGGCGTGTCGACCCATGTCGACACTTAACCCGCGAAGTCGACACTCTGCGTTCGACGAAGTGTCGAGACATGGCATACGGGCTGCGACACGGGCGTGTCGCAGGTCGTGTCGACCCGTGTCGACACTCGTCCCGAGGAGTCGACATTTTGCTCGACGATGTATCGAGACAAGGCACACGGCCTAGGACACGGGCGTGTCCAAGGCCGTGTCGTCAGGTCGGCGATCTTCGCTCGACGAAGTGTCGAGTGTCGAGACCGTGTACACGGCCTGGAGCCCAGGCGTGTTGAGGTGACACGGGCAAGGACACGGGCGTGTACTAGAACCCGTGCAGTGCTCGGGTTGTTTTCAGGGAAAAACGATGGGGGTACACGGCCGGCCACATGGCCATGTCAGGTGGAACACGGGCGTGTCATGTCGAACACGGGCGTGTTCGATACCCATGTGTTGTTCCAGGCGAGCTGATTTTGACGGCGAATGAGGCACACGGCCCTGGACACGGGCGTGTGCCAGGCCGTGTGCGGTCCAGATTGGGCATTTCAGTCCCGAATCAAAGCCGTTCATTTCTTTATTTAATGATCCAACGGCTGGGGGTTGTTTCTGAAGGGATATACCCGGGATTGGGCCTTAGAAACCCTCACTTTTCATGAGTGGTTATCTTTCTAAAAGCTTAGAGAGAGAGGAGAGCCAAGGAAGGAAGAAGGAGCTAGATCTGGCCATTGGAGGAGCTTCAAAGCTCCAAATCGTGAGCCGACTCCGGATCCATGGAGGCAAAGCTAGTGCGGTGCTTTTCATCAGCTTACTTTTCCATGGCACCAAAGAAGAACGCAAGGGTAACGATTCTCTTCTTGAACATGAGTAGCTCTCCTTCTTTGCATAGGAAGCCCGCTCTCGCGAGTTTGCGGAGAGTTGGAGGCGTTCCTTCGGGTAGATATGTGAAGTCCCCGTTGTTTAGAGTCCGTAAGCGAGAACGGACATAGGCATGATGTGTGAAGCCTATCCGAACATGATGGTCTGGATCGGTGATGTTGCATTGCATAATGCCGGAGAAGACTCCATGCTATTGGTTGTTTTTCAGGTTTTCTACACGGTAGATTGCAATAGGGAGCCTTGGGGATTAACCCAAACGTGCACCCGGAAAACTGTGCGGATGCGTGATCTTGCCAACTTGGAGGCCTGAGAGCCAACTTGAACATAACCGGGTTATGTGAAATTGTGTGACGAAAATGAGACTCGGGAGAAGTTTGACCCGCGCAAATGGCTTAAATTTTCATTGCGACGTGAGCACGGGTTAGATTGAACCGTACCCACTTCTATGTCGTTCGGGCTAAAGAGACCTAAAGTTACGTGGCACTTGCCGTTGGCATAGATGAGAGTCTTCGGAGGTCTATGGCTTAAACTGTCGTGACCCATGCCGGGAAGACAAATTGCTCATAGGTTTGGCCGTCAAAGTGGCGGTGGTGAGTCCGGAATGTCTATGGCTTTAATTGACGTGACATCGACCGGTTCACCGAGAATGTGCCCTGAGAGCACGGGGCGTGTGGCCGTGCGAGCCAACGTCTGTGATGAAATGGTTATAAATATATTGCTCGCTTATGCTAATGAAATGCAGGGAAGGAGCATCGCCGCCCCGAGTTGGGGGCGGGATTGTTATAATTTGGTCAGCATTGCTGACCGTTGCCTTGTTTTTCCACCGTGCGGTGGTTTGTTGCTTGCAGGTGCTGTTGGACCAAGCGGTCAAGAGCGGGCTAAAGCCCAAAATGCGAAGCTGGCCCTCGAAGGCCTAATTAGAGTGTTTACTGTTTTTATTCATGTATGACCGGCCTGCGTGTCGTGGTTTGTAAATCATGTACTATCAAGTGAACCATTTTGTAAGGCCTTAAGGCTTGAACTAGTGTATGTGTAACATTCCTATTTTGGTATTAGTGGACATTCATGCTTTAGTGCTTGGTTCTTTATTGCAACTTTTATAAACTGCTTCCGCTAGAATGCTCTGTATAGGACGTTATGATTAGTTGGATGGTTTCCATGAGTAACCACCCGGTCTGTCTGTAGTATATGGCGTCGGGCCCCGGCCGGACCTACTGCTATATGCTATGCGACGGATAGGGGGTGTTACAATTTGGTATCAGACTACTGGTTTTGGTCGGGCTTAAGATGAATTCGTGGGCAAATTCTTTTTAAGGGGTGGTGAGCACATTGTGTGCGTCATCGTTATAACAGTAAAAGAACCCATGAATGTCCACTTAGGAATGAAAATACACGTGTTTGAGGACCTGCGTGTTCCTATAAATGCTGTTTGCAATTTTATTTGGTCGTTTAACGGTGTTTTGTACCACTATAGGTGACCAGAAGTGGTGTTGGGCCGTCAGAACGTCGAGTTTCTGAGGCTAGCAGTGCACCAGATGTTGCTCCTGCAACACCTCTATCAGCTGAGAACATACGATTGGTAGCCGAAGCAGTGTTGGCCGTAATAAATGCGCAGCCTGCAAGGCAAACGCAGCAGCCCGGTCCTGCGATGGAGCAGGAACCTCTTCAAGAGGCTGAGCCGAGGAGAGTGGAGCAAGTGGTAGTGGAACAGTTGGTGCCAAGGAGGGCAACCGAGAGGCAGCTTAAGTATGTAATGAGCTTTAAACCTCCGGTATTCTCGGGATTGGGAACCCCATCTCAGACTGAAGACTGGTTCTCCAGGGTGAAGAGAGTCATGACAGCAACGGAGACGGAGGAGTGGCAAATGACCACCATCGCTACGTTCCTTCTAGACGGTGAAGCGAGAATGTGGTGGGAAGGATTGGAGCTGCACCTATTGAGAGGTAGGCAACTTGTTGATGTCTCGATGGAAGAGTTCTCGAGATTGTTCTTAGCAAGATACCTCCCTTCTACTCAGAGGATTTCGATGGAGAACGAATTTCTGAAGTTGGTTCAGGGTGAGAAGAGCGTGGATGAATATCTCCATGAGTTCACTCGTTTGAGTCGATATGCTAGCTCCACCATCGCGGATGAGGAGCGCAAAACGAATCGATTCTACGAAGGCTTGAGAGATGAGTTGAGATTACTACTCTCGGGGCCGATGACGCAGGGTTTCTTAACCTTGGTCAACACTGCCCGGTCCTTGGAGAAGGACATGAAGAATGTCCAAGCAAAGAAAAGCGTGGGTGACAAGAAGTCTGAATTCAAAGTGCCGACTACTTAAAAGTCCGGCTATCGAAGATTCTTTAAGAAGCATAGGACTTCGGGTCCAGCTCCTTCTGGTGCTTCTAGGGCGACTACGAGTCAGACCCCGGGTGCATGTTTTACTTGTTGAAAGATGGGGAACTTTGCCCGCGATTGTTGGAGCGGACGTCCTAAGTCCGAGATAAGGCCGGGAGCGACTTATGAAGAGAAGGGCAAGGCAGTGGAGTCGACCGCATCCCACTATGCTCTGGCCCAACCAAGGGTCTATAATCTTGGCCAACAGGAGGCCATCAAACAGGATGATGTGGTGATAGGTATGGTTTAATTTATAGCAAGTCAATTGCTTTAAATACTTGTTATGCACATGTTACCTTACCACTGCTTGTTTAGGATTTGTATTGATTTGTGAAAATCCGGCACGAGCACTCTTCGATACGGGAGCTTCACACTCCTTCTTGTCCGAAGGATTTATATCACGCATCGGAGTCCCTTCTTCGATGGCGAAGGATAAGTTGGATGTGTTGTTGCCCAATGGGTGTTCGTTGCGAGCGGATAGGATCTGCGATGTTAAGATTCGTATTGGGGATCAGGAGTTCGACCTGCAGGCGTCTTTACTTCCGTTGGTGGAGTTCGACGTTATATTTGGCATGGACTGGCTCTCGAAGCAGCAGGTCTATATTGATTGCAGTCGCAAGGAAGTCAAGCTGGGAGCAAGTCGTGAGACGACTTTTACGGGCTTAAAGGGGTCAAGCAAGACGTTGATGTCTGCTCTTCAGGTGGTGAAGGCGGTTCGTGCCGGTGCAGAACTGTTCTTTACACTAGTGGAGGTTGCAAAGCCGAAGCCCGCATTGGATTGTATTTCAGTGGTATCGGAATACCCTGATGTGTTCCCCGCAGATCTTCCTGGAGCCCCGCCTCAGCGGGAGATAGATTTTACGATTGAGCTACTGCCAGGTGCAAAGCCTGTGTCACGATCACCTAATCGGCTAGCGCCTAAGGAAATGGCGGAGCTGAAAGTTCAACTGCAAGAATTGTTGGAGCAATGGTATGTGCGCCCGAGTTCTTTGCCTTGGAGCGCACCGGTCCTCTTTGTTAAGAAGAAGGACGGAAGCTTGATGCTATGTATTGATTATCGAGAGCTTAACAAGTTGACGGAGAAGAACCAGTACCCGATCCCCCGGATTGATGATCTTTTTGATCAGTTAGTCGGGTCAATGGTGTACTCGAAGTTGGATCTCAAGGCTGGGTACTATCAGCTGCGAATAAGGGAGAGTGATATCCCGAAGACAGCGTTTAGTACGATATACGGGCATTATGAGATTACGGTCATGCCGTTTGGGCTGACTAATGCGCCGTCAGTGTTCATGGATTTGATGAACAGGACTTTCGGGGAGTACTTGGACCATTTCGTGATCGTCTTCATCGACGATATTTTGGTGTACTCGCAAAGTGAGGAAGATCACTTCAAGCATCTTCATTTGGTTCTCGAGACGCTAAGGAGAAATCAGTTGTATGCCAAGTTCTCGAAGTGCGAGTTTTGGCTATCCTCAGTGGCGTTCCTCGGTCATATAGTGAGTGGAGAGGGTATTGTAGTGGATCCGGCGAAGATCGTTGCGATACGGGAGTGGCCTGAGCTTGCTACGGTAGCCGAAGTCTGGAGCTTTCTGGGGCTTGCCGGCTATTATAGACGCTTCGTAGAGAACTTCTCGCGGATAGCGTTACCTCTCACTACTTTGACGAGGAAGGAGCATAAGTTCGTTTGGATGCCGGAGTGCGTGCGAGCTTTTGAGGAGTTGAATTGTCGGTTGACCACGGCGCCTGTGCTGAGTTCGCCATGTGGGACCGAAGGCTATGAGATTTATAGCGATGCTTCGGGCAGCGGTCTGGGTTGAGTGCTACTACAACACGGAAGTGTAATATCTTATGGCTCGAGACAGCTAAAAGTGCATGAAAGGAACTATCCGGTCCATGACTTGGAGTTAGCAGCCGTGATTTTTGCCTTGAAGCTGTGGAGACACTATTTGTATTGTGTGAAGATTGATATCTACACCGATCACAAGAGCCTGAAGTATCTTATTGATCAGAAGGATCTGAATATGCGGCAGCGTAGATGGATGGAGTTCTTGGGGGACTATACATTCACGATCCACTACATGCCCGGTAAAGGGAATGCGGTTGCGGACGCGTTGAGTCGCTGAGCCCCAACTCAAGCCAATTGGCTATCGGTGCATGATGAGCGGTTGGTGCGGGAGTTGGAGGCGTTGGAGATTGTTTGTGTGGATAGGCAATCAAGTGCTGAAGCAGTTCTGAATTGGATTGAAGTCCAATATGACCTGGCTAATCGGATTCGGCAGGCTTTGGATATGGATGTTCATATGAAGCAGTTCATGGTGGAGGCTTTGGATAGGTCAAATTCCCAATTCGTTGTGGAGGAAGGATTGCTTTGGAAAGACGGTCGTCTGTGCATCCCAAGTGTGGGTAATTTGCGGGTGGAATTGTTGTATGAGGCGCACCATACCAAGTACTCAATTCACCCGGGGAGCACGAAGATGTAACGCGATGTCAAGAAACTGTTTTGGTGGCCGGGTTTGAAGAAAGATGTGGCGCTCTACGTAGCGAAGTGCCAAACTTGCGCCTTGGTGAAGGCGGAATGCCAAAAGCCGGGAGGATTTCTTAATTCCTTGCCTATTCCGGAGTGGAAATTTGACGACATCTCTATGTACTTTGTGCACGGTTTGCCAAGGTCGCAAAAGGGGAACGACGCCATTTGGGTGGTCGTTGATCGGTTAACAAAGGTGTCGCATTTTATTCCGCATAGGAAGGATGATCCGGTGGAGAAGTTGGCAAAACTTTATGTGGATAACATTGTACGGCTTCACGGTGTGCCCCGCAGCATCGTGAGTGACCGAGATGGGCGGTTCACATCCAATGATTGGAGGCTAGTGCAGCAAATGTTGGGAACAAAGTTGAAATTTAGCACAGCCTTCCATCCGCAAACAGATGGGCAGACCGAGAGGGTCAATAGAACCATGGAAGACATGCTCCGCATGTGTGTCTTGGATTTTGGAAAGAAGTGGGAAGACCACCTTTATTTGGTAGAGTTCGCATACAACAGCTACCAAGCGAGTATTCAAATGGCGCCCTTCGAGGCCCTATATGGTAGAAAATGTCGCACGCCGTTGTCTTGGTTAGAAACGGGTGAGTCAAAGTTTTATAAACGATTAGAAGTGGAGGATGCTACTTCTTTGGTAAGAACCATTCGGGAGAGGTTGCTTATCGCTCAGGACCGGCAAGCGAAGTACTATAATGCCAAGCACAGGAACGTGGAGTTCGATGTGGGCGACTATGTGTACTTAAAGATCAAGCCGTTCAAGGGTGTCTCGCGGGTGCGGCGATTGAAAAAGCTAAGCCCGAGGTACCTTGGGCCGTTTGAGGTTCTGGAGCGAGTTGGTGAAGCAGCCTATCGGTTGAAGCTTTCAGCGGAGCTTTGTGATTTACATGATGTATTCCATATTTCGGTGCTTCGGAAGGCAGTGCAAGAGCCTACGCAAGTGATCGCGGTTGATCAAGTGCCGCTGGATAGTGGGCTGACGACAAAGGTCAAGCCCATGCGGATTGAGGACTCGGAAGTCAAGCGTCTACGCAATAAAGAGATCAGAATGGTCAAGGTCCGGTGGGACAATTGCGGTCGTGAGGAGCTCTCTTGGGAACGAGAGCAGACTATGCTTGACGAGTATCCGGAGTTGTTCCGCTCAGGTACAAATTTTGGTTTTGTACATGTCTTTCCTTTATATAATTTCGTGGACGAAATTCTTTTAAGAGGGGTAGAGTTGTAACGCCTCGAAACTCAAAAGAGCGACGGGGGACGTTTTGGGCTAGTTTTGGGTTCTGGCTGCAGGCACACGGCCTGGTACACGGGCGTGTCCCAGGGCGTGTCAAGCTTGTGTCGACACTCAGCCGGGAAGTCGACATTTTGATCTCGACATTGTGTCGAGACTGGGCACACGGCCTGCGACACGGGCGTGTCGCAGGGCGTGTCGACCCAGGGAGGAAAATAGTTCTGACTAGAGGTAGTAGAAGAGGTGGTGGCGATAGTGGTTCAAACCTAGGGAGGAAGGGTGGAGAGAGTGCGGGTTAGTGGAGGACTAACCCCGGAGGACCAGAGGAGGATGTTGTAGTGCATCCAAAGGAACACCAACATCCTCACATGGAGCGCGACGGACTTTCCAGTGATCAATGCGGATGTGGCTTGCCACCTCCTCAACCTCGATGCTGATGCCCATCCCATCTAGTAGAAGAAGAGGTCCACTACTGACAAGCTGGCCGAGCCCATCCAAGAAGAGGTGGAGAATATCTTAAAAGCGGGGTTTATATCAGAGATCTAGTATCAAGGATGGGTGTCCAATGTGGTGATGGTTAAGAAGGTGGATGGTCAATTGAGAATGTGTATCGACTTCTCTCTTTTAAATAAAACATGTCCTAAAGATTGCTACCCCTTGACTCAAATCGACGTGTTGGTTGACTCAGCCATTGGTTTCTCGCTATTGAGTTTTTTAAATGTATTTTAAGGTTCTCACCAGATGAGGTTGCACCCGCCCGACTTGAAAGATGTCTCCTTCATTACAGGGGATGGGTGCGACTAATATAAAATGATTCCCTTTGTGCTGAAAAATGCAGGGGCAATATACCAAAGGATGATGGACGGGGTCTTCCGGGAGGAGAAAGTGAGGAACTTGGAGGTGTTCGCAGGCATCCTCATGATCAAGAGTCGGGATGTGGACTCTCACCTCCTGTATTTGGAAGATACCTTCAACACCTTATGGAAATATAAAATGAGGCTGAACCCCTTGAAGTGTGTCTTCGAGGCAAGTAGGGGGAAGTTCCTAGGCCATCTCCTTACTCTCGCAGGAGTGGAGCCCAACCGTGATAAGGTAAGTGCGATCATGGAGTTAGGATTGCCTCAGAACGTCATGGAAGTCCAGTATTTGACAGGGAAGATGGTAGGGCTGAGCAAGTTAATATGTCGGGCTGGTGAGAAGTGCTCGAACTTCTTCAAGGCACTGAATGGTCCGAGGAGTGCGAGAAGGCCTTCCAAGCCTTGAAGAAACAGCAGATCCCGGCTCTGCTTCTCCATGGGCCGAATGAGGGGGAAGATTTATACTTATACCTTGGGGTTGGGGATGAGGCCCTGAGCTCCGTCCTGGTCCGGGAAGATGGCAAGAAGCCGCTGTCGAGCTACTATGTGAGTAAGGTCCTGAGGAAGGCAGAGCTTCGATACCCTATCTTGGAGAAGCTGGCCTTCGCTCTGGTCATCTCAGCATAGAGGCTCCTTGTAATACCCCCCCAACCCTTGCCCTAGGTCGGGCCGGAGGGGATCTTACTTGCCCAAGACGTCCACCCAGTGCTCCTTAAGGGGTAACGACCCACTCTGCTAAGCACTAGTTGGCCATCTTGCTCGGCTTGAATCACAACATTCACATCACATCTCAGAGTATTATGGAAGCATTAAAAGGAAACCACAACAAAAATATATAACAATATATATTTAACAAAAACCACAAAAGGCCATAGCCACAGTTTATATATGGAGCTCGTAGGCTATACAGTACTACAACTAACAACTAATCTCTCTCTCAACTTTGCTTGCTAGTTCTCACGTCTCAAAACTTTAGATACGACGGGGGTTACTCTGCTCGAGAAGTCCTATCAGCTGGCATACCATAATGCATCAACTGGTTGCTATGGTGCACCATCTCCAATGAATGGTTATTTAAATAACTGTTAGTCACATAGCTAAGTGGAAACAAATCTCCACCCTGGATCCATATCCTGGGGTCGAGCTCACGCACCCAACAAAAGTAGATTGCCGAAGAATGAGAGGCTTAGTACAACATTTCATGAATAAGCTAGGAGCAACCAAAAAGAGGCGCAGTATGATATAACTAGAATAGCAGTAGTATTATACATGAGTTATAATTTATGCTCCACTAGCACAACATCATAGCAGGTATTCATAACCAGTAGAAGCAACGTAGGAATTCACAGTCGCTTACACATCACATGCATTCACACCCGGGTACACATCGCATGCATTCACAGCCTCTTACACATCACAGGCATTCACAGCCGCTTACACATCACATGCATTCACAGCCGCTTACACATCACACTCTATGTCGACATAGTATGGAATGCTTCTTTTCAAGCAGGGTAGCGAGCCACACGGCCCTCACCGATGTGGCAGTCTGTGATAATGGCCAGTCCACCACTTCTGGGGGTGGTCGTACCGCACAGCCCAGGCCCTAACGTACAACCTCGTGTACCCTTGGATGTGAGCGACATCCAACGATTCAACATTTTGGCCGACCAGCGGAGAAAACCCGACGGGGACAACATAACGGCCGGTCACCCGTGGTACCCATCTCCATGTCACCTTGAGTCATCGACCTTCACGTACTGGTATGAACGTTCTGCGAAAAGGACTGACCCGCCACAATTTACCCGCAACTAACCGGGGTCGAATCGTAGTTCGTTTGCTAAATATTCAAAATCTACGCGTCGCGGTGCGCTAAAATGGTCAAAACGCTCATAATCATTGTTAGGATTCGAATCGCTTCGCAAAGAGTTCTGATGCATTCGTATTGGCTATATGAAGTCATAGGAACTGACAGAACTTGAATCAGAGTTCTCTAGGTCAATATTCAAAATCTCGTTTTTGCAACCTTCTACGAGAAACGGACATATCCACCATATGAGCTCAGAGTTCAACGGAATAAGTTCCGACACGCTCGTATTTACTATACGAGGCCATAGGAACTGATAGAACTCAAATTGGAGTTCTCTAGTTCGATATCCAAATTTCTCGTATTTGCGACGTTCTACGAGGAACAGACATATTCACCATATGACTTCGGTTTGCAACAAAACGAGTTTGGTTGCACTCGTACCAGTTATACGAGTCCAAAGCAATAAATAGAAGCCTAATTAGAGCTCATTAGCTCAAAATCCCGAAAATTGGGTCATCTCCTACTCATTATGGGTCTTGGGTAGAGGTTCGGGTCACTTTTATTGGTTCCACTAGGGTTCTAGTGACCCAATAAAAGTCAGGATGTTACACTCCTATCGTATTTCTAGGCTCATTCTATCCGGGTAATGACCGACCACCCCCGCCGCAACATCTTTGAGGGGGGGAGCACTCTGGGAGGTTGGCGAAGTGGTCGGTGGAGCTGAGCGATTTTGACATCTCCATTGTCCCCCGCCTCTAGATCAAGGCCCAAGCAATGGCCGACTTCCTGGCCGATTCCGTGGTCGAGGTGGCGGAGGCCGAGCTCACTCATCCAGTATCTTGGAAGGTGAAGGTAGATGGCACGTCGGAAAGGCACTCCTTGGGCATGGGAGTGATCCTCGAATGCCATCAGGGGACGAGGATAGAGCAGACAATGGTCATTCATTTTCCCATCACTAACAATCAAGCGAAGTATGAGGCGGTGATCGTAGGGCTTTGGCTGGCCAGGGAGCTGGGGGTGCAGGATGTGGAGGTGCTAACAGACTCCATGGTGGTGTCCTCCTAGATCAACAACGATTTTAAAGCAAGGGAGACCACTTTTCAGCTATACATGTCAAAAGTGAAAGGGGACATCAGCATGTTCCAAACGTTCTCCATCAGACATGTGTCGTGGGAGGAAAATGAGCAGGTGGAGCAATTGGCCGAGGTCGGACCCCGTACGGGGGGAACCCTGACTGACCTCTTCCGCCAATCCATTGAAGAGGGGGAGCTGATGGAAGTCGGCATCCCTCCTGAATGGATCCCATCACAACTTTCTTATCCACAGGGGAGCTCCCGGAAGGCCTGGACAAGAACCACTTCAAGTATAAGTAGGCATACTACCTAATGCGAGATGGGATGCTATATCGGAAGAGTCTCTCTGGGCTTCTAGCGTGTTGCATGGTTGAAGAGGAGGTACCGAGAATTTTGGAGGAAGTTCACTCCGGGGAGTGCGGGAGTCACTCAGGGAATAGAACCCTAGAGGGGAGGATTGTCAAGCAAAGTTAATTATGGCCGACCCTGGGCCATGATGCCGCCTAGTTTGCAAAGAAGTGTTAGAATTGCCAGCTATTCACCGCTCTCCAACTGCTAGCAGTCCAAAGTATCAGAAGCATCATTGCCCCATAGCCCTTCGCCATTTGGGGAGTGGATCTTGAATGGACCTTCTCCCATGCCAGTGAGCATAGGAGATGCTTGCTAGTGATGACCGATTATTTTTCTAAGTGGTTGGAGGTCAAGGCGCTAGCCAAGGTGACCTGTCAGGTGATCCTGAACTTTGTGTGGGGGGGAGATTATTTGTAAGCACGGGTTGTCTCAGGCCATTATCATAGGCAATGGGCCATAGCTCACTAGCGCAAAGTTCATCAGCTTCTATGGCCAAGTACGGATCGATATCCGATTCGCGTCAGTTCACCACCCCAGGAGCAATGGGCAGGTGCAGGTGGCGAGTAAGATAATTGTAAACTTGTTGAAAAATAAGGTGGAGAATCTGAAGTCAAGCAGGGTGGATTAGCTCCCTTCAGTTCTTTGGGTCCTGAGGACCACGCCTAACACAGCCACAGGAGATACCCCCTTCACGCTCTCTTACAGCTATGAAGTTGTGCTCCCGATAGAGTTCGAGGTCCAGACACTACGGATAGTGGAGGCAGAGGAAGGCAGAGATGAGTGGAGGGCTCAGAATGAAGATGAGTTGCGACTCTCCTTAAATATGGTGGAGGAGGTGAGCGACTTGTCAGCTATTCGGCAAAAGGAGGTCAAGCGGCGGATGGCCATATACTTCGACAAGCACGTCAGGGTTAAGCAATTCACAAAGGGGGACCTGGTCTTGAAGAAGGTCAATGCTACCGGAAGGTCAGCAGCCGTCAGCAAGCTGAATCCTAACTGGGAGGGTCCCTATGTAATCAAAGAGGTGCTGAAGTCGTGGCGTTATCATATCTAGAATGTGGAATGGGAACCCCTTAGTCATGCCTAGAGCAGCGATGACTTGAAGCGCTTCTACTCATGAAAATAATTAATCTTTTTTGCATTCTTACTTATTGATGGCTCGCTTGCTCAACATGAGGAATCTGGATGATGGCTGGCCAAAGTGAAAGTCCGGTTGAAGCTCAACACCCACCATCAGGATATCATCTAGCTGATTGGGCTGCTAGCGCCCAGTGGTTGGCCAAAATAAAAGTCCGTTTAAAGCTCAAGACCCACCGTCAGGCTCTCATCTAGCTGATCGAGCTGATGGTACCACCCGATGGTTGGCCAAAATGAAAGTTCGGTTGAAGCCTAACACTCGCCGTCTGGCTCTCATCTAGCTAATGGGGCCGGTGGTAGCGCCCGATGGTTGGACAAAATGAAAGTCTAGTTGAAGCTCAACACCCACCGTCAGGCTCTCATCTAGATGATCGAGTCAGTGGTGGCGCCCAGTGGCTGGCCAAAATGAAAGTCTACTTGAAGGTCAACAACTGCCGTGAGGATCTCATCTAGCTCATCAGGCCGGTGGAAGTGCTCGGTGGTTGGCCAAAATGAAAGTCCGGTTGAAGCTTAACACACACCGTCAGGCTCTCATCTAGCTGATCAGGCAGGTGGAAGAGCCAGGTGGTTGGACAAAATGAATGTCCGATTGTAGCTCAAGACCCGCCATCAGGCTCTCATCTAGCTGATCGGGCCGGTGGTAGCTCCTGGTGTCTGTCCAAAATGATGGTTCAGTTGATACTAATCTCCCCCCGTAAGGTTCCTACTAGGTGACAGGAAGAAGGAAAAGTGGGAGGTGGAAATTCCTAATAGATTGCTAGAGAAAGTATTGAAAGAAGCAAATATCACCAAGGGGCAAGGATCGCAGGCGAGCTGGATCTCACCCCTTAGGCACTCGCTCAGCACGCATCTAGTCTGAAGCCTGTAAGGTGACCAAGGTCGCGAGAACTCAGAAGTGCGAGTCACTAACTCTCAGGTAGCATCGCGACATCATGAAGCTTGGCTCGCACAAAGCCAAATGCCCCGGACACGAGTCGAGGTGGACCAGTTACTAGTTCTCATGATCGGCGTAGGAAAAGCTCACTAGATAAGGGGGCGGATCGCCACTCGCGGGCTGACAACCTAAAGTCCTGACATTTCCTAAGTCCTCGAGGGTCACGTGGTCTCACTAGCAGAACGTGGGTTTAGAGGAGGAGAGCGGGAAGGCTGAGCTGGGTCGCGGGTAGGCTAAGTTACGGAAAGAAGATTAACAAAAGCAAAATAATTTCAAAAAAAGCATATGTATTTATCGTAAAAGATTATAAGGCAGGAAACTCATCATGCATGTACATTATAATAATAATAAAAGAAAATACAGGTTCCGAAAAGAAAGAGGAGTGTGGCGCAGGGGTTTAGCGAGGCGAGTTATCGGGCGACGAGCTCTCCTAAAGGGGGTGGAAGGACTCGTCGCTCGACTTCGGTACAGGACGGAACGACTCGGGTAACACATTGCTCGCCGAGAGCCCCGCGCCTTTGCCCATCACGAGGCCGGCCAGCTATATGGTCTGGAGCGTGAACTTCGCAGCCTTAGTGGCATTCTTCTGCATCATCTCCTCCAACTCATATTCGTAGTAGTGGGCAAGCTGGCAGCCACTGCTAGAAGGCAGCGGAGCAGCGGCTTCTAGTTCCTGCACCCAGGCCCGCAATGCCTCGTTCTCCTTCTTGAGAGTGGGATTTAAAAGCCAGGGCGCTTGGACGTCTCCGCATCCTGCAAAAAAAAGTAAAATGTCATTAGAAACAATCTGGAGAGAAGGATCTTGTTCCAAAGTCTTGAGATGTACCACCCATCCCAGGTATCCAGTGAGAACGGCATCGGCCACGTCTGCCCGATTCTGTTGATGCTTCGCTTCCTCCAGCATGAGGCGACTGGCCTCTTCCTTGACATCGACGATCTTCTGGAGCGAGCCGGAATTCTGCTTCATCTGCATGCACCGGCAGCCCACCATATGGGACAGCTCCTGACCACATAGTTTGGCCTGTGCGCTCTCGTGCACTCGGGCATGCGTGGACTCCTGGTTGTAGACTGCGGCATCCTCCCACATATACATGCCGGAGTAGAAGGTGTAGGCCTCCCCACTGGTAGTGTCCTGCTCTAGCTAGCTCGGCAGTAGGGTGGAGATTGACGACCGGTTCTCCCCTTGATCCCATTGCAGGAAGGGCTTACTGAGCTCGTCCAAGTGCCGCTCGCTATAGCCTAAGTTGTGGTGCCCCCTCGGCACGGGCTTGTCGGCAGATTCCTGCTCTCGTAGCTTCGAGCTGTCTGCCGCCTCACCGGGAGGACCGCCGGTCAAAGCACCCAGGATGGCGGCGACTTCAGGCTATTGGTTCACTGGAGCTCTACATTTCTCCCGGGAGGCGGGAGGTGCCCTGCCTGTGATCTTTGACTTCTTGGACAACAGCTACTGAGGAGGTTGTTTGCAGGCGCAGCAGCCACTGCCTCGGCATGAGAGAGCTCGCCAGAAGTGACTCACGCTCTCTCATAAGTAGGTTGCAAGGGGAGGTCAGGCTCCCATGCAGTAAGAGAGTTAGAACAACAAAGAATATGTGTTAAGTAAAAAGTACCGAGTGAGAGTAGCTTACCTCCCCCAGGCGGGACAGGGGCGAGGGAGTCGACGTTCCTTAGGAGGAACACGACCTCAAAGTTCTTCCCCTTGTAGAACCCGCAAAGCTCGGCTTCATGGCCCTCCAAGCAAGGGGGTGTTAACTCGCCTCACTGAGTTATACAGATAAGAACGGTACGTTGGCTCTGTCTCCCTTGATGAAGACGAACTTCCAGAGCCAATTATGGCTCTTGTTTACTGTCTCCCGCACCTTGACGTGGTTGCTGGAGAAGTATGTGGTGTCATCCTTATTCGCCCGGAAGGAGAACAACTTGTGGAAGACCGTGAGGCTGAACTCGATACGCTCTTCCTGTGGGAAGCAGGCGAACCTGACCACAAAAACTACCAAGTTGGGAGTCAGCTGGCCGAGGACGACCCCAAAGTACTTCAGAATTTTCCGGACCTTGAGCCACAGGGGAAGCCAGAGGCCCGCATCGAAGTGAGCAATGGGATGGAAAGCTCCGCTACTGAGAGATCGATGATCTTCTCCTCCTCCCCGTATAGCCTCGCCTAAAACCGGGCGAGATGAAGTCACCGACCACTGTGAGGAACTCGCCCTCAACGAGGGTGCAGGAGAAAAAGGGATAATCGGAAAAGGCCCATGCGCACTTGCCCCTTCCCTCAGCATCGCCACTGAAAGTCTTTAATTCAAGGGCAGCAAAATCACTTAGAGTGGGTGGGGGGGTGGGGCGGTGAATAGGTTTCTTAGTGTCTTGTGACTATCTTTGCACTATCCTTATTTGGGTGCTTTGTTGGTGAGTAATTTAAAGCTTTCAAGAAACACACATGCAACAAAGAAACAACACAGAAAGCACACACAAGATATATAGTGGTTCCCCAGATTATGGATATGTCCACTTTCCCTCCCACCTTTTTAACTTATAGTTAGACAAGGTACTTCTCCAATCTCATTTCCTAAGAGCTTACAACATGATCTTGCAGGACCACTCGGTCTCCTCAAAGACCAATAGCTCAGGAACAAGACCCTACAACTCAGTGATCCAAAGATCACCTACCATTATGTAGCACCCGCTATCCGTCGCATAGCTTATAACAGTATTTCCGGCCGGGGCCCGATGTCATATACCACAGAGAGACCGGAAGGTTACGCAATGGAAACCATCCAACTAAGAATCAACGTCCTACTCAGAGTGCATTCTACAAGAAGCAATTTAAAAATTGCAACAAATAAAGAACCCTGCCAACAACATGAATGACCACTAGATAAAACCAGAAGGAATGAATGTACAATACACCAGTACACGGCCTTAAGGACTTACAATAGTTTACTCGAATTAAAGTGTTTTCCAAACCTCGGCACGCAGGCTGGTCACACATGAGAAATAAAGTAAACACTCAATAATTAGTCCTTCGATGGCCGGCTCAGCAACATGGGCTTTTGCCCGCTATTTACCACTTGGCTCCGCAGCCCCTGCAAGCAACAATCCACCGCAACGGTGGCAAAAAAAAGCAACGGTAAGCTATGCTGACCAAATTATAATGATCCCACCCCCGAACTCGGGGCGACGATGCTCCTTCCCTGCACTTTGTTAGCATAACAAGCAGTATAGTGTAAAAACACTTCATCACAGGCGTAGGCATGCACGACCACACACCCCGTGCTCTCAGGGCATATTCTCGGTGAACACGATCAAAGTCCGTTGTCTCACCACAGCCCCAAGGACGACAAATTCTCGTGAGCATTATGGTCTTTCCAACCAATGCCTAAGACCCTCCATCCATGCCAACGGTAAGTGGCAAGTACCTTTATCTCTCTTTAACCGAACGACATAAAGCAGGTATGGTTCCGCCTAACCCGTTGCTCACCCCGCCCTGTCACCTTAAGACATGGGCGCGGGTCAAACTTCCTCGAGACCCAATCCGATCACACACTTCACATAACCCAGTTATGTGCAAGTTGGCTCCCAGGCCACCAAGTTGGTAGAATCACGCATCCTAGTTTTTCCGGGTGCACCTTGGAGTTAGTCCCCAAGGCTCCCTGTTGCAATCTACCGCGTAGAAAACCCGAAAAACAAACATCTGCATGGAGTCTTCTCTGACCATTCATACAAAGCAACATCACCGATCCAGACTAACTTGTCCGAGTAGGCTTCACACATCATGCCTATGTCCGTTTCTCGATTACGGACTCTACATGCTAAACAATGGGGATTATTCTGTCTACCCGAAGGAACGCCTCACACTCACAGCAAACTCGCGAGAGCGGAATTCCTATGTAAAGAAAAAGAGGAATTCACATATCCTAGGATGAGAATCGTTACCCTAGCATTCCTCTTTGGCGCCATGGAAATCTATGCAGATGAAAAGCACAACAATGTCCTCGCCTCCGTAGATCTGAAGTCGGCTCGCGATTTGGTGCTCTGAAGCTCCGTCGGCGGCCAGATCTATCTCCCTTCTTCTTCCTTGCTCTCCCCTCTCTATAAAACTTTAGAAAGAGAATAACCCAAAGAGAATGAGGGTTTCCAAACCTATTCCCGGGTATAACACAGCAGGAACAGCCATGAACCGTTGTATCCCAAAAAAAGGAAATGGACGGCCACGATTCGAGCTTGAAATCCAAAACTTGGGCCGAACACGACTTGTGACACGCCCGTGTCCAAGGATGTATGCCCCATTCGATGACGAAACCGTCGTGTCACAAAAAGTACACGGGCTCTCGACAAGCCTGTGTCTTACTTGACATGCCCGTGTCATCCAGTACACGGCCGTGTAGTGGGCCGTGTTCCTCCATCGACACAGGACCAACACCAACCTGTGAATAACACGGGTATTGGACACGCCCGTGTCCCAAATGAC
This sequence comes from Platanthera guangdongensis, assembly GCA_039583875.1. NCBI lineage: Eukaryota > Viridiplantae > Streptophyta > Magnoliopsida > Asparagales > Orchidaceae > Platanthera > Platanthera guangdongensis. Next base: position 150,429,319 of record CM077147.1, on the reverse strand, counting down.
ACGCCCGTGTCATACCTGAACATGTTTTGGCTATAGGCTGTGTTTCACCCCCGACACAGCTTGGCTAACCACTCGAGTAGGACACGGCCTGGGACATGCCCTTATCTCAGGCCGTGTTCGCTGCTCGAAGATCGTCGACTGACATTCATCGACCACACGGCCATCGTCGAACCCGAGCATGAAACTCCCCTGGGACACGCCCGTGTCCCAGGCCATGTGACCCATACCAAGTTCCAAACTTGGCTCAAAATGCCACTCGTCGCTCTTTTGAGTTTCGAGGGTGTTACAACTCTCTCCCTCTTAAAAGAATTTCATCCCGAAATTACATAAAGGAAAGATAAAAACAAAACTTAAATGGTACCTGTGTGGAATAACTCCGGGTACAGCTCAAGCATGGTTTGCTCTCGCTCCCATGAGAGATCCTCCCGATCGCATTTGTCCCAACGGACCTTGACCCTCCTGATCTGTTTGTTACGCAACTGATGACTTCTGAGTCCTCAATGCGAACGAGCTTGACCTTCGTCGTCAACCCATTACCGACCGGCACTTGATCAACCACAATCAATTACGAAGGCTCTTGGACCGCCTTTCGCAGCACCGATATGTGGAATACATCGTGTAGACAACTTAGCTTCACTGATAGCCTCAATCGATAAGATGCTTCGCCAATCCGCTCCAGCACCACAAACGGTCCAAGGTACCTCGGGCTTAGCTTCTTCAAGCGTCGTACTCGCGAGACACCCTTGAACGGCTTAATCTTCAAGTACACCCAGTCGCCGACAGAGAACTCCACATTCCTATGCTTGGCGTTATAGTACTTAGCTTGGGGATCCTGAGCGATCAGCAATCTCTCTCGAATCATTCGAACCAATGACATTGCATCTTCCACCTCTTAACGTTTGTACAACTTTGACTCACCCTCTTCCAACTAAGACAACAGCGTGCGACATCTTCTACAATAAAGGGCCTTGAAGGGTGCCATTTGTATGGTCGCCTGGTAGCTATTGTTGTAAGCGAATTCCACCACGTATAGGTGATCTTCCCACTGCTTCCCAAAATCTAGAACGCACATGTGAAGCATGTCTTCCATCATACTATTGACCCTCTCGGTCTAACCATCTCGGTCACTCATGATGCTGCGGGGCACACCGTGAAGCCGTACAATATTATCCGCATATAACTTTGTCAATTTCTCCACAGAATCATCCTTCCTATGTGGAATGAAGTGCGACACTTTCGTCAAACGATCCACGACCACCCAGATGGCATCGTTGCCCTTCTGTGACCTTGGCAAACCATGCACAAAGTCCATAGTAATGGCGTCGAACTTCCACACCGGAATAGGCAAGGACTTCAACAATCCTCTAGGCTTTTGGCATTCCGCCTTCCCCAAGGAGTATGTTTGACACTTCGCCACATAGAGTGCCACATCATTCTTAAGCCATGGACACCAGAACAATTTCTTCATATCGCGGTACATCTTCGTGCTCCCCGGGTGAATCGAGTATTTGGTATGAAGAGCCTTGTACATCAAATCCACCCGTAATTTGTCCACATTTGGGACGCACAGACGACTGTCCTTCCATAGTAATCCATCCACGACCTCAAATTGGGAATTTAACCCATCCAAAGCCTCAACCATGATTTGCTTCATGCAGCCATCCATATTCAGAGCCTGCCAAATCCGATTTGCCAGGTCACATTGAACTTCTGTCCAGTTCAATAGTGCTTCGGCACTTGTCTGCTTGTCTACGCAAGAGATCTCTAACGCCTCCAACTCCCGAACCAACCGCTCGTCATGGAACGAAAGTCAATTGGCTTGAGCTGGGGCCCTGCGACTCAACACGTCCGCAACTGCATTGCCTTTCACAGGCACATAATGAATTTTGAACGTGTAGTCCCCCAGGAACTCCATCTATCTCCGTTGTCGCATGTTTAGATCTTTTTGATCCAATAAGTATTTCAAGATATTATGGTCGGTATAGATATCGACCTTCACCCCGTACAAGTAGAGCCTCCACAGCTTCAAGGCAAAAATCACGGCCGCTAACTCCAAGTCATGGACCAGATAATTCCTCTCATACACTTTCAGCTGTCGCGATCCATACACTATCACACTTCCATGCTGCAGTAGGACACAACCCAATCCACTGCCCGAAGAATCACTATAGATCTCAAAACCTTCGGTCCCACTCGGTGAACTCCGCACAGGCGTCGTTGTCAACCGACTCTTCAGCTCCTCAAAAGCTTGTGCACACTCCGGCATCCAAACAAACTTCTGCACTTTCCTCATCAGAGTCATGAGGGGTAACGCTATCTGCGAGAAGTTCTCCACGAAGCGCCTGGAATAGCTGGCAAGCCCCAGAAAACTCCGGAATTCAGATACCGTAGACAGCACAGGCCACTCTCGTATTGGAACAATCTTTGCCAGATCCACCGCAATTCCCTCTCCACTGACTATTTGACCAAGGAACGCTACTGAGGACAACCAAAACTCGTATTTGGAGAACTTGGCGTACAACTGACTCCTCCTCAGAATCTCTAACACTAAATGTAGATGCTTAAAGTGATCCTTCTCACTCTGCGAGTACACCAATATGTTGTCGATGAAGACGATCACAAAGGGGTCTAGGTACTCCCTGAAAGTCCCGTTCATCAGATCCATAAACATTGACGGTGCATTCGTCAGCCCGGACGGCATGACAATAAACTCGTAATGCCCGTATCTCGTACTAAAAGCTATCTTGGGGATATCACTCTCCCTTATCCTCAGCTGATAATAACCGGGATTGAGATCCAATTTCGAGTACACCAATGACCCATCTAACTGATCGAACAGATCATAAATCCACAGGATCGGGTACTTGTTCTTCTCCATTAGCGTGTTCAGTTCTCGGTAATCAATACAAAGTCTCAAGCTTTCGTCCCTCTTATTAACAAAAAGGACCGGTGCGCTCCAAGGCGACGAACTTGGATGCACATACCCTTGCTCTAATAACTATTGAAGTTGAACCTTCAGCTCCACCATTTCCTTAGGCGCTAGCCGATACGGAGAGCGTGACACAGGTTTCGCACCTTGCACTAGCTCGATGGTGAAATCAATCTCCCATTGATGTGGGGCTCCAGGAAGATCGCCAGGGAAAACATCAGGGTACTCGGATACCACTGAAATACTATCCAACGTAGGCTTAGGCTTTACAACCTCTACTAGGGTGAAGAACATCTCTGCTCTAGCACGAACCACCTTCACCACCTGAAGAGCAGACATCAAAGTCTTGATCGACCCTTTCAAGCCCGTAAAAGTCGTCTCACAACCTGTTCCCAACTTGACATCCTTGCGACTGCAATCAATATAAGCTTGCTACTCCGAGAGGCAGTCCATGCCAAATATCACGTTGAACTCCACCAGCGGTAGTAACGATGCTTACAAATCGAACTCTTGACTCCCAATACGAATCTTAACGCCATAGATTCTATCCGCGTGCATCAAACACCCATTCGACAACAACACATACAGTTTGTCCTTTACTATCAAAGAAGGTACTCCGATACGCGATATGAATCCTTCGGACAAAAAGGAGTGTGAAGCTCCCATATGAAAGAGTGCTCTGACCAGATTCTCACAAATCAAAACAAAGCCTATACAAGCAGTGGTAAGGTAACACGCGCATAACAAGTATTTAAAAATTAACTTGCTATAAATGTAAACCGTACGTGTCACCACATCCACTTGCTTGATGGTCTCCTGTTGGCGAAGATTGTAGACTCTAGGTTGAGCATAATGGGATGTGGTTGACTCCACCGCCTTATCCTTTTCCTCATATGTTACTCCCGACATCCTCTCGGACTTTGGACGTCCGCTACAGCAGTACCGAGCAAAGTGCCGGCTTTCAACAAGTAAAGCATGCGCCCGAGGTCCGACCAGTAGTCGCCCCAGAAGCACCGGAAGAAGGGGCTGGACCCGAAGTCCTAGCCTTCTTAGACCACCTACGATACGCAGACTTTGAGTTAGCCGGCACCTTGAACTCAATCTTCTTATCACCTGAGTGTTTCTTCGCTTACACATTCTTCAAATCCTTTTCCGACGACCGAGCCGTATTGACCAGGGTGAAGACGCCCTGCATCATAGGCCCCGAGAGCAGTAGCCTTAAGTCATCTCTCAAACCTTCATAGAATCGGTTTGTCTTACGCTCCTCGTCCGCGAACATAGAGCTAGCGTACCGACCCAACCGAGTAAATTCATGGAGATACTCATCCACGCTACTCTCTCCTTATGTCAGCTTCTGGAACTCATTCTCCAATGCTATCCTCTAAGCCGAGGGAAGGTAACTTGCCAAGAATAGTCTTGAACACTCCTCCATCGAGACGTCCGTAAGTTTCCTTCCCCTGAAGTGATGTAGCTCCAAACCTTCCCACCACAGCCTAGCATCTCCGTCCAACAGGAATGTAGCTATAATGGTCATCTACTACTCTTCCGTTTCAGTAGCTGTCAGCACTCTCTTCACTCGGGAGAGCCAATCCTCTGCTTGGGATGGGATTCCCATCCCGGAGAACACCGGAGGATTGTAGCCCATAACATATTTGAGCTGCCTTTTAGTTGCTCTCCTAGGCACCAAAGGCTCCACTACCACCTACTCCACCCTTCTCGGTTCATCCGTTTGAAGTGGTACTTGCTCCATCATAGGAGAGGGTTGCTGCATTTGCCTTGCAGGCTGCGCGTTGATCATAGCAAACACCTCTTTGGCCACCAATTGTATGGTTTCTGCCAAGGGAGGTGTTGCAGGAGCATCATTTGGTGCGCTACTAGCCTCAGAAATCGGGCATTCTGATGGCCCTGCACCACTTCTGGTCACCTATTATTATACAAAATAGCGTTAAGCGACCAAATAAAATTGCAAAAAGCAATTATTGGAACACGCAGGTTCCTCACACATGTGCATTTTCATTCCTAAGTGGACATTCATGGGTTCTTTTATGTTATAACGATGTCGCACACACATATGCTCACCACCCCTTAAAAGAATTCGTCCACGAATTCATTTAAGTTGACCGAAACCAGTAGTCTAATAACAAATTGTAACACCCCATATCCGTCGCATAGCATATAACAGTAGGTCCGGCCGGAGCCAGACGCCATATACCACAGACAGACCGGAAGGTTACGCAATGGAAACCATCCAACTAAGAATCAATGTCCTACTTAGAGTGCATTCTAGCGAAAGCAATTTAGAAGTTGCAACAAATAAAGAACACTGCCAACAACATGAATGTCCACTAGACAAAACCAGAAGGAATGAATGTACAATACACTAGTACACGGCCTTAAGGCCTTACAATACTTTACTTAAATTAAAGTATTTTCCAGACCTCGGCACGCAGGCCGGTCACACATGAGAAATAAAGTAAACACTCAATAATTAGGCCTTCGAGGGCCGGCTCAGTAACATGGGATTTTGCCCGCTATTTACCACTTGGCTCCGCAGCACCTGCAAGCAACAATCCACCGCAACGGTGGCAAACAAAAGCAACGGTCAGCTATGCTGACCAAATTATAACGATCTCGCCCTAGAACTCGGGGCGGAGATGCTCCTTCCCTGCATTTTGTTAGCATAACCAAGTAGTATAGTGTAAAAACACTTCATCACAGGCGTAGGCACGCACGACCACACACCCCATGCTCTCAGGGCACATTATCGGTGAACACTGTCAAAGTCCGTTGTCTCACCACCGCCCATAGGATGGTAAATTCTCGTGAGCATTATGGTGTTTCCGGCCAATGCCTAAGACCCTCCATCCATACCAACAGCTAGTGCCAAGTATCTTTTGGTCTCTTTAACCGAACAACATAGAGCGGGTACGGTTCCGCCTAACCCGTTGCTCACACCGCCCTGTCACGTTAAGATATGGGCACGGGTCAAACTTCCCCGAGTCCCAATCCGATCACACACTTCACATAACCCAGTTATGTGCAAGTTGGCTCCCAGGCCACCAAGTTGACGGAATCACACATCTGCCCAGGTTTTCTGGGTGAACCTTGGAGTTAGTCCTCAAGGCTCCCTGTTGCAATCTACCACATAGAAAACCCGAAAAAAAAACATTCGCACGAAGTCTTCTCCGGTCATTCATGCAATGCAACATCACCGATCCAGACAAACTTGTCTGGGTAGGCTTCACACATCATGCCTATGTTTGTTTCTCGATTACGGACTCTACATGCTAAACAACGGAGATTATTCATGTCTACCCGAAGGAACGCCTCACACTCACCGCAAACTCGCGAGAGCGGGCTTCCTATGCAAAGGAAAAGAGGACTTCACATGTCCTAGGATGAGAATCGTTACCTTAGCATTCCTCTTTGGCACCATGGAAATCTACGCGGATGAAAAGCACCGTAATGTCCTCTCCTCCATAGATCCGATGTCAGCTCGCGATTTGGGGCTCCGAAGCTCCGTCGGCGGCCGGATCTATCTCCCTTCTTCTTCCTTCCTCTCCCCTCTCTCTAGAACTTTAGAAAGAGAATAACCAAAAGAGAATGAGGGTTTCCAACCCTATTCCCTGGTATAATATAGCAGGAACAGCCCTGAACCATTGGATCCAAAAAACGGAAACAGACGACCACGATTCAGGCTTGAAATCCAAAACCTGGGCCGAACACGGCTTGTGACACGCCCGTGTGCAAGGCCGCGTTCCCCATTCGATGACGAAACCGTCGCGTCCCGAAAAGTACACGGGCTCTTGACACGCCCGTGTCCGACTTAACACGCCCGTGTCATCCAGTACACGGCCATGTAGCGGGCCGTGTTCCTTCATCGACACAGGACCAACAACAAACTGTGAAGAACACGGGTATTGGACACGCCTGTATCCAAAATGACACTCCCGTGTCATACCCAAACACGCCTGGGCTCCAGGCCTTATTTCACCCCCGACACAACTCGGCTAAAAACCCAAGTAGGACACGGCCTGGGACATGCCCGTGTCTCAGGCCGTGTTCGCTGCTCGATGATCGTCGACTGAAATTCGTCGACCACACGACCATTGTCAAAGCCAAGCACGACACGCCCCTGGGACACCCCCGTGTCCCAGGCCATATTACCCCTACCAAGTTCCAAACTTTGCTTAAAACACCACCCATCGCTCTTTTGATTTTCGGGGCGTTACACGCAGTCCAAAAGGCCCTACAACTTAGGCTGGGAGGACATTCCTACATCAGATCCACAAGGGATCCTACTTCAAAGAGAATGACTCTCCTACCTCAAGCTTTTCAGCCCTACAAGCGCAGTGATCCAAGGATCACCTAGCTAGGGCACAAGTGTCCTACAACTCAGTGAGAATGACTCACCTACCTCAGATCCATACTAATCCTACCTCAAATTCACAAATGAATCCTACAGTTCAGGCCAAAGCCCTACTCTCAGATTCTCAACAGAATCCTACACTCAGGCTAAAGAGCCCTACAAATCAGATCCAAACTTGGATCCTACCTCAAAGCAAGTTTGCTCCTACCACTCAGATCCAAAAGGATCCTACAAGGTGGAAGTCGGTTGGTGAGTTGATCTTGACACAAGAGATATTTCTCTGTGCCAAACTTCTGGAATGAGATAAACTCAGCACAATTTTGACTCCAGGAATATTTTTCCGGAGTCTACGTTTACCTGAAATGAGATATACTTAGTCCTAACTTCTTCTTCTCAACACCAGGGATTTTTCATGCTGGCACTGAGAATTAACTACAGCTGTTCTTACTGCAACCTTAGCTGAGAGAATACCCGCCCTACTTTCTTCAGAGTAATGAGGATGTGGATCTTCAGGATGCTTTGGCTTGTGCTGGAAGTGAATTGCGGATCTGCTGCTCTACACATTTTTGAACTGAACTAGAAGCTCAGCCCTACCTCCTTCTTCACAACCCCCAAGTGAATGTTCTTTAGAAATTATTTGCTGGATCTGTGAAGCACCTGCAGCAAGGGTCAGCCCTTGCTGCTACCTCTTTCTTAGAGAATCACCCTAAGCTTTCTTTTTGGTGTAGATGAAGATGGCACCAACTATATTGTTGTTGAAGATGGAGAAGTCAACAACTAACTTGAAGACCTTCCTATTGCTGCAGCTTGCCTCAGGCCTTAGCTGCTTCTTCTTCTCCTTCAGAAAGAAGGCTTTCAGAACTTGCTGGTGTAGGTGTAAATTGCGCCATCTTACTTGCTTTGGATCTCAGATCGTGCAGCTAGGGTTAGACCTTGGCTGCTTCTTTTTTCTTAGAGAATAACTCTGAACTTGCTGATGTCGATGAGTAAGACAACAACTAACTTTGGTTGAGCTTTTTCTCCATCTAATTTGAACTTCGTTCTTCAGCCTCTGCAATAATGGCGAGGAAGAAGATGAGGGCCAGCTGTTTTTTTCCCAAAAGCTATCGTCTCTTCCCCGATCTTCGCCTTTTGTTATTATCCCATCAACGACTCTTTTGACTAGTGGGCCTCATTGAATTTGATTTCTGCTACTTTGCTTTTGCTTTAGTTGCAATACTATAGGCACGCGGTTGCATTTGTCGCATACTATAGAATTCCCGCAATAAATTTGAATTATGTTGACTTGTTGACTTTATTGACGTCACCATCTGTGGACTTAGCCAAAATCAAACATCATTAGCATAGACGTTGAGTGAGTAAGCATCACTCAACGCCAAAACACTTAGACAGAATTTTCTTTCACTTGGCATTGACTGAGCAACCGTCACTCAATGCCAAAACACTTGGAAACTATTTCTGTCATTAGGCGTTGAGAGCGTTGAGTCCACTCAACGTTTTTTGCCTTAGACTAATTTCTACTGCTTCAATAACCTTGGCGTTGAGAGCGTTGAGTGTGTCTTTATCACTCAACATTTTTTTCCTTAGCTAAGATTTCTGCCACTAGACATTGAGTGAGCCTTCATCACTAAACGCCATACTTCTTAGACAAATTGTCACTTGGCATTGAGTGAGTGAGCTTCACTCAACGCCATATTACTTAACAGAATTTCTATTATCTTGCGTTGAGTGAGTAAGCTACACTCAACGCTTTTGGACTTGCCCAATTTTCTATGTCTGAAAATACTGGCTCTGACTGGATGAGAATTAGTCAACGCTATTGCCCCCATGACATTGATTTAGTAAGCTACACTCAACGCCTGTGGACTTCGTCAAAATTCTACACATAATTTCTGTGGCTTTGACTGATTGAGCAATACTCAACGATTATGAGGCTATGACGTTGAGTGAATAGACTTCACTCAATGCTTGCGGACTTAGCCACATTTCAGTCAATTTCTCCTTAGGCATTGACTGTCTCACATCGTTTTGTTGTATGGAGTTGAGTAAGTAAGCTACACTTAATGCATATGGACTTAGCCACATTTCAGTGTATCCAATAGTTAGGCTTAGACTATCCAAGCTATATTCAACGCTTTTACTTTCCTTGCATTGAGTGAATAGACTTCACTCAACGCCTGTTCACTTAGGCAATTTCCAGCCTGTCCAATATCTTTCCTTGGATTTGGCATCGAGTGAGTAGGCTATACTCAACGCCTGTAGACTTAACCGAATTCTTGCACCTGGAATTGAGTGAGTAAGCTACACTCAATGCCTATGTACTTGTGCAAATTCCTGCCTGTCCAACATCTATCTTTGTGTCAACCTTTCACATAATCTTAAACAATATGTCTAAACTTGTTCCATAGAACATCCTGCACATGATGAGCTTAAACAATATAAAATACAACTATGCTCTTAGTGTTGATGGTGATGCCTCTTTAAATCCATTCTAGGTAACATTGTTGGCAATGGACCCAACAATCTCCCTCTATTTGAAGAAGGCAGAACACCCAACAATACTAAGAAGCAATAACATAATAAGCAGATTAATTTCATGTACTCCATTTAACTACATTGACTCAACAAGTGAAGTCAATACATCCTCATACCAACTGAACAATTATTTAAGTAATATGCACTCACATTTATACCACTTAATACTTAAATGGAGCACCAATATAAGCACAAACTCAACATGACCTGATCATGTCAAGTGTTGCTTCCACATATCCTCCTTATGTATTGCTACACATCTCCCCCTTTCTGGCTTCTTCAATAGATATATCTATTGAGGGAGGAGATGAGATCAAGGGAGAATTTATCTCTTGATCCTAGCCAAAGTCCCATGTTGATACCACTAAGGAAATTAGCTTAGTGACCAAACCACTTGATTAGGAGTCATACCTTTTGTGTTGATACGTTGATACAACACAACCTGCAACACTTGGAATTGCTGATAATATAGTTCTACTTGAACTGACTGTTTCTCTTCTCTAGCAACAACACTGTCTTCTCAGCAGCATCAGTCCTTCTCAGACTCAGAGAAGATTATGACAATTTCATAAATAATCTCCCCCTTTGTCTATGCATTTTCTTTTAGGACAAACTGAGCAGTAGTGAATATCTCTCTGATCCATAGCAGTAGTTGCTTGCTCTTTCTCAATAGGAGGCTGATACTATTCCAGCAAGTGCTGTTCTTGCTCCCCCTCAATAGGAGCATCATTACCATCATATCTACTAGACACATTAGTCCATTTAAGACTTGATACCACGTAATGGTCTTTATGGTCTTGATATTGCATCAAGGACTTATCGACCATGGAGCTGATGTTAGATTTATAGAAACTATGCACAGCAACTCCCTTACACCTTGTATAACACACCAAAAAGGACTAGGAGGTTACAAGCTTAATAGTCGAACAGAGTTCGGCGAAGGTCTAACAGGGTTCGACGAACTTCAAATGGAGTTCGACTAAAGCATCGAATGGGGCTCGACGAAATGTCGAACGGGGCTCGACAAAACGTCGAACGGGGCTCGACGAAACGTCGAACGGGGCACAACGAAACGTCGAACGTGGCACGACAAAACGTCGAACGGGGCACGACGAAACATCGAACGGGGCTCCATGAAACGTCGAACGGGGCTCCACGAAACGTCAAACGAGGCTCCACGAAACGTCGAACGGGGCTCCACGAAACGTCAAACGGGGCTCCACGAAACGTCAAACGAGGCTCCACAAAACGGCGAACGGTGTTCGACGAAACATCGAACGGTGTTCGACGAAACGTTGAACGGGGTTCGACGAAATGTCAAATAGAGTTCGACAAATATATCTTTGTTATGTGTTATAAACCAGTTCGAAGAACTCAGACTCGTTCGATGAATTCCCTCCCGCTCGATGAATTTCATTCGACGAATTTGACTCCGTTTGACGAATTGTCAAAATAAGATATCGCCATAGTGGTGAATCGTGTCAGGTGATGGGTGTGAGGCCAGTGAGCGGTGGTTGATTTTCCAGCTCAAACTCGTGCAATTTCATTATTTTGATGAGTTTATCGTGTGGCTGTGGTGAAACCAGAAGCCACATATGCAAAGGGATGGGATTTAGGAAGACATTATTTCCTTTTCTCTCTCTCTTCCTTGCTTCTCAGTTCTGGAGCAGAGGACCCTCGGTTAGTGCTATGGTTTTGGTCGAACTTGAAGCTGCTGTAAGAGATCTTGTGGCTGGAATCAAGAGCCGAAGATAGAATCGTGAAGGGGAAAGTGAGGCGATCATTTCCATCCACGTAGAAAAGCTTTGCCATGGCTCCGAAGAAAATTCCAAGGGTAACGTTCTTCCTCCTTGGACATGTGAAGTCCTTATTTTGGCATATACATAGAATCCCCCACCAAAAGGTGGAATGTTGAGTGATTTCCGTTGGGTTGATTCATGAAATCCCCAGTCAGTCATGCATATAGATTCGAAAATGTGTAGTACAGAATAGGCATGCTATGTGAAGCCCATCTAGATAGGTTGGTCTGCATTGGCGATGCTTTGTTTTGAGCACCGGAGAAGAATCTGAGTATAAACGAGTATTTTATGTAGTTGGTGGGTTGTGCATGTGAAGTGGAGTAACAGGAAGTACTGGAATGGACATCCAGGAAAATACCATCGAAATTCATGTGTTGTATGCTATGAAAGTCCAGTGTTTCTGGCACTGAAGGTGGCTGCAGGGTTTTCTGGATAGTTGGTCCAGATATGGTTAGGGTTGGGTACAGAAAGGTGTTTTGTCGCTAATGCCAGGCAATAGTGGTTGTCGCTGGTGATAGCCCCTAGCTAACCTGTGATTGTGAAACCAGTTCTTGGAGGACAGTGTGGCTATTGTGAGCTATGCGCTCTTAAAGGTAGTGAGCCGAACGGATAAGGGGAATTCGACCCGCATCAATCTAGACATTGACGGTGTTTATCCAGTACACCTATAATGTGCCCTAAGTGCACGGAGCTTCGGGCCGTGCGTTCAACAATTGCGATATATTAAACTATGCGTGAGTCCACGTTTTGTGATATATATGCTTGTGAAATTGCTATGCCTGCAGGGAAGGAATACCACTGCCCCGGGAAATGAGTAAGGTCGTTATAAATTGGTCAGCTGAATGTGACCATTGCTTTGATTACCACCATTTTGTTGGATTTTCCCCCATGCAGGTGCTGGATAGCCGAGCGGGAAATAGTGGGTTGAAGCCCTTGTTGCTGCTATGCTGGCACTCGAAGGCCGAATGAAGAAATGTTGTACTATTTTCATGTGTGGCTGACCTGCGTGCCGATGTATGTAAACCACACTCATGAAGAATATCTGTAAGGCCTTAAGGCCAAACATTTTGTGTATTTTGTATACATTCCTATGAGATATATAAATGTGGTTGTTTATATAGAGTGTACATTCATGGTCGATAAGTTCAGTATCAAACGCTAATGCTTCCGCTAGAATGCTCTGAGTTAGGATGCGTGTACTAGTCTTTGATATGAACCTGTAACCCAGCCGCATGTTTGTGGCATTTGGTGTGCGGCCCAGGCCGGACTCTCTATTATATGTCATGTAACGGATAGAGGTGTTACAATTTGGTATCAGCTTCTCTTGGTATTCATCCTTCGAATTCGTGGTCGAAATCTTTTTAGGGGTGGCGAGCACGTGTACGTGCGACCCGTTATAACATATAAATGAACTCAAGAATGTCCACTAAGGAATGCAAATACAACTGTTTGAGGAACCTGCGCTTTCCTACAATGTTGTTGCTTTTGCAAAGTCGCAAAAGTGTGTCTTTTACATGTATAAGTGTCTCAAAGTGATGCAGGGCAGTCTCAGCCTAGCGTTCTGATGAGAGTATGGCACCAACTGAGGTGTCTACACCTCCTCCATCTGCGAAGACAATACGCTTAATTGTTGAGGTGTTGTTTGTAATGATCCAAGCACAGCCTACTGGGCAGGCGCAACCTTCGATGATGCTAGGACATGTTAGTGTGAGGCCTGTACCTATTGCGGCTGTTGTAGATCGACGAGCAGCGGAACGATAACTGAAGCAGTTTATAAGCTTCAGTCCTCCTATGTTCGCAGGGGCAGGAACCCCAACGCAGGCAGAGGATTGGCTTACGCGCGTTAAGAGGATTTTGACGACGATAGGAACTAAGGAGGAACAAAAAATCACCTTAGCCACATTCCTATTGGAAGGAGAGGCTCGGCTTTGGTGGGAGGTAATGGAGTTGTACCACTTAGAGGGCAGACAACTAACAGAAGTCTCGATAGAGAAGTTTTTGAGACTGTTTTTGGCAAAGCACTTGCAATCGATACAACGCATAGCCATGGAAAATGAATTCCAGCGTCTAACTCAGGGAGAAAGTAGCATTGATACATACTTACACGAGTTTACAAGGTTGGGACGTTTTCCGGGATCTATCTTTGGTGACGAAGAGCGTAAAACTAATAGGTTCTACGAAGGGTTGCGGGATGAGCTGAGAATCCTGCTCTCGAGTTTGGTGAACTAGGGGTTTCAACTGTTGGTTCATACGGCTCGTGCATTGGAGAATGATATGAAGCGGGTACAGGGCAAGAGGGACTTGGCGGTGACAAAGCCTGAGTTCAAAGTGCCACACCTTGGAAAATCGAATTACCAAAGGAAATGGGGTAAGAGATCCAAGTCTTCTACACAGGCTCCCTCTATTGTTGCGTCTGGAGCAACTTCTAGGCAAGACCCTCGTGCTTGTTATTCTTGTGGTATGGTGGGTCATATAGCTTGTGACTGTTGGGTTTGTCCTCCAAAGGGTGAGAAGAAGATAGGAGGGTCATATGCTGAAAAGGGAAAGGTAGTGGTGGAGTCCTCTGCATCCCAGGTGCAACCCCGAGTGTATAATCTTGGACAACAGGAGGCCATAAAGCAAAGTGACGTCGTCATAGGTACGAGTTAAGATACTTTGTTATTGCTTTTGTTAATTCATACCTTGTGTGTAGATTGTGTATGATGTGTTTGTCTTAGGTTCTTTTTCTGATTCGAGACTGTCCGGTGAGAGCACTGTTTGATATGGGTGCTTCGTATTCATTTATATCTATGGACTTCATGTGTAACGCCTCCAATCGTCACATGGAATATAACGGTGGGTCCGGCCGGGGCCCCCACGCCATATTTCACAGACAAGCGTCAGAATTACATGTGGAAATCAAAATCTACTCGTCTCCTAACTCGAAACATTCTAGCGCAGCATTTTAAGTTGGATGAACTCAGCTCAATGAATGTCCACTAATATACAAACTCCACATTTATATATCAAAATCATGAATGTATACAACATACACACCCATGGCCTTAAGGCCTTACAGGTTTCTCTTTACACATGTATAGTTTTATACATCGGCACGCAGGCCGGCCACACATGAAATCCAACCACGCTTCGCACGACCTTCAAGGGCCTTTAGCAGTAATCCTTCATTTCTCTCAAGTCAATTCCAGTATCAACACCTGCAATTCGATATCCACCAAACAACGACAAACAAAGTAACGGTCAGCATTAGCTGACCAATTATAACGACCCTACCCCTTATCTGGGGCAATGGATCCTTCCCTGTATGCATATATGTATCAATCTACCAATCACAATCATATCACAAACGTCGGTATACACTAGACTCTCCTTGCACTCAGGGCACCTTATTGGTGTACCGGATATTCCAGTCGTACATCGCCGATCAGAGGTTCTTCACTTGTTGGTTGGCCGGGTCCATCCTAGTCCACCAATCCTATAGGCTGGCGACATTCCGTCCATACCACTCAGAGGTACTAACCTCACAGCCTCCACAAACATAACCGGAGCAGATCGACCCACCCAAGTGGTGTAGTAAGCTGGGTTTATCGATGCTCGGCTGGCATTACCACCAATCGACCCCTCACCTATTTCCGATCGACCCACCCCTATGGTGCAGCAAGCCGGGTTTAACTCGGCTCCCCAGGAGTTGCCACCAATCGATCCCTCATCTATCCAGATCAACCCACCATAGTGGTGTAGCAGAATGAGTTTATCCCGCTCTCCCCAGGTGTGCTACCAATTGATCGCTCATCATAAGCAGGAGCTTACTCAAAGACTCCATACATTAATAAGCACATCCATATATCCATACATCCATACATCCATCCAACAAAGCATAAACCTTTCATATCATCAAATCCACGGAGTCTTCTCCTGTTTACCGATTATCATCACCAATCTAGACTACCCGTCTAGATGAGCTTCACACAGCATGCATATGCCGTACTCCACAGTTCCGGCTCTAGATGTAGTCTCAACCAAGGAATCGCTTACGATGTCCACCTCTTGGTGGAGGATTCCATGCATATGCATATAGAAAGGACTTCGATGTCCAAGAAGGAGATCGTTACCCTTGAAGGTCGCTTCGGCACCATGAAGTAGCCGGATGGATGTGTTGGAGTTACCATTGTGATCTAGAAGTGGTCAAACATGTAATATCACTGCCAACGCGATATGAGCCTGCAGGGTCGCACATAAGAGATGTGGAGAAGTTGGATGATTGACTGTGTTGGTAAAGGTTACCAATCACCGACCTGAATGGGGTTATGGGCAAAGTGTTACCTTAAAGGATCATTGGGTTGGGCAAATGTTGCCTTGAAGGACTGGTAAGAATAGTCGACCGAGGGTTGACAACAATCGTCGAGAATTGGTACTCTGGTTCTCGCCAATCGACGAGAATCGTCGAGAATTGGTGCTCTGATTCTCGCCGATCGACGAGAATCGTCGAGAATGGGTACACTGATTCTCGCCGATCGACGTGAATCGTCGACCCACGATCGTCGTGAATCGTCGAGTATTGTACTCTGATTCTCGCCGATCCGGGTGATTCTCGCCGATTGTGATTCTCGCCGATTGTGATTCTCGCCGACTGATTCTCGCCGATCCTAACTGATTCTCGCCGATTGATTCTCACCGAATCTGCTTGGTGATTCTCGCCGATTCTGGAACCCTATTTTTCTGGGTGGTCTGCGGATAGCGATATTCCTAAGTCTATTTATGCCTTTGGTATAAATACACACTTAGGGTTTTTCGGGATCATCTATCTCTCTCTGACCGAAGATCTGATCGAATCGAAATCGACGGAAGATGTTCCGCCCTTCGTTCTGCCGATCCCGAATCCCGCCGACAGAAGGGTTCCACCGCCGTGTTCGCTCCGTCGACCTCCTCCTCTCCGGCGATCGTCGCTGGTGTTGCTCTTCCTGGCGCGGACCTAGCAGTCCGTGGAGAAGCAAGGTGCGGTCGTTGTCCTTCCCGATTTTCGTGAGACGGAGAGATCAGTGTTCTACCGCTCGTGTGGATTTCTGCAGAGACGTGGACATCATTCCACGTAGAACTCGTTACCAGCAGGAATACGAAGCTTGGAGCATCTCCGTTGAGTTGTGACTCAACGCCACCGAGGTAATTTTTGCCTAGTTAAATGTTAACTTCTTGATTCAATTATCATGGCCCGATCCCATCTCTTTTGGGTTTTCTTGATGTTTTTATTCTTTCGCTGCGTGCACAAGCGTTGTGCCATCCTCACAGAGAAACCCAACAGTGGTATCGGAGCGAGGTTCGGCCATGATTGTTGTTTTGGAAGTTTTGTTATTCCAGTGCGTGTAAACCTAGGGATTTAGAAGTGTTCTAAATGTCTAGATTTAGTCTTGGTACCCCGCCAAGAACTTCTGGAATTTCGTGGAAATTTCTAATTGTTAGAAATTGTAGTCTCCTTAGCAGTAACCATCCCTCGAGTTTGTTTTGGATTTTGAATCCAACATAGAGAGATGAGCTTGTCTACTGCTTTAAGTTGAGTTGTCTTTGCCTTTGTCCAATGCATGTAAATCTGAGGATTTGGAAGTTTCCGGATGTTCAGATTTAGCCCTTCCTTCTATCAAATGTTGATGGTGTCAGGTTGTGCACATAAGGGATGCATGTGGTTTTAGAAAAAAAAAATTGTTTTTCTTTGGATGTGCACATTGATCAAATGTTGATCATGGTTAACTGTTAACCTATAATTAAAACCCCTTCATCAAATATTAAGTGTTCGGATGCCTTCCGATGGATGACACTCTTCCTGCCTCGATCGATGAAGTGTGGGCTTGCCAAAGCAAGGTGCATTAAACTATCTTGGTAAGGGTGCGAGCGGATAATTGTGATATCCCACTGTCGACATCGTGTCCAACTTAACTAGGTGACCTCAAAGGTTGAGTGCCTAGAGGCATAGGGTTGGCATGCACCATTTAATGGATGCGAGTAAGGAGTTATTCACCAACCATACAAGAATTGCATGAGGATGCAATTGGCAAGCGTTGCCTACCTAAATAACCGCATCGTGAGAGGAAAGCCAAAGCTGACTCATTGTGTTGGTGAAATACGAATCTTGTCCACTAAGAGAGTAGCTCGCATGAACTCTCCGAATTGTTAGTGAGGGCTATCATTTCGAATAAAATAGTGGGAGTGTTTTAATTGAAGTCCAAATTAAAATAAATTGTATTTGAAATTTTGGTACTGATTTTATTCTGCATAAATTCTTGTAGAATTCCATGGCAAGTGTTTCACACTCCACTTTGTCTCTAAGAGCCATCCTTGAGAAGGATAAGCTCAGTGGGACAAATTACATGGACTGGTATAGGAACCTGAGAATTGTTCTCAGGCAAGAGCGAAAGCTCTATGTCTTGGAAGAAGAAGCCCCCGAGGTGCCGACCGGGAACTCTTCCCGTGCTGAGAAGGATACTTATAAGAAGTATACTGATGATGCTTTAGATGTTGAATGCCTTATGCTTGCCACTATGAACTCTGAGCTTCAGAAGCAACATGAGAACATGGGGTGCAAGGAGATTGACGAGCATCTCAAGAAAATGTTTCAAGGGCAGGCTCGTCAAGAGAGGTTCGACGTCACAAAAGCGTTGTTTCAGTGCAAGATGGGAGTTCGAGACTCAGTAGGGACTCACGTACTCAAGATGATTGGGTATATAGAGAACCTTGAAAGGCTGGGTTTTCCTCTTGGTCAAGAGTTGGCCACAGATCTGATCCTGCAATCGTTGCCGGATAGTTATGAGCAGTTCATCTTGAACTACAACATGAATGAAATAGACAAGACACTGCCCGAACTCCTAGGCATGTTGTGAACTGCCGAAATCAACATGAAGAAGGCCAAGCCTGCCAGCCCCATACTGATGGTACATAAGGGCAAGGGCAAGGCCAAGGGCTCTAAGAAGATGAAGGTGGGACCTAAGTCATACCTTGAGCCCAAGTATTCAGCACTGATGAAAAAGAAAAGCACGGTGAAGGAAGGGAAATGCCACCACTGTGGCAAGGCTGGTCATTGGAGGAGGAACTGTCCTTCGTACATTGAAGGTCTGCAGAAATTGAAGGGAGGTATGACTTCCGCTTCAAATGTTTACGTTATAGAGATAAACCTTTCTGCTCCTTCATCTTGGGTATTGGATACCGGATGTGGTTCTCACATTTGTACAAATGTGCAGGAACTGGGAAGGAGAAGATTGCTGAGTAAAGGGGAGGTGGACCTCCGCGTCGGCAATGGAGCAAGAGTTGTTGCTGTAGCCGTAGGGGTTTACCGTCTTTCTTTGCCCAGTGGGCTTGTAATAGAACTAGATAATTGTTATTTTGTTCCGGCCATAACTAGAAACATTATATTTATTTCATGTTTGGACATGATTGGATTTTCTTTTATAATTAAGAACAATTGTTGTTCTATATTTAAGAATGATGGTTGTTATGTTGTAGCCCAATTGTTTAATGGTCTTTATGTTTTGAACTTGGACCATCTGATCTGTAATGTAGAAAATAATAAAAGACTAAGAACAAATGACTCGGACCCTACTTTTCTCTGGCATTGTCGTTTGGGCCATATCAACGAGAAGCGCATATCCAAACTCCATAGAGATGGACTTTTGGACTCATTTGATTATGAATCATTTGAGCGATCCGAATCTTGTTTGTTAGGAAAGATGACTAAAGCTCCTTTCACTGGTTATACTGAGAGGGCTGAGGATCTCTTGGGTGTTGTACATAGTGATGTATGCGAGCCCATGAGTTCCATGGCTAGAGGTGGGTATTTCTACTTTGTTACATTTACTGATGATTTCAGTAGATACGGATATGTGTATCTTATGAAGTGCAAATCCGAGACCTTTGAAAAGTTCAAAGAGTTCAAGGATGAAGTAGAAAACCAGTTGGGTAAAAGGGTTAAAGCACTCCGATCTTATCGAGGTGGCGAATACCTGAGTCATGAGTTCCGTGATCATCTGAAAGAGTGTGGTATTGTATCACAGCTCACTCCACCTAGAACACCACAACATAATGGTGTCTGAGAGGAGAAATCGTACTCTGTTAGACATGGTACGTTCGATGATGAGTCATGCAGACTTGCCTGTTTCCTTTTTGGGGTTTTGCTTTAGAGACTGCTGCAATGATATTGAATTGCGCTCCAACGAAAACGGTTCTGAAGACACCATATGAGATATGGACTGGGAAGCGTCCTAGTATGTCGTTCATTAAAATTTGGGGCTGTGAGACATACATGAGACATCAAATGCCTGACAAGCTGGAACCCAAATCGGATAAATGTTATCTGGTGGGATATCCTAAGGAAACGAAAGGGTATTACTTTTACCTACCGTCTGAGGGCAAAGTGTTTGTCGCAAGGACTGGTGTCTTCTTGGAGAAAGAGTTCTTATCAAGAAAGACTGAAAAGGTAGATCTTGAAGAGGTTCAAGAACCACATGTAGTGAATGAACCGAAATTGGATTCTGAGACAGGACTACATGATGTTGTAGCTAGAGAACCTGCTCAAGGAACATAAGTCCTACGTAGATCTGGTAGACCGAGGTTTGAGCCTGAGAGATATGGATTTCTCGTGTCTCAAATAGGTAATGTGTTGCTTATGGATCATGATGATGAACCAGCAACCTACTAAGAGTCTATGAATGGACCGGACTCCGACAAATGGCTTGAGGCTATGAAATCCGAAATGGACTCCATGTATGCAAACCAAGTTTGGAACTTGGTGGAACCACCTGAAGGGGTACGACCCATAGGGTGCAAATGGTCTTCAAGAAGAAGACCGACATGGTTGGGAATGTACAGACATTCAAAGGGCGACTGGTGGCTAAGGGTTTCAAGCAAATTCATGGTATTGACTATGATGAGACTTTTTCCCCTGTTGTCATGGTAAAGTCCATAAGGATATTGCTTGCTGTTGCTGCGTATTATGACTACGAGATCTGGCAGATGGATGTTAAAAC
The DNA here is from genome assembly GCA_039583875.1 of Platanthera guangdongensis. NCBI lineage: Eukaryota > Viridiplantae > Streptophyta > Magnoliopsida > Asparagales > Orchidaceae > Platanthera > Platanthera guangdongensis. The sequence goes on along the minus strand of CM077147.1, from coordinate 150,408,679 downwards.
GGCTTTCCTTAATGGAAACCTCCTTGAGGAAGTGTATATGACACAACCCGAGGGTTTTGTATCCGCAGATGAAGCCACTAAAATATGCAAGCTGAATAAGTCCATCTATGGACTGAAACAGGCCTCTCGAAGTTGGAATCTTCGTTTTGATGAGCAAATCAAAGAGTTTGGTTTCATCAAGAATGAAGATGAGCCTTGTGTTTACAAGCGAATCAGTGGGAGCATTGTTGTCTTCCTGATATTGTATGTAGATGACATACTGTTAATTGGGAATGACATTCCTACCCTGAAAGTTGTTAAGAACAACCTAGGGAACTGCTTTTCAATGAAGAATTTGGGTGAATCGACTTATATACTCGGTATTAAGATCTATAGAGATAGATCGAAGAAGTTGCTGGGTTTGACCCAGAGTACGTACATCGAAAAGGTGTTGAAGCGGTTCAACATACTTGAGTCCAAGAAAGGATTTTTGCCCACGTCTCATGGTGTGAATCTCTCTAAGGACCAGTGTCCAAAGTCTTGTGAAGATAAGGACCGCATGAAGTTGACTCCATATGCTTCGGCAATTGGATCAATCATGTACGCGATGTTATGTACTCGACCCGACGTCTCCTTTGCTTTGAGCATGACTAGCAGGTATCAGTCAGACCCCGGTGAGTGTCACTGGATTGCAGTCAAGAATGTCCTGAAGTACTTGAGAAGGACTAAAGATGTGTTCTTGGTGTATGGTGGAGAGGAAGAGCTCGTTGTAAGTGGTTACACGGATGCTAGCTTCCAAACTGATAGAGATGACTCCAAGTCTCAGTCAGGTTTTGTGTTTTGCCTGAATGGAGGAGCTGTGAGCTGGAAGAGTTCCAAGCAAGAGATAGTTGCTGATTCTACAATAGAGGCCGAGTATATCGCCGCAGCTAATGCGGCGAAGGAGGCTGTATGGATTAGGAAATTCATCGGCGAGCTTGATGTAGTTCCTAGCATTGTTGGTCCCGTAGTTCTCTACTGTGATAACAATGGTGCAATTGCACAATCTAAGGAACCTAGATCCCATCAGCGCTCCAAGCATATACTTCGGCGGTTTCATCTTATTCGTGAGATTGTCGAACGAGGAGATGTAAACATTTGCAGAGTGCCGACTGAGGAGAATATTGCGGATCCACTGACAAAGCCTCTCACGCAGAGAAAGCATGATGGTCATACTAGATCGATGGGTATACGATACCTAAATGATCAACTCTAGTGAGAATCTTGTGGATTGCATGTAAACATGTATCTTGTTGGCTATTTGTTCATATGATGAACAGTGTACCTAGTTTTTCTCTTACAATTAATGGCAAGTTCTTTTATTATGAGTTTTTTTTTCTATATGATAGTTAAATGTTTACATAATAGATACCCTTAGAATGTTCGCTTCCATGGGATATCAAGTACGTGACTTGAATGTGAGAGCCTATGATTTATTTGAAGCTTCATTCTTAAAAGGTCCCTGGTCGAGTATCATCATAGAAGCTAAGGGTGATGATGGTACATGAAGGCTAGCACGTGCGTTGACTGATGACCGGTTCTCACAGGTCATGATATTGTGATATCAAGTCATCACGTGGGTACTTGTTAATGAACAAGTTGTACTGGACAGACCCAACCTGAGACTACTCTGTGGATTGTCATCCAATCGTATCACGAGTAGGTCTCAATTGACAATGGTGTTGTGGTCCTTTGACCTGAAGTCACAGCATTCATCAAGTGAGGAAGAGCGTGCTTTGATGCCATATAAAGTCTTCCTTGAGAAAGGTTGATGATAAGGGTGGTTGTTGGGCATGTTACGAATCATTTGGGTGTTTGTGTGTGAGCAGATATGGGATTTGTCCTTCTGTATGACAGGAGTTGCATCCATGGGCCCCTTGATGGAACTGGACTGAGAAATGCATGGCCATGCTTGGTTGAGTCAATATGTGATATTGAACTCACCATTCTCTAGAAGTCCGTCCTGGATCAAGAAACATGGATTGAGCTATTACGAGGGTGACACGGTCAATGCCTCTATTTCTTTCCGGATGTAAGGGACAAAGGGACAAAGACAACGCTGATACATTGGTCATAAAGGCTTATGAGTTATAAACTCTTATTGCTTGGGGAGCAATGATGCATTGCTAGATGCTGCTCATTGTTTGTGAGGTTTTTGGATTTGATACTTTCAAGATCAAGTGGGAGTCTGTTGGAGTTACCATTGTGATCTAGAAGTGGTCAAACATGTAATCTCACTGCCAACGCGATATGAGCCTGCAGGGTCGCACATAAGAGATGTGGAGAAGTTGGATGATTGACTGTGTTGGTAAAGGTTACCAATCACCGACCTGAATGGGGTTATGGGCAAAGTGTTGCCTTAAAGGATCGTCGGGTTGGGCAAATGTTGCCTTGAAGGACTGGTAAGAATAGTCGACTGAGGGTCGACAACAATCGTCGAGAATTGGTACTCTGGTTCTCGCCGATCGACGAGAATCGTCGAGAATTGGTGCTCTGATTCTCGCCGATCGACGAGAATCGTCGAGAATGGGTACACTGATTCTCGCCGATCGAAGTGAATCGTCGACCCACGATCGGCGTGAATCGTCGAGTATTGTACTCTGATTCTCGCCGATCCGGGTGATTCTCGCCGATTGTGATTCTCGCCGATTGTGATTCTCGCCGACTGATTCTCGCCGATCCTAACTGATTCTCGCCGATTGATTCTCACCGAATCTGCTTGGTGATTCTCGCCGATTCTGGAACCCTATTTTTCTGGGTGGTCTGCGGATAGCGATATTCCTAAATCTATTTATGGCTTTGGTATAAATACACACTTAGGGTTTTTCGGGATCATCTATCTCTCTCTGACCGAAGATCTGATCGAATCGAAATCGACGGAAGCCGTTCCGCCCTTCATTCCGCCGATCCCGAATCCCGCCGACGGAAGGGTTCCGCCGCCGTGTTCGCTCCGTCGACCTCCTCCTCTCCGGCGATCGTTGCTGGTGTTGCTCTTCCTGGCGCGGACCTAGCAGTCCGTGGAGAAGCAAGGTGCGGTCGTTGTCCTTCCCGATTTTCGTGCGACGGAGAGATCGGTGTTCTCCCGCTCGTGTGGATTTCTGCAGAGACGTGGACATCATTCCACGTAGAACTCGTTACCAGCAGGAATACGAAGCTTGGAGCATCTCCGTTGAGTTGTGACTCAACGCCACCGAGGTAATTTTTGCCTAGTTAAATGTTAACTTCTTGATTCAATTATCATGGCCCGATCCCATCTCTTTTGGGTTTTCTTGATGTTTTTATTCTTCCGCTGCGTGCACAAGCATTGTGCCATCCTCACAGAGAAACCCAACAGGATGTTACCGCCTCGGCTTTGCCTTCATGAATCCGCTCTCGGATCTTGAATCCGCACTCCGCAGCTCCTCCAGCAGCTGGTTTTCTCCTTCCTCCTTTCCTTCCCTTGCTCTCCCTCTCTCTTTCTCTCTTGGAAAGTGAGAAGAAGAAGAAGAAGAAATAAAGAGATAAGTCCTCATTTTTCGGCCTTATATCCACAGGGAAGAAGCCTGGCCCTTGGATCCAGGATAAGGGAAACGAACGGCTCAAATTTGACCAAGAATAGGCTGAACACCACCCGAAATGCCCTGTGACATGCCCGTGTCACATGTTGTGTCTCTTAAGAGGCAGGCAACCGACTCAAATCCAACTTGTACACGGCCATGTGACACGCCCGTGTCATGCCCTACACGCCCGTATCATGCCCGACACGCTCATGTCCAGTAGCCGTGTACTCACACAGCACAATATCCACTTTACCCGAGCGGGACATGGCCATGGGACATGCCCGTGTCCCAGGCTGTGTACACCAGGACACGCCTATGTCCACTAGTGCACGCAGTCCTGCCTGAAACCCGCAAGGGACACACCCTATGACACGCCTGTGTCACAGGCCGTGTACTCTGCACTCGACGATCGTTGACCAAAATTCATCGACCACACACCCAACTACACAACCAGAGCATGACACTCCCTGGGACATGCCCGTGTCTCAGGCCGTGTCACCCAACCTGAAACCCAAAGTGGGCTTTTGGGGTGTTACAATCCTCGCCTCCTTCAAAAAAATTTCGTCCCTGAAATTTGGCTCACCTCCAGACATTCACCAAAACACTCTTCGTTACACCACACCATAAGCAACCGAACACTCAAATAAGTGAGCCGGGTTAGAGCTCAGAGGCCGCAGCTTGTCTCGCCCCACGACATCGCACAAACCAAACAACACACAATACATACACACATACATAACCTCCGCAGGTGCACATTCATCCACAAAAGGAATCTGGTGATCTATAACCAACCACATCATATAGATACACTATGATCGATCGATCTGTAATTATCACAAGTGTGCACCCACATTTTATCATTCACATAACATTTCACATCTATGCACAGTAATATTATCATCAGTATTCACATCATCAGTATATACAGTAGTCAAATCATCCACGTGATACATGTCACTTTTCTATGTTTCTTTCCGCTCAGCCGCCTGATTAAACACTATGCGTCAAATTAAACACTCGAGGCTGAACTTCACCAATTGAACGTTGCGGCTCTTGCACCTCCAAATTATTCAATCGAGGTTGCATCCGGGATGCAGATGACTCGGCCACTGCTTTACCATTTTCTTCATAAGACACTTGTCTTTTTTTCACTCCTGAAGGGGCATTCAAACAAAATTTAGCTTTGTGTCCTTGCTTCCCGCAATTATGACATATTCGTGTATCAACACGTCCTTGCCCATAGGTAGCTCTCGAGGAAACAGTCAATGGAGCTGATTCAGCAGGCCTGAACCTTTTCTTCTCTCGTCTTCTAAACTCTGATTGCTCTGATTGGGGAACTTTGAATTCTGTCTTCTCCACTGCCAGTCTCTTCTTCTCTTGTACCCGCTTCAAGTCCTTCTCCAACGCCCGGGCCATCTAGACCAACGCTTGGAAGCCGTGGTTCACTGAACTCGGGAGTGCTAACCTCAATTCATCCCGCAGTCCCTCATAAAATCGATTCGTTCTCCGAGACTCTTCAACGAAATTAGACCCCGCATAGCGCCCCAGTCTGGTAAATTCATGCAGATACGTATCAATATCAGCCTCACCATGCACCAAATGTTGAAACGTGTTCTCCATCGCAATTCGTTGTGACACTGGAAAATACTTGGCGAGAAACAATCTGGCAAATTCATCAATTGAGAACTCCGCTAATCTTCGACCTACCAAGTGAAGCACTTCCATATCATCCCACCACAATCACGCATCTCCTTCCAACAGAAAAGTGGCTAAGGTCACTTTCTGCTCCTCCACTGTCCTGATTGCAGTCAGGATCCTCTTCACTCTTGCAAGCCAATCTTCCGTCTGCGTTGGGGAAGTCGCCTCACCAAACGTAGGTGGATGAAACTCCACAAAGTGCTTCAATGACTCATCTGTTGCTTGCTCGTCCACCACAACTGCAACGTGCTCTTGTCTTGCACCGGGCCGTACTTGCACCCTTGCAGCTCTTGCCTTCCTAGTAGGCAGTGCCTGTAATACTGCAAGCATCGTCTCCATCACCATCTGTATGTTCTCTGCCGAAGGAGGCGTAGACGCTTCAACTGGTGCTGCACTCTCATAGGACCGCTGGGGCTCAGACTTCCAAGCACCACTCCTTGCCACCTAGCAATGTACAAAACATCATTTATCATCCATGTCATAACGGTAATTATACATTGACTATACACTCACGCACTTTATGTGTATGGAATACATTCCTAGTGGATATTCGTGAGTTCAATTATGTTCTTCCTCCCAAATAATCGCAACCTGGCTCTGATACCACTTAGTAACGCCTCCACTCGTCACATGGAATATAACGGTGGGTCCATGTAACGCCCCGAAACACAAAAGAATGACTGGAGGCGTTCCGGGACAAATTTGGAAATTGGCAGGAGGTACACGGCATGGGACATGGGCATGTCCCAGAGCGTGTCGTGTTGGGTTCGACGATCGGGCCGTGGGGTCAACGATCGGGCCGCGTGTTCGTCGATCAGGCAGTTTTCTGGGTTCGACGATCGGGCCGTGGGTTCGACGATCGGGCCATGCGTTCGGCGATTTGGCTAGAGTTTTGCGTTCAATGATCGGGCTATAGATCTCCGTTTGACGATCTGGCAGCGGTCGACGATCTTGGTTCGACAATTGTCGAGCACGGGGCTGATTGTGGCGTGTTTGATTCTGTCGATGCGGAGTGTTGACGCTGGGGTTTTGGAGGGAGTTGACTAGATGTCCTGACATAATTTAATTGGCCGCGGACGTGACTTGCTCCAGATTGGTGAACCATGCAGTGTTTAACCCCATTTGTCCAGGTCAGACCTGGATCATGTCCGTGCATCCCTTTTAGTGGGATCCGACGGCTGTGGTTATTCCCGAAAGGGTTATACCCGAGAGAAGGGTTTCAGAACCATTATTTTTCCTTTCGTGTTCTCTGTCTAAATCCTAGAGAGAGGGGAGAGCAAAGGAGTAAGAAGAAGTCTAGATCCAGTCTTTGGAGGAGTTTTAGAGCTCCAAATCGTGAGCCGACTTCGGATCAACGAAGGCAAGGAGATTGCAGTGCTTTTCATCCGCTTACATTTATATGGCTCCAAAGAAGAATGCTAGGGTAACGATTCTCTACTTGAGCATGTGAAGCTCTACTTCTTTTGCATAGCAAGCCCGCTCTCGCGAGTTTGTGGTGAGTTTGAGGCGTTCCTTCGGGTAGATATGTGAAGTCCCCGTTGTTTAGAGTCTGTAATCGAGAACGGATATAGGCATGATGTGTGAAGCCTATCCGGACATGTTGTTCTGGATCGGTGATGTTGCATTGCATAAATGGCCGGAGAAGACTCCGTGCGAATGTTTGTTTTCGGGTTTTTCTACGTGGTAGATTGCAACAAGGAGCATTGGGGATTAACCCAAAGGTGCACCCGGAAAACTGCGCAGATGCGTGATTATGGCAAACATGTGGGCCTGGTAGACAACTTGAACATAACTGGGTTATGTGTTGTGTGTAAACGATTTGGGACTCGGGAAAGTTTGACCCGCGCATATGATTTTAAATTAACATTGCGGTGTGAGAAACGGGTCAGGCAGAACCGTAGCCGCTCTATGTCGTTCAGTTAAAGAGACCTAAAGTTACTTGGCACTTACCTTTGGCATAGATTGAGGGTCTTAGGCAGTGGCTAGAAAGACCATATGCTCACGAGAGATTGTCGTCCCGGGGACGGTGGTGAGTCGGTGGACTTAGACTGTGTTCACCGAGAATGTGCCCTGAGAGCACGGGGTGTGTGGCCGTGCGTGCCAACGCCTGTGTTGCAATGTATTTATTTACTGCTTGGTTGTGCTAATAAAATCGTAGGGAAGGAGCATCGCCGCCCCGAGTTGGGGGCGGGATCATTATAATTTGGTCAGCACCCGAGTTGGGGGCGGGATCATTATAATTTGGTCAGCATTGCTGACCGTTGCTTTTGTTTGCCGCCGTGCGGTGGTTTGTTGCTTGCAGGTGCTGCTGGACCAAGCGGTCAATAGCGGGCTAAAGCCCAAATTGTAAATACAGCGCTTGAAGGCCTAAATTGGAGTGTTTTACTTGCTTTTGTTCATGTATGACGGGCCTTCGTGTCGTGGTATGGAAAACATGTAATTTGAGTAAACCATTTGTAAGGCCTTAAGGCCAGTACTTGTGTATGTACTTCATTCCTTTTTGGCTTGTTAGTGGACATTCATGCTTGTTGCTGGGTTCTTTTAATTGCAACTATTTAAAACTGCTTCCGCTAGAATGCTCTGTGTAGGACGTTGTGATTGGTTGGATAGTTTCCATTGAGTAACCACCCTGTTTGTCTGTGGTATATGGCGTCGGGCCCCGGCCGGACCTACTGTTACATGCTATGCGACGGATAGGGGTTGTTACACTTTAGTGTCATAATACTGGTTTCGGTCAGGATTAAAATGAATTCGTGGACGAATTCTTTTTAAGGGTTGGTGAGCACATGTGTGTGCGTCATCGTTATAACAACAAAAGAACCCATGAATATCCACTTAGGAATGAAAATACACGTGTTTGGGGAACCTGCGTGTTCCAATAATTGTTGTTTGTAATTTTTTTTGGTCTCTTAACGGTGTTTTGTGCAACTATAGGTGACCAGAGGCGGTGCTGGGCCGCAAGAATGTCCGGTTTCTGAGGAGTATAGTGCGCCCGGTGAGGTGTTTGAGACACCTCCTTCGTATGACACCGTAAGAAGTATCGTTGAAGCGGTGTTCGCTGTGGCGAGTGCACAGCATGGAGGAAATGTACAACCCTATGCCCCTGTTGTCGATTCAACGCCGAGTGGCATGATGGAGTAGATGACTTTTGGTGGACCATCAGGGCAGCAGCTGAATATGCATTTAGTGCAGGGAGCGCACTCAGTTGATGAATATTTGCAAGCATTTCTTTTAATAAGCCACTACCCATGCTTCGAGTTGGATAATGAGCAAGCTACAGTCGATAGATTTTATAATGGCCTGCACACTGAGTTACGAGTTCTACTGCTAGGACCAAAGTTATTGGGATTCCGATCCTTGGTGGAATCAGCTAGATCTTTGGAGGCAGACTTGAGGAAGACTCACCGGATGCCAGCGACCATGGTATCAAACTATGCAAGCCCCATAAGTGCTGCATCCGGCAGAATGCTGGAGAAGGGGGGCTACGACATCGACTAACAAAGCTACTTACACTTGTCATACTTGTGGAAAGAAAGGACACTTTGCCCGAATGTGTTGGAATGGTGCTCAGAAGACTAAGAAAGCTATGTTTGGAGCAGTTGAGGACTTTAGTGTAAAATAAACGGCGTTCAAAATGTCGAACACCTCAAAGTCTGGTTATCGTAGGTGGTATAAGAAGGCTAGGACTTTGGGTCTAGTCCCTCCTTTCGGTGCTTCGGGGGCATCTACAGGCCAAACCCCGGGTGCATGTTACAACTATGGAGAGTCGGGGCATTATGCCCGTGGGTGCCTAAAGTCAGAGAGAAAGCACTCTGCCATGAGAACATGTATGGTTTAAAGTTATAGCAGTTTAGCCTTAAATACTTGTCGCGCTTGTGCATGTTAGCTTAGAAATACTTGTGCTAAGCTTTGTTCTGATTTTCGTTTATCCGGCGAGAGCGCCGTTCATGTAAACGAAGCTTCGCATTCCTTTATTTAGGAATTATATTACGCGTCGGAGTACCTCCTTTGATGGTAAGAGACAAATTGGATGCGCTATGGTCCAATGGTGATCAATGCGCGCGGGTAAAATCTGTTGCGCTTAGGTGTGGTCAGGGAACCAAGACTTTGACTTACAAGTGTCGTTACTACCACTAGGGGAGCTTGACGTGATATTTGGCATGGACTGGCTCTCGGAGCAGCAAGCCTATATTGATCGCGGTCGCAAGGAAGTCAAGTTGGGAGCAAGTCGTGAGACGAATTTTATGGTCTTGAAAGGGTCGAGCAAGACGTTGATGTCTACTCTTCAGGTGGTGAAGGCGGTTCGTGCTGGTGCAGAGCTCTTCTTTACACTAGTGGAGGTTGCAAAGCCAAAGCCTACGTTGGATAGTATATCAGTGGTAGCTGAGTACCCTGATGTGTTCCCCGCAGATCTTCCTGGAGCCCCGCCTCAACGGAAGATAGATTGAGCTAGTGTCAGGTGCAAAGCCTATGTCACGATCTCCATATCGTCTAGCGCCTAAGGAAATGGCGGAGCTGAAGCTACAACTGCAAGATTTGTTGGAGCAAGGGTATGTGCTTCCAAGTTCCTCGCCTTGGAGCGCACCGCTCCTCTTTGTTAAGAAGAAGGACGGGAGCTTGAGACTCTGTATTGATTATCGGGAGTTAAACAAACTAACGGAAAAGAACAAGTACCCAATCCCAAGGATCGATGATCTTTTTGATCAGTTGGTCGGGTCGACGGTGTACTCTAAGTTGGATCTCAAGTCTGGTTACTATAAGATGAGGATAAGGGAGACTGATATCCCTAAGACAGCATTCAGTACGAGATACGGGGTTACGAGTTTACGGTCATGCCGCTTTGGCTGACTAATGCGCTGCCAGTGTTCATGGATTTGATGAACAGGACCTTCAGGGAGTACTTGGACCATTTTGTGATCGTCTTCATCGACGATATTTTGGTGTACTCGCAGAGTGAGGAAGATCACTTCAGGCATCTTCATTTGGTTTTAGAGACGCTAAGGAGGAATTAATTGTACGCCAAGTTCTCGAAGTGCAAGTTTTGGTTGTCCTCAGTGGCGTTCCTCGGTCGTATAGTGAGTGGGCAAGGTATTGCAGTGGATCCGGCAAAGATTGTTGCTATACAGGAGTGGCCTGAGCTTTCTACGGTAGCGGAAGTCCGGAGCTTTCTGGGGCTTACCGGCTACTATAGACGCTTCGTAGAGAACTTCTCGCGGATAGCGTTACCTCTCACTACTTTGATGAGGAAGGAGCAGAAGTTCGTTTGGACGTCGGAGTGCGCACGAGCTTTTGAGGAGTTGAAATATCGGTTGACCACAACGCCTGTGCTGAGTTTGCTGAGTGGGACCGAAGGTTATGAGATTTATAGCGATGCTTCGGGCAACGGTTTGGGTTGCGTGCTACTACAACATGGAAGTGTGATAGCTTATGGCTCGAGACAGCTGAAAGTGCACGAGAGGAATTATCCGATCCATGACTTGGAGTTAGCGGCCGTGATTTTTTCCTTGAAGCTGTGGAGACATTATTTGTACGGTGTGAAGATTGATATGTACACCGATCATAAGAGCCTGAAGTACTTGATTGATCAGAAAGATCTGAATATGCGACAGCGTAGGTGGATGGAGTTCCTGGGGTACTATACATTCAAGATCAACTACGTGCATGGTAAAGGTAATGCAGTTGCGGATGTGTTGAGTCGTCGGGCCCCAACTCAAGCCAATTGGCTGTCGATCCATGACGAGCGATTGGTTTGGGAGTTGGAGGCATTGGAGATTGTTTGTGTAGATAAGCAGTCAAGTGCTGAAGCACTCTTGAATTGGACTGAAGTTCAATATGACTTGGCTGATCGGATTCGGCAGGCTTTGGATTTGGATGACCACATGAAGCAGTTCATGGTAGAGGCTCTGGACGGGTCAAATTCCCAATTCATTGTGGAGGACGGATTACTTTGGAAAGACTGCCGTCTTTCCGTCCTAAGCGTGGGCAGTTTGCGGGTGGATTTATTGTACGAGGCGCACCATACCAAGTACTCGATTCACCCGGGGAGAACAAATATGTACCGTGACGTTAAGAAACTGTTTTGGTGGCCGTGTTTGAAGAAGGATGTGGCGCTCTACGTGGCGGAGTGCCAAACTTGCACCTTGGTGAAGGCGGAGTGCCAAAAGCCGGGAGGATTTCTGAAGTCCTTGCCTATCCCGAAGTGGAAATTCGACGACATCACTATGGACTTTGTGCACGCGTTTCCAATGTCGCAAAAGGGTAACGACGCCATCTGGGTGGTCGTAGATCGGTTAACGAAGGTGTCGCATTTCATTCCGCATATGAAGGATGATCTGGTGGAAAAGTTGGCAAAGTTATATGTGGATAACATAGTGCGGCTCCATGGTGTGCCCCGCAGCATCGTGAGTGACCGAGATGGGCAGTTCACGTCCAATGATTGGAGGCTTGTGCAACAAATGTTGGGAACAAAGCTGAGTTTTAGCACAGCCTTCCATCCGCAGACGGATGGGCAGACCGAGAGGGTTAATAGAACTATGGAAGACATGTTCCGCATGTGTGTCTTGGACTTTGGAAAGCAATGGGAAGACCATCTTTATTTGGTGGAATTTGCGTGCAATAATAGCTACCAGGATAGTATTCAAATGGTGCCCTTCGAGGCCCTTTATGGTAGATGATGTCCCATGCCGTTGTCCTGGTTGGAAACGGGTGAGTCAAAGTTGTACAAGGGTCAAGAGGTGGAGGATGCTACTTCATTGGTGTGAACCATTCGGAGAGATTGCTTATCGCTCAGGACTGGCAAGCGAAGTACTATAATGCCAAGCACAGGAACGTGGAGTTCGCTCTGGACGACTGGGTGTACGTAAAGATCACATTCAAGGGTGTCTCGCTGGTGCGACGATTGAAAAAGTTAAGCCCGAGTTACCTTGGGCCGTTTGAGGTTCTGGAGCGGGTTGGTGAAGCAGCCTATCAGTTGAAACTATCAGTGGAGCTCAGTGGTCTACATGATGTATTCCATATATCGGTACTGCGGAAGGTGGTGCAAGAGCCTACGCAAGTGATCGCAGTCAATCAAGTGCCGATTGATAGTGGGTTGATGACAAAGGTCAAGCCCGTGCGTATTGAAGACTCGGAGGTCAGGCGGCTATGCAATAAAGAGATCAGGATGGTCAAGGTCCGTTGGGACAATTGCGGTCGCGAAGAGCTGTCTTGGGAACGGGAGAAGACTATGTTTGACGAGTACCCGGAGTTGTTCCGCTTAGGTATAAGATTTGTGCTTATCTTTCCTTTATGAAATTTCGTGAACAAAATTCTTTTAAGAGGGAGAGAGTTGTAATGCCCTGAAACTCAAAAGAGCGACTGGAGGCATTCCGGGCCAAATTTGGAATTTGGCAGGAGGTACACGGCCTGGGACATGGGTGTGTCCCAGGGCGTATCCTGTTGGGTTCGACGATCGGGTCGTGGGTTCGACGATCGGGCCGCGTGTTCGTCGATCAGGAAGTTTTCTGGATTCGATGATCGGGCCGTGGGTTCGATGATCGGGCCGTGCGTTCGATGATTTGGCCAGAGTTTTGCGTTCGACGATCGGGCTATAGATCTCCGTTCGACGATCTGGCAACATTCGACTATCTTGGTTCGACGATCGTCGAGCGCGGGGCTGATTGTGGCGTGTTTGATTCTGTCGATGCGGAGTGTTGACGCTGGGGTTTTGGAGGGAGTTGACTAGATGTCCTGACACAATTTAATTGGCCACGGACGTGTCTTGCTCCGGATTGGTGAACCATGCGGTGTTTAACCCATTTGTCCAGGTTAGACCTGGATCGTGTCCGTGCATCCCTTTTAGTGTTATCCGACTGCTGTGGTTTTTCCCGAAAGGATTATACCCGAGTGAAGGGTTTCAGAACCATTATTTTTCCTGCTATGTTCTCTGTCTAAATCCTAGAGAGAGGGGAGAGCAAAGGAGTAAGAAGAAGTCTAGATCCAGTCTTTAGAGGAGTTTTAGAGCTCCAAATCGCGAGCTGAATTCGGATCTACGAAGGCAAGGAGATTGCGGTGTTTTTCATCCGCTTACATTTCCATGGCGCCAAGGAAGAACGCTAGGGTAACGATTCTCTACTTGAGCATGTGAAGCTCTACTTCTTTTGCATAGGAAGCCCGCTCTCGCAAGTTTGCAGTGAGTTTGAGGTGTTCCTTCAGGTAGATATGTGAAGTCCCCATTGTTTAGAGTCCGTAATCGAGAACGGATATAGGAATGATGTGTGAAGCCTATCCGGACATGTTGGTCTGGATCGGTGATGTTGCATTGCATAAATTACCGGAGAAGAATCCGTGCGAATGTTTGTTTTCGAGTTTTTCTACGTGGTAAATTGCAACAGGGAGCCTTGGGGATTAACCCAAAGGTGCACCCGGAAAACTGGGCAGATGCGTGATTCTGCCAAACATGTGGGCCTGGGAGCTAACTTGAACATAACTGGGTTATGTGTTGTGTGTAAACGATTTGGGACTCGGGAAAGTTTGACCCGCGCATATGATTTTAAATTAACGTTGTGGTGTGAGCAACGAGTCAGGCGGAACCGTACCCGCTCTATGCCGTTCGGTTAAAGAGACCTAAAGTTACTTGGCACTTACCGTTGGCATATATTGAGGGTCTTAGGCAGTGGCCAGAAAGACCAAATGCTCACGAGAGATTGCCGTCCCGGGGACGGTGGTGAGTCGGCGGACTTAGACCGTGTTCACCGAGAAGGTGCCCTGAGAGCACGGGGTGTGTGGCCATGCGTGCCAATGCCTGTGATGCAATGTATTTATTTACTGCTTGGTTGTGCTAATAAAATCGCAGGGAAGGAGCATCGCCTCCCCGAGTTGGGGGCGGGATCGTTATAATTTGGTCAGTATTGCTGACCATTGCTTTTGTTTGCCATCGTGCGCTGGTTTGTTGCTTGCAAGTGCTGCTGAACCAAGCGGTCAATAGCGGGCTAAAGCCCTAAATTGGAGTGTTTTACTTGATTTTGTTCATGTATGACCGGCCTTCGTTCCGTGGTATGGAAAACATGTAATTTGAGTAAACCATTTGTAAGGCCTTAAGCCCAGTACTTGTGTATGTACTTCATTTCTTTTTGGCTTATTAGTGGACATTCATGCTTGTTGCTGGGTTCTTTTAATTGCAACTATTTAAAAATGCTTCTGCTAGAATGCTCTGTGTAGGATGTTGTGATTGGTTGGATGGTTTCCATTGAGTAACCACCCGGTTTGTCTATTGTATATGGCGTCGGGCCCCGGCTGGACCTAAATTTATATGCTATGTGACGGATAGGGGGTGTTACAGTCCGGCGGGGTCCCACGCCATATTTCACAGACAAGCATCGGAATTACGTGTGGAAATCAAAATCTACTCATCTTCTAACTTAAAACATTCTAGCCAAGAATTTTAAGTTGGATGAACTCAGCTCAAGGAAAGTCCACTAATATACAAACTCCATATTTATATATCAAAATTAGGAATGTATACAACACACACACCCATAGCCTCAAGGCCTTACAAGTTCCTCTTTACACATGAGTAGTTTTATACATCGGCACGCAGGCCGGCCACACATGAAATCCAACCACGCTTCGCATGGCCTTTGTTAGAAATGAACAAACCACAAGTCGGAAGACGAACTAAAGCAAACCAGAAATGGTTTTAACAGAAATTTTATTATCTGAAAAAGGTATCTATTACAAAGGTATGACCTCCTTTATATAGAATGGAGGAGAGCAGAGAGAATACAAATAAGAGATGTGGGACTAAAAATTTACAAGCGGACTATACAGACACAAACCGCACAAGCCGCGCGGTTAGACAGACGGGCTAACCGCTCGGCTACTGCCAGAGAGAGAGAGAGTCTGTCATGGGAGACCGCTAGACCGCCCGGTCTCCAATTCGCCAGAGTCAAACCGCCAGACCGTTGGGACCTCAGACAGCAACACACAGCAACCAAACCGCTGAAGATTAACTGTGAAACCGCACGGTCATCAACCCGCCAAGCCAGACCGCCAGGCCGCCCGGTCACCAACTTCAACACTCCCCCTCAAGCTGGAGCATATATATCGATCATGCCCAGCTTGTCACAAATATGAAGAAACGAGGCGGAAACTGGCTTGGTGAAGATGTCAGCCAGCTCTTTGTCAGAAGTGACGAAGGGAGTGCAAATTTGCCCCTTCAGAATCTCTTCACAAATGAAATGACAGTCGACCTCAATGTGCTTGGTTCTTTCATGGAAGACCGGATTTTTGGAGATGTATATGGCAGCCTTATTATCACAGAACATAGGTAGAGGATAGTTGTACACCTCTCCTAAATCCAGCAGGAGAGCTCGTAGCCACTTTAACTCACAAGTGGTCGATGCCATACTACGATATTCTGCTTCAGCACTGGACCTGGAAACAACCGACTGCTTCTTGCTCTTCCAGCTCACTAGATTGTCCCCAACAAAGGTGCAGAAACCTAAGGTTGACTTACGATCCCCTTTGTCATCAGCGTAACTCGCATCTGAGTATGCTTCAACCCTCAGATGACCATTCTTCCGAAAGAGTAGTCCTTTCCCAGGCGCTGCTTTAATATATTCCAAGATCCGCAAGGCAGATTGAAGGTGACACTCCCGAGGAGCTTGCATAAACTGGCTCACCTTGCCAACAACATATGAGATGTCGGGTCTGGTTACCGTGAGATAAATGAGTTTTCCCACCAGACGCCGGTACCTCGAAATATCGGATAGAAGAGGCGAGTCATCTGTCCAAGTTTTGTCTTCTCCAGTAGTCATAGGACAACGGGCAGGTTTAGCACCTGTCAATCCTGCCTCCTTTAAAAGATCAAGAGCATACTTCCTTTGGGAAAGAACCATGGAGTTGGGCTTCCCTGAGATTTCAATCCCCAGAAAGTACTTTGGAAATCCCATATACTTTGTGACCAGGTGTTGACGGAGGTGTTTCTTTGTCAATGTTACCCCCTCCTAGTCATCACCAGTAAGAAGAATGTCATCGACATAAACCGCAAGAATAACCATACCAGAGGCGGTTTTCCGAACAAATAAGGAGTGATCGGCCGAGCTTCGTGTAAAACTAATGGCCGCAACAATGCCGCTAAACTTGTCAAACCAGGCACGCGGACTTTGCTTGAGGCCATAAATAGCCTTCTTCAGTCGGCATACACGTGTCTCCCCCTGAGCAACATACCCCGGAGGTTGCTCCATATAAACATCCTCCTGTAGATCACCATAGAGGAAAGCATTCTTAACATCCAGTTGTGAAATTGGCCAGTCCCGATTGACAGCCACAGAGAGAAGGACCCGTATGGTGCTGAGACGAGCAACAGGAGAGAAGGTATCGAAGTAATCAACACCATAGGTCTGAGTGAATCCTTTAGCCACCAGGCGGGCTTTGTAGCGATCCACACTGCCATCGGGGAGGAATTTCACCACAAAAACCCAGCGACAGCCAACAACATCTGTGCCAACAGGAGGAGGAACAAGAGTCCAGGTACCCCGTTCAGTCAGAGTAGCGATTTCTTCATCCATGGCAGCTTTCCAATGCGGAAGGGTAAGAGCTTCCTGATAGGAACGAGGGGTGGAAGTAGAAGAAATAGCCAGAGCAAAGTCCCTGCGAGCAGGCGTCAGACGATCATAGGAAACAACAGCAGTAAGAGGATGCTGGGTACAAGCCCGAACCCCTTTGCGAAGGGCAATGGGAAGGTCCAGGTCAGCAGGTACCTCAGTATCCGGAGCATCCGTGGTGGAGAAAGCTGGCCCGGGAGAAGAGAGCATCGGCAGCGAAGAGGAGGAAGGTGGAGGAGAAGAAGCAGGGTAAGATGGTGGAGATAATGGAGATGGTGGAGATGGTGGAGGTGGTGGAACAGTAGCAGGAGTGGAGGGAATAGTGGGGTTGGTGGGAGAAGGAGGAGGAACAGGAGTAGAGGAAGAAGCGGAGGAGAAGTAAGATGCATTTTCAAAGAAGGTAACATCCGCAGAAACAAATTGTTTGCGGGTGACGGGGTCAAAGCAACAATAACCTTTCTGAGTGGGAGAGTAGCCCAGAAAGATACATTTGGTGGACCGAGGGGAGAGTTTGTCGCGGGTGGTAGCGGGAGCATGCACAAATGCGGTGCAGCCAAAGATACGGAGAGGAAGAGAAAAGGGTTCTTTGTCCGGATAGAGAATAGAGAAAGGAGTTTGACCATGGAGAACAGTGGAGGGAATGCGATTGATGAGATAGCAAGCGATGAGAACCGCATAACCCCAGTAGGAGCGAGGGACATGCATATGCGTAAGCAGAGTGCGAGCGACATCAAGGAGGTGACGGTTTTTGCGTTCCGCCACGCCATTTTGTTGTGAGGAGTAAACGCAACTGGTTTGATGAATAATCCCATGTTGCATACAAAAGGAGGAAAAGGCTTGACTAAGATATTCTTTGGCGTTATCCGAGCGTAAGACTTTAATGGAAACACCAAACTGAGTTTGAATGGATTGATAAAAGGATGTCCATATATCAAAAAGTTCAGAACGGTCTCGTAGCAGATAGACCCAAGTACAGCGAGAAAAGTCATCAATGAACGTAACAAAGTAAGAACTACCCCGCCCAATGGTAAGGGTAGGAGCAGGACCCCAGATGTCAGAGTGAACAAGATCAAACGGACGGGTGGATCCACGAGCTTGCTTGGGTGGAAAGGAAGAGCGGTGATGCTTGCCAAGTTGACATGCGTCACAATTAAGAGGAGGATGTTGGGAAGGGAGGTGGGGGAGAAGTTGACGAAGAAGGTGAGGGGGGGCATGACCAAGGCGAAGATGCCATTGGAGAAGATCTGTAGAGGAGGAGGAGAAGGCAGATAGAGCAGAGACGTTGTCGAGGAAGTATAGGCCGCCACTCTCAGTCCCAGTAGCAATCGTCCGTCGGGAGGCCGGATCCTGAAAAGAACAAGAGGTAGTAGTGAAGGTGACAGAGCACTGTAGTTGTTTGCATAAAGAGGTAACCGATAATAAATTGCAAGGAAACTGGGGCACATAGAGGGTATCTGCAAGGCAGAGAGACGGAGTGACTTGAACCATGCCCGTCCCATTGACCGGGGAGGGAGAACCATCCGCAACTATGACAGGGGGCAACCGATCATGTGTGTCGAGATGAGAGAAACAGTGAGGATTGCCTGTCATATGATTGGTAGCACCAGAATCGATCAACCAGCGTCCGCGAGTAACAGTGTGGGCACTACCAGAAGAGATGACCACCGAGGCGGACGGCGCGGAGGAAGTGGAGTCCATTGAAGAGAGACAGCGAGAGCAAGCCGCGGCGGCTAAAAAAAAGTCACAAGCCGGGCGGACAGAGGCAGGCCGCGCGGCTAGGGAAGCCGCAGACGGGAGAAACCAAGTCGGACGACAAAAGAGAAGCCGCCCCGACTAGTTAGCACGAACGGGTAGAAAGCAGTCAAAGGCACGGTGGGGAAGAGGTCGCGCGGACTGAAAAGGCCGAGCGAACAGAAGAGAAGAGGAAGCAAGAAGCAGTGACAACAACAGGTCGCAAGCCGAGCGAACAGCAACAGGCCGCAACGACTAGGAAGTCGGAGAGGCAAGAAGGAACCAGGGGCGCGGCGACAACAAAACAGGTCGCGGCGACGAATAGCAGCGGGAGAAGAGAACCACGGAGAAGAAAGCCGCGCGAACAGGGCAGCGGACAGCAACAAGCCGCGCGAACAGGGCAGCGGACAGAAGAGAAGGCAAGCCGCGAAGACAGGTCGCGGAAAGCAGAGAACAAGCCGAGATAATCAGAGAGCGCACACAATCAGGAGGAAAAGACCGTGTCCTCTGATACCATGTTAGAAATGAACAAACCACAAGTCGGAAGACGAACTAAAGCAAATCAGAAATGGTTTTAACAGAAATTTTATTATCTGAAAAAGGTATCTATTACAAAGGTATGACCTCCTTTATATAGAATGGAGGAGAGCAGAGAGAATACAAATAAGAGATGTGGGACTAAAAATTTACAAGCGGACTATACAGACACAAACCGCACAAGCCGCGCGGTTAGACAGACGGGCTAACCGCTCGGCTACTGCCAGAGAGAGAGAGTCTGTCATGGGAGACCGCTAGACCGCCCGGTCTCCAATTCGCCAGATTCAAACCGCCAGACCGCTGGGACCTCAGACAGCAACACACAGCAACCAAACCGCTGAAGATTAACTGTGAAACCGCGCGGTCATCAACCCGCCAAGCCAGACCGCCAGGCCGCCCGGTCACCAACTTCAACAGCCTTCAAGGGCCTTTAGCAGAAATCAGTCATTCCGCTCAAGTCAATTCCAGCATCAAAACCTGCAATTCGATATCCACCCAAGAGCGGCAAAAATGTAATGGTCAACATTAGATGACCAATTATAATGACCATACCCCTTACCCGAGGCAGTGGTTCCTTCCCTGTATGCATATCTTTATCAATCTACCAATCACAACCATATCACAAACACCGGTATACACCAGACACTCCATGCACTCAGGCCACCTTATTGGTGTACCGGATATTCCAGTCGTACCCCTCCGATCAGAGGTTCTTCACTGTTAGTTGGTCGGGTCCATCCTAGTCCACCAATCCCGCATGCTGGCAACATTCCGTCCAAACCACTCAGAGGTACTAACCTCACAGCCTCCACAAACATAACCAGAGCAGATCGACCCACCCAAGTGGTGTAGCAAGCTGGGTTTATCGATGCTCCCCAGGCATTACCACAAATCGACCCCTCACCTATTTCCAATCGACCCACCCCTGTGGTGCAACAAGCTGGGTTTAACTCGGCTCCCAGGTGTTGCCACCAATCGATCCCTCATCTATCCAGATCAACCCACCCTAGTGGTGTAGCAGGATGGGTTTATCCCGCGCTCCCCTGGCATGCTACCAATTGATCTCTCATCATAACCAGGAGCTTACTCAAAGCCTCCATACATTCATAAGCACATCCATACATCCATACATCCATCCAAAAAAGCATAAACCTTTCATATCATCAAATCCACACAGTCTTCTCCAGTTTACCCATAATAATCACCAATCCTGACTACCCGCCCAGTTGGGCTTCACACAGTATGCTAATGCCGTACTCCACACTTCCGGCTCTAGATGCAGACTCAACCTAGGAATCACTTATGATGTCCACCTCTTGGGGGAGGATTCCATTCATATGCATAAAGAAAGGACTTCGATGTCCAAGAAGGAGATCGTTACCCTTGAATATCGCTTCGGCTCCATGAAGTAGCCAGATGGAAGTCACCTCCTCGGCTTTGCCTTCACGAATCCACTCTCGAATCTTGAATCCGCACTCCGCAGCTCCTCCAGCAGCTGATTTTCTCCTTCCTCCTTTCCTTCCCTTGCTCTCCCTCTCTCTTTCTCTCTCTTAGAAAGTGAGAAGAAGAAGAAGAAATGAAGAGATAAGTCCTCATTTTTCAGCCTTATATCCACATGGAAGAAGCCTGGACGTTGGATCCAAGATAAGGGAAATGAACGGCTCATATTTGCCCAAGAATAGGCTGAACACAGCCTGACACACCCTATGACACGCCCGTGTCACTTAAGAGGCAGGCAACCGACTCAAATCCAACCAGTGCACGGCCGTGTGGCACGCCCATATCACACAGTATACGCCCGTGTCATGCCCGACATGCCCGTGTCCAGTAGCTGTGTACTCACACAGCACAATCTACACTTCACATGAGCGGGACACGGCCATGGGACACACACGTTTCCCAGGCCATGTACACCAGGACACACTCATGTCCACCAGTACACGCAGTCCTGCTTGAAACCCGCAAGGGACATGCCCTGCGACATGCCCGTGTCACAGGTTGTGTACTCTGCACTCGACGATCGTCGACCAGATTTTATCGACCACACACCCAACCGCACAACTCGAGCATGACACGCCCTGGGACACGCCCGTCTCCCAGGCCGTGTCACCCAACCTAAAACCCAAAGTATGCTTTGGGGTGTTACATCATGTCACGGATCGGAGAGCCGATTCATTTGACGGCAGATCCTGTGAAGGTGTTATTACCGAACAAATGTGTGATGCATGACGATAGGACTTGCTCTGTGTAGGTACAGATAGGAATGTAGGATTTCCGATCGGAAGCGTCTGTACTGCCGATATTGGAATTTGATGTGATCTTTGGTATGGACTGACTCTCAGAGCAGCATGCTGTTATCGATTGCAATTCAAAGGAGATCACACTGGGACAAAATATCGAGCTAGAGATCACACTGGGACAAAATATCAACCAATTTGAGCCAATGGTTTGACCACAGTATACCAAATGGTGCAAGCTATACATAGGCTTGATCGGAGACTAAATTTGGTGCCCCAACTAAACCACTTAGTAAAATGCCTTGAAAATTGTACCATGGGCTAATTATACATACACACTCATCATATCCAAAAATAGGAATTTTTGGAAAAAATAATTTCTATAGTTTTATAAACCATTTAATAAATCATGTATGATTTAATTAAGGGGGTCAAATGACATTAAAACCAACCAATAATTTGGTGGGTGACCAACATGGTCATGACATGACTCTGGTAAAACTCTCAGCTCATTTGGGGTTGGTTAGAGTATGTATTAGTGTGACCAAGGTTTGGTCCCTTGAGGGTAAATTAGGGCAAGTGTGTATTTGATGAGTTGTGTGGACAATCCTCATCCAAAAGGAATGAAACTTTACCCACTAACTTCAAGTCATCTAAAACACTCCCACAAGAGGTTTATGGTGGTTTGGGATGGATATACCCTAAGACCCTAGTTTAAGCCCTAATGTTGAGGTTTGGAACCTATTGAAGGACATGGGATCAAATGTCCTTGGATTGTCTTCGAACATGGTTGATAGATTCTTAGAGTGAAAATAACTTCTGGTAAATGATTTTAGGATTTTTAGGAACTTATACCTTTTTTAAAAGAGTTATGGATAGATTGGGTACTTTGATTGAATATTTATGTACATGCTTAAATGACCTTGTACGCTCATGGAATTTAGGCAATATACTTATTTAGATGATATTGTTTCCTAGAAATTTTATTTTGAATTTTGGATTGATAATTTTAGTACTTCATTCACAAACCCTAAGTTTGATTCAATCACAAAATAATTATTTTAGAGTTATTTTCTTACTGGAAAATTATGAAACTTGGTCATGGAACATTTGAGGAAATATTCACACCCTGTGAAATTTTATAAAATTATTAGAAGACTTTCATATAGGATCCTTCACAGGTGCCCATTTTTGAATATTTTTAAATAATTCATCTATGTGACCAATTCGAGTTATAAAAATTATAATTCTTGGTCAGTAGTCTTTTCTGGTCATACTTATCTACTAGTAATTTTATCATAATTTTTAGATGGATGTTTCTAATTTTCACCTAAATAATTAATATTGTGCTTGTTTGTTCCATAATTTATTGAAGGTCAAATCCGCCTTGAAAAATTGTTTTTTTTGTTATTTACTGTTATTTTGATGTTCTTAGTTTATCATAATTTTGTTAAGGCCATAATTACTCAAAAAGTGCACGTTGTGTTCAAAGGCTCATGAGGCCTGATTTTGTAGAAATTAAAATAAATAATAAATGAAGTAGGAAATTTGTAATCTTCTGGATTTGTTCCTAAAATAACATGATGGATCCCTAATAATTATCTTAGGTCATTTGGATGAACAATTGAAGGGGGCAAAATTCATGCACATCAAGTAGGTTATTTGGTCTGCACTTGGTAGAAATTGTAAAAGTAGGGAAGCATTTGGAAGTTGAATGAGAAAGGGTAGTTGGTGTACCTAGTTTGGTTGGAATATATAGGGTCATCAAAAGAAGGTAGGTTGTGTGAGCCCGGTTGTGCAAGAGCAGAGTTGTGCTCGGGATCGACGGTGGATTGTCCTTCCTTGGAGAGGGAAAGTCTAAATATGATTAGATCTAGTTCAAGAGTAATGATAATAAATTGCGACATAGGTAGATATCAATAATATAAGTACATTGTGAAAGGAGCTTTGGGCTTCAGCCCAAGGTAGTAGTTCCTAGTGCCCTCGAGATCCCTTCACAGGGAATGCTCTGGGCAGTCTAAGGTTAACCTTAAACCATAAGACTAAAATGTTAAAGAACAATTAGTAAAAACTAGGGCTTGACCTTCACTGACCCCGATGACTAGGGAGGTTATCTTGGTTGGGTTGTCCGATCGATAGGCTCGGTGCATGTGGATATGTGTAAGTTAGCCCGGCGAGCCGAAGGCATAGAAGATAGTTTTAATGGACAGGTCAGTCCGAGGAGCCGATGGCTTGGGAATTCATGGCTACTTTTGCATAAGGTGGTGGGTCTTTGGTATTTGATGTTCATTCACACTGATGTCGATACGATGAATCAGCGGATGTGGTTTACACTTAGCCAAGTAAAAGACTGGCGGGTTTGTTAGCATTAGTACGTGGTGTCTATGGTGTATCATTCCGAGGCGTGTGTAAGGGCTAGGCCTGGTAGTTTGGATACCACTTAGGAGTGGGGTGGCCAAATCCACTGTCTCTGTTGGCCACTACGGAGGCTCCTGGGAGTGAAGTTTGCTTCCAAAATCGGGGAACTAAAGGTCTGTGTATATAGAGCCGTATGTGAGTGTGTTACACTTGTATGAACAAAACATTAAATCTGCATAACATAGCATAACATGCCATTATTGTATTTAAACTACTACCCCTATCGTATAAATTGGAATGGGACTTTTTATATGATAGACCCTGCAAAATGACCCCTAAATTTAAAATTTTGTATGGGCATTCTTATAAATTAAGGTTACCTTTAAATATAGTTTGTTCTCTTTACTTTTCATTTATTACTGCACTACTTGTTATAGAACTGCTAGTTTAGACTCTTGCATATTATATACTATATAAACTGCTAGATTAGGACTACCGTCACCTGATCTTGTTTAATCTCAACCATCATAACTTTCCTATCACACATCCTGCACGGTGCCTAGGACCCACTGGGGGACGGTTGGGGAAAATCAGGCTTAGTCTTTTTGACTAACGGCCGGTGGACCAAACATTTCAGGGGATCCGGATGGGAGACAGGGTGCAGCAACAGGAGATGCAGCACCAGCGGAGTGCGGTGCACATAGAGGTGGGCCAGTCTAGTATGGGAGCACCAACTTCTGGATCCATGAGTGTTAATTTTACTTAGCTTCTTCGAGAGAGTTGTAGTGAGGTCATGATGTACCGGGCATGAGCCCGTTAATATTTCTACTTTACTGTTCTATTTTACTACCTTTATCTTTGTGGACTTTGATGTAGTTCATGCTCATATATATATATATACAAGCAGTCGTGCACGGGGGACCCCGTGCGGGCAACATTTGTCGTGGGGGCGACATTTGTCGTGGGGGCGACATTTGTCGTGGGGGCGACATTTGTCGTGGGGGCGACATTTGTCGTGGGGGCGACATTTGTCGTGGGGGCGACATTTGTCGTGGGGGCGACATTTGTCGTGGGGGCGACATTTGTCGCGGGGGCGACATTTGTCGCGGGGGCGACATCTATCGTGGGGGCGACAGTTGTCGTGGGGGCGACCCATGTTGTGGGGGTGAAAGTTGTCGTGGGGGCGACAGTTGTCGTGTGGGCGACAGTGGTCGTGGGGGCCACAGTGGTCGTGGGGGCGACAGTTGTCGTGGGGGCGACAATCGTCGTGCGGGCGACAGTTGTCGTCCGCGACATTTGTCGTGGGGGTCACATTTGTCGTGGGGACGACATTTGTCGTGGGAACGCAATTTGTCGTGGGGACTACATTTGTCGTGGTGGCGAGATTTATCATGGGGGCGACAATTGTTGTGGGGACAACAAATGTCGAGGGGATGACGTTTGTCATGGGGGCGACATTTGGCGTGGGGGGCAACATTTGTCGTGGGGGCAACATTGGTCGTGGGCGATGACATTGGTCGGGGGAAGCGACATTGGGGTCGTGGGGGGCGACTTTGGTCATCGGCGGCTACATTGTGTGTGGGCAGTGGCAAGTAACATGGGATGTTACACGGCGACAGTGGTCGTAGGGCGCGACATTGGTCCTGAGGGAGAGACATTAGTCATGGACGGCGACATTGGTCGTGTGCGTGACATAAATCGTCGGGGTGACATGGGTCGTGGGTGGCGACATCGGTCGGGGGCGACGACATCGGTCATGGGCGGTGACATCGGTCGGGGGCGGTGATATCGATCGTTGGCGACATCGGTCCTGGTCACCGACATTTGGTGGAGGCTAATATTATTGTTAACATGTACAAAAATCCTTCAGAAAATATCTACGGTGGCTTTTGTATATAGATTTTCTATGGTGGCTTTTGTATGGGGATATATTTTATGTAGTGTTGGAATTCTAATTTGAAAGTAATACTTAAAAAAACAAAAACAAAACATCGATATAACACTAAAAGACTAATACACATATCTAAGTTAAGACGATCAAGACAATGATTTCTATAGACACATAATATTATAATTTATAGCTGAAATTGAAAACAGAATGAAGTTAGAGAAGATATTTGTGGATGTAAATAATGAACTCATTTATAAACCATCATATATAATAAAATACTTATGTTGATCAATTCTTGAAGCAAATGACGACAAATGAACATAACCATAACCTGTTGAACATTGCTCATTCCATTACCATAATAATAACCCGCTCGTTCAATGACCACAATAATAACCTGCTCGTTCCATGACCACAACCATAACCATAACAGAACTACATAACAATGTAAAAGATAAACATATAAAGTGCATAACACTACATCTAAGCAAAATCATTTACTATCTCTTTTTCCCAGCAACTCCTTCGCAGCGGCATTTTCGTCGTAGTTCTTTGGAACCAGATATTTTGATGGCGTGAATAACTCACGAAAAGCAAAAGCCCATTGATCCTCATCGCTTAGATCCCTTGGCACCCTTTTTATGATCTTTCGGAGCCCCTTGTACTCTGATTTAGGCCTTAAGTGATACGGTAATGGTAAATTACCGTCTTTGTCTTTGTAATATTCGTCAATGCTATCAGGCATGCCATCTACAAAAAAAAATAATTCAATGTGTTATGCTATATAGCCGTAGTGCAGCCCAAAAATCTAGAAAGAGAAAAGTAGTAAGCTGCTTACACATTTTATCTTTATGGTGCGACATCAAGTAATGCTTGATAAATTTGCCTAATTTAAAACATAAGTTAGAGATATGTAATAAAACAATAAAACACAGAAATATTACAAAAGATACAATAATTCTTACAATCTATGTAATTTGGGCTGATGCATGTAATTTTGTGAATATTTCCTTGAACACAACATTTCTAGTGTATACTCCTTCACGCCCATCCAAAGTACCATTTTTAACCATCACTTTGGTGCTGTTTGCAGAAACTCCTCTTGACAATGCCACATACAGTTGACCATGGCTAAAAACATCATTCGGTAAATATACTCCAACATTTGAAATTGTTTGGCCCTGTGATTTGTTGATGGTCAGAGCATAGCTTAAACGTACTGGGAATTGCTTACGGGTGAGCTCGAATGGCAGCTTAACATCTTCTGCACTCTTCAAGGGAATTCGTGGTAGAAATACTCTGTGCCCTTTAAATTCTCCGCTCAATATTTCAGCTTCAATAACATTTCTTGAAAATGTTACACATGTAAGCCTAGTTCCGTTGCACAATCCAATTTTTGGATCAATATTTCTAATCAGCATTATCGGTGAACCTTTCTTGAGATTGAGCTCATGAGGTGGTAGATTTCCCGGATTTATTGAATTCAAGAATTCTGGCAAATATAAATTATGGGTGTCATCCACAACAGAATCAAAAGATAGTATGTTTTGCATTCTCCCGGATATATTTCAAGACATTTTTCATTTATTCTGTTGACATCCTCATTTAAAGGAGTTATTATTGCTCTGCTTTCCATATATCTGACATCAATTGGGGAACCTAGCTCAGGAAATATTGCATCAATCAATATATTTACAGAACGTTCATCTTCCCAAGGTATGACCATGGAGTTTGGAATTTGAATCATATCATCTAGCACAGTTGGCTCATCACCGTTACCCACACGCAGTAGGAACTCTGAGAAATGAGGATCGTCATGAGCTCGCATGTTCACAGTTAAGCTAAGAATGTGAACATTTGTCCAAAGATACGATTCAACGATGCTCGCGCTAATAATTTGAGATTTTGTTCCATTTACAACCACCGGTGTTAGCTGACGGAAATCACCACCAAAGATCATAACTTTGCCCCCAAAGGGCAGATTGACATCAAGCACATCCCTAAAAGATCGATCCACAGTCTCAAATGCCTTCTTATGAATCATTGGGGCCTCATCCCAAATAATTGCTCCGGCTTGTTGTATTAAATCACGCAAATCAGACTGCTTATTAAATTTGCATGTTGACATTATTTCAAATCTGATGGGTATTTTGAATTTTGAATGTGCAGTCCTCCCACCTGGGAGCAGGTTTGCTGCGATCCCAGATGAAGCTGTTGCTAATATAATGAACCCTTCCTTTCTGAAAGTTGCTAGCAGTGCCCGATAAAGGTATGTTTTTCCCGTGCCTCCTGGACCATCTAAGAAAAACATTGCATTTTGTCTTTTTCGTATAGCTGTACCGATTATGTTGAATGCTGACAATTGTTCTGGATTAAATGAGTGAACTGAATTAATGTCATCATCAGATATTGAGAATGACCGTTCATGTTCTATTAGGCTGGATAAATTGTGAGAACCCTCAAAACCTTCACTTATGGACGGCAGACCAAAATCTGTTATTGTTTTTTTATGCTGCTGCAGAATGTCATCTAAATCATGAAGTAACTTATCTTTTATAAAAGTGTTACATGAAGTGTTTGCTGAGCTGTAATCTTCAGTCATACTGTCAAAGTTCTCATCCCACAGGTCTTGTACACAGGTCGGTTCACAGTATAACAAAATTGTTGCAAAAAGTCTTCTCAACGAAATTGGCATTTTAAAACATCTTGCTTCAGCCAGGCAATCTCGAATGCTATTATCCTCTTCAAGAAGTCCGTGTCGCTCTGCAGCCTGTTTAAATGTTGTGCATTGAATACCAGTCACACACTTTAAATCCTCAAATGATTTTGGACCCTTAACATGATTGAGTAGCAGCCGCAAGTAAAATCTTTCACCTTCCATTGGATTGACTGCATATATCCTACCAATAACCCTTTGGGTTGATACCCTCGGTATCCATTTGCGCTCGGTAGTTAAATATCTGTAGTACTTTGGAAAATCTTTATATAGGTACTTCTCGAGCTCTTGGTTGTCATTGTACAAACTAAAAAATTCAGTCAGCATCGATCTGGCGTTCCTCTCATTTGCCAGCACATTTGAAATTGTTTCGTCACTATCGAAGTGGACCTGATGTTGATTTGGTAGATGAATTTGTAGTCTCGAAACAGAGGGATACATCCTCGTCATCTCAAACTTAAATATCTTCCACAAAGCCTCAGGTGCACAAACCCAACGACCGTCGACGTATTTGCTCACCTCATCATAATTAGGGGCAGACCGAACTTCAAACGACACGCAGTCATGTCCCTTGTAAACATACTTATACAAATACTTGATACTTTTAATACTACTACATATTTCCACATTAATATGGCAATCATACTTTAAGAGTAACCACGGGTTATATGGTACGACCCATCTATTATCCACAACAACTCCACGACCAACTGTAATAGTTCTATTGTCAAGCCTACGCCGATATACAGGATATGAGTCATTCCTTGAACAGTATATTCTGCAAAAGGCTTAGGATATCTTTTATTGCACCCAAAATTTTTCATGCACTGAGCATTCGGTTTGTAGTGACCACATGGGCCATGTATCATATGTTTTAGAACTGCATCATATAAAGGGCGATCCTCCTCTTGATTGGGTATCTCAGCGCTGACCAACGAATCATACTCATCTGGAGTATTTAACTTATCTTCTGCATCAAAAATAACTAACATATGCACGTGGGGTAGACCTCTCTTTTGAAACTCAATGATGTGAACGTGCGCAACCACCTTTCCAAGGATACCTTTATTGAAGATTTCATCTTTCAAATTTTCATACTTTGCTCGAAAAATTCTCGTAAGGAGATCTGGACGATCATGTGGCAATTGTCCTGGATACAGTTCACTTCTTATTTCATTCCAGTTGGGATTGCATGTCATGGTTAAGAATATATCTGGTTTGCCGTAGTGTTGGACGATTGACATTGCATCTTGATACCTTTGATACATATCTCGGGGGCTTCCAATGAAGGAGGACGGAAGGACGGTTCGTCGCCCAATGTTTCCTAAGCAGAAGGAATTTCACGAAAGAAGGTAATGAACATCTATATCTACTAAAGTATAGGAGGAACATCAATAAGCAAGTGAGTGTACCTGCATCATTTTCACCAGCATTTAAGCAATCTTGCAAACCCTGATATAGCTCTGCACGAATCTTATTTTGATTCAGGCTAATCCATCTCAATTTCTGAGTCTCAATCTTGATGTAATTATCTACGACATACTGTTGAAGCAGTCGTCCACCATGAAGGAGTATCGATGGATTATTCGAACGTATCTATATCAAGCCACAAATTGATCGAGCTTAGTACATTGAAAATCCAATCCATAAAGTTTTGAAGTAATAAGTATAAATTTTAAAACCTGTAGCAAACATGCATAGAAGTCGCAACAACTAACGCGCAGCCCCTGATCTGTCTGAAAAGCTAAATCCCAACCAAAAGTACCATGCGGTAGTAGAAGTGGGTATTGAAGTGGATCGTAATGACCCGCGTACTCTTTGATTGTAGTTAGATGTCCTGCTGTTGAATGAATTTTGATGTCCCTATCGGTAGACTCTGCAAAATCTTCTACACCCACCAATATTGCAGCCACCTGAGATGCGGTAGGAAGGATGTATTGTCGGTCGGTAGCCCGTCGTTCACGAATAAGTAGTTGACACGATTGTAATTGTTGATGTTGAGCAATTTGTCTAAAAGTCATGACATACGGGTTGTTAGTATCAAGGATATATTTGATCTCATTCAATATTTCTATATCGAGTCCATTACTTTCCTCCATACGATGCGAGGTTTCATTTTCAGTGTCGTAGATGAACATCTGCAGAAATCGTGGTTTGTTTCCCGGAGTAGGAATAAGAGAACCAATCTTATGATATATAGCTCCATGCGCTCTGAATGTGTACAAACCTTGGTTGAACGCCGGTAGTGTTTCGTCAAGCGTCACACCCATGGATGTGAAAGAGAATACGTGGTTGTATGCACGAATATTTTGCCTGAAATGACGCCCTTTTGTGGTCTGGTCAGTATAAAGAGCCATCAACTGGGGGGGTACAGGAATGGGATGTAAAACTACTTTGCCAAGTTTGCAGCATAAATTTTTTGATTCTCTGTGAAATAATCGAGCTGCACAGTCTGGGCAAGTTTTCGGTTGCGGGAGACGAAAGATGCTGACATTGTCAGACGGATGGTAATTTCTTGCTATATTTCGACGACCTGTCCTCGTGCTTGGTGCTGGTTGATTATCATTAATTTCATCTGGCTGATTTGGATCTTCTGACTCGGTTGGTTGGACATCCAAGGTTGATTGTAAAGCCAACGATGCACGCGATTGTCTTCGCCTCGCATTCACTGCATTTCGTTGTTCCGTACTCAATGTCTGGCGCCAATTACTAACACGCACTCGGGTTGACTCTCGAGCTTGCTCAGGCGTTGTCGTCAAAGTCGAAGGCCTCCCTCTTTTACGCTGAACTGGCCCAACCTGAGTTGTCAATGATGATGACTCCCTGCTTGATGTTGGTCTGTCATCTGTATGTGTTTGAGTTGCTATGTAATCAAACTATGAATAAGCCATGTTAATTAATTATCAAGCAAATCATTAATTATAAGCCATGTTTTTGCTGATAAGGATGATTTTAAAAATGAGTTAAACATCTTATAAGCCTCATTTTGAATTAATTCCCCGCATCTCTCATATCCCTGCTATTGTTGTCTCTCACTTCGATATCTTCTTGGGATTCTTTTTATATTGGTTCTTTATCATATCTTGCGTACAGTTGCTTTATAGCTTTCAGAATTCAGTCCTATTTATTTTGGCGCTTTTACTTGGTTTTTTAGAGGTGACAAAAGCAGTACAACCTGTGCATAAAAAGACTGAACAATTTCCGTGCTCAGCCCCTAACAATTTATGTGCTCAATTAATACAATAATGTAGAGGCCCTGTTTTTATGGGGGTATTAATTAATGGAGTTAAAAAAATGAAGTTCCTACAACACATTCTCCAAGCAGTTAAAAAATGAAGTTCCTCCAAACAATATAACACTCAACTATGTTATACAAACTTCAGTACATCGCAGATTTGATGGCGAAGCAGTTACAAAAATTCTGATATAGCAGATTTGATGGCGAAGGAGTTCATAAAAACGACAGAACTCCTCCTAAAATCTTAAACTTTAAATTCTAATATGGCAATGGAGTATATTGCAATCGATTCCTAAAATATGATAATAAAAAATGAAGTTCTGATAAATGTTGAACTGTGTATACAGAGCTTTAGGAGCAGAATGAAGTTCTGAATTGAGAAAAATAAAGTTCATAACAATAGCTCTTTTTTAGAAAAATGAAGTTCTGATATAATCGACTATTGAAGTTCAAAACTATTTCTCATACTCTGAATACAGTCCTGCTTTCATAACAATAGCTCTTTTTAGGAAAATGAAGTTCTGATATATGCGTGTTAAATATTTTGATCTATGTATATGGAGAATTATCATTCAAAATTACACAATGTCATGTAATTAAGAAACTTTCACAAAGCAACATCAGGAGCAGCAACATCTTAATTTTAGTGAAGAGTCTTTGTTCCTCTTCCCTTTCTTTCCTTTCTTGTTTTTTGTGGAAGTGTTGGTGAACTTGTTGATTGCCTATGAATAAATTTCTTTTGATTCCTGAATTATTCATGAAATAATTGGTGGCTTGAATATATATTTCATTCTTCAACTTTTTAAAATTACATTAAACTTCCCTGTAAGTTTACATTTCATGACACTCATGCACCAAATAGCGTGAACAAAGAATGATTTATGTGCTCAGCCCCTAACAATTTATGTGCTCAATTAATACAATAATGTGGAGGCCCTGTTTTTATGGGGTATTAATTAATTAACTGGAAGTGTTGGTGAACTTGTTGATTCCCTAAGAATAAATTTCTTCCTTGAAATAGCTAACACGTGGAGGATGGCTTGAATATTTCCTCTCAAATTTCTTTTGATTCCTGAATTATTCATGAAATAATTGGTGGCTTGAATATATATTGCATTCTTCAACTTTTTAAAATTACATTAAACCTCCCTGTAAGTGTGCATTTATGACACCTTCCCTGTAAGCACACTTCCAAAGTTTAATGTAATTTTAAAAAGTTGAAGAATGCAATATATATTCAAGCCACCAATTATTTCATGAATAATTCAGGAATGAAAAGAAATTTGAGAGGAAATATTCAAGCCATCCTCAATGTAACTTCCTATTAACACCTTAAATCACATTCAGAGGTTAACACGCAGAAAATAGAGGTCAAGCTCTGAAAACTGATAGAAAAAGAGATACAAAAAGGAATCGATTGCATGAAACGGAAAAGGAATAAATGAAAAGAGTGAACCAACAGTGAAAGACATCCCGTTAATGAACCGGCAGTAAAAATCTTTAGATGGAAAAATATAAGCCAGGAATCAAAAGAAATCAAAAGAGGAATCACGCAGAATCAAAAGAAATTTGAGAGGAAAAATTTCTGGTAGATGAGTAACCGTGGAGGAGCGAGGGGATGTAAATTTCTGGTAGATGAGTAACCGTGGAGGAGCGACGGGATGCTTTCGGCGTGGAGAAGCTCTGTTGAAGCTCTGTAAATTTCTGGTAAATGAGTAGGGTGTGCTCAGCCCCTAAAGAAATGGTAAGAAATTGGATTGCAGAGACTGTAATAAATGGTGGAGAACAAAATGGTGGGGAGAGGAGGTAGGGTTATACCTCTGTGGAATAGGAGCACCGTTGATGGCACCGTGGAGGATATTTGAGGTATGTCGAGTACTGCAAAGGAGTTACAAAATTTGATTAACACAGTTTTTCACATATTTGATTAACACAGTTTTTGACGAACAGGAACGATGCCGTGAGGAGAGTTGAGCACAAAATGGAGTTAGGGTGTGCTCAGCCCCTAAAGAAATGGAAAGAAATTGGACTGCAGAAACTGTAAAAAATGGCGGAGAACAAAATGGTGGGGAGAGGAGGTAGGGTTATACCTCTGTGGAAGCTCTGTTGATGGCACCGTGGAGGAGATGCTCTTTCGACGGAGAAGCTCTGTTGATGGAGCACTGTGGAGGAGATTTGAGGTATGTGCAGTACTGCAGAGAAGAAGCGTTGTGGAGAACAAAATGTTGGGGAGAGGAGGTATGGTTATACCTCTGTGGAATTGGAGCACCGTGGACGACACAGAGGCAGGATGCGACGGGACAATGGTGGCGTGTAGAGAGGAGAAAGAAGGACGACGCAGAGGCGGGCAGTCGCTGGCGGGAGCTGCTTTCGGCGCTGGCAGGATCTGCTTTCGGCCGGGTTCTGGCAGGAGCGGCGTTTGAGCCCCGCAAAAAACCTAAAATATATAAAGATAATTATTGTATTAATTAACTTTGAGCCCGGGAGAAGACCAAAAGGCCCCTACATTAATAAGAAGTAACTGTTTTAATGGGGGTATTTTGGGATTTAAAAGTTACACCATGTGGTGTTTAGGGGTTTCCTTATAGTATAAAGATATATATATATATATATATATATATATATATATATATATATATATATATATATATATATATATATATATATGATATATATATATGTTGTGATTTTTTGTGGACTTGACTTGATTGTCTTCACTATTATAGTTCTACTTCTTTGGTGATTGTTAATGCTGGCAGGATCGGCGTTTTATAGTGGTGACCATCCGAGTGATGGTGTCACCATAAAACGACAATTCTAGGCATAAAACCGGTGGTAGTGTAGCAAAAAAAGTGGGTCTTACAAGTTCACTCAATGCCCAAAGAAGAGAGCGTCGCCAGAACAGTGATATGTCAAAGTTTAAGAAGAAGTAGAAAGAAATTTTGTCTAACTCCAGAAGCGTTGAGTGAAGGCAGTTCACTCAACTCCAGCTCATCAGGGAAATCAGCTAAGTATAGAAGCGTTGAGTTAATGCAGTTCACTCAATGCATCATCGAGAAGATAGGCAAAGGCAAGAAGTGTTGAGTGAAGACAGCTCACTCAACGCATTCATAAAGATGGAAATCGGCTAAGTACAGAATCATTGAGTGAAGGCAATTCACTCAACGCCTTAGTAAGATGGCAGGCTTCAGAGAAGCGGCTAAGTCCAAATTCATTGAGTGATGAAAGTTCACTCAATGCACTCAACACCTAATTGTTCAGAGAAGTGGTTGTAACGCCTCCGACTTTTTGATATTTATTTTATTTTGTAATGTCATATTTATGACGTCAAGGTGTTACCTTTTAACGTCATGTTGACGGCATTTCACCGTTTATGCGTCTCCGCATCTGTTAGGTCTGTTTGGCCAAATTTTGGGGTTTTTGATGAGATTGAGGTTTTTATGTTGAAAGAATTAAGTTGTGTTTTTGGATATACTTGTCCAGTTTTGTTGCAGTCCGAGCATTTTTGATGTCTCGACGCGTATTTAAAGTTTTGTGATATTTATGCTTCTGAGCATGTGGTGATTAATTCTCGAGAATGGTGCATCAGATTCTAGTTTTTCCTTGTCTTTGTCATTAGATTCGTAGAGCCGACTTTTTCCTATGACGTGAATTTTGTCCAAATCCGAGTGCGTTTAGTCTGTATCGTTGACCGATTACGGTATAGAAGACAAATCTGAGTTTCTGAAAAATGCCTGCTCTGTTCTCGTGAGAGCATTGACCTATTCTCGAGAAGCCAGGAGTTGTTCTTGAGAAGTTTTTATTATTTCCGAGAGAAGTGTTATTCTTTCTCGAGAAACCCTTTGATTTTTCTCGAGAAGTTCTTCCATAGTTCTCGAGAGGTCCTTAAGCTCCCGAGAAATGCTTCTTTTGTTCCCAAGAAGTTCTGCCAGTTCTCGAGAAATCTTGCCATATTCTCGGGAGATCCTTTGTTCTCGAGAAATCCATCATTGTTCTTGAGATACCCAAGTCCCTCTCG
This sequence comes from Platanthera guangdongensis, assembly GCA_039583875.1. Taxonomy (NCBI): domain Eukaryota; kingdom Viridiplantae; phylum Streptophyta; class Magnoliopsida; order Asparagales; family Orchidaceae; genus Platanthera; species Platanthera guangdongensis. Next base: position 150,373,113 of record CM077147.1, on the reverse strand, counting down.
AGAAATCCATACTTCATCTCGAGAAAACCGGTTAAGCTGACCGCTGTTAATTCTCTTAAGTGTAATAATTTTAATATTATATTTATTATATATGTGTGTGTGTATAAGAAAAACTACTTCTCTTGCTGATGGAACTACTGTTCATTTTCCGAACCAGAGCGGCATGAGCGAGAGAGAGAAAGTTCTTCTGTGATTCTTACGGTGCCACCGACGGTGCTCTGGTGCTCGAAATCTTGAACCGAGCGTAGATCCAGAAAGCTCTCAATTAGGGATACATCATCGTGGTAAAACATTCACCATTCTTGAGTTTTCTTGTTAGGGTTTTTGACCCTAACTTCTATTTCGGCCATTTTTATTCAGATTCGACATCTCTCATCTTCCTTAGCCCTGATCTACGACAAGGAGTGATTTGGAGAGTTTTTCGGCAAAACGAAGGCAAGTAGTGCTTTTCTTTTCCCCTCTTCCCTCCTCTTCCTATCTTGATGGAATTGTTAATCTTCTTTTTTTGGTGATGTTATCATTATTATCTTTTCAATTAATAGTACTGTTTAATCTTTCACTAAAAATCCACTTGTATTATTAAGTTCTTGTTATGATAATCCAACCTTGTAGCGTTGTTTGTGATTTTGATGATGTGTTAAACCATTGGCTTTAATCATCCCTAACCATCATGTAGGACATGATAGAGTATATTTTAGGTCTAGAATCTCTCTTACAGGTTGATCAACCATTTCAAATATCTAGCGATGTTTCGTAGATTCGAGGTGCCAAGTCTCTTGATATGTCATGTGTTTTTCTTGGTTGTGGGAGTTGTGGACGATACCATCTCCACATTGTTTGTTTCCTTTATTAGTACCTTGTGGAACTCTACCGGGTGTCGTTTTGGCATCTGCCGGTGTATTGTGGAGTGAATGATTCTCCTGCTGTAGTTAGAAGGATATTTATCCGTGAGGGTGTGTCCAGATGAGTGACCACCTCGAGTGTATCGTTTTGGGTAGAGTTGACCACATGTGGCTAATAAAGCTATGCAAATTCTTCCGTATGATTTAACCATGTTTTCCTCCTTATAGCCTTGTGCATCTGGTGTATTTAGATGTACTTGACGAATCATGTTAGTGTTCTTTTCTGATTTTTGTAATTTACTTCTGTACTTTAATTCAATGCTTTTGATCTTGGGTTGGTACCCCTTATGACCTGTGCTTGCTTTTTTTTAAGTTTTCTACCATCACTTATACCTTCTTGCTGAGGTGTTCTGTCTTTGGAATGCCTCAGGTTCAGAGCAGTAGCAGGTAGTGGAGCTTTCTTTGGAGTTTTAGTGCAGCAGTGTTGGTTGTGGCTTTCACCTCGCATCGTGAGGTAATTTATCATTTTTTAGTTTGCTTTACCTAGTTTAGACATACTTTTTGTTATGCGGGTTCGGGTCAGGTTGTTAACGCCCACAGGGATTGTTGATTTTTGGACACTTTGCTAGCTGTTAGTTGCATTCTTTCAGATTGTTTGGATTACTTGCTCTCTGGGATGTTTTATTCTAGGACTGCATGTTAGATATATTTAACTTATAAAACCTTACTATTAGTATAACACACATGCCATCTCTTTCAAAACTAAGTCACTACTTTCTGTTAGTGTAAAGACTTTTTCCTATACTTATTATAAATATAGTCTTGTATAGCATGAGTTGTCCTTCGGTGACGTTTATACTCATAGTAGGATGATTAAAGCAACCTAATTAAGTATTTTTCTGTAACGTATAACTATATTTTTTTTATTTGTGTACTAGTTGATCCACTAAGCTGAGAGATATGGCTAACTGTTTAACTTAAAACTGGTTTCCCTTAATTAATGTACAAATTTTCAAAAGGAGTGTTTACTTGAGGTCTCGCTTGAGCATCTGTAGTTATCTCCTGCTGATATGGCATCATGACTAGTGTTTTATTCTTACTCTGATATACCCTTTGATGTGGAGAAAATGTGGGTTGTGATAGTTGGTATCAGAGGGAGGTTGGTTGGCAAGTTGGTCGAATCAGCCAATCTCATATAGTTTTGAATTCCTCCATTCATTTGCATACAAACACCGATGTGTCTTCAGTATGTCTTTGTCGAAGCATAGTCACTACTCTCATAGCATGATAAGAAGTATACGGGGCATACTATGTAGTATGGGATGCATAATATGTGTTTGTATATGGATCCATCATAGGTGGCAACCTGTGACGGTTATGTAGTATGGGATGCATAACCACCATCACATGGGTGCCCATTAGCATGTTTTCTTTTCTCATTACATGTGATGTTATGTAGTGTGGGATGCATAACATTTCATATATACGCCGCTCATAACATGCATTAAGGCCTTTTTTTAGAATGCATAGCACTGTATACATAGCATACCCTTGCATAAGCACGCGTTCTAAGTTATGGGTTATATGATGATACATGTACACACATGATTTTTCTTAATTGAATAAAGAATTCATGCATTCATATCATATGCACATGAGTTAATAGGATGAGAGGATATCAACTTAAGTAGGACATAACATCATTATAAAATACCAGAGCAAGTTGTAGCATAAGCAAGTGTCTTTTAAGTATGGTCTGAAATAAGTTGTGTGGCCTAGTTGTAATCTAGGATTTTGATGAGTCGTTCGTTACTTTTATAGAAATGTCGGCTAGACTTCCGGTGACTCAGTCGAATCCCCAGTCGGAGGGTGAGTCGTCAGGTGCGCAAAGCGATGTAGTGATTGAGAGTTTGCGTCAGAGTAACGAGGCTCTGTCGAGACAGTTGGTGGAGATGCAATCCCATATTCAGTCTTTGTTGTCTGCCGCTCTCGCGCAGCAATCCTTAGTGCAAGATTTGGTCATGGTTCAATCCATACCCATAACTCTTGCTACTCTCGTGCCCCCGGTGATGCCAAAACTAGAGATGAATTTTATTTCACATTTCCTGCGATTGGGACCTCCTACCTACGACGGGAGGGTCGACTTTATGGTTTTGGATGATTGGATTATCGCTATCGAGGAGTTGTTCTTGTATTCGGGGATTAAGGAAGCCCAAAAGGTGATGATTGTTGCCTACCAGCTAAAGGGATTGGCAAAGAGCTGGTGGATTCGGGAAAAGGAGAGTCTGAAGGAAGGATGCACTTGGGAGTCCTTCAAGAAGATGTTACTTAATAAGTTTCTAACCTCGGACGAGCAGGACCTCCTGATGAATAATTTCCTGGATCTGAAGTAGAGATAGCTCACGGTGAGCAAATATGAGATCGAGTTCAGTAAGTTGAGCAGATTTGCTCCAGATATCGTAGCTTGAGAGGCGGGAAGAGTGAAGCGCTTCCTCGGAGGACTAAGAAGCGATGTCCAATATTTGGCATGCACTTATAGAGCGAAAAGTTATGCTGAGGCAGTGGAAGCCGCTTTGATGATTAAGACTATTGACAATGTCAAGAATCGAGGTGCGGCGTTAAGGAAAGAAAAGAGGAAGGTTGAAGATGATCGGAGTTCTAAGGCATCTGACCATACTTCCAAGAAGAAAGGTGGAGAAATATGTAGCTTTTGTGGTCGATCTGGCCACCCTTATAATGGGTGTTACAAGAGGACTGCCACTCAGAATCAGCAGTAGGTGCTCGCCATCCAAGGTGCACCCAAGGGAGCTCTAGTATGCACGTTTTGTACGAAAAAGGGACATGACGTGAGTCACTGCTGGTTGGAGGAAAAAGCATGCTTCCAGTGAGGGCAGAAGGGGAATCTGAAGTCTTCATGCCACCAGGCTCAGTCTCCACTGTAGCCTACCTCGCTTCGAGCTCTGTCGGTGCCATAAAACTAGTACAAAGGGAAAGGAAAGCTGAATGTGTTGACCAGGGAGGAAGCTTAGACCTCTACTCAAGTGATATCATGTTAGATTCCAGTCTAGCTTTTAATCTACATTGTTTCTCTAGTTCCTCGTTCGCTTTAGTTATGTATTCTACGGTTATATGGGAGTTTAAGGTGAGGAATAGGTGGGCACGTGTTCTCTTTGATTCGGGTGCCACCCATTCCTTTGTAGCTCGGAGTTTTGTACATTGACATCATTTGGACGTGGATCAGTTAGAATATTCCTTCAATGTCAAGCTTCCCTTCGGAAATCTAGTGATATCAAATCAAGGAATTCAAAGATGCCCTATTTTCCTAGGTGAATTCCTAGCCTTTGCGGATCTGAAGGTGTTGGATATGGCGGACTTCGGCGTGATTTTAGTCATGGACTAGCTGTCCAAGTATGATGTGATCATCTAGTGCAAGGAGAAGTGACTGGACTTAAATATGTAGAACTTCCAACTTATGAGTGTTTATGGTTTTCAGGGCAAGGTTTCCCCTATTATTTTTGCGGTACGTGCTTGTCGAGCTATAGAGTCTGGTTGTGAGGCATATCTTATTTTTATTCCTACTTTGGAAACAGCTTTTGTTACACCACGTCTCGTGGATATCTCGTTAGTGCGAGATTTTTCAGATGTTTTTCCTGATAGTCTTTCAGGACTACCTCCTGAGAGAGAGGTAGAGTTTGTGATAGACCTCGAGTCAGGTACCATCCCTATTGCAAAGGTACCGTATCATATGGCTTCGCGTAAGTTGGATGAGTTACGTACTCAGCTCGATGAGTTGCTACAATATGGATTTATTAGGCCGAGCTCTTCGCCTTGGGGTGCTCCAGTCCTGTTTGTGAAAAAGAAGGAAGGCTCGATGACGGTATTCATCGATTATAGAGAACTGAATAAGGTGACCATTAAGAATATATATCCCCTGCCAAGGATTGATGATTTGTTTGATCAATTATGTGGTAGCAATGTGTTTTCAAAGATTGACCTTCACTCAGGCTACCACCAGTTAAGGATCTGTGAGTCTAATGTCCCATGGACAGATTTTCGATGACAACACGGACATTTTGAGTTCTTGGTGATGTCCTTTGGACTGACAAATGCGCCCTCCACCTTTATGGATATGATGAACAGGGTATTCAAGGCTTTCTTAAACCATTTCGTAGTCATGTTTATTGACGACGTACTTGTGTATTCTCGGAGTGCTGAGGAGCATGCCTAGCACTTGCTTTTGGTCTTGTCTACCCTGAAAGAGCATAAGTTATATGCGAAGCTGAGCAAGTGTGAGTTCTGGCTACCTCAGTATCCTTTTTGGTCATGTGGTGAGTAAGGATGGGATTTCAGTTGATCCGGAAATGATTTCTGTTGTGATGGAATGGAAGAGACCTTCTAAATCTAAGGATATTTGGAGCTTCTTAGGCCTGGCCGGCTATTATAAAAGGTTCGTAAAAGGGTTCTCTATGTTGTCTGCACCTCTAACTAGACTTACCTAGAGGAACAAAAGCGTTCATTTGGAGCAATAAGTGTGAGGAAGACTTCCAAGAGTTGAAGAAGAGATTGTGTACTGCTCCAGTGTTGACCATGTCGGTCGAAGGAGTTGAGTACACTGTATATATGGATGCAACGCACATTGGACTTGGTTGTGTTTTGATGCAGGAAGGAAAGGTGATCGCGTACGATCAAGGCAATTAAAGACCCATGGAAGAAACTACCCTATGCATGATTTAGAGTTTGCAGCAGTAATATATGCTCTGAAGCTTTGGAGACATGTATTGTATGGCGTGTTGTGCAAGATCTACATAGATCATAAGAGCTTGAATTACGTATTCACTTAGAAGGAGCTGAATCTGTGCCAGCATAGGTGGTTAGAATATGTGGCCAATTATGAAGTGGAGATACTTTATCATCTGGGAAAGGCTAATGTAGTATCTGATGCCTTGAGTAGGAAGACTGCCAAAATCTTTAATCTGTCAGTGCAATCCTTGGTGGAAGAATTCTTGTTGATGGACATTAAAGTTGGGTGTAGTACTGTGTCTGCCAGTTTGAAAGTAGAAGAGCCCTCTTGGATTTCCCTTACCAGGGTGCACAGAAGCATAACCCTGATTTGTTGCATCTCTGGAATAGAACTGAGAAGGGAGAGTTACCTGATTTCTCTTTGGATGAGTTTGATACTCTAAAATATCGGGGTAGGTTCTGTATCCCCGTATTTTGTGATATTCGTGCTAAGATTTGTAATGAAGATCAAGGTTCCAGTGTTGCCTTCCATCTTGGTTCCACCAAAATGTATAAAGATCTGAAACAAATTGTTTGGTGGTCGGAAATGAATAATCATATAGCAAAGTGTGTGTCGGAATGTTATACATGTTAGCGTGTTAAGGCTGACCATAGAAGGCCTGTTAGTAAATTAACACCGCTACATATTCCAAGATGGAAGTAGGAGAGTATTTTGATGGTCTTCATCACCGATTTACCAACATCTCACCATGGGCACGACTCTGTTTGGGTGATAGATGATATATTGAGAAAGTGTGCTCACTTTGTGCCCTTTAAGATTTGGTATTCTATTAAAAAGATAGGTGAGTTATATCTTGATGAGGTCATCAGATTACATGGAGTGCTTGTTAGCATTGTATCGGATCGAGACTCCAGGTTTACGTCTCGCTTTTGGAAGAGTTTATAAGAGGGGTTGGGTTCTGATTTAAGGTATTCCACCGCCTATCATCCGTAGACAAATGGCCAGACAGAAAGGGTTAATCAGATTGTGTAAAATATGATCAGGTGTTACGTATTAAATCACGATGGTGCTTGGGATGAGCATCTCAGATTCATGGAATTCACAAATAATAATAGTTATCAAGAGAGTTTGCAGATGGACCTGTTTGAGGCCTTGTATGGGATGTGTTGTAGGACTCCCTTGTTTTGGGCTGAGGTTAGTGAGAGACCATTGCTAGGTCTGAAAGCCCTTAAAGAGATGAATTGTGTTGTAACTCATATTCATGAGAAGCTCCGTGTAGCACTAGAGCATTATGAGAATTATACTAATCGACGAAGGGTCGATCTGGAGTTCTCCATTGGGGACTCGGTTTTTCTGAAAGACTCTCTGATGCCAGGTGTTAAAAGGTTTGGAAGGAACCACGAGTTAGATCCCCAGTATGTGGGACCTTTTAAGATTCTTGAGTGCATCGGAGTATCAGCTTATAAGCTAGATTTGTCTGCTACCTTCCCTGGTGTCCATGATGTGTTCCATGTGAGCTAGTTGCAGAAGTGTGTTCGTAGTGATCGTCAAGTTCTTGACTCGGTGCCCCAGATTCAGCCTAACCTATCGTACGTGGAAGAGTCTGTCCGTGTTTTCGAATCTTAAGATCTAGTATTGCGGACAAAGACCATTCTCATGGTTAAGGTTCTCTGGCGAAATCAAGACGTCGAGAGCGTGACATGGGAGTTGGAGTCGGCAATGAGGGAATCTCATCTGCATCTCTTCCCTTAGATTCTGGTATGTCTCTATGCTTTTGGATGTATCTGATTTTCACTTTTTGGTTTGGTTTTGGAGTTGTGTTAAGTTTCGGTACGAAACTCTTTTTTAGGGTGAGTGACTGTAACGCCCCTGACTTTTTGATAGTTATTTTATTTGATAATGTCATATTTATGACATTAGGGAGTTACTTTTTAACGTCATGTTGACGGTGCTGCATTGTTTGTGCGTCTCTGCGTCTGTTAGGTCTGTTTGACCAAATTTTGGGGTTTTTGACGAGATTGAAGGTTTTCATGTTGGAAGAATTAAGTTGTGTGTTTGGATATGCTTTTCTAGTTTTGTTGTTGTGTCCGGCATTTTTGCAGTCTGGACGCGTATTTGAATTTTTGTGATATTTATGCTTGCTGTGAGCGTGTGATGATTGTATCTCGAGAATGGTGCATCGGATTCTAGTTTTCTTTATCTTCGAGGTAGATTCGTAGCGCCGACTTTCGTCTATGGCGCGAATTTCGTTCAAATCGGAGTGCGTTTAGTCCGTATCGTTGACTGATTCTGGTATAGAAGACAAATCTGAGTTTTCGAAAAATACCCTACTCTATTCTCGTGAGAGCCTTGACTATTCTCGAGAAGCTGGGAGTTGTTCCCGAGAAGTTTTTATTCTTTCCCGAGAAGTGTTATTCTTTCTCGAGAAATCTTTGCTTTTTCTTGAGAAGTCCTTCCATAGTTTTCGAGAGGTCCTTAAGCTCCCAAGAAATGCTTCTTTTGTTCCCGAGAAGTTCTGCCAGTTCTCAAGAAATCTTGCCCTGTTCTCGGGAGATCCTTTTTTCTTAAGAAAACCATCATTGTTCTAGAGAAACTCAAGTCCCTCTCGAGAAATCCATACTTCATCTCGAGAAAACTGTTCAACCAACTCCTGTTCATTCTCTTAAGTATAATAATTTTAATATTATATTTATTATATATATAAGAAAACTACTTCTTCTCTTCCTGATCGACCTATTATTCATTTCCCGAACCAGAGCGGCATGAGCGAACGAGAGAAAGTTCTTCCGTGATTCTTCCAGTGACCGCCGACGGTACTCCGGTGCTCGAAATCTTGAACTTAACGTAGTTCAGGAAGCTATCAACGAGTGTTACGTCATCGTGGTAAAACTTTTCCCATTTATTGAGTTTTTCTCATGAGGGTTTATGGCCCTATCTTCTATTTGGCCATTGTTTTCTGATTCCAACATCTCCCGTCTTCCTTAGCCCCGATCTACAATAAGGTGTGATTTGGAGAGTTTTTCCGGCAAAACCAAGGCAAGTGGTGGTTTTCTTTTCCCCTCTTCCCTCCTCTTCCAATCTTGATGAAATTGTTAATCTTCTTTATTTGGTGATGTTATCATGATTATCTTTTCGATTAATAGTACTTCTTTAATCTTTCACTTGAAATCCACTTGTATTAGTAAGTTATTGTTATGATAATCCAACCTTGTAGCGTTGTTTGTGATTTTGATGATGTGTTAAATCATTGGCTTTAATTGTCCATAACCATCATGTAGGACATGTTATAGTATATTTTAGGTCTAGAATCTTTCCTACAGGTTGATCAACCGTTTCCAAAATATAGTGATGTTTTGTATAATCTGAGGTGCCAAGTCTCATGATATATCATGGGTTTTTCTTGGTTGCGGGAGTTGTGGACGAAACCACCTCTACAATGTTTGTTTCCTTTATTAGCACCTTGTGGAACTCTACGGGAGTCGTTTGGGCGTCTGTCGGTATATGGTGGAGTGAATTATTCTCCCGCCGTAGTTAGACGGATATTTATCCGTGAGGGTGTGTCCGGATGAGTGACCACCTCGCCCGTATCTTTTTGGGTAGAGTTAACCACATGTGGCTAATAAAGTTACGCAAATTCTTCCTTATGATTTAATCATGTTTTCCCCCGTATATCCTTGTGCATCTGGTGTATTTTGATGTACGTGATGAATTACGTAAGTGTTCTTTTTCGATTTTGGTACTTTACTTCTGTACTTTACTTCAGTACTTTTGGTCTTGGGTTGGTACCCCTTATGATATGTGCTTGCTTTTGTTTAAGTTTTCTGTCATCACTTATACCTTCTGCTGAGGTGTTTCAGTGTAGCAGTGTTGGCTGTGGCTTTCACCTCACCGTCGCGAGGTAGTTTATCATTTTTTTAGTTTGCTTTACCTAGTTCTGGCATACTATTGGCTATGTGGGTTCGTGTCAGCTTATTGATTCCCATAGGGTTTGTTGATTTTCGGACACTTTGCTAGTTGCTAGTTGTATTCTTTCAGATCCTTTGGATTACTTGCTATCTGGGACATTTTATGTTAGAATTGCATGTTATATATTTTTAACTTATAAAACCTTACTATTAGTATATCATAGATGTCATCTCTTTCAAAACTAGGTCACTACTTTCTGGTTTGCGTAAAGATTTTTTCCTATACTTATTATAAATCTAGAGTCCTGCATAGCATGAGTTGTCCTTCAGGGACGTTTATACTCATGTACGATGATTAAATCAACCTAATCAAGTATTTTTCTACAACATATAACTATATTTTTTATTTGTGGTACTAGTTGATCCACTAAGCCGAGGGATACAGCTAACTAGTTAACTTAAAACTGGATTTCCCTTAATTAACGTTAAAATTTTCAAAAGGAGTGTTTACTTGAGGTCTCGCTTGAGCATCTGCACTTATCCCTTGCTGACGTGGCATATGACTCGTGTTTTCTCCTTGCTCTGATATACCTTTTGATGCGGAGAAAATACATGTCGTGATAGCGACTTAGTCTAAATGCATTGAGTGATGAAGGTTCACTCAATACAGTCAATGCCTAATGGTATAAAATAGCGGCTAAGTCCAAATGCGTTGAGTGATGAAGGCTCCCTCAGCGCACTCAATGTCTGGCAGTGCAGATTATTTGTCTTAGTTTTTTTGCGTTGAGTGAAGGCAGTTCACTCAACGCACTCAATGCCTGGGATGAATTTTCTGAATTTGGCTAAGTCCACAGATGCTGACGTCAACAAAATTCAAAATCATTGAGGGAAGTCTACAGTATGCGACAAACAGTGTTCGTATGCCTCATGTACTGCTGATAATGCAAAAGCAAGATTTGCATCTAGCAAATCCAAGTGGTCCCATGGGTCAAAGAGATGTTGGATAGCGAAAAATAAAATGTGTTAGATCAGAAAAGAAAAATTAACTTTTGGAAAAGCTCTAGACTTCATCTTCTTCCTCTCCATTATTGTAGAGCCTGAAGTACAAGTTCAAACTCCTGATCTAAGAGTTCAACAAGTTAGTTGTTGTAATTCTCACCTGTAATGGTGAGTTAATAGATTCTTCTCTGAGAAAGAAGAAGCAGCAAGGGAAGCCCTAGCTGTAGTATCTTCACATCCCAAGTAGATCATTCCTGAAGAACTTTTTCTAGTGTTATTAAGAAGAAGATCTGGACTGAGTCACTTCAATTGAGAAGAAGATAGACATGGAGAAAATCTCTCTGGCGTCTAATCATCATCAACAACCCTTTTCTCTCTATAAGATCCTTTAAGTCTGAGTGTAAGCCTAGTTTATAAAGGCAAGGGTAGGATTCAAAATGTGAATCTGAGGAAGGATCCCTGTGTGGATCTGAGTGTAAGGCATGTGTGCCTGAGGTAGGATCTGTATGTGGATCTGAGTTGTAGGGATATCCTCCTAGCCTGAGTGTAGGACTTGTGCTCAAGTCTAAGATAGGGCCTGTATACCTGAGTTGTAGGAGATAACATCTCTGAGTGGTAGTGCTTTGTGGTTGAGCTATAGTTCTTGGAGGAGACTGAAAGATCCTGCGGGATCTGTGTTGTAAGCTCGTTGGACCCGAGTTTGGAGTAGTGCCTTGTCTAACACATTATTAGAAAGGTGGGAGGGACTGTGGATGTACCCATAATCTGGGGAACCACTGTAAACCTTGTGTGTGTTGTTTGTGTTCATGAAAGCAAGCTAACTCAACATACGTAAAACACAAAGAAAGTTAAATATACTCAGAAACCTATTTACCCCCCCCCCCCCTCTATGTGATTTATCTATCCTAAAAACTAAAGACTTTCAACTGGTATCAGAAGAAGGTTACTTAAAAAGGACTTAACCGTCTGAGTAGATCTCAAAGGATAGATAAAAGTATAGTACTTATGGGTTCAGGATAGATTAATTAGGAGTTGGGTTCCATGAAGCTTCAAATATACTGGAAGGAGAGGGTCATGCTTTTATGGAAGCATCTGACCCAAGAATCTTCATTATTATATAAGAGGGACCCTACATCCCAATAAAGATGTCAGCTTTTATCCAAAAGTCTAGACCCCCAAGAATTATTCAAAGATGACCAAGGATGACGTCATTTTATAAACCATAGACAAGAGAGCTCAGAACATCATAGTCAGTTCTATTGATGATTCTACTCTCCAGAATCCTACTCACTGCAAGTCATCCAAGGAGATGTGGGGCACCTTGGTTATATACACGAAAGGCACTGAGGAAGTCAGGGATGATAGAAAATCCCTGGTTAATCAAGAGTATGAAACCTTCAGGCAGACCAAGAAAGATAGCATATCTGAATGTTATGAGAAATTCTTCAAAATAGTTAATTAGTTGAGGGCCTATGGGATGGTCTTCAGCCATTATGAGCTCAATGACAAGTTCCTTATGTCTTTAACTAGAGACTGAGACACAAAGATCTATGTGATCAGAGAGGTGACAAAGTTGGCTGAAACTCCACCTCATACTCTATTTGGGAAGCTGCTCTCATATGATATGCAGCTATCTACCAGGAAGGAGGAAGAGACAATCAGCAAGTCCTAGGCCATAGAGAAGATAGTGGCCTTTAAGGCAAAGAGCTCTAAGAAGAGCATGGAGAGGATTACCTCTCCCCCAAGGAAGCTAGTAGAATCAGACGGCACTGAGCCAAGTTCCTCAGACAGCAATATGTCTGATGAAGAATTTGCTGGCTTTTCTAGACAGTTTCTAAAGCTGATGAAGAACAAGCAGTGGAGTAGTAGACTTTCCTCCTCCTCTCATCCCAAGAAGGTCTACTACAGGGCAGTGAAAAAACACTCCAGGGGATACAGGTATGAATCTAAACCCAATAAACATGTTTCTTCTAACGTTGTTTGCTATTGTGGAAACAAACCTAGGCGTGTAATGGTTGACTGCCCAATCAAGAGAAAAGAGACTAATGAGAAGAAGCATCACCATCTCAAGGGCAAGAAGGAGAAGAATTTCATAGCCAAGACTAAAAAGAGCTGGAGTCTGAGTAACTCATCTTCTTCAGACTCTGAAGAAGAAGATGCCAACAGCTGTTAAGGACTGATGGCAATATTAGATGAAGAATCCTGCTAGGATCAGCCTGGTCCAGCTAAGGTACACTCTCTATCTAACTCATCATTTGATTCAGAATATGAGATAAGTCCCAATTCTAATGCATCTTGATCTAGTGGTGAAGAGTGCTCAGAATCAGAGGAAGATATCAATCAACTGATTGATAAATATGGTGTTCTTTTGGATGCTTTAAAAAGAAGCGAGAAGCTAGCCAAAATGCAAGCTAAGGAGATTGTATCACTATAGCTTGCTGCTTCCCTACAATCTGTGTTAGCATCCTTGCTGGAGCAGAATATAAGGGAAGTTAGCCAATTAAAAAACATCACAATCATCCAGACTAGGACCATTAGATACAAGGACAGTCTTATTAGGGATCTTGAAGAGAAACTCCAGAGGGAGAAAAGATTATGTCTAGTTACTCTAAGCCCAAGTCTGTGTTTCCCATTATTGATACCTCCTCTCAGAGAAATAAGAGGGGCTTAGAATTCAAAGGAAACACTAGAGTTGCCCCTTTCAAAGGAAAGGAAAAGCTCCAGTTTAGCCTCCCATCACCTTTAAAAATGTAATGCTCCCTTCTAATAGGTATGATTGGGACATCATGTATGGTCACTAGAATAATGAGAATTCTTCCTGGAAGAATACAAATGTGCATTCCAATGGATGGAGAAAAGGAATGGGATTGAGTGCCTTTAAGGCTCCACATGAAGAAATTCAAATGGCCCATCATGAATCATTTGTATTTGGTGCTCCATCCCCCACTCTCGTGAATGTGGTAGTAGCCAACTCTCAAGGCCCTCCAGCAAAGACCTAGACCAAGAGTAAGTCTATCAGTAAGCCTGATTTGGCTATCTCTGATGCTATCAAGAGTCAGTTCTCTACAAAGAAGACTATTGATAATGCCATTCAGAGCAAGCAAAATAATTCTACTGGAAGACTCACTTTCAGTCAGATTCTTGCTGAAAGGAACCTGAAGAAGGCCGCTACTCTTCCTTTTAAACACATAGTATTTGTCATCTTAGCTACAAGACCTGCTCAGAAAAGAAGGTACAATATTCATGAGTGTTGGTGTTATGGCAAAGTGGATCATATTAGCTTAGATTGGTGGCACAATCCTAATGTGCCCAGAGCACAATTTAGTATTCCTATCAAAAAGTCTACAGGAAGACAGGTTCATTTTCAGGCTAACCAGAACCAAGGACCCAATATCTATTGGGTTCTTATGGTAAAATAAAATATATTTTGCAGGATAGTGCAAGTACTCATACACTTATGTTGTACTTGGACAGTGGATGTTACAGGCACATGACTGGAACAAGGAGCAACTTGAAGGAGTACACTCCAATGAAGGATGGACCCAAAGTAATTTTTGATGGTTCATACAGAGGAGTCACCAAGGGATATGGTAAGATCACCAATAGCATAGTCACTATCACAAAAGTGGCTTATATGGAATGTTTGCAATATAACCTAATAAGTATAATCCATATATGTGATCTAGACTATGTCATTATATTCCACAAGGATGAGCTTCATATTAAGAGGTCAATTGATCAAGAGGTCATCTTGACAGGCACTATGAGTGGAAATGTGTATTGCTTAAATTTTGTGTTTGGATATAGACTCTCCTATATACCTAGTTGCAAATGAGAAAGTCTCATACTATGTCCAATGGAACAAGAGGCTAGCTCATTTGAACTATAAGACTGTTACTAAGATCTTTAATGAAGAGATAGTTAGGAATGGTCTTAAGATGAAATGCACTAAGGAGGGTATCTGATCTGCATACCAAAAGGGCAAGCAGACTAAGACTTCCTTCATGAGCATTAGGTCCAAAGACTCTGTGAGGTGTTTATACCTCATGCAAATGTACTTGTTTGGTCCTATGTCAGTTCATAGTCTAGGTAGGAAAGTCTACACCCTTGGGGTTGTTGATGACTTTACTAGATTTGCTTGGGTTTTCTTTTTAAGAAAAAGTTTGAAACCCTTGATGTCTTCAAGACTTTTGTCAAGCAGATTCAAAAAGAGTTAGACAGTACTGTGGTCAAAATTAGAAGTGATCATGGGACTGAATTTCAGTCTTAAGGCATGACAAGATTCTATGAAGAGCAAGGGATTCATCAAGAATTTCTTCTCCAAGAACACCCCGGCAAAATAGTATTGCTAGGAGGAAGAATAGAACTCTCATAGAAGCGTGTTGGACTTTGCTAAGTGGCACATTTCTCCTGGAATATTTTTGTGCTGAGGCAGTAAATATTGCATGTCATGTCCTAAATAGAGCTTCTATCATCAAGAGCCACAAGAAGACTCCCTATGAGATCTTGAAGTGCAGAAAACCAAACCTGGCCTATCTTAAGATCTTTGGTAGTAAATGTTATGTGCTCTATAATGGTAAGTTATATATGACTAAGTCTGCTACCAAGTCCTATGATGGGATATTTATTGGGTACAACAATCATAGAAAATCCTATAGGATCTACAACTTGAAAAATCAAGTTGTAGAAGAGTCTGTACGTGTAGCATTTGTTGAGTCTACCATGATTAACAATGATCTGCCAGCACTTCATCTAGACCTGCAGGTTTAGAGCTGATGATGGACAAGCTAACCATTGAGGAAGCTTCTCCTACTGCCCAAGATAAAGTAGGAGTGTGCATTCCAGAAGAAGGGCAATGCTCTCATGATGAGGATGAAGAACAACAAGCTCCAACCACTAAAGCTCAAGAAGCTGAAGGAAGAATGCCCCCCAACAGTTAGCCATCTAAGAGACCATCCCAGACATTAGAATATTGGTGAAGCCAGCCAAGGAGTCATGACCAGAAGCAGAAGTCTTAACACAGCATTGTATTCAAGCTTCTTGTCACTAGTTGAGCCCAAAAGATTTGAAGAGGCCAACATAGACCAGTTCTGGATTTTGATAATGCAAGAGGAACTGAACCAGTTCAAAAGGTGTAAGGTCTGGAAGCTAGTTCCTAGACAACAAGGACATAATGTCATTGGAACCAAGTGGATCTATAGAAAATAGCTTGATGAAAATGGCATTATAATCAAGAACAAGGCTAGGTTGGTGGCTAAGGGATACACAGAAGAAGCAGGAATTAACTTTGATCAAACCTTTGCCCTAGTAGCCAGATTGGAAGCTATCAGAATATTCCTTATATATGCTGCACACAAGGGATTTTAGGTCTACCGGATGGATATGAAATCATCCTTCCCGAATGGTGACTTAAGGTAAGAAGTCTATGTTGAGTAGCCATAAGGTTTTGTTTATTCTAACTCTCTTGATCATGTGTATAAATTTAGGAAAGCTCTAAATGGGTTGAAGCATGCCCCTAGGGCATGGTATGAGAAACTGTCTAGCTTCCATATTGAGAACAAATTCTCAAGGGGGGAGATAGAGAAGACCGTATTCCTAAGGAAATCTAAGGGCAAGATCATCCTAGTCCAAATTTATGTAGATGATATAATTTTTGGGTCAACTGATGACAACCTTTGCAGGAAGTTTGCCAAATTTATGTAAGGGAAGTTTGAGATGAGTAGTATGGGTGATCTTATGTTCTTTTTGGGCCTCCAAGTAAGGTATACTGAAGATGGATTGTCCATATCCCAGTCTAAGTTCACCAGGGAGTTAATTAAAAAGTTTAGAATGGAGAGTGCCTCCATAATGAAAACTCTCATGGGGTCAAGTATGTTAATAGACAAGGATGAGGCAGGGAAACCTGTTGACGAAACCTTGTATAGAGGCATAATTTGCTCCTTATTATATTTGACTATAAGTAGGCCAGACATTTTGTATGATACATGTGTTTTTGCTAGATATCAGGCTAGCCCTAAAGAGTCTCACTACTCTGTTGTTAAGAGAATTTTAAGATATCTTAAGGGCACACCAGGTCTTAGCCTATGGTACCCTAGGAATAGGAATTTTGAACTAACAAGCTATTCATATATAGATTTTGAAGGCTATAAAAAGGGCAGAAAAATAACATCTACAACCTGTCAGTTCTTGGGAGGAAGACTTGTGACTTGGAGTAGCAAGAAGCAGACCAGTGTGGCTATCTCAACAGCAGAGTCAGAGTATATCTTAGAAGGAAGTTATTATGCATAGTTGATGTGGATCCAGCATCAGCTCCAAGACTACAACATCAAGATAAGTAACACCCCCGTGTATTGTGATTCAACTAGTATAATCTCCATTGCTAGGAGTCATGTCTCTCATAGCAGGACTAAGCACATATAGATTAGGTATCATTTTATCAAGGAGCATGTGGAGAAGGAAGACATTAGTCTTGAGTTTGTCCCTATAGATAAACAAGTTGCTGACATCTTCACTAAGCCACTAGATGAAGTCAAGTTCAACACCTTCAAGTTTGAGTTGGGTATGTTGAACTTGGTATAGCTTCAGTTGCTTCTTTTTTTTTGTTGCAGGAATTACTTTTTTTGCAGGTTGTTAAGCCTCTCAAGTTGTATCAAGACTTAAATGGACTAAAGTGTGTATTAAAGTGGATGATATAAGATGCTCCTGTTGAGGGGAGCAAGTCCAGCAGTTGTAAGAGTAGGTTCAGCTTCTTGTTAAGAGGAAGCAAGTAGTTGCAATAGTGGAACTCAAAGAATAACACTATTGATTTGTATGTCCTAAGGACAATGCACAGACTGAGGGGGAGATCAACTATGAGCTCCATGCTTCAGAGATTATTTATGACATTGTCATAAACTTCTTTGAGTCTGAGAATTCATAAAGGGGGATGAGTGGCATTAGCTAAAGTGGATCAAGGAAGGACCACTGAAGTTTCAAGTGGTTGCATTGAAGTGTTGTGTCAATGGTATCAACTCAAGAGGTACGATCTCTAGTCAAGTAGTATGATCACTAGTGTAGTGGAATCAAGCTAGGATCAAGAGAAAAGTTCTTCCATGATTGTTTCTCCACCCTCATTAGATAAATGCCTTTTTTGAAGAAGCTAGAAAGGGGGAGGAGTGGGAAAGCAATACTATAGATGACTTGACAAGTTGAGTCAGTGCAAATATTTAGAGGAGTGGGAGAGCAATGACTACATATTATGTCAGTGCATATTACTCGGAAACATTCAAGTAGTTTGAGGAAAATCATGACTTGACATGTTGAGTCACTGCATTAAATTGAAGAACTTTGAACAAGCTACATCTACAAGATTAAAATTGCATTAAATTGATATGTTTTATATATTAATGCATCTTAGTATTGTTGTGTGTTCGGCCTTCTTCAAATAGGGGGAGATTGTTGAGAATATTGCCCCTCAGTGTTCCCTGGATTTGAAGAGGAATCACCATTAATACTAAGAGCATAATTGTATTTGATGTATATTCAAGTTCAATGTGTGCACAATGTTCTTTAGAACAAGATTTGACATGTTGTCTAAGTGACAGTGACAGGTGGACACAAGCAAGAATGTTGGAAAGATAGAAATTTGTCTAAGTACACAGGCATTGAGTGAAGCCAGTCCACTCAGTGCCAGATGTCAAAAAGCACTGAGTAAAGCATGTACAGTCAAAGCCCAATAGATTGTAAAGCATACATACGGCTAAGTCCACAGGCAGTGAGTGAAGACAATTCACTCAACGCCATACAATAAGAAGCATCGAGTAAAGCTCAGATAGTTAAAGCTTCAGCATTGTAAAAGAAGCAATCTGGCTAAGTCCAGAAGCGTTGAGTGAAGGCAGTTCACTCAACGCCCAAAGAAGAAAGCGTCGACAGAACTGTGAGATGTCGAAGCTTAAGAAGAAGTAGAAAAAACTTCTATCTAAGTCTAGAAGCGTTGAGTGAAGGCAGTTCACTCAACACCGGCTCATCAGGGAAATTAGCTAAGTACAGAAGAGTTGAGTGAAGGTAGTTCACTCAATGCCTCATCGAGAAGATAGGCAAAGGAAAGAAACGTTGAGTGAAGAAAGCTCACTCAACGCATTCATAAAGATAGAAATTGGTTAAGTACCAAAATGTTGGGTGAAGGCAGTTCACTCAATGCCTCAGCAAGATGACAGGCTTCAAAGAAGAGTCTAAGTCCAAATGCATTGAGTGATGAGGTTTCACTCAACGCACTCAACCCCTAATAGGTCAAATAAACGGCTAAGTTCAAATGCATTGAGTGATGAAGGTTGACTCAACGCATTCAACACCTAATGGTACAGAAATAACAGCCAAGTCCAAATGCGTTGAGTGAGGAAGGCTCATTTAACACACTCAATGCCTAGCAGTGCAGATTAATTGGCTAAGTGTTTTTGGGCTGAGTGAAGGTAGTTCACTTAACGCACTCAATGTCTGGGATGAATTGTCTGAATATGGCTAAGTCCACAGAAGCTGACGTCAGTAAAATTAAAAATCATTGTAGGAAGTATACAGTATGCGACAAACGGCGTTGCATGCCTGCCATACTGTAGTTAATGCAAAAACAAGATTGCAGCTAGCATATCCAAGTGGGCTCATGGGTCAAGGAGATGTTGGACAGCAGAAGATAAAATGTGAATGATCAGAAAAGAAAAATTAACTTTTGGAAAAGCTTCAAACTTCGTCTTCATCCTCGCCATTGTTACAAAGCCTGAAGAACAAGTTCAAACTCCTGATCTAAGAGTTCAACAAGTTAGTTGTTGCCATTCTCACCTGCAATAGCAAGTTCAAAGATACTTGTCTGATAATGAAGAAGCAACAAGGCAAGCCCTAGCTACAGCATCTTCACAGCCCATGTAGATCATTCTTGAAGAACTCTTTCTGGTGGTCTGAAGAAGAAGTAGATCTGGACTGAGTCACTTCAGTTCAGAAGAAGGTAGACAAAGAGAAAATATCTCTAGTATCTAATCATCATCAACAACCCTTTTATCTCTATAGGATCCTTTGGATCTGAGTGTAAGACTAGTTTATAAAGCTGAGGTATGATTCAAACTATGAATCTGATGTAGGATCCCTGTATAGATCTGAATGTATGGCTGGTGTCCCTGAGGTAAGATCCTTGTGTGGATCTGAGTTGTAGGGATATCCTCCTAGCCTGACTATAGGACTTGTGCTCAAGTCTGAGGTAGGGCATGTATGTTTGAGTTGCAGGAGATAACATTTCTGAGTGGTAGGGCTTTGTGCCCGAGCTGTAGGTCTTGGAGGAGACTAAAAGATCATGTTGTATTTATGTTGTAAGCTTGTTGGAGCCGAGTTTGGAGAAGTGCTTTGTCTAACACACTATTAGAAAGCTGGGAGGGACTATGGATGTAGCAATAATCTGGGGAACTACTATAAATCATGTGTGTGTTGTTTGTGTTCTTGAAATCAAGCTAACTAAGCTAATCAACACACCTAAAACACAAAGAAAGTTAAATATACTCAGAAACCTATTTATCACCCCCTCAAGGTGATTAAGCTATCGGTAAAACTAAAGACTTTAAAATTCAACAGTAGGAAGTCTAAGTCTCGATCCGAGGAGACCAGAAGGTGGCAAGGCAATGCTATGTAACAGTCATAAATACCATAGCCTAGATGGTGGAAGCAGAGGAGATGGAGAGACGGTTTGCGGCCAAGGAGGAGGCAGTCGATGAGATGGAAGTGACCAGGAAAAGAGCTGCGCAGAAGTTGGATATGGCGGGGGTATTAACAGAGGAGCATGGAGAGGTGGAAGGAGTGGTGCGTGCCCCGAAGGTTGGGGAATTGAAGATATAGGAGAGTCGAGTGGAGATGATGGAAGTCAAAGAAGTAAAGGGGGAGAAGGTGATTGAGCAGGGGGAGAAATTGAGAAGAGAGTGGGGACAATCCAGGTTGGAGCCTACAAAGTAATTTGTGGAGATGGAAGTCTTTACCAAGGAGGAGAAGGTGGAGACGGTGTGGGATAGCGGCAGGCTGAGTCCCATGGACCATAAGAGGATGCGGGAGTGTACCTAGAAGAACATCGACATCTTTGATTTGAGTACAGAGGACATGCTAGGCATTGACATGGATGTGGCATGTCACCGCCTAAACCTTGACCCCAAGGCATGCCCTGAAAGTGGGGATAAGATCTACCTTAACTCTAGAGGGGGGTGAATAGAGTATATTAAAATAATTTTCAAGTTAAAAATTATTTTGCAGTGGAAGACTTAATTTAAATATATGTGTAAGGTGCTTGCAGTAAATAAAAGTTATGAAAGCAAGAAATAAAAACACAGCACACAGCAAACAAAATATAGCAACCAGAAGACACAAGGAGCTATAGTGGTTCCCCAATCAATCTGGGTACATCCACTCTTCTACCACCCTAGGTAGGAATCCACTGCAGGATGAGTTGATCAGGTGTCCTGGGCACCAATGAGCTTTTGATAAGGTGCTCAAAAACAAAACTAGATTTTTTGATCAGGTGTCTTGCCACCACTGAGTTTTGACAAGGTCTCAGAAACCAGCACAAAACTTTTGAAGGGAGTTTTGAGAAACCCTTTTGCAGCAGAAAAAGAAAGAGGTGAGATGTTCTTCTCTATCAACAATCAGAGAGAAGACTAGTGGATGATGTTTTCAAAGCTCTCCCTGAGATCTGGAAGTTATTCAGGAAAAGAAGCTTTGCACTAGGTGATAGGCCTTCAGTAGATGAGATCACCAGCAAAGAATGATTCTAGCAGTTGCTGAAATGTGTAGAGTCTGGAGTCTTGATGGATGAAGCCTCTGATCACTTGAGTCAAAAGAGATCTAGAAAATCATTTTTTGTATGTTGATCTCCTTCAGTGATGTGTGTTCTGAATTAATTCTGTCTGTGTGTCTGTCTGTGATTGTTCTATTTCTGTGTATGACTGTTTTTTTTGGTAGCAAGATAATATCCTCTTTTATTCTTGAGATCTGAAAGAATGAATTGATTCCCTGTCTCCAAGATAGCCGTTAGCCACTCATTAATGACTTCCATAAATGAATTTTGTCTCTGGAGGAAAGTCCTAGAAACCATTCCTTTAAATCTCTCTTGAAACTTGCTCCAGATTAATTGAAACGGCTACAAGATCCTTGAAATAAATGTTGGGAATAAATAAGATAGAATTCCATAACTATCTGAATTTGAATCTTGAGAATCGTCGATCTCTCCAGAAAATCATCGACCTAAGCTCAACTATCGTCGACCTGAGCTCAGAGACTGGGAAAATAACTAGAGACAAAAATGTCGATCTGAGCTCGAAGATTGTAGAACGGCGTTCGACGATTCGTCGAACCGAGCTCAGAGATGGTCGAACTAAGTTCGACGATTCGTCGACCTGAGCTCGATGAAAATGACTTAGTCTCCTGAATTTGAATATCTGATCTGAGGGTCTTGGGGGTAGCTTTTAGGCCTAAATTCTAACCCTTAGACTCAATCTAATTGACCTTAAAAACTATACAAGGAGGTCAAAACAATTTTCCTAAGGACATAGTCATCCTTGCCCAAATCAGTAATAGGGTGTTCCAACAATCTCCCCCTATTTGGGTTAGGATTACTATTTACATGACATAGGAAATAAAAGCATACAATGCAGATATAATATCAAAAACAACATTGCAAAAACACAAATAAAATCACATCAGAAAGTCAGAATAGATAACATTGTCAGCTTACATAATCATTCCTTTTCCTTGCTCTTTTTGAGAACTATTTCTCTGTTAGGGTTAAGAGCTTCTTTCTTGGATCTTCTGTCATCATCTGCACCTAGAAAGGTTAGATGTTTTGGCCTGGGGACTACAGCTTCTGGGTGCAGCTTCATATAACTTTCTGAGTCAAAGAATTTGCTGGAAGAATATCTTTCAAGTTCTTTCTTTCTCTGTTCTGATAGAGTGGTGAAACTTGATGTATCTTTTCCTTGTTCTCTTGCCTTTTTAATTTGATCTAGTGCAGCCAACTCTTTCATTCTTGCTATCCAAGAAGTAGGGTTATTCTCTGGGTCTTCAAATGGAACAGGAGGTTCATATCTGTTTGATGAATTATCAGGAGTAGCTCTGGAAGAAACTGGATCTCTTAACTTATAAGGGAAAGGACCAGATGTAGTGTTAGTGGGACATTGTCTTTCCCTATAATAAGGATGTTGCCTAGAATAACCTTTGGAATAAACTCTGAATTCTCTTTGATTTCCCCTATACTGTCCTCTTCTGGACTAGTAGCCTCTTGATTGAGATCTTCCTTGAAACTGAGAGGTGCTTTGACTTTTAGCAACAAATGAATGATAAGCAGAACTTCCACCAGTACCTGCATCTGGTGAAGGAGGAGGAGGAGGAGGATTTAAGTGAGATGATCCTTTATCATATTTCCTCTTTTCTTCATTGCCTTTAGTTGATTCCTGGAAAACTGCATCCATGGTTCTGAAATTGGACAATCATGCAAAATATAGTATGGAATATCATTTATATTTTTAATTTTCTCCCGGGGAACTCTCTTTAGGGCCTTGCTTCTAGCTTTCCTCTTCCTTGCAGTGGTTGCAGAGGAATCATTAGAATCAGTTCTAAATTGATCACTATCTGAGCTCTGAGGATTGTCATATAGTTCATCAATCCTTTTGATGGAATCTCTTTGTTGTTGGGATTGAATAGAAGAAACAACAACAGCAGCAGCAGTAACAAAAATAAAAACTAAAGGAGCACTGTCCACAGCCTTGAAAGAATTTATATAAGAAGATATTATGCTGGGCTCACAGCTAGAAATAGGCACAATGGTCTTAGTAAGATCTTCACTTTTCTGAACTAGAAGACAGCTGAGGTAAACATTATCAAACTCTGACAACAGTGACCTGAGGTCAACTGTTATAACTGGAGCTGGAGCTGGAGCTGGAACTGGAATCTCTGAAGCAGGCAATCTCTCTACTTCATATGACATCTCCCCTTGCCTAGATTCAGTAGATACTGGATCAAGGCACCCAACAGAAGGGATTGCCTGAGGAGGATATAGGGAAGAAAGCCTGTCAGATAACTCCTGAACTGATTTTAGAAGTGTAGTCAGGGAGGTCTCCAGCAGGAGTGATAGCCTTGGAGCTAACATCTCATAGATCTTATCTACTATGGCTGAGAGATCTACTTGCTCAAGTGGTGCCTGAGTAGAGGTGGAGATGAGTGTGGCAGAGATGGATGTAGGAGGAGCTGTAGATGTGGTTGGAGAAAGTGTTAATGTGGATGGTAGAATTGATGGTTGAGATATAGGAATGGTGGAGATGGAAGTTAATGGAATGGAGATAGATGTAGTGAAGGATGATTGAGCAATGATTTCTTGTAGTAGTTGTTGATATGATGTAGACGAAGATGGTGGCTCAAGGGGTGAGGAGTGAGAATTATCCATATAGGAATCATCTAAGAGAGTGAAGGATGGAATGTGAGATGATGAGTCAAGGGTTATGTGTGGATAATGATATAATGGATGGAAAACATCTTCAGTGGATATTGTGTTGGTGAAGGAATTGAGTTTGGAGATGAAATGGATATGGGGGATGAAATTGATATGGTTATGGTGGATGTGATAATTATTAAGGGAACAGTAGGTGGAGAAGGTGGAGATGAGGAGGCAGGAAGTTCTTCTAATGGGGCAGTTGCCTGAGGGGATGTGACTGGATCAGTCCTGATGCCTGAAGATGAGGTGACTACAGAGGCTCTG
This sequence comes from Platanthera guangdongensis, assembly GCA_039583875.1. Taxonomy (NCBI): domain Eukaryota; kingdom Viridiplantae; phylum Streptophyta; class Magnoliopsida; order Asparagales; family Orchidaceae; genus Platanthera; species Platanthera guangdongensis. Next base: position 150,348,876 of record CM077147.1, on the reverse strand, counting down.
CTTGGCTTTGCAATTTGCCTGTCCTATTTGCCAAAAAGGGCACAGGTTAATCTCTTAGAGGCATTGATATGCATCCCACTTGAAACAAGAAGCTCAGGGAATCTGCTATGAAGAAATAGCCCTAGAATCCTTCCAAAATAGACAAAGTTCTTATTCACTTTCTTCTTAATTAGGTCAAAGAAAACTTCTCCCCAATTCAACTGTCTCTTATCCACCAAAGCACCCATTAAACAGAGTTGATACCTGGATATGGTATCATGGGCAGTATGTTTTGCTAACGGGACCTTTCCAACAACATATGCCAGAAACCTGTATTACACTGACAGATTTTTCTTAAGCAGCTTGTTAGGGTTTGCTGCTGAATGACCCATCCTATCAAGCATACTTGCAAACTCTTCTCCAGACAACTCAAGAGAATCTTGACCAGTACTTAATTGAAAAACCACTGTTAATATAGCAGGAGTAAGAGATACCTGATTTCCTGATATAGTTCCAATCATTGTATTTTGATCTTGATTGTAAGCAGTATACACCCATTCTTTGATTTCATCTGTAACCAGTTTTATCCTTGTGGTCATGATGTGTACTAGCTATTGATCTTTGAATAAATCCAGAATATCCTTGAAAATCTGATCACTGTTCTCAAATGAGTCCATATCGATATCGAATCCAGTGTCAAATTTCATTGCTGCCAAAACTGCAACAGAGATGGCCATTTTTTTCCTGCAAAAATGAACAAACAAAATACCAAGTGTAGAAAAGTTTGGAGGGAAAGGGAAATTCTGCAGAGAGTATGAAAGCGCAAAGGGAGAACGACGGCCGAAAAATGAATTTTATATTAGGGTTCGATGCCAAAAAGGAAAGATCGTTGAACTCCGTTCGACGATCTGGGCTACTAAAGGAATCTGAAAGGTCTTCAACATCGTCGATCTCCATTTGACTATATTGGAGAGTATCGAGCTCCGTTTGACGATCGCTGACCGGAAGAAGATAGCTTAGCACTATCTGGAAAGCGCTGAACTCCGGTCGATGATTTCTAAGAACGTCGATCTCTGTTCGACGATCTTTGGAAAAAACATCGAGCGTAGTTCAGAGACCAGAAACAACCTATAGACACTAGAAAAATCAAATTGTTTGCCTAGTCTTGGTTAATTTTAGAGTTTTAAAATCTTGGATCTTATTTTAAACTTCCTTCATCTAGCATTCCTAATTGATTCAGGAAGAATGTATGTTTCTTTTCATCCAATGGTTTGGTGAAAATATCTCTCCTTTGCAAGTCAGTTGGGATATATTGAAGTTCAATTTTATTTTTCTCAACATTGTCCCTTAAAAAGTGATGCCTAATTTCTATATGTTTTGTCCTACTATGGAGGACTGGATTTTGTGCTATAGAAATAACACTAGTGTTGTTACAAAAAATTTTTGACTTCTCTAAGTTGTAGCCATAGTCTAGGAGCTGATTTTGAATCCACAAGATCTGTGAGCAACAACTACCTGCTGCCATATATTCAGCTTCAGCAGTTGATGTGGACACAAATGTTTTTTTCTTGCAAAACCAGGAGACAAGTCTGTCACCAAGAAACTGACAAGTTCCACTGGTGCTTTTCCTGTCTATTCTGCATCCAGCATAATCAGCATCTGAAAATCCAGTTAAGTCAAATACTGAGTCTTTTGGATACTAGAGACCTAGATTTGGACAACTTTTCACATACCTAAGAATCCTTTTTACTAAGGTTAAGTGTGACTCTCTAGGGCTCACTTGGAATCTAGAACATATGCATGTAGCCAACATTATGTCAGGTCTACTAGCTGTAAGGTACAATAAAGAGCCAATCATTGCTTTATATGCTATCTGATCAACAGGTTTCCCATGTTCATCAGCATCTAATACAACATTAGTAGGCATAGGTGTTTTCATGCATGATGCTTCATACATACCAAATTTCTTAACCAGTACTTTTGCATACTTGGTTTGAGAGATGAATATGCCTTCAGCATGCTGTTTGACTTGCAATCCTAGAAAGAAGGAAAGCTCACCCATGCTACTCATTTCAAATTTAGAATGCATTAGGTTGGAAAACCTTTTGCACATATTTGAATCAGTAGAACCAAAGATAATGTCATCTACATAGATTTGTACTAGTAAGGTATTGGACTTATGGGTTCTAATAAAAAGAGTTTGGTCTACTGTACCACTTATAAAATCATTTTTCAGAAGAAAGCATGCTAGGGTCTCATACCATGCTCTAGGAGCTTGCTTTAGACCATATAATGCTTTATACAATTTGAAAACATGATCAGGATGAGTTGGAGAAATAAAACCTGGGGGTTGTCTAACATAGACTTCTTCCTTGATGTCTCCATTGATAAAAGCACTCTTTACATCCATTTGATATACTTTGAATCCTTTCTGTGCTGCATAAGCTAAGAAGATTCTTTGGACTCTAACCTTGTAACTGGTGCAAAGGTCTGGTCATAGTCTATCCCTTCTTCTTGAGAGTATCCTTGAGCAACTAGCCTTGCCTTGTTCCTTATAATGACTCCTTGATCATCCAATTTATTTCTGAACACCCATTTTGTTCTAACAATGGAGTGATCCTTTGGCCTTGGCACTAGTTCCCAAACTTTGTTCCTTTCAAATTGATGTAATTCCTCTTGCATTGCAATGATTCAGTGTGGATCTTGTTCTGCATCTTGAATGGATTGAGGCTCAATTTGAGAAATAAAGCAGGTGTGCATCAGGTTTTGGTTGACCTGATTTCAGGTTTGCACACCAGCTGAGATGTCTCCAATCACTTGTGAGATTGGATTGTCTCTTAATGTTACTAAATCAACAGGGGGTGTTGATTGTTCACCAACCTGTGTTGTTGTTTCCTCTTATGGAACAACAACTGGCTCTTCAAGAAGATTTTCTCCAATATGTTGAATATCTTCTTCATCTTCACTGCTTTCATCCTTTTGTATAATATGTAACCTGTCCAAATTTTCAGCAAGAAAGTGTACCTGCAAAGATTCTATGGTAGAAACATTCTTCTCCTTAAAAGACATGTTAGATTCTTCAAACGATACATGAACAGATTCTTCAATTTTAAGAGTAGATTTGTTATACACACTATAAGCTTTACTGATCATGGAGTATCCCAGAAACACTCCTTCATCAGTTTTAGCTTGAAATTTTGCTATGTATTTCTTGTCATTATTGTGAATGTAACAAATGCAACCAAAAATTATAAAATAATCTACTTTAGGTTTCTTCCCTTTGAGTAATTTATAGGGAGTCTTGCCCTTTAGCTTATGTATCAAACTTCTATTCAACACATAGTTGGAGGTGTTCACTGCCTCTGCCCAAAAGTATAGAGGAAGGTGAGCATCTGACAACAATGTAGTAGCAGATTCAATAAGGGTTCTATTTTTCCTTTCAGCTACCCCATTTTGTTGAGGAGTTCTAGGAGCTGAGAAAGTGTGTCTGATCCCTTCACTCTGACAGAACTCTTGCATAAGAAGAGAATCAAACTCTGTCCCATGATCACTTCTGATTAGGGCAATGTGAGTATTGAACTCACTCTGTATACATTTGAGAAACTCTGTCAAACACTTAAAGTTATCAGAATTCTTCCTCAGAAAGAACACCCATATGAATCTAGAGAAGTCATCTACAACTACTAAAGTATAAGATTTCCCTCCTAAGCTTTGTACTGTAATGGGTCCAAAGAGATCCATGTGTAACAGATACAAAATCCTAGGTGAATCACTCATATTAAGTGACTTGAAGTTATTTTTGGTTTGCTTGCCTAATTGACAAGCCCTGCAAAGTCCTTCCTTCTTGTAGGGGCCAGAAGGTAGTCCTCTAACAAGGTTGTCCTTGGACAACCTAGCAATGGTTCTAAGGTTTATATATCCTAATCTTTTATGCCATAGTTCATTAGGTCTACAAAGGAATTGAACAAGCATATATCTACCTTAGTTGAAAGAAAATCTACAAGATAAATGTTACCTTTCCTTTTACCTGTCAACACAGTTGTGTTGTCCTCTGATTTGATTTGGCATGAGGATTTGTTGAAAGTCACTTGGTAGCCTTCATCACACTGTTGACTGATGCTGATTAAGTTGTGCTTCAGTCCTTCCACATAAGCTACTTTCTTGAATGTGATTGAGCCAATCTTGACTGCACCATATCCTTTTGTAGTCCAAAGTTTGAATCACCAAATATTACTTTGGGTCAAAGTTTGGCTTTGAAGGATGTGAAATTCTCCTTGTTTCCTGTCATGTGCTTTGAGCACCCACTATCCAGATACATTGCTTGTTTGATCTTGGATAGGTCTTCACCTGCACAAAAAAAATATATTTGTTTTTGACCCAGTTTACCTTGGGCCTAGGTTGATAACCTTTAAATTCTGAAATAAAAGACATCCCTGGTTGACTCTTATAGCCTTCAGGATGATATCTTATAGGAGGTATTATCCATTTAGTATAAGGGTTAAACCTCTGAGATGTAGGACCTTTAGGATTGAAGCTTGATTTACCTTTGAAAGACTTTTCAAAACTCTGAGCTCTGTTCGACGATCTCTGAGCTGAGTTCGACGATCTTGGGTCAGATCGTCGAGCTCCGTTCGAAGATCGACTATGCGAGAGTTCAGGGTTCAGAGATCATCGACCTGAGTTCGACGATTCAGCCTGAGATCGTTGAGCTCCATTCGGCGATCGTCGAGCTCCGTTCGACGTTTTCTGTTGAACTTTTATTTTCTTGGGTAAATCAGAATTCTTCCTAGCCACCTCTACAACTCCCTTACCTTTATCTGAGATAAACTTTATTGGGGTTGTTAATACTATAGGTTGGCTGGATGAAGCACCCAAGCCCAGTGTACTATTGAATCTTGAGTTCATTGTTCTTGTGATGTCCATTAGTTTGATACTTCTCCCAATTAAGGGATTCTTCAAACTTCTTGGCCTCTGATAGTTCACTTTTTAGTGAGGCTATCTTCTCCCTACAGCATTCCAACTGCTCAGAGAGTTTGAGGTTATCTGATTTTAAGGTGCTTTGTTTAGACAGTTTATTTCTGAGAGAAATAATTTCTTTCTCAGATTTTAATAGATCTAAACAAAGTGCCTTAAATTCACATTTGAAGTCCTCTGAATTAAAATCAAATGAGTCTATTACCTGATCCTCTTCAGATTGAGTTTCTGATTCAGACTCTGACTCTTGTTCTACATCAAAATTGTGTTGAGAGGCATTGATAGCCATCATGCAGAACTCCTTTTCTTCAGCAGCATCTTCATCATCACTTGAGCTGGATGAAGCTTCTGATTCTTCTTCTGTTTCACTCCAGGTTTCAGCTACAAACCCCTTCCTGGTATGTTTGTTCTTGCTGGAGGAGGGTTTGTCATTGCTATTTTACCTGAAGTCTTTGTCTCTTCTCCTTTCTTTCTTGTCCTTCTTGTCCTTATTCTGGTTTTCTAGACAGTCAGGCACAATGTGGCCTGGTTTCCTGCATCTAAAACAAATAATTTCTTTGTTATTGGACTTATCATACCTTGGCTTTTCATGCCCTCTGAATGACTTTTTCCTGAAGTCCTTCCTGGCCATTTTATAAAACCTTTTGGCCAGTAAGCTTAGCAACTCTTCATTGCCTGTGATCTTGTCTTCAGGCTGATCCTCAATAGCTTTGAATGCTATTGATTTCTCTTTTCTGATTGTTGCTGATGCAGCCTTCTATTCTTCTTCTCTGTTCTTAATGAGCAGCTCAAAAGACTTGAGCTTGCCCAAAAGAGCCTTAGTGGTGATATCATTTAGGCTTCTGGCATCCTTGATTGGCCAGATCCTTGAGTCCCAAGTGCTGGGGAAGCACATTAGGATTTTGTCATTGAGTTCTGTCAATGAGATCTCTTTGTCCAGGGTTTTCAGTTCATTGACTATAAGGCTGAGTCTGTTATACATATCAGCAACTGACTCAGTTTCTCCTTTCTTGAAGTTCTCATACTGAGTTATGAGGTGGGATCTTCTATCTTTCCTTTCATCTGCAGATCCTAACACTATTTCAGATAGTTTGTCCCATATCTCTTTTGCTGAGTTGCATTCAGCTACTTTTTGAAATATTTCATCAGACATGGTTTGTGCCAAAATGATCATTGCTTTGGCATCTGCAACTCTCCATTTTTTAATTTCTGCATCTGTTCCTGAAGGAGGTGGAACAACACTTGTACTTGTATTTGCTGGGGGTCTTGGACACACTGGCAAAACAGAGTTAAAGATATCTTCATCAATAGAATTCATGTACAATCTTATCCTTGCCTTCCAAAGTGCAAACTTAGATAGATTGCACACTGGAGGTCTGGTGCTAGCATAATCTTTATTTTGTGCCATGGTTTTATATAAAGATTAATATAGTACAAATAATAAAAAAAACCCTCTATAAAAGATTGATCTTATCAGAGATCTTTTGGTTTAGGTGTTAGCCTGTAGGAGCAACTAATCTGATGAAGATTTAGTTGAATAACAACCAAAGTAACCAACCTCCCGCTGATACAAATTGAAAGTGGGGATAAGATCTACCTTAACTCTAGAGGGGGGGTAAATAGAGTATATTAAAATAATTTTCAAGTTAAAAATTATTTTGCAGTGGAAGACTTAATTTAAATATATGTGTAAGGTGCTTGCAGTAAATAAAAGTTATGAAAGCAAGAAATAAAAACACAGCACAAAGCAAACAAAATATAGCAACCAGAAGACACAAGGAGCTATAGTGGTTCACCAATCAATCTGGGTACATCCACTCTTCTACCACCCTAGGTAGGAATCCACTGCAGGATGAGTTGATCAGGTGTCCTGGGCACCAATGAGCTTTTGATAAGGTGCTCAAAAACCAAACTAGATTTTTTGATCAGGTGTCTTGCCACCACTGAGTTTTGACAAGGTCTCAGAAACCAGCACAAAACTTTTAAAGGGAGTTTTGAGAAACCCTTTTACAGCAAAAAAAGAAAGAGGTGAGATGTTCTTCTCTATCAACAATCAGAGAGAAGACTAGTGGATGATGTTGTCAAAGCTCCCCCTGAGATCTGGAAGTTGTTCAGGAAAAGAAGCTTTGCACTAGGGTGATAGGCCTTCAGTAGATGAGATCTCCAGCAAAGAATGATTCCAGCAGTTGCTGAAATGTGTAGAGTCTGGAGTCTTGATGGATGAAGCCTCTAATCACTTGAGTCAAAAGAGATCTAGAAAATCTTTTTCTGTATGTTGATCTCCTTTAGTGATGTGTGTTCTGAATGAATTATGTGTGTGTATCTGTCTGTGATTATTCTCTTTCTGTGTATGACTGTTTTTTTGTAGCAGGATAATATCATCTTTTATTCCTTAGATCTGAAAAGAATGAATTGATTCTCTGTCTCCAAGATAGCTGTTAGCCACTCATTAATGACTTCCTTAAATGAATTTTGTCTCTGGAGGAAAGTCCTAGAAAACATTCCTTTAAATCTCCCTTGAAACTTGCTCCAGATTAATTGAAACGGCTAGAAGATCCTTGAAATACATGCTGGGAATAAATAAGATAGAATTCCATAACTGTTTCAATTTGAATCTTGAGAATCGTCGATCTCTCCAGAAAATCATTAACCTGAGCTTAACTATCGTCGACCTGAGCTCAGAGACTGGGAAAACAGCTAGAGACAAAAACGTCGATCTGAGCTCAAAGATTGTCGAACGACGTTCGACGATTCGTCGAACCGAGCTCAGAGATGGTCGAACTGAGTTTGACGATTCGTCGACCTGAGCTCGACGAAAATGACTTAGTCTCCTAAATTTGAATATCTGATCTGAGGGCCTTCGGGGTAGCTTTCAGTCATAAATTCTAACCCTTAGACTCAATCTAATTGACCTTAAAAACTATACAAGGAGGTCAAAACAATTTTCCTAAGGACATAGTGATCCTTGCCCAAATCAGTAATAGGGTGTTCCAACATGCCCCATCCTCCAGAAGAGGAGGATCATCACCACGATGCTGGAGGAGTCCATCTGGGAGGAGGTGGATAAGCTCATCAAGGCAGGTTTTGTATTACAGATCTAGTATCCAGGCTGGGTCTCAAATGTTGTAATGGTTAAGAATGGAGATGGTTGATGTAGAATATGTGTAGACTTCTTGCTTTTAAAAAAATCATGTCGTAAGGATCGCTACCCTAGCCTCGAATCGACCTGCTGATTGACTGAACCATCAGTTTTTTATGATGAGTTTTTAGATGCTTTTTCAGGTTATCATCAGATCAGGATGCATCCACCAGACGTCAAGGACGTCTCCTTCATTACAAGGAAAGGGTGTTTCAGTTATAAGATTACGCCCTTCGGGGTGAAAAATGTGGGATCCACATACCAGCGTATGATGGATCGGTCTTCAAGGGTCAGAGATGGAAGAACTTGGAGGTCTATGTGGATGATCTCATGGTGAAAAGCATGGATGTAGATTCTCACTTGCTCGACTTAGAAGTAATGTTTGCCACCTTACGAAAACTCAAGATGCGGCAAAACCATTTGAAGTTTGTCTTTGGGACGAGTAAGGGAAAGTTCTTGGGCCATATCATCACCCCAGCAGGGGTAGAACCGAACCTCGATAAGGTAAAGGCCATAATGGAGTTGGAGTCACCACGTTATACCAAAGAGGATTAACGCTTGACGGGGAAGCTCGCCAGGCTGAGTAGGTTTCTCTCCTGGGAAAGGGAGAAGTACTCACCCTTCTTTAGGGTTCTGCGAGGGAATCAAAAATTTGAATGGACGGGAAAGTGTGAGGAGGCCTTCCAGGCATTGAAGAGACAACTCTACCAAGCCCCACTCCTTCAGGGACCAAAAGAGAGGGAGGACCTGACGTTGTGTCTGGGAGTGGGCGCCAAGGTTGTGAGTTCATTCTTAATTCGGGAAGAGGACAAGAAGTAACTGCCCATCTATTACGTTAGCAGGATCTTGAAAACGGTAGAGCTTTGCTACCCGATCCTGGAGAAGCTGGCCTTTGCCTTGGTAATCTCAACTAGAAATCTTAGGCCATACTTTCAAGCGCACACGATCAAGGTGGTGACAGACCACCATCTTTGCAAGATCTTCGAAGGGGTGGAGCACTCGAGGAGGTTATCCAAATGGTCCATCAAGCTCAGCGACTTTGATATATATTTTGTACTACGACTCTCAATCAAGGCACAAGCGGTAGCCGACTTCTTAGCCAACTATGTCATCGAGGTCGAGGGAGAGGGACCGCCGCAACAGGTTCCTTGGAGGATGTTGGTTGATGGAGCTTTGGGAAAGCATTCTTTGGGGGTTGGGTAGTGTTGGTGAGCCCTCGGGGAGTAATAATAGAGCAGGTCATGGTCCTATATTTCCCAGTCACTAACAACTAGGCAGAGTATGAGACCGTAATAGCAGGGCTACTCCTAGACAAGGAACTAGGGGTACAGGATGTGGAGGTGTCCACTAACTCATTAGTTGTGGCGTAACAAATCAAGGGCGAGTACGAGGTGAGGGAGTCTCCCCTCTTGAAGTGCCTGACTAAGGTGAAGGGTATCATCAGAGAGTTTCGAACGTTCTCCATTCAACACATTCCCCGCGAGGAGAATGCAACAGCCGATCGATTAGCCAAGTTCGGTCCCAGGGTCGTAGGTACTTTGATAAAACTGTTTCATCCGGCAATCGAGGAAGGTGAGTTATTGGATGTGGATTGGCGCAACTCATGGGTAGACCCCTTCATAACTTTCTTGACCACAAGTAGTCTCCCGGAGGAGATCAGGGATGGAAAGTGATTTAGGCACAAATCAGCTCATTATCTGATACATAAGGGAGGGTTTCACCGAAATACACTCTCGGGGCTCCTAGCACGATGTCTAATGGAGAAGAAAATTATGAAGATCCTGGAAGAAGTGTACTCTGGCAAGTGCGGGAGCCACTCGGGAAGCTGGACCTTGGAGGCAAGGGTAGCTCGATAGGGGTATTTCCGGCCGATCCTGAAGAGGGATGAAATAGAATTCGCAAGGAAGTGTCTAAAGTGTCAGTTGTATGCTCCACTCCAGCTTCTGCCCGCCCAAAGTCTCAGGAGCATCACGACATCTTGGCCCTTCTCTATCTTGAAAATGGATCTTGTGGGGCCCTTTCCACAGGCAAGTGGGCAGTGGATATTTCTCTTAGTTATGATCGACTACTTATCGAAATGGTTAGAGGTAAAAGCATTGGCCAAAGTGACCTCCTGGGTGATCCTTAATTTGGTATGTGGAGATCATATGCCAACATGGGCTCACACAGTTTATAGTCACAGATAATGGACTCCAGTTTGCCAATGAGGAGTTCATCAGCTTCTGCACTCAGCTGTGGATAGACCTCAGGTTTAGTTCCATCCACCACCCTCGAAGCAATGGGCAGGTAGAGGAGGCAAATAAGATCACTGTAAATTTGTTGAAGAAAAAGGCGAAGAATCTGAGAGGAAGTTGGGTAGAACAACTTCCTTTGGTATTATGGGCTTTGAGGATGACCCCCAACACAGCCACCGGGGAAACCCCATTCAAACTTTCTCTGGCTATGAAGTCATTCTGCCCGTTGATTTGGAGGTGAGACCTCCTCGAGTACAGGCTGCCAAAGAAGAAGATGTGGAATAGATGGTAGAGAATAAAGGGGGATTACGACTCTCACTTGATCTGGTAGATAAACTCTATGATACGACCGCCATCAGACATGAGGAAATTAAGCGATGGATGGCCAAGTACTTTGACAAACATGTCAGAATCATGTTATTCACGGAGTGGGATCTGGTCTTAAAAATGTTGGATGCCGCAGGAAGATCAACAATAGTGGGAAGCTTCACCCAAATTGGGAAGGTCCATATATCATTAAGGAAGCACTAAATTCAAGGGGTATCGCCTAGAGAATGTGGAGGGGGAAGCCCTCAATCACACTTTGAGCAGTGACGATCTGAAGCACTTCTATCCTTGAACCCTTTATGTAGAATGTTATTTGTTTTCATTGTCAAACATAATTTTCTTGTGGATCAAAATCTTTGGCAAGTGAGTTCTGTGGATGAACGAATAGACTGAAATGTTGACCCCAATGAGATCTCACTGTCCAGTCTCCCATTAGCTGATAGGGATGGAAGAAGCACTCGGTGGTAAGATGAGAAATGTTGACCCCAAGAAGAACCTGTTTTCAGGCTCCCATGAGCTGGCAGGGCTGGAAGTCACTCGGAGGTGGTTAAAAATGTTGACCCCGAGGAGATCCCTCTGTCTAGAGTCCCATTAGCTAGCAGGGCTGGAAGAAGCACTCAGTGGTAAGATGAGAAATGTTGACCTCGAGGAGGTCCCGCTATCTAGGCTATAATTGGCTGATAGGGCTGGAAGAAGCACTCAGTGGTAAGATGAGAAATGTTGACCCCAAGAATATCTTGCTCCCAGGCTCCCATCAGCTTGCAGGACTGGAAGTCACTCGATTGTGGTTTAAAATGTTCATCCCAAGGAGATCCCACTGTCCAGACTACCCTTAGCTGGCAGGGCTGGAAGAAGCACTCAGTGGTAAGAACAGAAATGTTGACCGCGAGGTGATCCTGCTGTCCAGACTCTCATTAACTGGCAGGCCTGGAAGAAGCGCTCGGTGGTAAGATGAGAAATGTTGACCCCAAGAAGATCCTACGGCTACACTCTCATCAGCTGGCATGGCTGTAAGACACTCAGTGGTTGTTTGAAATGTTGACCCTAAGGAGATCCCATTGTTCAGGCTCCCATTAGCTGGTAGGGTTGGAAGAAGCACTCGGTGGTAAGATGAGAAATGTTGACCCTGAGAAGATGTTGCTGCCAGGCTCCCATCAACTGGCAGGGCTGGAATTCACTCGGTGGTAGTTTGAAATGTTTACCCAAGGAGGATCCCATTGTTAGGCTCTCACCTAGCTGCCAGGTCTGGAGGGCCCTCAGTGGTCATTGTAAAATACTTTGGAAGGTGTTTGGTCAAAAGAAAATGATACTTATCGAAAGCATGGCAGGCGAGATCTAGATGCGTGATTGGGGTCAGCATAGCGCGAAGACCCACTCGATAAGACCCACTCGGCATGGATTCACTTAGTAGGCTCACTCGGCGGGTTGGCCTCCCGGAGTAAGGAATCGAAGTTATCTCGCCCCAGATTGTCCACACGCACGAGGCCATTACGGTGACCACCTAAGAGCCTAAGGAAAGTGCTATTGTGCATAGTGTAGATCAGGTTTTTGCTAATAGCTCTCTTTTGGGGGCGGGAGCGGTCCGATCGCAGCCTAGAAACTAAGGTTCAGCGACGAGCAAATGCGTGGGAGCCTTTGCGGATGTCCAGAAACGAAAAATAAGAGAAATTAACAATTAACAGCCATTTCGAAAAAGACAACTTAGAAAATTCATATTCATATCACAAAAAATATTCTTACAAGAGGGTGTTTCACCCCGGGCATGACTGATTAAGAAACATGAAATACAGTTGAAAAGCAAAGGGGCAAAATGAAAGGCCTTCAGGAGGAGGAGTTGGGCTTCTCGCTAGAAGAACCTTGCCTCCCACTAAGAGCTGAATCGGCATCATTTCCGCGCTGAAGTTCTTTGTCCTTGGGCGGGTTGAGAGGGGTGAAAAGCCAGGGGAGGATGCTCCGTGTCATGAGCCTCTTGCTGACATCCATTAGAAGTCCAGCCCCTCGCAATACCTCAATCGCGTGCTTAGCCGCGGCCTGGGAATTCTCCTACATCATCACCTCGATTTTATGGTTAGTGTATTGATGCAATTTACCCTTCTCACCGGGAGGCGGCGAGACGAGTGGTTCCTGTCAGCCCCTATTCATCGCCTTCAACTCCACGACCTCGCGCTCAAGGCCATCCACCTGCACGTGCAGCAGTTTGGCATTGATGGAGTCCAGCAAAAACAATGCTAAGTCGGTATAAAATAAAGCAAAAGTATAAGAGGTTCGTTAGATTTTGCTCACCCCTTGCACCGGACGACTAGTAGGAAGCGTCTCGGAGGCCTTCTGTAATAGCCCATTTTTCAGTAGCCAAAGTTTTTGGGGTGACACGGCCTGGGACACGGGTGTGGCCCAGGGCGTGTTATGTGTTCGATGAAGTGTTCGGGAGGAACAGTCGATGAGTGGTCGACAAGATTTGGTCGATGATCGTTGAGTGCTAGGACACGGCCTGTGACACAGGCATGTCACAGGGCGTGTCAGCACGGTCGACGAACTCAGCCCGACGAATTTGAGCTGGAGCATGTTTAGTGTCGTGTCATGGGCACAGAGCCTGAGACACGGGCGTGTCACAGGCCGTGTGAGTCTCGGGTGATTTTGAGATTGTGCAGCCAGATGAACACTGCCACAGACACGAGCGTGTCTGAAGGCGTGTCGAGGGATACAGCCCATGACACGGGCGTGTCACATGGGCATGTCACTGGATTGGATATGTCGGTTGAGCACCGCTTAAGGCACACAGCGTGGGACACGGGCGTATCACAAGCCGTGTCAGGCAAAAATTGGGCTTTTATGGCAAAATAGTGGCCGTCCGTTCCTTCAGCTGGGATCCAATGGCCGAGCTGCCTCCCTACTTCCTTAAGGCCGTGGATGAGAAGGGAAATCTTATTTTGCTTTTGGTCTTCTCTTTCTACATTCCTAGTGAGAGAAAGGGAGAGGAAGAAGGAGGAGGAGGAGGAAAGGGGCTGGTCAATGGTGCTGCTGCAGTTTTTCGACGAGAGATCTGAGGCCGGCATTGCGGAGGAAAAGCGATTGTGGATCTTCCTAGCCAGTTAAGAGTTCTTGGCACTGAAACGGTCTTCAAGTGTAATGACCTTTATTCCTAGCCATGTGAAGGCTTCCTTTTTGGCATATGTATGTGCTTCCCCCACCAAAACATGGCTGATTTTAGGAGTCTTTGGGTTGATTCATGGAATCCCCTTTGTTGGCATATAGATCCGGAAATGCAGTACGGAATAGACATGTTGTGTGAAGCCCATCTAGACAGGTTGGTCTGGATTGGTGATGTTACATATACGAACTGGAGAAGACTCCGTGATAAACATGTAGTTTAGGAGTCGACGGGTTAGACCTGTGAAAGGAAGTAGCAGGAAGTACTGGAGTGGTAGTCCAGGAAAATACCCGTAAAATGCTTGTGCTACTTGTGCTATTGGGTTCGACCTGTGAAAGAAAGTAGCAGGAAGTACTTGATTGGAATTCCAGGAAATACCCTTTGTAATACTTAATGTTCATAGGGAGTTCACCTGTGAAAAGAGTAACAGGAAGTACTGGCGTGGTAGCCAGGAAAGAGCCCTGACATTTGTGATATTTGCGGTGTCCACCTGCGAAGAGAGTAGCAGGAAGTACTGGTGTGCCCAGGAAAGACCCGCTAATGTTATGAGAGAATGGGTGTAAGAGTTATTCCCAGGCTTGAATGCCAGAAAAGGATCGGTGAGACCTACCCGTGCCTTTATTTAGCCGCGAGTACGCCATGCTCGGTGATGGCAAGGTGATTTGAGCAATGGGGGTGGAGGATCTGACCTGCGCTATATCCGTCCGACGTGAGACCAGAAAGTGTGGTCTGTTGGAGCACATAGCAAGAGTCTTAGGCCTACGTGCTGTGATATAATGGGGGGCTACGGGCCAATCCCGGTTCACTAAGACTATAAACTCCGGCTGCACGCCATGGAGTAAATGCTCAAGTGAGTTGTCGTTGGGCTGTGACCCTGATACGGTGGTGGGCAACTGATTTGCCAGTACACCAATAATGTGCCCTGAGTGCATGGACCGTTGGGCCGGGTGGCTGACGGTTGTGATGGTTGTGTGCGTGAAAGCACATTATATGATATATATATATATATACATGCTTGTGATATGCTATGCCTGCAGGGAAGATTACCATTGCCCCGAAAAGGGGTAGGGTCGTTATAATTTGGTCAGCTGAATGCTGACCGTTGCCTTTGTTTGCCACTGTTGGGTGGATTGTCCCTGTACAGGTGTTGGAGAGCCAAGCGGGATGAAAAAGGGTTGATGTCCATGCTGCTTTAGCTGCGGCTACTGTGGTTAGCCCTCGAAGGCTCATTTTGATATATGTTATGTTTTCTTTTGATGTGGCTGGCCTGCGTGCCAATGTTTGGGCCACTGTTTGAAAGCTCTGTATGGCCATAAGTCCAACGAATTATGTGTGTTGTAAGACATTCCTATGATGTAAAAACTATGGAGTTTTGTATGTTGGACATTCAAGATAGGAGTTCAAGTGTTATAGGCTTCCGCTAGAATGCAATGTGTTTGATGTGCTGCGCTACTCTGGTTTCACTCCGTAGCTTCATCATCTGTTTTGTGGTATATACTGTGGGGCCCCGGCCGGACCTTCTAGTATATATTATATTAACGGATGAGGTTGTTACATTTTTGGTATCAGATGTCTTGGTCTTTCCCACTTGAAGTTGTTGTTGACTTCTTTTGTGGGGTGGCGAGCACGTGTCTGTGCAAACCACGTTAACACGTTTGAACTCCGGAATGTCCATGATAGGAATGCAAATTTTTGGGTTTGAGGAACTTGCGCGTTCTTATCTTGTTGCACGGCGACGAGTGTCATGGCATGGTAGCAGGAACCCCAATACTCGATGGGAAGCATGACATCAACTGTGTTACCAACATCTCCTCCATCGATAGAAACGGCTCGACTGATTGCCGATGTGGTTTTTGCAACGCTCAAGGCTTACCATGAGGGATAGGTTCAACCCTCTGATCCGATAATGTGTCCCATGCCGGGTAGTGAACTTGAGTTGACGGCAAGGGGAAGTGCCTCAGCTTCGTCGGTGAACGTGTCTTTGAGCCAAGAAGAGGACACGGTTGAGGATTATTTTCATGCATGTGTTGCAATGAGACAACAACCCGAGTTTGTGTTTGAAACTGAGGTGATGAAGATCAATCGGTTTTATGATGTGCTACGTCAAGAACTCCATTTCTTGTTGATAGGTCCTAAGTTCTTGGGATTCCAACCACTGGTGGAGGCAGCTAGACTGTTGGAAATGGACTTGATGAGAGCCCAGCAGATGACTACGACTAGGAAAGTGCGCACTCTAAGGGTTGGGAAGTCTGCTCACCGTAAGAGGCAAAGACTCGAGAAGCATACTTGTTATGCTTGCGGTCAGGTAGGACACATCACTTGTGACTGTTGGGATGGTGCTCAGCAGCCAAAGAAGCAATACAAGTGATATTTGTGTGGTAAAGCAGGACATAAAGCCTGAGATTGCCGCGTTGGCTCGTAGCGGGAAATAAAGGAAAAGTAAATGTCGACATAATGATGTACATAAATAATTGGGCTCCTCATGTATGGTGGATTATGCATGTGTTATATGTACAGTAAGCTATTTTGGATGACAGTTCTATGATGGCGTTTATGTTATATAACTACAATACATGGATGTGTGGGATCAACGTGTTTGTACGATAGCCGTGAACATGACTAGATTGTTGATGTTTTATGCCATGGGGACACTTGTGCCCAACCTTATCAGGAGTCATCGACGTCAGGTTAAGCAGGAAATCAGAGCGTCTTATATGACGACGGGAAAAGTAGTGGTGGAGTCCTCTGCGTCCCATGCGCAATCCTAAGTGTTACGAGTGCACGATAATCATATTGCTTGCTTTTGTTTGCATCTTGTGTATGTTTCTTGTGTGTGTTCCGTGCACCACAGGCTTTGCGATGATTCAGAACATGCTGACGCAAGCACTGCTTGATACAGATTCTTCGTATTATTTTCTGTCTAGCGAGTTTCGAGCGCGGCTTGGGATACCAAGTCATCTGAAGACAGATAGCGTCAGAGTGGTGTTGCCAAATGGCTGTTGGATGCTTGTGGATCAAGCTTGTGATATGGCGGTCCAAATAGGAAGTCGGGATTTCAGTTTGACTGCATCTGTATTGCCGATATCGGAATTCGACGTGATATTTGGTATGGATTGGCTTGCGGAGCAGCATGCCTTGGTTGATTGCCAGTCCAAAGAAATCACGTTGGGCCAGAATACCGAACATGGGACAAAGTTCGCGGGTATGCGAGGAGTGGGCGGGACGTTGTTGTCTGCACTCCAAGTCTTGAAGGCTGTTCGGAGGTGTGTGGAGTGCTACTTTACCCTGATTCAGGCTGTTGAGCCAAAGGCCAGTGTGCGTGATGTTCCAATTGTGTCGAAATTTGCAGATGTGTTTCCCAAGGATCTCCCCGGGCTACCACCCCAGTGTGAGATTGACTTCACGATCGAGTTGGTGCCAGGTGCGAAACCTGTGGCCCGCTCGCCATATCGCGTCGCGCCTAAGGAAATGGCGGATTTGAAAGTCCAACTACAAGAATTGATGGAGTAGGGTTATATCTGGTGGCTTGCGGTTAGACAAGGTACGGGCACTACAAGTTCACGGTCATGCCGTTTGGGCTGTGTAATGCGCCCTCAGTATTTATGGACTTGATGCACCGAATATTCCACGAGTACCTGGATCTATTCGTGATAGTGTTCATTGATGATATCCTGGTATACTCGAGATTGGAAGCCGATCATGAGAAGCATTTGTGGTTGGTGTTGAATACATTGAGGCAGAATCATCTCTATGCCAAGTTCTCGAAGTGCGAGTTTTGGCTATCGTCGGTGGCTTTTCTGGGCCATGTGGTGAGTGGAGCGGGCATAGCAGTGGATCCAGCGAAGATAAGGGCCATAGAGGAGTGGCCAATGTTGTCTTCAGTGGCCGAGGTCCGGAGTTTCCTTTGCCTAGTAGGCTACTACAGAAGATTTGTTGAAAACTTCTCGCGGATTGCTTTGCCGATAACCATGTTGACGCGAAAAGAACAGAAGTTCGTTTGGTCGCTAGAGTGCGCGCAAGCTTTTGAAGAACTGAAGATTCAGTTGACCACGGCGCCGGTGTTGTCATCGCCATGTGGTACTGATGGATTTGTAATCTACAGTGATGCTTTAGGCAGCGGCTTCGGCTGCGTGCTTCTACAACATGGAAAGGTGATCTTTGCACTCAAGTTGTGGCGACACTTTCTTTGTGGTGTGAAGGTGGAGATCTATACAGATCATAAGATCCTGAAGTACATAGTGGAGTAGAAGGACTTGAATATGCGACAACGAAGGTGGTTGGAGTTCCTCGGGGACTACACCTTTGAGATTCACTATACTCCCGGGAAGGGGAATATTGTCTAGGATGCCTTAAGTCGGCGGACTACGGCAAGAGCAGCTTGGTTGCAGAAGCATGATGAACGTCTCATATAGGAGCTGGAAGCGTTAGATATTTCTTGTGTTAACAAGAATTCCATTGACAATGCATGTGTAAACTGGACGGAGGTGCAATGTGACCCTGCGGACCGAGTTCGACGGGCAACGGAAGTGGACGAAGATCTCCTACGCTATGCAAAAGCTGGGTCATAAGGAAAGTTCTCCTGGAATGTCGGTCTTTTGCGGAAAGAAGGCCGTTTGTGCGTCCCAAATATGGGTAAATTGAGGAAAGAATTGTTGTATGAAGCGCATTATACAATGTACTCAATCCACCCAGAAAGCACGAAAATGTTCAGGGATATGAAAAAGCTATTTTGGTGGCCAGGGCTAAAGAAAGATGTTGCTCTTTATGTGGCCAAATGCCAAACCTGTGCTATGGTGAAGGCGGAATGCCAGAAACCGGGCGGTTATTTGAAGTTGTTGGCGATTCCAGAGTGGAACTTTGATGATATTTCTATGGATTTCATGCACGGGTTGTCGAGATCTCAACAAGGGAACGATTCCATCTGGGTGATTGTTGATAGGCTGACAAAAGTGGCACATTTCCTACCGAACACGGGAGATAATTCGGTAGAACATTTGTCAAAGCTGTACGTGGAACAGATTGTATGGCTCCACGGTGTTCCTCGGAGCATCGTGAGTGATCGAGGTGGGCGATTCACATCAAAGGATTGGAGGCTAGTTCACCAGCTATTGGGCATGAAGTTGACTTTCATTATGGCCTTTCATCCCCAAAAAGATGGCCAAATTGAACGAACCAACAGAACGATAGAGGACGTGCTCCGCATGTGCGCCCTAGCTTTTGGAAAGAGATGGGAAGATCATCTCTACATGGTGCAGTTTGCTTATAATAACACTTACCAGGAGAGCGTCGGGATGGCACTGTATGAAGCTCTCTATGGAAGGAAGTGTCGTACTCCCTTGGCTTGGGTAGAAGCGGGCGAAGCTAGAGTTTCTAATTGTAATGAAGTCGATGAAGCAAACTCAACCATTCGTGCTATTCGAAAGAGGCTACTCATAGCCCAAGATCGACAAGCGAAGTACTACAACGCCAAGCACCGGAACGTGGAGTTCGCAGTAGGCGATTGGGTCTACTTGAAGATCAAGCCCTTCAAAGGTGTATCCAGGATTCGACGTTTGAAAAAGTTAAATCCAAGATATTTGGGTCCATTTGAAGTGGTTGAGCGAATCGGAGAAGCTGCATATCAGCTAGCTCTTTCGGCAGACTTGGGTAGACTACATGATGTGTTTCACATCTCGGTGCTTCGGAAGGCCGTTCAAGATCCAGCTCAAGTGATCATGGATGATCGTGCGCCGGTGGAGTATGGGCTAACAACGAGAGTTAGACCCATTCAGATCGAGGTTCGAGCCGAGAAACAGTTGCGGAACAAGACGGTCGGGATGGTTAAAGTCCGATGGGACAATTGCAGCCATGAGGAGCTTACATGGGAGCGAGAGTAGACCATGCGAGCGGAGTTTCCCGAGCAATTTTTTTGTAGCAAGTGCATAGTTAAAAGTTTGTTGTAACATAAACGTTTCCTGTGATAACGTTTTGGTTGATGGTTGCCTTCCTGTATACGAATTTCGAGGACAAAATTTCTTGTAGGAGGGGAGGGTTGTAACAGCCCATTTTTCAGCAGGCAAAGTTTTTGGGGTGACACGGCCTAGGATACGGGCATGGCCCAGGGCGTGTCCTGCGTTCGACGAAGTGTTCGGGAGGTACAGTCGACGAGTGGTCGACAAAATTTGGTCGACGATCGTCGAGTGCTAGGACATGGCCTGTGACATGGGTGTGTCACAGGGTATGTTAGCACGGTCGACGAACTCAGCCTGACGAATTTGAGCTGGAGAGTGTCTAGTGCCGTGTCATGGGCACACAGCCTGAGACACGGGCGTGTCACAGGCCGTGTGAGTCTCAGGTGATTTTGAGATTGTGCAGCCTGATGAACACGGCCACAGACATAGGCGTATCTGAAGGCATGTCGGGGGACACGGCCCGTGATACGGGCATGTCACATGGGCGTGTCACTGGATTGGACAATTCGGTTGAGCACCGCTTGAGGCTCACGGCTTGGGATACGGGCGTGTCACGGGCCATGTCAGGCAAAAATTGGGCTTTTGTGGCAAAATCGTGGCCATCTGTTCCTTCAGCTGGGATCCAATGGCTGAGCTGCCTCCCTACTTCCTTAAGGCCATGGATGAGAAGGGAAATCTCATTTTTCTTTTGGTCTTCTCTTTCTACATTCCTAGTGAGAGAAAGGGAGAGGAAGAAGGAGGAGGAGGAAAGGGGTTGGTCACCGGTGCTGCTGCAGTTTTCCAACGAGAGATCCCAGGCCAGCGTTGCGGAGTAAAAGCTATTGCGGATCTTCCTAGCCAGTTAAGAGTTCATGGTACTGAAATGGTCTTCAAGGGTAATGACCTTTCTTCCTAGCCACGTGAAGGATTCCTTTTTGGCATATGTATGTGATTCCCCCATGAAAAGGTGGATGTTTTTGGGAGTCTTTGGGTTGATTCATGGAATCCACTTTCTTGGCATATAGATCCGAAAATGGAGTACGAAATAGGCATGTTGTGTGAAGCCCATCTGGACAGCTTGTCTTTTCGCGATGCAACCTCTATCGATGCGAAGTCCCATGACTTCTGGAAGTCACCAAGGTTCCACTTGAGATTGAGACTACGCCGTGACGACATTTGCACAAGCTCGAGGGCTCGAAGCTGGGCCTCGCAGCCTCATGCATGAGGTTCCGGGTCGACTCCTCGTAAAAAATACAGCTTTCCTCTGGGCTGTACAAGCCAAAGGCGAATACGAAGGCATCGCTGCAGGTGGAATTGTGTTCGATCCACGAGAGAAGGAGAGTGGAGATGAAGGCCCAGTTGGCCTTATTTTCCCACTAGAGCAGAGGTTTGCCTGCCTCGTCCAGATACTTCTCGCCGAGGCTGAAATTCTAATGCCCTCTCAGCACTGGCCCCGCAGGAACCTTCTCCATCGTTGTGATGATCTTTGTGGTAATGCTCGCCGTATTCGTCACGGTTAGGGTCTTGGCATGGGCTTTAACAATGGACTTGCTGAAAGAAACAGTGCCTAAACACCTAGAGGGGGGGGGGGGTGAATATGTGACCTATATCATTTTAAACTTTAAAGGCAGAAATACAGTACAGTAATTGCAATTCTACAAGTATCACAGCACAACAACCATACAAGCATACAATCACAGAGAGCACACAGGATTTATAGTGGTTCCCAAAGGTCTGGGTACATCCACTTTCCCCCTTCGTCTATCTAGTAGTGTACTAGATTCGGCCTAACTTCTCCACTTCTCCTCAGATCCACAGATCTTATAACTCAGAACTCCAAACAGGTTCCTACAACTCAGAGTGATCTCACTCCTACAACTCAGGCACAAAAGCCCTACCACTCAGTCTTCAACAAGACCTACACTCAGGCACAACAGCCATACCTCAGCCTTCAACAAGGCCTACACTCAGAGAAATGATTCTCCTACACTCAGGCTCACAGGCCCTACCTCAGCCTTTATAGATTTAGGCTTACAACTCAGATCTATACAAGATCCTACATAAATTAGAAAATACAAAGTATATAACCACAACTCTAATAGAGAGAGATGAGTTGACTGACTTCTTGATGAGTTCTTGAAAGAACTTGGTTGAGATCAACCTCCCTTAGCTTTCTTCAAAGCTTCTTGAATTAGAACACAGTAGGGTTGTATCTCTATGCAGACGATATTCAATCAACTACTGACTTGAGATTCTGATTTCAATCTGAATCTTCCTTATCAGCCTGGTTCAACAGCTGGTCTTCTTAGAAGGAGCTCTCTCTCTCCAACTTCTTAGATCTTCTCTTGAAGATCTACCTCTTGTTGTGTAATTTTTCACTTCATTGATCGATACTTGATTCTCCTTCTGTTGAAGGAATAAGCCTTTATATAAGCTTTCTTCACGGTGACCGGCTGATCCGGTTTCTAAAAACCTTCTCACAGCTCTGACAGTAGCAGTTGACCGGTTGAAATGGCAGTCGTCAAGTCATCCAGTCACTTCTTGAAATCTCTGTCACTGTCTGAAAGTGTCGAGACAGATAGTCTTTATGTGTCGACATAAATATACTAAGTATCGACACAAGTAGACTAAGTGTCGACACTAGCCTTCATGGTGTCGACACAACTCCTTGTGTTGTTGTAATAGCTTCTCGACACTGCTTCTTCAGAATGTGTCGACACTGATCCTGTGTGTCGACACAAGTCCTTCTTCTTCAATACTTAGTTGATTTCTGCTAAGTGTCGACACAACTCCTTTGTGTCGACACATCTTCTTGTGTTGAAACTTGTTAAGTGTCGCCACATCTTCTTTGTGTTGAAACTTGTTAAGTGTCGACACATCTTCTTTGTGTCGACACATGCCTTCTTTGTTGAAACTTTTGCTGAGTGTCGACACATCTCCTTTGTGTCGACTCATTCTTCATGTGTTGAGACTTTGCTGAGTGTCGACACATCTCCTTTGTGTCGACACTTGTACTTAAACTTTGTTGAAATTTGTTGACTGTCGACATAGCCTCCTAGTGTCGACACATGTACTTGAACTTTGTTGAAGTTTTGCTGAGTGTCGACACGACCTCCTAGTGTCGACACATTTGCTGTCGACAAAGTTTCTCTGAGTGTCGACACTGCTTCTAATTGTCGACACTGATTATATAGACATTTCTTCATTGTGTGTCGACACTGCCTGTATATGTCGACACTTTTCTTCTGGTGTCGACTCTGCCTTCCTGGTGTCGACACAATTACTCCAAGTGTCGACACAGCTTCTCTGGGTGTCGACACAAACCTCCTTAAGTGTCGACACTTTTATTCTGGGTGTCGAAACATGGACTTAGAAACTTTTTTGGCTTTTCTTGCAATTACTTAACCTGCACAAATAAACTCAAAGCACATCAAATACACCTTGATGTATATCCTTGAGTAGGGTGAGGCTTCTTCAAATCAGGTACATATATTCCAATGTACCCAACAATCTCTCCCTATTTGTAGAAGTCATAACCCGTAGTCAATGATATACACCATACATAACAAATTTTCAGTATGATGTAAAACAGTATTATATGACAGGGAAAATACTTATACATGTATGAACAGAACATGTATAAATAATTATCTCAGAACAATTAATGTATATAGATTGAACATATAACATTGTTCTTACAAATTCCAACATTTTCATTAATCAAAAGTTTACATAGAGTTTAATACAAATGATTTCAAATTGTAAACTAAAGAAAATGCTATCCTATGGCTGCTCTGATTCCTTGATTACAATCCCCATTCCAGATTGAATCTTTGCTTGATCTGGAGCTTCATTGTCATCAGCAGCAGCAGGCTTCTTCCCTTTGAGATCTTTCTTTTTCAGCTCTTCAGCCTTTATCTTCTGCCTTTCAAAA
This sequence comes from Platanthera guangdongensis, assembly GCA_039583875.1. Taxonomy (NCBI): domain Eukaryota; kingdom Viridiplantae; phylum Streptophyta; class Magnoliopsida; order Asparagales; family Orchidaceae; genus Platanthera; species Platanthera guangdongensis. The sequence goes on along the minus strand of CM077147.1, from coordinate 150,325,211 downwards.
TAGTGATAAGGCTTAGGGAAATACTTGCTAGGCTCCTGTGTATTAGGAGGTAGCTTTCCCAGTTTAGCCTTTCTTCTATATTGTACAATGGCCTCTTGCCTATTCTCATATTTTCTCCACTCCAGGTCAGAATACCACTTGCCTCTATCCAGGACATTGTCCTTAGCAGCCTTCCAAGCAGTCAAGATGATATTCTTGGATGTGGGGCTCCATTGTTCAAAATCTGGCCTTAATTCAGCTTGCTCTCTGAATCTTTTCTTAGATAATTGGGCCTCTTGTTCTTTTAACAAAGCCTCTTGCTCTTTTAAGATTGCCTCTGGCACAGGCTGGACAACTTTCTCAAGAATGATATTTTCATTACCCTCAGGAGGACTGTACATAGACTGTACCTCCTGATGTATCATATCAAAATCTGTAGGAGGATATATCACTTGAGCCACTTCAGCTTGCTCTCCTCCAAAGTATGCAAGATTGATTCCAGACTCTGCCACATTGTCATCATCACATAAAGGTGGATATCCAAGGGTGGCTCTGATGGAATTTGAAATCCATTTGGCATGATCAGAGCCTGCCTTAACTAATACCCTCTCCCCCTTTATGACTTCTCTCTCTATGTGATCCCTCAGGTCATCTTTCTGAAACCCGATCTGGGCATTCAGATAGTTAACTCCATCTTTATAGAAAGGTTTTAACTTTTGTAGCCTGTCAGTAATAACCTTTTGAGAATCTGCAATAGCAGTGTGAACTGCAAGTAGGCTTTCTTGGAGTTGCTTATCAAACTCAGCTTTGGCAGCAGCACTGTGTGCAGTCTGGGCAGTAGCTATATTCTTCATTTCAGTGACTATGGTATTATGAGAAGCAGTCAAGTTTTTATTCATTCTTATTTGATTTTCTAGAACATATCCTTGCTTTACTGCTAGGTCATCAAGTTTTGTCTTTATCTTCTCTTGATGTGTAGCCAGATAGACCACTGCATTGCCTCCTTTATGGAAACAATCAATCATTTCTTTCTTGTTGAGATTCACTTCAAATCTGATTGATTTTATGTCTTGTGCCAGATCAAATTGCAGGGATTTATGCCCTTCATCCACATATTTTTCTAGAGCTTGCCTTTGCTCATCTAGCTTGATTTGTAATGTTACCATCAGAGAACTATAATCAGTAGTGGGGGCGGGCTGTGGAGCAATTTTGTGTAGGGCTTTCTTATAGTTTTGGCTTCTTCTCTTGAAGACCTGGAACTTCCTTTTCTTGGCTCTAACAGACTCTTCATCCTCTGAAGCAGATGTGCTGACTATGTCTACTCTTTCCTTAGGACTAGGATGTGAATCCTTCTCAGTCCTTGGTAGTCCTTCAACATTTCTTGGCTCCTCAGTCTCCTTGCTTGCAGTTTCCTCTACAATCTCCACATGCTTCCCCTTCAATATTTGCCTTCTCCCCCTCAACAGCAGCTATTTCTTTCTCAAGATCTGTCTGTACAAGATCAGGGAATAACTCTTCTAATGTAAATTCTTGTTGAGGAAGGGCTGGAGAATCTCTGATCTCATCAACCACTTTATCAGCAACAGATGTGTCCTCCATGGCAACATCTTGTGGTTGAGGTTGTATCTGTGTTTGCTGATGAACATCAGGTAATGAATCAGTCAAAACTTCATCCTCAATAGTGAAATCTAATTGATTAATATCAGTGATTACCTCTAGAATGGTTTGGGTAGCCCTTTCACTCTCTAGTGGAGTTGGCTCTTCCACATGTAGAGGCTCCCCCTGGAGTGGATCCAGGTGAATTGGGCTAGCTGGTGGTAGCTCCCCCTGCCTATGTGCATCTTCTAGTCTTGCTGGGGACTGTCCAGCATTTCTTCCCTGTTCATCATCAGAACTAAACACCACTTGCTCTTCAAAGCTGCTAGAGGATTCTTGAGCCACAGTGGCTGTCTTCTTCTTCTTCTGGGGTGTTGCCTTTTCTGGAGTGGGCAGTTCCTTTATTAGCACCCTATCACATCTTAAGAAAATTCTGACATTCATTCTCCTCATGTGATTTATTTTTGAACCAGCGGCTTGATTCATCACCTCAGGAATACTTCCATCTAGGTATAGACTCAGAATTCTACCCAGATTGGGCTTCTTCAGGCTCTCTTTTATCTTATCAAACAGAACTACTGACCAGTCAGTCTTAAGTTTGAAGATAATCCTTATCATCAAACTGAACATATGAGCTGAAATTCTGCCATGTCCTCTAGGCTTGCTCAGGATGACCTTGCCAACTATTTCAGACAAAAACTTTCCTTGGATGTTCATCCCTTTTCTATTAAAAACTGATCCAATTTTCAGGTTTGAATCCAGTCCACACCATCCCAATGCCTCTCTAGTCTTAGAAGCAGATACATCTTCTTCCTCTTTTGTTCTTGGTAGTTGAAGTACCTTCCTTAGACTTTTCTGTGTGACCTTGACTTTGGTCCCATGAAATTTGGACTTAATCTTGTGTCCAGAATCATCAAGTGAAGCTGCACTCAAAAATTCAAGAACCTCCTTCTTCCAGATCTTGATTGGTTCTGATACAAGGTATTCCAATCCAGTCTCGGCAATTAGGGTTACCACACCTTTGAGTTCGGGTTCCGCATCATCAAAGGCGTGTCGCACGAGCTCATATCCTTCATTAATGTTCTCTTCTAGCTTGGGCGTCATTAGGGTTTGAAGAAATTTTGAATTTAGAGAAGAGATATGTCGACACACAAGTTTGGTCTCGAAACTATGGTGAGTGTGTCGACAAACACTGGGGAAAACCTATTTATACCTTTCTAGAATCGAAGATGAAAAGGCGCGTCAAAATACTTAAATTGTGTCGACATTGTTGAAAAGTGTCGACACTTACTGCTAATATCTCGACAACTATGTGTCGACACACGTATAGTCGACAGAATATATGTGTCGACACTTATATATGTGTCGACACCACTCAGCTCGACACTTAGTCAAGACTCTACTAGACTAATTCTGTGTAAATCCTAAGTGTCGACACCACCCTGGATGTGTCGACACCTACACTGCATGTGTCGACACAAATTCTCTGAAGTGTCGACACAGACTTCCTAAATGTGTCGACACCATTTCTCTGAAATGTCGACACCACTTCTATGTGTCAACACAGACATCTCTGTGTGTCGACACCATTTTACTTAGCCAATTTTGTAAGCTATTCTAAGTTTATCATCCCTAATTCAATTTTAAATTTATTGAATTTGGTTTCATCTAAGGGCTTAGTATACATATCAGCTAACTGATTTTCTGTCTTAACATACTCTAGGGAAATATCTTCTTTTTGCACATGTTCTCTTAGAAAATGGTATTTTATTTATATGTGCTTAGTCCTACTATGGGAGACAGGATTATTTGCAATAGAAATGGCACTAGTAGAATCACAAAATAAAGGTGTTCTACTTACTTGAATACCATAATCTTCTAGCTGGTGTTGTATCCATAGAAGTTGAGCACAGCAACTTCCTGCAGCCACATACTCTGACTCAGCTGTGGAGATAGCCACACTGGTCTGCTTCTTGCTACTCCAAGACACCAGCCTTCCACCTAGAAATTGACAGGTTCCTGTGGTTCTCTTTCTATCTTCCTTGCAGCCTGCAAAGTCTGCATCTGAATAACCTGTCAGTTCAAAATCTCCATTCCTAGGGTACCAAAGGCCTAGATAACGAGTGCCCTTAAGATATCTCAAAATTCTTTTGACTGCTATCAAGTGAGATTCTTTAGGACAAGCTTGGTACCTAGCACAGACACATGTAGCATACATGATATCTGGTCTACTAGCAGTCAAATACAATAAGGAGCCAACTATCCCTCTATACAAAGTTTCATCTACAGGTTTCCCTGCATCATCTTTGCTTAGAGACATGCTTGACCCCATAGGAGTTTTCATTGTAGTGGATTATTCCATACCATACTTCCTTATCAATTCTAGGGTGAACTTAGACTGACATATGGATAAACCATCCTCAGTCTGTCTAACTTGGAGACCCAAGAAGAACTTAAGTTCCCCCATACTGCTCATTTCAAATTGTCCTTGCATTATTTTTGCAAACTTTTTGCAAAGACTACTTTCTGTAGACCCAAATATTATGTCATCTACATATATTTGGACTAAGATAATCTTGCCTCTGGATTCCCTAAGGAATAGAGTCTTGTCTATTTTCCGCCTTGTGAATTTATTCTCAATGAGGAAACTAGACAGGGTTTCATACAAAGCCCTAGGGGCTTGTTTTAACCCATACAAAGCCTTCCTAAGTCTATATACATAATCAGGTTTAAGAGAATCTACAAAACCTGATGGCTGCTCTACATAGACTTCTTCCTTCAGATTTCCATTCAGAAAAGCTGACTTAACATCCATTTGATAGACCTTAAATCCTTGGAATGTTGCATAGGCAAGGAACATCCTTATTGCTTCCAGTCTTACTACTGGAGCAAAGGTTTGATCAAAATCAATACCTTCTTCCATCCTATATCCTTTTGTAACTAGTCTAGCTTTATTCTTTATAATAATTCCATTCTCATCCAGCTTGTTCCTAAAGGTCCACTTAGTTCCAATAATGTTGTGGTCTTTTGGTTTAGGAACTTACTCCCAGACTTTGCATCTTTTGAACTGGTTCAGCTCCTCTTGCATTGCCTCAATCCAATGAAGGTCTAGGATTGCTTCTTCAATTTTCTTTGGCTCTACTTGGGATAGAAAGCTGGAGTAGAGAACTAAACTTAGATTCCTTCTCCTTATTTGTACCCCTTGTCTGAGATCTCCAATAATTTGATTGGCTGGATGATCTTTTAAATGCCTATTTGCTAGAGGCAGCCTGTCTTCTGGTTGTACACCTTCAGCTTCTTCATTTAGCTGCTCCTCTTGGTCTTCTTCATCAACAGGAGTATCTTGTACTCCCCATGGATAGCAGCTACCATCCTCCACTTGCTGACTTGTAGAAGGACCTTCAGTTAAGGTAAGCTTGTCCATCTTCTCAGTTACACCTGTGGAGCTGCAAACACTTATAGGCAATTCATTGTTAATGAGTCTAGCTTCATCAAAAACTACAAGAACTGACTCTTCTACAACTTGAGTAATCAAGTTGTAGACCCTATAAGCCTTATTGTTGTTACTGTACCCAACAAAGATTTCCTCTTGGGATTTGGCAGCAAACTTGGTTAGATAAGACTTACCATTGTTAAGGATATAGCACTTGCAACCAAACATCCTGAAATAGGATAGATTTGGTTTTCTTCCCTTCACAATCTCATAGGGGGTCTTCTTGTGGCTCTTGGTGATAGTAGCCTCATTGATCACATGACAAGCAGTGTTTACTACCTCAGCCCAGAAATATTCTGGGAGAGATGTGTCACTCAATAGAGTTCTACCAGCCTCTATCAAGGTTCTATTTTTCCTTTCAGCAATACCATTTTGCTGAGGTATTCTTGGTGAAGAAAATTCCTGAAAGATTCCAAACTCTTCACACAGTTTTGTCATACTTTCAGACTGAAATTCAGTACCATGGTCACTTCTGATTTTGACCACTGTACTGTTCAATTCATTCTAAATTTGTTTAACAAAACTATACAAGATACTTGGTGTTTCAGATTTTTGCCTTAGGAAGAACACCCAGGAATACCTTGAGTAGTCATCAACTACCACAAATGTATAGACCTTCCTACCTAGGCTGTGAACTGGCATAGGACCAAAAAGATCCATATGCAAGAGGAGTAAACACCTCACACCATCTTTGTTCTCAAGGCTATGAAAGGTGGATTTGGTCTGCTTGCCCTTTTGACAAGCTGAGCATATCCCAACCTTTATACACTTAACCTGAGGACCATTCCTCACTAACTCTTTGCTAAAGAGTTAGCCAATTGTCTTATAGTTAAGATGAGCCAGCCTCTTGTGCCATTTAACACAATGTGAGACTTTCTCATCAGCTACAAGAAAAATAGGAGAAACTATGTTCTCACACATAATGTCTAGACAATAGACATTTCTCTTCCTATATCCTGTAAGAATGATCTTTTGATCACTTGACCTACTGATATGACAACCATCCTTGACAAATGAGATGTCATATCCTAAATCACTCAGTTGACTTATGCTAATGAGGTTATGTTTCAAACCCTTTACATAAATCACTTGAGTAATTGTAATTAGGTTGCTAGAAATGTTACCAAAGCCTTTGATGATTCCTTTTTCTAAACTACCAAAGGTAACTTTAGGACCATCCTTGATTGGTGTATAGTCCTTCAGCAATACCCTAATTCCAGTCATGTGCCTGGAACACCCACTGTCCAAGTACCATATTGGGGCATGGCCACCTGGACTCACCTGCAAAACAGATTACTTAACCTTAGAACCCAAATAATTCTTGGGTCCTTGGTGTAGGTTAGTTTGACTTTTAACAAGACTACCTGTAGCTCTTCTAGCAGGTAGTTTGCTAATCTCCTTGACACTAGAATTGTGCCAACAATCTATGGGAAAGTGGCCTACCTTGCCACAACACCAGCACTCAAATCTGTTGTACCTTTGTTTAGGTATAACCCTGGTTGTTTTATCTATAGAAGGCTTCTTGTTGAGTACTGGGGCTTTGCCCTTAGACATGGACCTAACTGTCCTGGCAGGTTTTGTAAACCCCAATCCAGTCTTACCCTTTTGAGTGATAAACTCATCTATCAAAGGTAAAACTGATTTTGGTTTAGAAAAACTTGCAATAATCTCTCTCTCCATCTGAAGTCTAGCCTCCAAATTTTTAATTTGATCATTCTTAAATGTGATTGTGCCCAATTGAATGACAGTAATGTTTTTCAACTTGGCAATCTCATTCAGTTTTTGATCTAACACTTTAACTGAATCAGCAGCTGCCAACTTAAGATTAGCAATTTCCTTAGTCAGTGTTTTGACCAGATTTTTGCTCTTCTTAAGTGCCTGCAATACATCTCTATATTCATCCATCAACTGATGAATAACTCCCTCAGATTCAGACCCACCCACATCACTTGATGCAGATGTATCTGATTCTGAATCAGTACTATAATCTGAAAAACATTGTACCTTACTTGGTCCAGGCTGATCCTAGATCTTGTCTCCTTCTGTTAAGGCCATCAGTCCATTGCACTGATTGTCCTCATGCTCATAAATTGAGTTCATCAGCTGCAAGAACTCATCTTCTTCCTCTTCAGCAAACAAGCCAATATAGGCTTCAGCTTCAGAATCTGTTTCTGATGATGATTGATCAGTCAGACTTTTATCTTTCTTAGCAACAAAAGACTTTTCTTTTTTGCCCTTAACCTGATTCTTCTTCTTATCTGTAGTAGACTCCTTCCTCTTTTCAGGATAGTCAGCCACTACATGTCCAGGCCTATTACAACAATAGCACACAATCTTTGAGGATGTAACTTTGCTTGACTTGGACCTTCTTTTCTCATTCCTTGAGGACTTCCTGTTCTGATAGTAGTCATCTTTAGACTGTGAAGTGGATGGCTTAGAACTCCACTGCTTCTTCTTCAGAAACTTTTGAAACTGCCTTGTAATGGAAGCAAAATCCTCATCACTTTCACTGCTTTCTGAGTTCTGGTTTTCTGAATTCTCTGAAGCAGTCTCAGCAACTATTTGTGGTGGAGATGGAGACTTGCTTCTATGCTTCCTAGTGGATTCAGTCTTGAAGGCCACAGACCTTTCCTTGTGCTCTACTCTAGTATTCTTCTCTTCCTCCTTTCTAACCATTAACTGCATTTCATAAGATAGCAATTTTCCAAACAAGGTTGGAGGAGGTATATCCGCTAATTTGGCCATTTCCCTAATGGCACAAATCTTGGTATCCCAGTCCTTAGTCAGGGATCTTAAAAACTTGTCATTCAGCTCATAGTTGTTGAATTCTCTTCCATAGGACATCAACTCATTAACAATCCTATAGAATTTCTTGTAGCATTCAGTAATGCTATCAGACTTGCCTTGTCTGAAGCTTTCATACTCCTGATTTAACAAAGACTTCCTGTCTTGTCTTACCTCTTCAGATCCCTCCATGTAAACTATTAGAGTGTCCCACATTTCTTTTGATGTTTTACAACGTATTAGGTTCTGAAATGTGGCATCATCAATTGCACTTACAATAATATTCTGGGCCCACTTGTCCATAGTGGCCAGAATTATTTCATCTTTAGTCATTTATGAATAGTCTTTGGGAGTTCTCTGATTTGCATCCAGAGCAGATACTTTCATTGGCACATATGGCCCTTATTTGACTGTGATGTATATTCTTGTGTCAAATGCTTCCATGAAGAGTTTAACCCTCTCTTTCCATATGCCAAAAATCTCTTTTCTGCAGATTGGCAATTTCATGGATCCTAGCTCTTTGTGATTCTCTGTTGAACCCATTTTCTTGATTCTTGATTCTGCCTACAGGATCTTTACTCAGACTGTTATGTCCTTTGTGAGTAACCTGCCTCTGATACAACTTGAAAGAAACAGTTCCTAAACACCTAGAGGGGGGTGAATAGGTGACCTATATCTTTTTAAACTTTAAAGGCAGAAATACAATACAGTAATTGCAATTCTACAAGTATCACAGCACAGCAACCATACAAGCATACAATCACAGAGAGAACACAGGATTTATAGTGGTTCCCCAAGGTCTGGGTACATCCACTTTCCCCCTTCGCCTATCTAGTAGTATACTAGATTCGGCCTAACTTCTCCACTTCTCCTCAGATCCATAGATCTTACAACTCAGAACCCCAAACAGGTTCCTACAACTCAGAGTGATCCCACTCCTACAACTCAGGCACAAAAGCCCTACCACTCAGTCTTCAACAAGACCTACACTCAGGCACAACAGCCCTGCCTCAGCCTTCAACAAGGCCTACACTCAGAAAAATGATTCTCCTACACTCAGGCTCACATGCCCTACCTCAGCCTTTATAGATTTAGGCTTATAACTCAGATCTATACAAGATACTATAGAAAATATAAAGTATATAACCACAACTCTAATAGAGAGAGATTAGTTGACTGGCTTCTTGATGAGTTCTTGAAAGAACTTGGCTGAGATCAACCTCCCTTGGCTTTCTTCAAAGCTTCTTGAATTAGAACACAGTAGGGTTGTATCTCTATGCAGATGATCTTCAATCAACTGCTGACTTGAGATTCTGATTTCAATCTGAATCTTCCTTATCAGCCTGGTTCAATAGCTGGTCTTCTTAGAAGGAGCTCTCTCTCCAACTTCTTAGATCTTCTCTTGAAGGTCTACTTCTTGTTGTGTAATTTTTCACTTCATTGATCGATGCTTGATTCTCCTTCTGTTGAAGGAATAAGCCTTTATATAAGCTTTCTTCACGGTGACCGGCTGATCCGGTTTCTAACAACCTTCTGACAGCTCTGACAGTAGCAATTAACCGGTTGAAATGGCAGCTGTCAAGTCATCCAGTCACTTCTTGAAATCTCTATCACTGTCTGAAAGTGTCGAGACATATAGTCTTTATGTGTCGACACAAATAGACTAAGTGTCGACACAAGTAGACTAAGTGTCGACACTAGCCTTCATGGTGTCGACACAACTCCTTGTGTTGTTGTAATAGCTTCTCGACACTGCTTCTTCAGAATGTGTAGACACTGATCCTGTGTGTCCACACAAGTCCTTCTTCAATACTTAGTTGATTTCTGCTAAGTGTCGACACAACTCCTTTGTGTCGACACATCTTCTTGTGTTGAAACTTGTTAAGTGTCGACACATCTTCTTTGTGTTTAAACTTGTTAAGTGTCGACACATCTTCTTTGTGTCGACACATGCCTTCTATGTTGAAACTTTTGCTGAGTGTCGACATATCTCCTTTGTGTCGCCTCATTCTTTCATGTGTTGAGACTTTGCTGAGTGTCGACACATCTCCTTTGTGTCGACACTTGTACTTACACTTTGTTGAAGTTTGTTGAGTGTCGACACATCCTCCTAGTGTCGACACATGTACTTGAACTTTGTTGAAGTTTTGCTGAGTGTCGGCACAACCTCCTAGTGTCGACACATTTGTTGTTGACAAAGTTTCTCTGAGTGTCGACACTGCTTCTAAGTGTCGACACTGATTATGTAGACATTTCTTCATTGTGTGTCGACACTGCCTGTATATGTCGACACTTTTCTTCTAGTGTCGACTCTGCCTTCCTGGTGTCGACACAATTACTCCAAGTGTCGACACAGCTTCTCTGGGTGTCGACACAAGCCTCCTTAAGTGTCGACACTTTTATTCTGGGTGTCGACACATGGACTTAGAAACTTTTTTTGCTTTCCTTGCAATTACTTAACCTGCACAAATAAACTCAAAGCACATCAAATACACCTTGATGTATATCATTGAGTAGGGTGAGGCTTCTTCAAATCAGGTACATATATTCCAATGTACCCAACACTTGCCTTTGTTTGGCACTGAAGTTTTGGCTTTCTTAGAAGATGTTGGAGGAGTGCCTGGCTTTCGCTTCGGGCCACTCCGCCAAGAATAAGTGCCTGGCTCCTTCCTGAAGGCTGCAGCCACAGCTTGGGCGAGAGGCAGGCCGAAGGTGAGAACCTCAGTTTCCTCATAAGGTTGTCGGAGGGTTACCTCCCGCTCGCCTGCACGGGAAGTAAGTATAAGCTCCACTTCATGTTCAAAGTGACTTTATAAGAAAAGAGGATAGAACGGTACCTTCCCCAGCGAGAACGGGCAGGAGGGAGTAAATGTTCCGCCGCAAGAACTTGACATCAATTTTTTTATGCTGAAGAAGGCATGGAGGGCGGTCTCGTTGCCTCCGAGTGCAGGATGCATGTAATTCTCCTCATCATACTGAACCGGCGAGAGGGGGACGTTGCCGAAATTTCCCGATATGAAAATGAATTTCTGGAGCCAGAAGTGGTTCTTGTTGGAAAGACCACTGGTCTTGACTGTCTAGCCTGAGAAGAAGACGGTCGCTCTCTTGGCCTGAAAGTTGAACAACTTCCAAAAGACCGAGAGGTTGAACTATATTTGCTCCTCATACATATAGCAGACGAATGATATCAGGAAGGCGATGAAGTTCAGGTTGAGTTTGGTGGGGACCAATCCAAAGTACTAGAGGGTCTGGCGCACCTCCGTCCAAAGAGGGAGGCAGAATCCCACCTCGAAATGTTCAAGAGGGATAGCGAGATTCCCCTCTGGCACAAAGTTGAACTTATTGGAGCTGTCGGAATGGCACGCGACGAACTCGAGAGGCACATAGTTGGCAACGACTGAAAGATACCCCTCTTCAATCAGTTTGTAGGAGGAAATCGTGGTCGATGAAGCCTTATATGCAGCGAGTCCGGCCATCGGTTTATCCTTGCATCATGCGAATGGGTGAGGGAAGTTAGGTTTGTGCATCCAGGTGGCTCGGAGTACATGAGCGCGCAAGAGAACAAGACGAAGACTTGGAATCGAAGAGATAATAAATGTGGTAGGTGATGGCATATTTATAGATAAACATTTTTGCAATAATATGATTCATCAGGCATCTAGGTGAGTGGTCACCTCTTCAGGCGAGCGGTGCCTCCATGGGCCACTCTCCCGGTGGGATCAATGGGTAAAATTACCTAGATTCCCTTAGGGTTCTGCGTATAGCCTTTCAAAACACAGAGTTATGTTGTTGGCAGACCAATTTTGGCTGCGTATAACATTTCTAGGATAGCAGAGTTACGTTGTTTGCAGACAAGGTTCAGGAATCTATAAATAGACCCTATGGGCACCTTTGAAGATGATAGTTCATTTTTTGGCTTCCTCCTCCTTGAGTTATTTTGGTTCAGCTTTGTAAGCTCTCCAAGGTTCCCAACTCAGCTTTTTGGCTTGGTAGGGGATGCATTCTTGAGATCTTTTGGGTGTGTGGTGGGACCTCCACGCTGAAGCAAAGGTTCAGTTGTTAGTTCCTATCGACTGGTCAGGAGGCCTGTTTTGGGAAAAGTAGGTGTAAGCTGCACCCTTGGGTCCGAACTCTTGTTGAGGCCAAGTTTTTGCTTCAACAGTGTGTACTGCTAGGTTTAAGGACATATCCACTTCTGATTTGAAATGCTTAGTTTCTAAAAATGAAGAATTAGAGATTTGGCATATGAGACTCTATCATTCTGGGAGTAAACTAATAGTTAAACTATTAAAATAAAAACTAATTCGTGGACTTCCAAAGTTAAGAGGTAGTTTGACTTAATTATGTGCTCCTTGCTAAAAGGGAAAATTTATAAAATCATCATTTCAAAGCAAAAATGATATTTCTTCGTCTACACCACTAGAAGTATTTCACATGAATCTATTTGGTCCTCTGAGCACTTACAGTCTAGGAGGGAAACGATATACTTTTGTTCTTATCGACGACTACTCATGTTTTTGTTGGACTATTTTTATTGCTAATAAATCTGATGCATTTCTTGAATTTTCTAATATGAGCGCTAAATTACAAAATGAGTGAACGAAAAATAAAATGCATTAGGTCTGATCACTGGGGAGAATTCGACACAAATTTTTTTCCCCGCGAACTCCACAACAAAACGGTGTAGTAGAAAGGAACAACCAAACTCTTCAAGAATTAGCACACACGATGCTTGCCGAGTTTATTTTACCTCAATATTTTTGTGCTGAAGCAGTCAACACAGCATGTTATGTGATGAATCGAATCATGATTCGCCTTATTCTTAAGGACACCCCTTATGAGCTCTTTTATGATAGAAGGTAGTATGTGTCCTAATTTTGAGTATTTGGCTGCCCATGTTACATTCTCAACACCAAGGATAACTTAGGACAATTTGATGAAAAATCTGAACTAGGCATTTTTTTAGGATATTCCTACGCAATTCGTGCATATAGGGTCTATAATAAATGGACTTTGGTTGTAGAAGAATCCATCCATGTTCACTTTGACAAGAATACACCAAAAACAAAATCAAGATCAACTAACGAGGAGGTTGATGATGATGTGCCCTTGGAAGATGAGAGTATAGAGAAAGAGGAAGTGGTAGATGATCCAACTCGTGTTGAAGGATATAAGCCTCCAAGCACAGTAAATTTTTCAAAATAACATCCACGAGAACTAGTAATAGGAATGCCTTCACATGGGGTTAGAAATCGCTCAGCCTTGCAAGAATCTTTCTCAAATTTATGTTTTATATCTGAAATAGAACCCAAGAATATCTTTGAAGCATTGAATAATGAGTCTTATTTCTAGGCTATGATCGAGGAATTGAATCAATTCGAGCGAAGCAAAGTTTAGATATTGGTGCAGCATCCTGATAACCATCAAGTTATTGGTTTGAAGTGGGTTTTGAGGAGTCTTTTGCGCTGGTTGAACTTCTTGAGTTCATTCGTATGTTTTTGGCATTTGTAAGTTTTAAAAAAATAAAGTTGTATGAAATGGATGTTAAGAGCGCATTCCTAAATGGTTATATTAAAGAAAAAGTGTATGTTGAGCAACCACCCAGCTTCAAGAATGGTAATCACCCAGATCATGTATGCAAACTAGTGAAAGCCCTATATGCATTAAAGCAAGTACATCATGCTTGGTATGATAGACTTACAACATTTCTTTTAGAACATGACTTTAGGATGGGTAGTTTACATACTACACTTTTGTAAAGCACAGTGATTCTAATTCGATTTTATTACAAATCTATGTAGATGATATAATCTGTGGTGCCACAAATGAGAGGTTATGTGAAGAAATTGTTACACAAATGCAATCCAAATTTGAATTGAGTTTATTTGGAGAATTAACCTATTTCTTAGGCTTTTAGATTTATCAATGAAAGGGTGCAATTTTCATAGGTCAATTGAAATATATAAAGGATATGCTTAAGCGATTCGTCTTTGAAAATATTAAACAAGCAAAAACTCTAATGAGCACATCACTTGATTTCGAGTATGATGAGAGTGTCATTTTTGTGGATCAAATGTTATTTAGAGGTATGATCAGATCACCACTATATCTAAGTGCTTCTAGACCCAATATTATATTTGTAGTGTGCCTTTCTGCTAGATATCAAGCTAATACTAAAGAATATCATCTTAAAGTTGTTAAGCACGTCTTTAGGTATCTCATAGACAACCCAAATCTTGGTTTTTGATATCCACACTCCACTGACTTCACGCTCCACGAATATTCCGACTCAGACTATGTTGGATGTTCACTCGATCGCAAGATCCAAAGTGGTACCTGTCACTTCTTAGGTCTGACACTAGTTTTATGGTCAAGAAGAAAAAAGAACTCAATTGCCCTCTCCACTGCTAAAGCCGAGTATATAGCCCTAGGAAGTTGTAGCGCACAAGCATTTTAGATGTCACAGACATTGGAGGACTTCGGCCTAATTTTTAAGAATGTTGACCTTATATGAGACAACAAGAGTGCCATAAACTTGATGAATAATCTGGTGTACCACTCTCGCTCCAAACATATTGACATTTGTCGTCACTTTATCCGGGACCACATTAACAAAGAGAACGTGAAAGTGAGCTTCATTGGGACTGACGATCAACTTGCTGATATCTTTACAAAACCCCTCCCTGACACTTGTTTTTCTTTACTTAGACTAGAACTGGGCATTTTGGATCTCACTGCTTAATCAAGCTGCAATATCAACTTGCATTGGGGTGTTTTTCTTTATTTTTCAATTTCTATGAGTTACCGTCGCGTGGTAGCCCTAGTGCAGGCAGTAAGTTGACTATTTTTTATGTTTCTGCACTTGTTTTTTTTTATTTTTTTTGTCCCTCTGTTTCTTTTGGGTTGCCTTATAATCAAAAATCAAATAAAAATTTGAAAAATCCTAAAAATTCAAAACGCCTTTCTATTTTTACTTTTGTTTGTTTGATTTGTTAATCATTATTTATTAAAACAATATATATATATATATATATATATATATATATACCCATAGATCAAAAAAATTGGACTGTACATTCTGAGGACATGCATGACTAGAACCTAAAACATAATGATTATGTGCGATGTTTGATTTGCAATTGCTAGTATCTGTTAACATTGTTTGATTATGTCATGATGTGTCTAATTTATAGGTACTTAGCTACTGAGTGCGACTGGACAGGAATGTGTATGTTGAATATTCTCCTAGGTATGTGTGAAGATTTAGGTAGCTTAATGACATTATATTGTTATCACATCCCCACAAAATGCACTTATATAGAAATTCATGCATATATATTATAACTCATGATATTGTGTCTAACATGGTAGAAATAACTTGAACAATCAATGTCACGATGTTCCTATTTTTATGTAAAGCTTAGAAATTTGGGACAAAACTCTAGTGAACAAGTTTTTTGTATACAAGTTAAAGCATATCTATCTATGTGGGTAGATTTTGATTGATTCGGGGTCCTTGAACTCAAAATACTATAAAATTGATAGTGAAAAAAAATGAAAAAATTGGTAAATCATAGGCTATCAAACCATGTGTCATGGATACCCCCAAGAACTACTCACTCCTCCTGATAAGTCTTAATGAGCATTGTGAGCATGAGCACCTTAGTTAAAAGAATCGTTTCAATTTTGTGCAAAGACTATAATTTAAATTTGTGCCCCTTGTTCGAATCTTGGTATGAGATAGACAGCAACATGACATGCTTTTTCACTTTATTTCTCTTGTGCTAGCATATTGAATTATTGAGATAAAACATGTACTAAAGATTATTTCTACTTGATGTATTTCATTTGATGCTACATGTACACATGTCATTATTCTATTGCATCCATGCATAAGAATTGGACCTGCACTTCATTATATGTTTATAGCACATATGTACTAGTACACGATTTTTATTCCTGACTCTCACAATGTTACACTGTATTAACTCTATAAATCTCCAAGCATTGTACTCCAAATCGAGTGTATTTAGTTTCACTTGTGTGGTTCGAATTTTTTTATTCTAAAAAGCTCTTCAAATAAATTGATTCTTTTATGTGTTGGGTTGGTCTATATTCATGGTGTTCCGCTCCAATATTTGCTTCTACTACTTATGGTTTTTTTATACATGTGTACACTTTTTCTCATCTCTTTAGTATCTCATGAGTATAGGGGAGAGTTGAGTGTTCACGAGACATGTTTGTTCATCCCTGCCCCCTTTCAATAATATCAAAAGGGGGAGAGTTGAGTGTTCATGAGTATATCCTATGCTAGTTAAGTGTTGAGTGTTCATGAGTGTATCCTATGCTAGTTGAGTGTTGAGTGTTCATGAGTATATCTGATGCTTTATAGCCCATATGGGGAGCACACACATAGGGGGAGCAAACTTGTAGAGGGAGCACATCTGTAGGGGAGTCGTACTGATTATTTCACCTGCTATATTTCATGCTTTCTGATTGGATAACATTATACCATGTTGTTAATATTTTATATCTCATAAATAGAATTTGATATTATCAAAAGGGGGAGTTTGTTGGAGCCTATGGTTCGCATTTCTTTAGTTTGACAATATCAAATCATATGGTGTATTTGATCATACGTGTGTTGGTTATAGTTTGTAGGACTACAGGTACAAAAGAACAAGAAAATCAATTTTCGTGGCCTCCCGCCGATCCTAGCGCCACCGCCCTTGCTAGCTTATAATTAAATTTGCACAAGCTCTTTGTGCCCTATCGCATGGCATTAGCCATACTAACAAGCACTAGCTGTCTCGACGAACGTCGAGTCATCGTCATCGAGAATATATTGCTACTACTAGGAGATAACCTCATATCGTGCCGCGGTAGCGCAAAAAAGTGAAAAAAAATATTTTATTTGGATATTTTTTTTCAAATCTGCTGGTCAGCCATCACCTCCACATGCATCAACCTACCGCCGGGTGCTAGCTTTACCGCCGTCAGTAGATTACCATTTCAAGATTTATAAAAGCGTGTGTTTCTTTTCTTGGAGAGAGAAAGAAGGAGAATAATTCACTCTAGGGTTCGGTCGTCATCTAGAGAAGGATGAACTCTCATCTTCATTGAAGGAAAAGCATTATTTCTTCCTCTCATTCGCGATCGAAGAACTCCGATGAATGAAATCTTCAATGACCTTTCACAGCTGAGAGATTGCAAAGAGAACGATCTTCAAGAGCACCGATTGCGCCCCATTCCTTGGAGGAGTTCTACGTTTGAGGGAGAAATATTTTCTAAACTCTTTGTATTTTACTTTGAATTCTCTTTATCGTCTAGTTGTTTATATGTGAAGGAAATTGACTAGGGGGTCATCGGAATCCGTGAAGGGTTTTGTGATAAATCGTTATAGTGAGGGACGTCTAGATTGGGGGACCTAGTGTAAGGAAAATCGACTGGGGGGTCTTCAGAATCCTGGAAAGGTTTCGTGAGAAATCATCCCGGTAAGGGACGTCTAGATCTGGGGATTTAGTGGGGCTCTAAGACCCTTCCAAGAAGGAAGGTGAAGAGCCGACTCGAAGACCTTTCTGGGGGGAAAATGGAGAGAGTCAACCGGTCCGTGTAGAGGGTCGGTATAGAAACAAAAAGAGAAATTTGTATTTCGACACCTCCGATCTCCGATGTCATGGAGATCTAGCTATTCTTGATTATAAGCCACCTTCGTTACTCTTGAATAAAATTATTGTTTGTTTATTCTTCTCAAATTTCGTGGTTGTATGCTAGTAGATCCTTAAATGTTATGTGAACCTCTATAAGGCAAAGTTTTACACAGAAAACAACTTATGTAACCTACCACCGCGCGCTAGTAAGCTAACGCCCGTGGTAGCCTCCAGAAGTGGTTTTCCTTGGTAAAAATATTTTAAATTTTGAATAAATCATAAAATCTTATTCACCCCTCCCCCTCTAAGGTTGGCTATCTGATTCAATTAGAGCATGGGATGCCCTAGATAGGCTGATAATATACCTGAGAGGTACTTAAGATCATGCTTCATGCTATACTAGTTACCATCCTACTGTGAATGGTTACTCTAACACCTCATGGTATTCAGAATTTTGGAACAGTAGGTCTACCAGGGGATATATATTCACTTTAGGTGGAACTTTTATTACTTGGAAATCTAAAATACAGACTTATATAGTTTTGTCGTCTATATAAGCCGAGTTATTTTCCTTAGCTTCAGCTGGTGAAGAGACATACTAGGTCAGGAACTTGATTTTAGACATGTCATTGTCTAAGTTACAAGTCAACTCATTGGGCTTGTATTTCCATAATCAAGCAACAGTTCAAGTTGTTAAGAATGCTCTCTTTAATTTCAATAGGAGACATACATGACTGAGATACGTGTTGTTGAATTATTTAAAAAACAAGAAATTATCTCTTTGATCAATGTGCGTTCGAAGGGTAACCTGGCTGATCCATTGACAAAAGAAATGTCCAAAGAATGATTAATCGAGGTAGTTGGTGAAATGAGACTAAAAGCGATTTATTTCAGTCTTAGTTCAAGGTTAAGTAATTTAGTACATCCTTAGTCCAGAGATTTTGTTTTTTTTTTCATATTTCCATTTTCAAAAGAAGCATGTTGTGCCCCGCTAATGCTCTTTGTATAACCATAATTCATTGAGATCAAAAAATGCTTAAATAGATGCCTATTCACAGGCCTAAAGAAGAGTAGAGGCGAGCTTGTGTGATCATAGATGAGCTTGGGCGAGTATGGGCGAGTATCTCGCAAGTGTGGGCTATAACACCCCCAACCGTCACGTAAAATATAACAGAATGTCCGGCCGGGGCCCCATACCAAATTCTACAGACAGTTAGTTGACTTACGTATTGAGACCATAATCTATAAATGCATCCTAACTCAAAGTGCATTCTAGCAAAAGATAATAATTTAATAACTTAGAACCCAACCAAACGAATATCCACTAAACCCAAACAGGAATGATAACTTAAATACACAACATTATGACCTTAAAGTCGTACAAAAGTTTCCTCAAATAGAAGTGTTTTACATACTTCGGCACGCAGGCCGGCCACACATGAAATAGTAAATAGTAAACACTACATCGGTTTGGCCTTCGAGGGTCGGGCATAGCAACCATGGGCTTCAACCCGCTATTTCCCGCTCAGCTAAGCTGCACCTGCACAAAATCATCTCACCTCAACGGTGGCAAACAAAGCAACGGTCAGCATTAGTTGACCTAATTATAACGACCCCAACCCACACCCAGGGCGGCGGTGCTCCTTCCCTATAGGTAATTAGCATTAATATATATACTGGCGATAGAACGTTTAATTTAAGCACCATTCACCACAAACTATGACACTGCCAGCAATACTCCTAGTGCACTCAGGGCACATTATTGGTGTACCAGACCTAACCAGGGTCACACCTCCTTACTTAATGACAGTTAGCATATTTTGAGCATTAACTAGCCTTTCCCCACTGAAGCCAAAGACCTACTCCTATGGCTAAGATAAAGTCAAGGTGATCTCTGCGATTCTAAATGCAAACATAATAGGGATACAACCGATCAACCCATTGGGAGAACAGCTTCCATTTGCTTGTGTACCATCTACCCTCACATGCCAAAAAATGATTTCATATGTCCAAGGAGGAAGATGATTTCCCTTGACATTCACTTTGGCGCCATGGGAGAGAATCTAGCCGGATGAAGATGATCTCTACGGACTTGCCTTCGCAGATCTGAACTCGGCTCGCGACTCGGAGCTCTGAAACTCCAATGACGATGGAATCTCTTTC
Source organism: Platanthera guangdongensis (assembly GCA_039583875.1). Lineage (NCBI taxonomy): Eukaryota > Viridiplantae > Streptophyta > Magnoliopsida > Asparagales > Orchidaceae > Platanthera > Platanthera guangdongensis. The sequence continues at coordinate 150,305,546 of CM077147.1, read as the reverse complement.
CTCTTCCTCTCCTTCATTATCCTCTCTCTCTACCGCTCGGTAGAAGAAAGCCATGAGATAAAAATGAAGTGGAACTCAACATTCTCGGCCTTAAACCGATCTACCGCAACACGGTAACTATCTATCGTCACGTGCTACCTCAAGCGCTAGCTTGTTTCGCAAGCCCACTGCCCAAAACCTCCAATCAATCACTGACATATGGCCATGCTGTAACTGTCCTGCTACAAACGCACGGTACCTCACTACCACCATACGGTACACGACGCATCACATCAACGCACTATTTATGATGACCAGTCACTACCGCCACATTGTATCACTACCATCGTGCGGTAGCTCTTAGAGAGGAACTCAAAATAAATTGTCGCGCTACCGCTGGCGTAAACACTACCACCGGAGGGTAGCTGATGCACGCGAAGCCCGGCTCTTATTTTATCTAGGGAGCACAGCGGGTCTGGATTTTGCACGGCGAATTATAGGAAAGTGCACCTATCACAAGTAATACAGGATATTCGGGGGGATATCCAGTGTTGAACTTTCGGGATCTTGGAATGAGCATGGGTCATCTTAACTAAAGTAAGTCACAACCAGAAACACTTGCAGCAACAAGAGTCTTTATTGATTAACAACAATCTTCTTTACAAGGCGAGACATACATGGCAAGACATGATTCGCCAAACCACCACAGGGAGAGCAAAGACAATTACAAAGACAAGACAACACAAGCCGCGCGGACTCAAACACGAAGTCACCGTTCTACTACTATGGAGTCTGTACAATCTACCAAGTCGCTAGACCTCAACCCAAGCCGCGCGGACCGCCCGTTATTCCAATGCTAAGCTCTAGCTGCCGATCTGCAAGCCTCCTGACCGCGAGGTCGCCTAGCCGCCAGACCGCGCAAGTTACGATGTCGAACTGAATAGTCCGCCTGAACCAGGTGACTTATTAAACCCCTGAACCAAGTTGCCAAAGATAAAACCGTCTGGTCGCTGTCCGTGACCTGCTATTTACCACCTGTTTCTTAACCACAGAGTCTGTGTTGTCTCTGACTGCAATCAGAGCAAAGTCCTGGCTTTCCAGCGCTATCTGCACAACCTGCATAACATAAACCAGTCAACTCTAGCAACCCACGCGGATACTAAAATTCAGTACGTAGCAACTGATCGCGGTCTTACTTACTATTCATTCGTTCTTGGTTATATTTTCCTAATGTGATATGGGTCCAATTTATAGGCTCGATGAGTAGTGTGGTCATCGCCCTAGCTGATAGGATCATCGCCTCATCCTGCAGTAAGAACAAGTCTCCGCAATCCGCAGATACATTCCAGTCTACCGCGACCTGTGCAGGATAGCCAGTCCGCCAATGATTCAATAATGTCAAACAGTAACACCAATCCTCCTTGTCGCCAAAGGCCAAGCCAAGACCGCCACAGCCGGACTCTGCAGCAAAATTGTCCGCCTATCCGCGGACACAGCTCCAGTCCGCTTATCCCGACCCAGAGCCTTGCAACCAAGGCAACTACCAGACTCAGCGGACACAGCTCCAGTCTGCTTACACTGCAGACAGCTCCAGTCTATATATACTATAGACAACTCCAGTACGCACTCCATTATGGACGCAACTCCAGTCCGCATTCCCCAAACTCGCAACAAAGTCACATAACACTTCTGCCGAGCTTGGCAGACTGAGAAGCAGTCTGCGCTTCACAGCGCGATCTCCCTGGACTGAGCTAAACATGGACTTGGTTCAGGACCAACCAAGTCCACACCACTAGCTGCAAGGGCCAGTCCGCACTTACTAGCGGACACTGGATCCAGTCTGCCTTCCCTGGAAATCTCCGGTACCTATACACACTGACTGGCAACCTCCACAGCTTCCATTTGCCGCTTTACAAGAGCAAGACAAAGGCCTCTGCCAAGCCGGTCTGCCAAGCTCTAGTCCAGTGCGCTTCTTATCGGACTCCACGGATATAGTCGCTATCCGCTTGGTTACTTCCTGGTAACTAGCTGCCTGCTGAGCATAAGACAGCCTGGCAAACCACCACCACTATTCGCATAGTCCGCGCGAACAGACCGCCTAGGCAGCCACAGAACAAGCCGTCTGCAACAGCCCTGCCGACCTGGCTGTCCGCCAACCCTGTTACCATAGTCTGCGCAGATAGGTTTCCTAAGTCCTCCAATCACCCACTTTCACTTCATAATTTTCAACACTCCCCCTTGAAGTGAGAAGTGGTGAACAACTCCAGCAGCTCCCGTAACCTTGCACCTGGTTCCTCCAATAGCACCAGGTGTCCAAGACATAGTCCTCGCCCTGCATATCATGGACCATGAGGGAGCCCTCCAGCATCTCCCTAAAGGTGTCATGCTTCCCTCTGCCTTCTTCTTCAGCTTCGACCTCCACTCGTGCGTCACAGGAGTATCTCCACCAACCTTGGGAACAAGGGCCCAAGCCTTGTCACCTCTGAGAATAGTCACCTCCTTAGCTTTGGCGTCATCCACCACCTTGACTCTAGTGGTGACATCACACCTAGAAGGTATTTGCTCGACCTGAGGGCTTACAAGGAAACATGAGACCAAGCTCACTGTGTTCCCTTCGCAATATCGAGCTGGTGGGTTATTGATCCTCTTCGACCTCCGAAGAACCTGATCACGGCTAACCACCTCCGCTGCTCCTCCTAAACCAACTCCATTCCAAGGCAATCCCAAAATAATGCTCCCCTTGCTTCCTGAATAAGACTCCACCGTACTGGAACCAGGAGCACCTAGAGCAATGCTCCCCCTGCTACCTGAACCAGAAGCCTCCGCTCTCGAACAAGAACTATCTGGAACATCGATCCCCCTGCTTCTCAAACCAGAAGCCTCCTTCTTCGAGCCAGAAGCACTTGGAGCAATGCTCCCCCTACTTCCCGACCCTGATTCCTTTGCCCCGGAGCTAGAATAACATGGAGCTCCTGGTGACTCGGGTAGCTCCAACTAATCCTTAGCAGCAGCCACCTTCAGCCCACCATCTGACCTGCTAACTTCTAGCTCCACACATGAGCTATCCCAATACGATGTTAGCTCATCGAAGACAACATCTCTTGACACGATGAAGCTCTTCATCGCAGGATCCATACACCTCCATCTTCTCTTCTGCTCATCATACCCAACAAAGACTAGCTTTGTCTTGAGAGCATCCGGAGCATGTACGTAGCAGGTAGATCCAAACACCCGTAGGTAGGGCTGATATCGAGTCAAGTTTGAGCGATTTTATCTCGGCTCGAAATCGAAATTTTCAACTCGAACTCGGCTCGAAATCGACTCGAAATCAAAATTGATTTCGAGTCGAGTCGGCTCTACTCGAAATGACTCGATTCCGAGTCAGCTCGAAATCGAATCGAGTCGGCTCGAAATTGAATCGGATCAGCTCAAAACCGAATCAAATCAACTCGAAATTGAGCAATTTTTTGTTTTATTCATATTTTGCTCAAAATTAAATTGAGAAATCTATAACTTTAGCAAATGAAACACTTAAAGGCTAAAATTTTTTATTTAGATTTAATTTTTGTTATTTTTAATCTTAAAATAAGAATATATTAATAAATACATAATTTTTTTAATTAATTCGAGTTGATTTGAATCATATTTCGAGCGATTCAGGGCTGGCTCGAAATCGACTCGAAATCAAATTCAAGTCAATTGAATCGACTCAAATTGAGTCGAATCAATTTTAACCGATTCCGATTCGGCTCAATTCTCGAACGATTTTCGAGCGACTTTCGAGTTTCGAATAATATGCTCAGCCCTACTCGTAGGAGCATCACATTGGGCTTCACCCCGAACATCAGCTCATATGGTGTATTCACATGGATCGGACTAAGAGCCATCTGATTGATGACATGTGCCACACAAGCCATCCCTTCCACCCAAAAAGCCTTAGGAATGCTTTTGCACTGAAGCCAACATATGCAGGTCTCCGTCAACAGACAGATCATTCGATCTGCAACACTACCTTACTGTGAAGTATGTCCATGAGAAAGCTTTAAGTAGCAACCCCTGTTACTCAGGTAGCAACTCCTGCTACCCTGAATACGGCGACGGCCATACCGGGCGGAGAAGCCAGACGGGCAAAGCCGTTGGCTGAAAGGGTGGTGGTCAAGTATGGAGACCGATAGATGAAGTATTTTCTGAGCTTCAATCCTCCCACTTTTAAGGGAGCCGGTACGTCGACTAATGCAGAGGATTGGTGGGCACGGATGCAAGAGCTTCTCAGGGCGGCAGAGACGCCAGAGGAGAAAAAATCTGAGTTTGCGGCCTTCATGTTAGAGGGCGACGCGAAGTTGTGGTGGGTGAGCCATAGCGGCCGCTAGTTTCCCGGACGCACCCCGTCTATGGAAGAGTTTGGGAATGCTTTCCTAAAGAAGTACATTCCTATTTAAACAAGGTTGGCCCTCCAAAGGCAATTTCTGCACTTGGTGCAGCGGGATAAGACAGTGGACGAGTATGTACAAGAGTTCACTCGGTTGGGTCATTATGCGGGAACGACAATGGACGATGACAAGGAGAGGGATAACCTCTTATACTAGGGGCTGAGGGAGATTCTAAGCCATCGCTGCTGACAAATTGGGTCTCGGTGCTCGCCCTACTCCTTTTCCTTCCCCCGCTTCTCCACTGTGAGTTGCTCTACCCTCCTCAAAAAAACCTTGCTGCATCGCTCACTTCCCTTGAATGATGGCTGCTTGAATAATATATAGAAGTATGTTTTCCATTTGTCGAATCAAGTTTTGCAAACAACATTAAACCAAGTAGAAAAGTAGAACTATGCAGAATGAGATTTCTATTTTGTTACTGTGGACTTCACTCTAGAATTTCTCATAATGTCTAACCTTTTAATTTTGATTCAAATTTTTTGGAAGTTCTATTATTTGTATCCTTATTTCCTTATAGTTTCAAGTTGATTGCTCGTGATTTTTAAACTATTACTTGAAGTTGTACTAATGATAGATTGTTTATAATTTCATTGCAGATTGCATTTTTGAAGAAGATAAATCTCATCTTTTAAGTCTTCTTTTTCTGAAAGGTCATATTACAACTCGATTCCTTGCAGCAGTTGCTAGAACATTACTTAAAGAAGAGAGGAGAAGACATCAGTTGGCTATCACAGATGTGCCAAAATGCATTTTTATATACTTTCTTTTTTTAAAAAAAAATTTCATATATTTTAGTTTAATTAGAGATGAAAACATTATTACTTTGTATTGACTGGTTTGGACTATCTCTCGTCCTCTCTTTCTTTATTAATCAAATAATATATGTTGAATAATCTTTTTGTTACGATTAAGTATTTATTTATTATTATGTTTGAATGTCTAAAGATGAATTTTATTGAATAACAAATGAATTAATTTTAAGTATTTTGTGAGGAATTGAACAAAGTTTAGTGACAAATTATCACTATTGTGTTGCTTTTTGTGATCAAATATTCTGTCACTAAAATTACATATAGTGACCAAATTAATCGGGAAATTAAAATTATTTTCTTATAGTGACCAAATTAATGTGGTCACTAAAATTTCTTTTAGCGAGTAAGTTGAATCGATCACTAAAACATTTTTTTAATGACCAAATTAATCCAATCACTAAATATGCACATTTAGTGATGAATTTGGTTGGTCACTAAAGATAATTAGTGATGGACATTTCTTGTTATTAAAAGTATTTTTAGTGACCATTTTTTTGGTCACTAAATATGCACATTTAGTGATAAAATTGGCTTGTCAGTAAAGATATTTAGTGGTAGGACATTTTTCATCACTAAAAGCTCTTTAAGTGACTGTTGTATTTTGGTCACTATAACTTTTTAGTGATTGAAATGATTTGATCACTAAATATACACATTTAGTGAAGAAAATATTTGTAGTCACTAAAGACATTTAGTGGCGGGGCTTTTGTGACCACTTTGTGACGGGAAGAATTTGGTCACTAAATGTCTTTAGTGACCACAATTTAATATTTAGTGACAAAAAATATTGTCACTAAAAGTCAATTTTCTAGTAGTGGCGTCTGCCTAATGCAAATCCAATTGGATTTGCACAACCACCACCACCATCACAATCACAACCACCACAACCCGCCCCGATAAAAGACATCTTCACAAAATACATCGTTACAAATAAGTCCAATATCCGAAATCTAAACAAATCAATTAAAAATCTAGAAACTCAAATTGTACAGCTTTCGAAGATGCTGTCGAAGCGCCAACCTAGAGTTTTACCAGAAAACACGGCAAACAAAGTGCTTATGGGAGACACCCCATAGTTATCTATTTATTTTTATAGGTTTTGTTTACAGCCACCCCAACTTCCAATCAGGAAAGCCCTTTATTCTATTCTACTTTCAGTTTTGTATATATATCTGCTTTTTTTTCATACTTATTCACAACATAAGTATGGGGGAATATTTCCTTAAAACAAAAAGGAAAAAGTTTTTTTTATATATACATAATATTTTTTATCAATATTTATATATTTGCTAAAAAATAAAATAATAATAATAAAAAAATATTTAAAAAATAAAAAATATATAAAAAAGTCTTCTTGTGTATATAGTTTTGCTCAATCAATCATCCAAAAAATTTAAAATCCCTACTTCTTTTATAAAATCAAAAAATAAATATTTGAGTTGATATATAAATAGTTATCTAGTTTTTTAATTTACTTGTCATTTATTTATCATAAATAGATAGATCTAAATATCTAGAGTTAGGTTTTAAAAAATATCTTGTGCATTTTATTTTAGAGAATTTGTTTTGAGCACTACTTCTGGTTTATTATAAATAGTGACATGTGTATTATGTTAGCCAAACATATGTAGACTGTAATTATATTTACTTCACTTATCTCAACTAAAGTAAGTCACAACCAGAAACACATGCAACAAAAAGAGTCTTTATTGATTAACAGTAATCTTCTTTACAAGGCGAGACATACATAGCGAGACATGATTCGCTAAACCACCACAGGGAGAGCAGAGACAATTACAAAGACAAGACAACATAAGCTGCGCGGACTCAAACACGAAGACGCTGGTCTACTGCTATGGAGTCTGCACAATACGCCAATCCGCCAGTTTTGGTTATCTTTTCCTAATGTGACATGTGTATTATTTACAGGCTCGATGAGGAGTGTGGTCACCGCTCTAGCTGATAGGATCACCGCCTCATCCTGCAGCAAGAATAAGTCTCCACAATCCGCGGATACATTCCAGTCAGTCGAGACCTGTGCAGGATAGCCAATCCGCCAATGCTTCACCAAGGCCGGACAACAACACCAGTCTGCCTTATCACCAAAGGTCAAGCCAAGACCGCCACAACCGGACTCTATATCAACATTATCCACCTATCGACGAACACAACTCCAGTCTGCTTATCCCGAACCCACGGCGTTGCCACCAAGGCAACTGCAGGACTCTGCGGATATAGCTCCAGTTTTCTTACACTGCAGACAGCTCCAGTCCGCATATACTCCAGACAACTCTAGTTCGCAGCCATTACGAATGCAACTCCAGTCCGCATTCCCCAAACTCACAACAAAGGCACACAGCACTTCTACCGAGCTTGATAGACTGAGAAGCAGTCTACGCTTCACTGCGTGATCTCCCCGGACTGAGCTAAATATAGACTTCATTCAGAATCAACTCAGTCCACACCACTGGCCACAAGGGCCAGTCCGTACTTACTGGAGGAAACTAGATCCAGTTCTCCTGCCTCAGCAAACTCCAGCACCTGTCCGCACTAACTGGCGACCTCCAGGGGTTCCACTTGCCACTTTACTAGAGCAAGACCAAGGACTGTGCCATGCTGGTCTGCCAAGCTCTAGTCCAGTCCGCTTCTTGCCGGACTCCGCAGATATAGTTGTTATCCGCTTGTTACTTCCTGGGAACCATCTGCCTACTGAGCATATGCCCGCCTGGCAAACCGGCGCTGCTGTTCGCGTAGTACACGCAAACAAAATGCCCAGACTGCCACAAAACAAGCCGTTTGCAATAGCCATGCCGACCTTGCTGTCCACCAACCCTGTCCATGTAGTCCACGCAGATAGGTTGCCCAAGTCCTCCAATCAACCACTTTCACTTCACAATATTCAACATCGAGATCGTAAATTTCCCAGGAACGGGTTGATTATCCCTACTGCTCCGGAAGGACTATTATTTTACCGAAAAATCTAAATTATTGGTTTTAACTAAGAAAAAGTTGGAAATAGATTAAGAACAAGGTCGATGAAGAAATAACACTCGGTATCGAATTACGTTAGGATGAAAATAGATTTAAATAATTAGAGATCCTAGGTTTCAATTCAATTACATGGAAGACTTGGTAGTGGAGGTTCCAAAAGAATGAGCTCACCTATCTTTAGGACTATCGCTCACCTGAACATTAAGACTATTCGATCAGGCTCACATTCGATGAAGGATTCCTCTTAATGCCTGCATTATGCTAAGAACCCCGCTATTGGGGGGAAACCCAATCCGAAAGAATTACGCGCTCCTCTCTCGAGGGTTAGTGTTAAACTCTCTTTACCCAGTGGTGATCAGTTTATACGCATGGCCACTCGGCTAGCTAGCATATGGATAACGGGAATAGAGCCCAAACATCGATATGTGGTTCTATGCGTCGTAAACCCGGGGTAAACCTGTAGTACTTAATTAAATAAAAAAAGACTTTTAATTATTTAAAAACATTTTATATCCCAATGCTCTTCGATAACGAGGGCTAAGAGCGATTAGCCACTCATCGGAATTGTGATTGCTTATGAGTTTGGTGAGGCGTGAATTCTAAATTATGCATTGAAGGGTTACAAAAATAATAAGAAAAAATAAGATAACCTAATATTAGAAAGAGAAAAGCTACTAAAAAAGGAAAATGCATGCACTCAACAAAACTCATAATAAAGAAAAAAAGCAAAGTTACTAAAAAATATATTGAATAATTGAAATGACGAGTCCTACTCAAACGAGTGGGCGAGAAATGACATGTCCTACTCAAAACGAGTAGGCGAGAAATGAAAGATGAGAATGACAAGTCCTACTCAAACGAGTAGGCGGGAAATGACAACTCCTACTCAAAAGAGTAGGAGGGAAATGAAAGCAAAAAATGACAAGTCCTACTCAAACGAGTAGACGGAAAATGACAAGTCCTACTCAAATGGGTAGTCGAGAAATGACAAGTCCTACTCAAACGAGTAGGCGGGAAATGACATGTCTTACTTGAATGAGTAGGCGGGAAATGAAAGCTGAAAATGACAAGTCCTACTCAAACGAGTAGGCGGAAAATGAGATGTCCTACTCAAACGAGTGGGCGGGAAATGACAAGTCCTACTCAAACGAGTAGGCGGGAAATGACAAGTCCTACTCAAACGAGTAGGCAGGAAATGACAAGTTCTACTCAAACGAGTAGGCAGGAAATGAAAGTTGAAAAAGCTAACTCATAAACGCACACACACAACTTGAAGGAAAGAAAGAAAAAAAACTAACTCATACACTCACACACACAAGCAAAAATAGAGAAAACAAAAATTATTGAAAAATTAAAACGTTTATATTTTTACCGCTAGAACTTTCTGGAAATGCATAAAAAGTAGAAATAAAAATTATTTTAGCAAAAGAGTTTTCAAATAAATGCGGAAATCAAAGCGGTTGAAAAATTTAAAAAACACATAATCCATTCTTATAGCTTTGTAGAAAGGTTTAAAAAGTGGAAGAAAGTTAAAAAGAAGCAAAAGTTTTACATCCTAAAATAGGAAAATCTAAGTTAAAAGGAAATGAAAACCACTTTCAAATCATTTTACAAATCCATAAGGATGAATATAAAAGCACAAAAATCCTAAATATAAACCATTTTAAGGAATATGATAAGAAAAAATGGCTATAATAACGACTAGTACATTTAAGAAAATCTAATGTAAAGCTAAGTGATTTTTTCATTTGAAAGCATAAATTTCACAAATCTAACTCATAGATGCACACACCCATACAAAAAATAAAGAAACATAAGATTGCTGAAAGAGAAGGACTCAGAGGCATTCCAGTACAACATAAGGATGAAAAGCTATCAATTTTTATTAAGAGAAAGTTTGAATACAAAAGCTAAAACAAACACAGAGGAGGGGGAAAATATCATTACATAGCACTAAAAGAAGCCTCCTAGAAGCAGCCCTAACAGCAAAATGACTCAAAATTTAGAACCCATGGCCCTTACAGCAAAGTTCTATTTATAGGCAAAAAATTCAGATTACACGCCCTAGGTCACAGGCATGTAGGGGCGTGTACCTACTATTGCTGAGTTGATGTTGAGTATTTATTGCTAGTTTGACTTTTGGGGTTGTACACGTGGAAGTCAGGGGCGTGACCCTACTGCCACGGGCATGTAGGGGCGTGTTGGGGAGGTTTATCTGGGCAAAGCATCGTGTCATTTTGTCATTGGCACTATCTTGTCTAGGACACGTGGAAGTCACGGGCATGTATAATATTGACACGGGCGTGTCATGCGACATTGAACGGCGATGGCGTTGAGTGGTTGGCATTGAGTGGCGATTGCGTTGAATGGCAATGGTGTTGAGTGGCTGGCGTTCAGTGGCGATGGCATTGAGTGGTGGCTGGACGAATCGGATTTGACACGGGCGTGTCGGGGCGGTCGTGTTCAGAAATCATCGAACGCAGATCGTTGAGTTGAGATTGACGAACGTCGAGGGCGTGTCATGGGATGAATACGGGCGTGATACTGGTGTGTCACGGGATCAACACGGGCTTGTCGGGCAGTTCGATGAACGTTGAATGCCGATCGTTCAGCTGGCGAAAACCTTCTGTTGGGATCAAGTAACACGCCTAGGTCACGGGCGTGACCGAGAAGTACACGGGCGTGTACTTGAAATTTTTGACTTTTCCTGAAAAATTTCAGAAAAATAAAATAAAATAAGTTAGAAAATATATATAAAAAAGAAGCATTTTATTAAAGAAAATAACTAAAAATAATGAAAATAAACAAAAACAACTTAAATGAACTACGTAAAAATATATATATTTACAATTTATCAAATACCCTCATACTTAAGCTTTTGTTATTCCAGAGCAAAAGTTGGAGATATACTTATAAGGAATTAAAGGAAATCCTAAATTTAGCTACCGCTTGAATTAATTAAAAGAAAATCAAAGTAATTATCAAGGGTATAAGAGTTAAGTCCTAAATCATGAAATTGATTTAAATAGAGGAAAAGTTTTGGCCAAAAAGACTTCTTGAAGTAGCCAAATACCAAGCAAAAATTATAATCGTTAGCTAATAAAGATAGATTGGAATTATAGAAACTTTAGCTTAAGGGTTTAAAAAAAATACAATTTAAAAATTATGCTCTCAAAAAGATTTTATATTAAGTCTAGAATCATTGAATATGGCTAAGGGGATTGTTATGGTTTATGAAGAGGGCTTTGGAGGAGGTGAGTTATATTTTTTCTCAAACCTCTGTCTCTTTTTTTTGAATGTTGATGTATAGGAAAACGAAATCTTATTTTTCATGACATGTAATTTTTGAATAACTTCATATAACCCAATGTATATGTATGGGAGTAATGAATTTTATCATCTAACTCTGTAACATATAATCTTTTCAAATATTGGATGTCTATGTTTACGCAACGAAATCTTATTTTTATTGATATAGGTTCTTTTAAGGATAAAGATATTATCATGTCAAATAAGACATGATAGATATGGGGAGATGGGTCTTTGTTTATATTTTTTTTCAAAAATAAAACTAGATTTTAATAAAAAAAATCTTGAGAGTAACCTTTATAAATTGAACGTTCCTGTGTTTCTAAAAGCTTAAAGTAGAAATAATTGAAGTCTATAGTTGTTTTTTCTAACATAATACACATGCCTCTATTTTAGATAAATTAGAAGTAGTGCCTAAAATGAGTCCCCTATCTTAAGAACAAAGCATAAAAAATCCTTTAAAACTTAACCCCGGATATTTAAATCTATCAATCTTTAATTAATAAATGAATAGTAAATAAAGAATTATTGAAATTCGCTTACAAATAAACTCGCAACAAAATTTTTGTAGAGCAAAAAGGATTGAGAATGGAATATTCGATTTATTTGTTTTATACAATTTATTTTTGGGATTTTTAGAGTTTTCATTTTTTGGTGTTTTTAATTTACTATCTTTTTTTTAAATTTTGTTTTTGTTTTGTTTTACTCTTTTTTTGAGATTTTGGAAGTTTTGTTCAATTTTTTGGGAATTTTTAACTTATTCTCTTTTTTGTGTTTTGTGTTTAATTTTGTTATTATATACATAAAAAAATGCGAAAAAGATATAATTTTTTGAATTATTTTTATTTTCTAATTTTTTTTATATTTTTGGTTTTTATAAGTAAATATTTACAAAATAAGGAAAGAGAGAAAAGTTATTACAAAGAAGATAAAGAAAGGAAGAGGGGAAAGTGAAAAGAATAGTTACAAAAATATTTACAAAAATATTTATAAAAATATTTATAAAAAGATATATGCATAATGTATGTACAAAGAATATTTACAAAATAAAACTAAATATTTTTTGGAATTGTTGTTTTAGAATTTTTTTGGAATTTTTGTTTTATAATTTTTAAAAAACTTTCTTTGTTTTTTTGATGATAAAAAGAAAAAAAATGGAGTTTTCATTTTAAACATTTTTTTGTTTTGTTTTGTTTTTATAATTTTTTTTATATTTTAAATTTTTGGAGTGCAGAAAGTAGAAGTGCAGAAAATAAAGCAAGAAAACACCCTCATACTTAAGTCCGACAATGTCCCCAATGTTGTAACGTAAGTATGAGAAACAAAAATAAAATGCAATATTTACAAAGAAAATAAAGAGAGGGGGGGGGGGTAGAAGCGTCCCTGAAACGAGGTCGGGGAGGCCCAGTTTAGGAACCCTGCATTATTAAGAAAAATAGCAAAGAAAAAGTAAAAAAAAATAGCGCAAAAGATAAATATGGGGTGTGTTGGATCCCTAGTTGGATTTGGGCTAGGTTCACTAAACTAGGATATTTGACCCAAAATGTATAGTCAGGGTCATGTTTATGTCCTAGAGTCTAGGCCACGTCCTTAGAGTCAACATTGCATGGACCAACCAACAACAGACTGCAGAAGACTCCAAACTTAGAGAAATTTCAAAGGTTCAGAAAAGTATGTTCGACGTTCGTCGAACTCAGCTCGATGAAAGTCATGCTCAGCTCGACGAACTCAGAGAAAATTCTCAGAGTTGAGCTCGACGAACTTAGTTCTCAGGTCGACGATTTCTGGATACTCTACTTCAACATTCTAAGTCCAGAATCATATCTCTGAACTCCAGTCGACGAATTTAAGTTCTCAGCTCGACGAACTTAGACCACAGTATTGATAAGTTTTATCAAGTAGCAGTTAGCAGTTCTCAGGTCGACGAACTTAGTTATCAGGTCGACAATTTCTGGATACTCTACTTCAACATTCTAAGTCCAGATACATTTCTCTAGTCGACGAAGTTAGATTATCAGCTCGACAATCTTAAAGCACAGAATTAGCAAGCTTCTTCAGAAAGTAGTTAGTTGTTCTCAGTTCGACGATCTTGGATCTCAGGTCGACGAATAATAATTATCTAGTCGATGAACATGACTTCTCAGCTCGACGATCTTGGAACCTAGGTCGATGAAATCTGTTCTTTGTTCGACGATTTCTGTGCAGATCTAGACATGGGTTTTTCCTTCCTTCTATCCTTATTTTGTTGCAGTAATTCCTGAGTAATCAATGCTTAATATTCTTGTATATTACCATTAGAAGCAGCATTGGTTATGGTATTCATCATGATTATTACTTACCATTTTTCAATGGGACAGTTGGGGAAATCCAATTAATACAGACATTCTCTCCAGTCGTATTACATTCTCTAGGTCGTCAGCAATCAGTGCAGGAGGGAATTCGAAATTCAAAGAAGAAATTTCATTGAGAATATAAAAGTGATTTTTCTTCCTTCCTCGACATAGAGAGAGAGAGAAGACACAGGAACAGACATAGAACACAGATACAAAAACATACATTCAAACTCTTCTCTGTGCAGAAAAAGAATATGGTCTTCATCGTGACACTGCTGAAGAAGAAGAATAACATCCATCCAAATCAACAGTCTTCTTCATTCTTCATTCCCGGATTCTTCAAGGTCAACAAATCTTCATCAATTAGGAAGTTCCTGGATCACCTCTAGTCAAAGCTAAAGAAAGAAGACCTACTCACCCTAAAGCAAAGCTCCAATCTTCCTGAACAACTCTATAACTCAGGGGATCTTTGTTAACATCAAAGATCCACTAGTCTTCTTAGTTGTATTTGAGAAAGAGAAGACACCATAACTCTCTCACCCCCTCTCTGTACAAAGGGTTCTTTAACTCCCTTCAAAAGTTATTCTTTGGTTGCAAGTCACATGATCAAAAGACTTTGGTTAGTTTTTGAGCATCTGATCAAAAGATCATTGGTGGCAGTCACCTGATCAAAAGCTGTGAGTGGATTCCTACCAGGGTGGTAGAAGAGTGGATGTACCCAGGTTGGGGAACCACTATAAAAATACTTGTGTTGTCTGGTTTCCCTCCTTCCTTTTTGTTCTTATTGTGCCTGTGATTAATTTTTGTTGTACATGTGGTAGATTAGTGTATTTTAGGATTTCACTTTTATTTACAGCAAATTGGTATCATATAGCTTCCCTACTCTGAAGTGTTTTTATTAACAGCAAAGATTTTTAAAGATTTAAAAGATACTCTATTCATCCCCCCCCACTAGAGTATTTCAGGTCTAACCCTCTCTTTCAATTGGTATCAGAGCAGTGTTTCTTTGGTTGCACAAGTTAACCCTTGAACCAAAAGATCCTATATTAGATCTGACATTTTATTTCTCTTAGGATTATATTCACAGCATGACACAAAATAAGGACAATGCAAGCACCAGACCTCCAATGTGCAACTTAAATAAGTTTGCCATCTGGAAGGCAAGAATTAAACTATATATGAATTCCATTGATGAGGGCATCTATAACTCTATTTTGACAGGTCCTACTCAATCAACTTCCTTTACATCTACAGCAACCTCAAGCACACATGTTGTTCCACCATCTGAGTGGACAGATGCACAGAAGAAGGCCAAGATTGCTGATGCAAAGGCCATGAATATTCTAGCTCAGACTATGTCTGATGATATTTTCCAAAAGGTTGCTAAATACACATCAGCCAAAGCTATTTGGGACTCTCTCAACCAAATGGTGGCTGGCTCTGCTGATGAGAGGAAAGATAGAAGATCAAATCTCATATCCTAGTATGAGAACTTCGAAAAGGATGAGTCAGAATCTGTTGCTGACATGTACAACAGACTGATCTCAATAATCAATGAGCTGAAGACTTTAGATAAGGACATCACTCTTACTGAAGTAAATGATAAAATCCTAATGTGCTTCCCAAGATCATGGGATTCAAGGATCTGGCAAATCAAGGAGGCCAGGAGCTTAAATGAGATTTCCACAGAATCTCTATTGGGAAAGCTCAAGTCTTATGAGCAGCTAATAAAGTTCAGATAAGCTGCAGAACAAAGGACTCTCCACCAGCAAGAAAGGAGCACAACTTAGCATTCAAGGTTGTTGAAGAGACTGAAGCTTCAACAATAAATGAAGAATTGATGAGTCTCCTTGCCAAGAAATTTTACAAAATGGCAAGAAAGGACTTCAGAAGAAAATCATCCAGCCATGATGATAAGCCAAGGTATGATAAAACACCTACTAAAGAAGTAGTATGTTTTGGGTGCAGGAAACCTGGACACTTTATCTCAGAGTGTCCAGAGAATCAGAAGAAAAAAGAAGAAGAGAGAAGGACTCTAGAAGACAACAAAGTAGCAGGCCTTCCTCTACCAAATACAAAAAAAAGGAGAAGGGTTTTGTAGCTGATACCTGGAGTGACACTGAAGATGAATCCACATCTTCCAGTTCCAGTGAAGAGGAAGAAGAGGCAAGTGCCAAGGAAGTCTGCCTCATGGCCATCAATACCTCTAACAGCCAATCAGATGATGAAGAAGAATCTGATAAGGAAGGAGCTTCAGAATCAGAAGCTGATCAGGTACTTTCATCTTTTGATTATAATTCTGATAGTTTCAAAATTGAATTTAAAATTATATGCATTGACCTAATTAACTCTGAAAAGGAAATTAAGATACTTAGGGAAAGACTATCCAATCAAGAAAATCTGATTTCTGAAAACACTAAGTTAAAAGATGACCTAACACTGGCTAATGAACAAATTATTTATTTAAAAACACAGCTATGTGAGGCTAAGCAACTTGAGGAATCTCTCAATGGAAGAAACCTTAATCTGATGGACATCACAAGAACAGTCAATGCCAAACTGAATGGCAAACTCGTCTTGGTGCATCATCAACTTAACCCCCCATACTTAAGAAGAACATATTATCCACACCAATAAAATTTATTTCTGAGAAGGGTAAAAAAAAGTAGATAATAGCAATCCAAATCAAACTAAAATTACACAAAAAATAAGAAAAGAAGAAAGAATAAGAAAAATAATAACCAGAACAATGTTCAACAGTTTTCGTCGAACTCTGATCGACAAAACATGTACAGTTCGTCGAACTCAACTCGATGAACTCAGAACGTAGATCTATATTATAATAATTCGTTGAACTATGATCGACGAAACCAGTATGGTTTATTGACTAGAGATCGAAAATTTTGGGGTTCAAAAAATGACTTCTATCATTCTCTGAATGGAGTTCGACGAACTCATCCCAATTCGTCGAACTCAGGTCGACGAACATACCAGAATTCGACGAATGCAAATCAACTTAACAGAAAATTAAATTCTTCTAAAACTTATAATCAACCTAGGGAGAATATCAAACCATTCACCAAATGGATTATTCCTCCCAAAAGATATCACCCCTTAGGATACAAAAGCCAACTTGAATGCTCTTACATCTCCAGCTTTTCTTATGAAAAGAAACAAGGACCGAAGGTAACCTGGGTCAAGAATAACTAATTATTTTCTTTGCAGGTAAAAAGTTGTCCAGCTGTTAATCAAAAATTGTATCTGGATAGTGGGTGCTCTAAGTACATGATTGGATGCAAGGAAAGTCTAATCAACTTCAAGGCAAAGTTGTGTCCAAAAATGATCTTTGGAGACTCCAGCTTTGGACAAACTGAGGGCTATGGAGACTTCAACAGTGGATTTATCACCTTTAGAAAAGTGGTATATGTCAATGGTCTCAAACATAACCTAATATCCATAAGTCAATTACGTGATGCAGTTTATTAGGTTTGCTTTACCAATTCTAAATGCATTATTTCTTCAAATAATCAAACTGTTTTAACAGGGTGTAGATAAGGGAATATATACTTAATAAATTTTAATCCTGCAAACTCAGAAATATGTTTATTCAACCAAGTTAGTAACAACAATATCCTTTGGCATAAAAGAGTAGGTCATGTGAACCTTAAAAATATCTCTAAGCTATCTAAGGACAACCTTGTCAGAGGATTACCTAATGGCCCCTACAAGAAGGAAAGCCTATGCAAGGCTTGTCAAGAAGGCAAGCAAACTAAAAACAGCTTTAAGTCAATTAATAAGAGTGATTCACCTAGGATTTTGTACTTGTTACATATGGATCTTTTTGGACCCATTGTTATACAAAGCTTAGGAGGGAAGTCTTACACCTTGGTTATTGTAGATGACTTCTCTAGATTCTCTTGGGTTTTCTTCTTGAGAAACAAGTCAAATAACTTTAAAGTCCTTACAGATTTTCTTAAGGGCATAAGGAATGAGTATTCTACTCCAGTTGAATTGATCAGAAGTGATCATGGCACTGAGTTTGAATCTCTTCCCATGCAAAGATTTTGTGAGGAGGAAGGTATCAGGCATTGTTTCTCTACTCCTAGAACTCCTCAACAAAATGGGGTAGCAAAAAGGAAAACAGAACACTCATTGAATCTGCAGGAACATTGCTTGTAGATGCACACATGTCCCTATCCTTTTGGGCAGAGGCTGTGAGCACATCAAACTATATGCCGAATAGAAGTTTGATACACAAACTAAAGAGCAAGACCCCCTATGAATTACTCAAAGATAAGCAACCTAAAATTGATTACTTTAGAATTTTTGGGTGTAGGTGTTTCATTCATAACAATAACAAGAAACACATTAGAAAATTTGAAGAGGTAATGTTTCTGGGATATTCCCAAATTAGCAAAGCTTATAGGGTATTGAATAAATCATCCTTAAAAATAGAAGAATCTGCACATATTTCTTTTGATGAAGCTAACATATACTATAAGGAGAAGGACTCTTCTACCAATAGCACTTTGTAGGTACCTCACTTGCGTGAGAAATTGGGTGAGTTAAACCTTCTACAAGAGGTTACATCACCTCCTACTCCACAAGCTGATGAAGACAATAAAGAAGAACTTTTGGAAGAGGTTGAACTTCATTCAACAGTAGACACTATTCCACAAGAGGAATTAACTCCACATGCTGTTGCTGAACCAACTCCACCCATTGATCATGTCACACTAATGGATCACCCTAGATCTTAAGTGATTGGGGACATGTCAGTAGGTGTATAGACAAGGCATCAACTCAACCAAGATGTGATGCATGTCTGTTTTCTCTCTCAATTTGAGCCTCAATCCATAAAAGATGCTGAGCAAGATCCCCACTAGATCATTGCAATGCAAGAGGAACTCAATCAATTTGAGAGATGCAGAGTTTGGGATTTAGTTTCAAGACCCAAAGACTACCCAGTCATTGGAATTAAATGGGTATATAGAAACAAGCTAGATGCCCAAGGTGTAATTGTGAGAAACAAGGCTAGGCTTGTTGCTCAAGGTTATAGCCACGAAGAAGGAATAAACTATGACAAAACTTTTGCACTAGTTGCAAGGTTAGAAGCAATCAGGATCTTCCTTGCTTATGCTGCCTATAAAAAGTTTAAAGTCTATCAGATGGATGTCAAGAGTGCCTTTCTAAATGGAGTACTTAAAGAAGAGGTTTATGTTGAACAACCTCCAGGTTTTATCTCTCCAACTTATCCTTCATATGTCTTTAGATTGCATAAAGCTCTTTATGGTTTAAAGCAAGCTCCAAAAGCTTGGTATGAGACCTTAGCTAGCTTCCTGATAGAGCATAAATTCACTAGAGGAATTGTAGATAAAACATTATTCACTAGGCAGCATAAGGATCAAATTTTGTTAGTACAAATTTATGTAGATAACATTATATTTGGGTCTACAGATTCCAAACTATGCAAGAGGTTCTCTGACCTCATGCATTCAAAGTTTGAAATGAGTAGCTACCTGATGGCATTTTCATATCCCAGGCTAAGTATGCTAAGGAGCTTATTAAAAAGTTTGGGATGGCTGATGCCTCAACAAAGAAAACACCCATGGCCACTAATGCTGTAATAGATTCTGATGAACATGGGAAACCTGTTGATCAGAAATTATATAGGGGCATTGTTGGGTCCCTACTATACCTTACAGCTAGCAGACCTGACATAATGTTTGCTACATGTCTTTGTACTAGGTTCCAATTGAACCCTAAAGAATCTCACCTAGTTTTCCTAAAAAGAATTTTGAGATATATAAAGAGTTGTCCTACTCTAGGACTCTGGTATCCTACTGAGTCAAAATTTGAGTTAACTGGATACTCAGATACTGACTTTGCTAGATGTAGGGTAGATAGAAAAAAGACCCTTAGGGACTTGCCAGTTCCTTGGTATGAGATTAGTGTCTTGGTTCTGCAAGAAACAGTCATCTGTGTCTACATCAACTGCTGAAGCAGAATATATTGCAGCTGGTAGTTGTTGTTCCCAAATGTTGTGGATTCAAAACCAACTCCTGGACTATGGGTTCAACTTAAATAATTCAACTCTCTTATGCGACAACACAAGTGCTATATCCATAGCACAAAATCTAGTCCATCACAGTAAGGCCAAACATATAGACATTAGGCATCATTTCATTAGAGCGTGTGTAGACAAAAATAAAATTATATTTGTCTATATCTACACTGAATTACAAAGAGCAGATATTTTCACCAAACCCCTGGATGAAAGAAATCACTTGTTCTTTATAAATCAGCTTTGAATGATAAATGGAGAAGCTTTAATTTAATTTTTGTCTATGCTCGACGAATTTTTCAAAATTCGTCGAACGGAGATCGACGAATAGAAGAAAAGTTCTAGAGATATTCGTCGAACGGAGGTCGACGAACTCTCTGTGAGTGAAGTTACTTTCGTCGAACGGAGATCGACGAATCTGCTTCAGAAACTTTTCGTCGAACAATGCTCGACGAAATGTTTTCAAATCTTCAGACTAAGCTCGACGAATTATTTAACTACAAAATATTTCGTCGACCTCAGATCGAAGAATTCTTTTATTTTTCATGGAACGGAGTTTGTCGATTCATATTCTGAAAAATCTTATATCTAGGTTTTTCTTCGACCTCTGTCCCGCGCTTTCAGTTCCATTGCACTTGATCTTTGTTTCTCTCTTGCAGGTGCACTATGGAGATTCCAGCAGGCAGTCTTGTAGCAATGATGTTTGACACAGGATTTGATATAGACTTCGAGTTGTTTCAACACTCGGATCCTATCTTCCTGGACATTTTGAAACTGCTTGAAGATCAGCAGTTGAAGAATCTCATGTCCACCAGAATAAAGATAGCCAGTGCAGAGATCAAGGAATGGGTCTACACTTCCTCCACCACAGATGAAAACACCATGAGAGGCACAATATCAGGTAATGAAGTCTCTCTTACCCCCGCCGTCCTGACTGAGATTTTTGGATTAACTAATGGTGAAGAAGAGTTGGAGGTGTATAACGAGGAATTTTATGAAATGTTAAATAAAATGGGTTATTCTAGAGAAACCCCCAACAAGCTGCTAAAGAAACACTAATCTGCTGAATATAAGTTTCTAGCAGATGTTGTGGGCAAGGTGTTGCTGGGTAAGAACACAGCCCATGATTACATCACCCGGCATCAATTCCTGGTGATGTGTGTTGTGGTGAATATGAAGCCTGTGAACTGGGCTAAGATTATATTTGAGATGATCAGGAAAAAGAACACCAAGAAGGAGGTGTGTTTTAGAAGAATTCTGGGAATCTTCCTTCAGGAAAAGGCTGCTGAATCCCTGGTCACACCGACCATATTCATTAATGCCTCCAAGAGCATCACTTATGCCCTCTTTGGCAGATGGGAGAGGACCATCACCAAGCCATCCAAGGCCTCTTCCTCTGTAACACCCCCTATCCGTCGCATAGCATATAGTAGTAGGTCCGGCCGGGGCCCGACGTCATATACCACAGACAAACCGGGTGGTTACTCAATAGAAACCATCCAACTATTCCAACGTCCTTGTTGGAACACCCTATTACTAATTTGGGTCAGGATCACTATGTTTCTAGGAACTTTTGTTTGACCTTCTGTATAGCTTAATAGGTCAATTAGGATTGAGTCTAAGGGTTAGAAGTCTAGGTTTGGAAGCTGCCCTGAAGACCAAGTTTTTCTGTCTGGAGACCAAGTCTGATCGTCGAGCTCAGCACGATGATTCGTCGAACTCCGATCGATGATCGTCTAGCTCAACTTCGACAGATCGTCGAACTCCATTCGACGATCGCTGAGCTCAACTTCATAATATCGTCGAACCCCATTCGACGATCGGTGAGCTCAGTTCGACGATTTTGACTCTGCTTTGGAACTTTATCTCTGAGCTCAGTTCGACGATCTTTGAGCTCAGATCGACGATATTTTGCTGCTTAAGATTTCCTGATCGCTGAGCTCAGCTCGACGATAGCAGAGCCCAGTTCGACGATTTCAGATAACTTCCAGAATTCAAATTCAAATCAGTTAAGAGTTATTCTGCAATTAATTCAGAGATTTGATAGCCGTTTTCATTTAATTCTGGACCAAGTTTCAAGGGATTTTTCAAGGAATAATTCTGTGGACTTTCCTCTAGAAGAGATTATGCAATTAAGGCTGCAATCAATGCAGACCAACGACTATCCTTGACAGAGAATGATATTCTATTCAGGAACAGAGAATAAAAGACAGAATGTTTTTTGAATCAATATACATAAACCAGAAGAAAGAAGACACACAATACAGATTACAGAGACTCATTCAAAATCTTCTGTCAAAAAGAATTCTGAAGAACACGCATCAAAAAGAGATCAAGCTTTCAAAAATCTTCAGATCTCTTTAGCTCTCAAAGTGTTCAAGGCCAACATCATTTCAAGACTCCAGACACTCAACATTTCAGCTTTTGCTGAAACCATCTATTGCTGGAGTTCTACCTTTGAAGGCCTATCAC
The DNA here is from genome assembly GCA_039583875.1 of Platanthera guangdongensis. Taxonomy (NCBI): domain Eukaryota; kingdom Viridiplantae; phylum Streptophyta; class Magnoliopsida; order Asparagales; family Orchidaceae; genus Platanthera; species Platanthera guangdongensis. The sequence goes on along the minus strand of CM077147.1, from coordinate 150,283,156 downwards.
CCTCAGCAAAGCTTTTCTTCCTGAAGATTTCAAGGATTCAGGGGGAGCTTTGACATCAATCCACATAGTCTTCTCAGTTGGTTGAGAAAGAGAAGACTGCCATCACTCTCTCATCCCCACTCTGTAAAGGGTTTTTCAAACTCCCTTCAAAAGTTTGAATCTGGTTTTTGAGCACCTTGTCAAAAGCTCATTGGTGGCAAGACACCTGATCAAAAAATCTGGTTTGGTTTTTGAGCACCTTATCAAAAGCTCATTGGTGCCCAGGACACCTGATCAACTCATCCTGCAGTGGATTCCTACCTAGGGTGGTAGAAGAGTGGATGTACCCAAGTTTGGGGAACCACTATATTCCCTTGTGTCATCTGGTTGTGGCTTGCTTTCTTTTTGTTTCTGGCCTTGATTTGTCTGTGATTAGGTTTTGTTTAACTTAGTATTGTGATTAGATTTATTTTTTGCTTCCCTGCTGACACATATTACAACAATTGTTGTAAAAGCTTGTAAAAGTTTTTAAGCACCATATACTCTATTCACCCCCCTCTAGAGTATATCAGATCTAGTTGCCCTTTCAATTGGTATCAAAGCGAGGTTGGTTAAACATACCATATCTGATTGGTTGTACATGCTAACACCTGAACCCCAAGATCCCAAACTAGATCTTTTTTTTGTATTTTTTATTATTAGATTCTGTTTGCACAAATCATGGCCCAAAACAAAGATTATGCTAGCACCAGACCTCCAGTGTGCAATCTGTCAAAGTTTGCACTTTGGAAAGCAAGGATTAGACTCTACATGAATTCTATTGACGAAGATATATTTAATTCTGTTTTGATAGTGTGTCCAAGACCCCCAGAGAGCACAAGTACAAATGCTGTTCCACCTCCATCAGGAACAGATGCTGACATCAAAAAATGGAAAGTAGCTGATGCCAAGGCTATGAACATTCTAGCTCTAACAATGTCAGATGACATTTTTCAAAAGGTAGCTGAATGTAATTCAGCCAAGGAAATTTGGGATAGACTCTCAGAAATAGTCTCAGGCTCAGCTGATGAGAGAAAGGACAGAAGATCCCATCTCATCTCCCAATATGAGAACTTCAAGAAGGGAGAGACTGAGTCAGTGGGAGACATGTACAACAGATTGAGTCTAATTGTTAGTGAACTAAGGACATTGGACAAAGAGATTTCTCTGACAGAACTTAATGACAAGATCCTAATGTGCTTCCCCAGCACTTGGGATTCAAGAATCTGGCCAATTAAGGATGCCAGAAGTCTGAATGAAATCACCACTGAAGCCTTGTTGGGTAAGCTCAAATCTTATGAGCTACTTATCAAGAATAGAGAGGAAGAACAGAAGGCTGCTTCACCAGCCACAAGGAAAGAGAAGACCATAGCCTTTAAGGCAACTGAGGATCTGCCTGAAGATAAGAGCACAGGCAATGATGAACTACTCAGCTTGTTGGCCAAAAGATTCTACAAAATGGTCAGAAAGAACTTCAGAAGAAGATCATACAAGGAGCAGGATAAGCCAAGGTATGACAAGTCCATTGGTAATAACAAAGACATTATTTGCTTTGGTTGCAGGAAACCAGGGCACATAGTTCCTGACTGTTCAGAGAACAAGACAAAGGACAGAAGGGACAGAAAAGAAAGAAGAAAGGAGAAAGACTCCAAAAGGAATGGAAGTGGCAAACCTTCTTCAAGCAGAAATAAGCATACAAGAAAAGGGTTTGTTGCTGAATCCTGGAGTGAGACAGAAGAGGAGTCAGAAGCCTCATCCAGCTCAAGTGATGATGAGGATGATGCAGAAGAAAAGGAGTTCTGCATGATGACAATCAATGCCTCACAGCACAACTCAGAGGAAGAGGAGTCAGAGTCAGACTCAGAGACTCAACCTGAAGAAGATCAGGTAATTAGCTCTTTTGATTTTACTTCAGAAGATTTTAAATCTGAATTTAAAGCACTGTGTTTAGACCTGCTAAAGTCTGAGAAAGAGATTATCTCTCTCAGAAATCAATTATCTGAACACAATGGTTTAAAGTCAGAAAACCTCAAACTCTCTCAGGAGTTGGAGAACTGTAGGGAACAGATAGCTACACTGAAAAGTGAGCTCTCTGAGGCCAATAAGCTTGAAGAATCCCTTAATGGGAGAAGCATCAAGCTGATGGACATCACAAGCACAGTGAACTCTAGATTTAACAGTACACTGGGCTTGGGTGCCTCATCCAGCCAACCTATTGTTCTAACAACTCCCATCAAATTCATTTCTGACAAGGGAAAGGGAGTTGTAGAGGTTGCTAGGAAAAATTCTGATCTGCCTCAGAAAACTAAGTCCCAGCAGAAATCGTCGAACGTAGATCGACGATCGCCGAACGAAGATCGATGATCGCCGAACGCAGCTCGACGATCTCAGGAAAAATCGTCGAACGCAGATCGACGATCTCAGCAAAAGTCGTCGAACGCAGGTCGACGATCTCATATACCTGACCTCAGCCATAGTCGACCGTCGAACGGAGCTCGACGATCTGACCCAAGATCGTCGAACGCAGCTCCAAGATCGTCGAACAGAGGTCAGAACTCTGGAAACTTGTTTAAAGGCAAATCAAAATTGAATCCTAAGGGTTCTTCATCCCAAACCTTTAACCCTTATACTGAATGGATTTTACCTCCAAGGAGATATCATCCTGAAGGATATAAGAGTCAGCCAGGGATGTCTTTCATTTCTGAATTTAAAGGTTATCAACCTAGGCCCAAGGTAAACTGGGTCAAAAACAAATGAACTGTTTTATGTGCAGGTGAAGACCTATCCAACATCTAACCAGCAATGGTACTTGGATAGTGGGTGCTCTAAGCACATGACAGGGAACAAGGACAACCTCACATCCTTCAGAGCCAAGCTTGGACCCAAAGTTATCTTTGGTGACTCCAACTTTGGACAGACTAAAGGATATGGTGCAGTCCAGATTGGTTCAGTAACCTTCAAGAAGGTAGCATATGTGGAAGGACTGAAGCACAACCTAATCAGCATCAGTCAGCTGTGTGATGAAGGCTACCAGGTGACCTTCAGCAAAACCCTATGCAAAATCAAGTCAGAGGACAACACAACAGTGTTGACAGGTATAAGGAAAGGTAACATCTACTTAGTAGATTTTCTTTCAACTGATATAGATATCTGCTTGTTTAATTCAGTCTGTAGACCAAATGTTTTATGGCATAAGAGATTAGGACACCTAAACCTTAGAACTATTGCTAGGCTATCCAAGGACAACCTTGTTAGAGGACTACCTTCTGGCCCCTACAAGAAGGAAGGACTCTGCAAGGCTTGTCAATTAGGCAAGCAAACTAAAAACAGTTTTAAGTCACTTAATAAGAGTGATTCACCTAGGATACTGTATCTGTTACACATGGATCTATTTGGACCCATCACAGTACAAAGCCTAGGAGGGAAATCCTACACTTTGGTAGTTGTAGATGACTTCTCTAGATTCACTTGGTTGTTCTTTCTAAGGAAGAAGTCTGATAACTTTAAGTGTCTGACAGAGTTTCTCAAATGTATACAGATTGAGTTCAATACTCACATTGCCCTGATCAGAAGTGATCATGGGACAGAGTTTGATTCTCTTCTTATGCAAGAGTTCTGTCAGAGTGAAGGGATCAGGCATACTTTCTCAGCTCCTAGAACTCCTCAACAAAATGGGGTAGTTGAAAGGAAAAATAGAACCCTTATTGAATCTGCCACTACATTGCTGTCAGATGCTCATCTACCTCTATCCTTTTGGGCAGAGGCAGTGAACATCTCCAACTATGTGCTGAACAGAAGTCTGATACATAAACTAAAGGGAAAGACTCCCTATGAATTACTCAAAGGGAAGAAACCTAAAGTTGACTATTTCAGAATTTTTGGTTGTATTTGCTACATTCACAATAATGACAAGAAATATCTAGCAAAATTTCAAGCCAAAGCTGATGAAGGAGTGTTTCTGGGATACTCCATGATCAGCAAGGCCTATAGGGTCTATAATAAGTCATCTTTGAAAATTGAGGAATCTGTTCATGTTTATTTTGATGAAACTAACATGTCTTTCAAGGAGAAGATTTCTTCTACCATAGAACCTTTGCAGGAACTCTCTCTAGTTGAAGATATGAACAAGTTACAGGTTGCTCAAGAAGAAGAAAGCAGTGAAGATGAAGGGAATGCCTCACATATTGAAGCACAATCTGAAGAGCCAGTTGTTGTACCACAAGAGGAAACAACAATACAGGTTGGTGAACAATCAACACCCCCTGTTGATTTAGTAACATCAAGAGACCATCCAATTTCCCAAATAATTGGAGAAATCTCAGCTGGTGTGCAAACCAGAAATCAGGTCAACCAAAACCTGTTGCACACCTGCTTCCTATCTCAAATTGAACCTCAGTCCATTCAAGATGCAGAGCAAGATCCACATTGGATCATTGCAATGCAAGAGGAATTGCATCAATTTGAGAGGAACAAAGTATGGGAACTAGTGCCAAAGCCTAAGGATCATTCCATTGTTGGAACAAAATGGGTATTCAGAAACAAACTGGATGATCAAGGAGTAATAATAAGGAACAAGGCAAGGCTAGTTGCTCAGGGATATTCTCAAGAAGAAGGAATTGACTACGACCAGACTTTTGCACCTGTTGCAAGATTGGAAGCCATCAGGATATTTCTAGCTTATGCAGCTCACAAAGGCTTCAAGGTTTATCAGATGGATGTCAAAAGTGCTTTCTTAAATGGAGACATCAAAGAGGAAGTTTATGTCAGACAACCTCCAGGTTTTATCTCTCCAACTTATCCTGATTATGTTTTTAGATTAAATAAAGCACTATATGGTCTCAAGCAAGCTCCTAGAGCATGGTATGAGACCCTAGCATGCTTTCTCTTGGAAAATGGTTTTATAAGGGGTAGAGTAGACCAAACTCTTTTTATTAGAACTCATAAGTCCCATACCCTACTAGTGCAAATTTATGTAGACGATATCATTTTTGGTTCTACTGACTCAAAATTATGCAGAAGGTTTTCTAACCTGATGCATTCTAAATTTGAGATGAGTAGCATGGGTGAGCTATCCTTCTTCCTAGGATTGCAAGTCAAGCAACATGCTGAAGGCATCTTTATTTCTCAAACCAAATATGTAAATGAACTGGTTAAGAAATTTGGTATGTCTGAGGCATCTTGTATGAAAACACCCATGCCTACCAATGCTGTATTGGATGCTGATGAACATGGGAAACCTGTTGATCAGACAACATATAGAGCAATGATTGGCTCTTTATTGTATCTTACAGCTAGTAGGCCAGATATAATGTTTGCTACATGTATATGTGCTAGGTTCCAAGTTAGCCCTAGAGAGTCACACCTCACTTTAGTAAAGAGGATTCTTAGGTATGTTAAAAGTTGTCCAAATCTAGGCCTCTGGTATCCAAAAGATTCAGCATTTGAGTTAACTGGATTCTCTGATGCTGATTATGCTGGATGCAGAATTGACAGGAAAAGCACCAGTGGAACTTGTCAGTTCCTTGGTGATAGACTTGTCTCTTGGTTTTGTAAGAAACAAACATCTGTGTCAACCTCAACTGCTGAAGCTGAATATATGGCTGCAGGCAGTTGTTGTTCACAAATACTGTGGATTCAAAACCAACTCATAGACTGTGGTTACAACTTAGAGAAGTCTAAAATCTTTTGTGACAATACAAGTGCCATCTCCATAGCTCAAAATCCAGTCCTCCATAGTAGGACAAAACACATAGAGATTATGCATCATTTCTTAAGGGATAATGTTGAAAAGAATAAAATTGAATTGTAATATATCCCAACTGATTTACAAAGGGGAGATATTTTCACCAAGCCTTTGGATGAAAAGAAACACACTTTCTTCCTAAATCAGTTAGGAATGTTAGATGGAGGAAGCCTTAAATAATATCCAAGATTTTGAAAGCTAAAAATTGACCAAGACTAGGCAAAAATTCTGATTTTTCTTAGTGTCTAGAATTTTTCTGATCTCTGAACTGCGCTCGACGATTTCCCCAAAGATCGTCGAACGGAGATCGACGATTTCCAAAATCGTCGAACTGAGTTCAGCGCCTCTCAGATAGTATGAACTATCTCTTCCGGTCAACGATCGTCGAACGGCGCTCGACGATTTTGTTCCCTGAACGATCGTCGAACGGAGCTCGACGCTTTCCAAGATCATCGAACGGAGATCGACGATGTTGGAGTCTCTTCAGATTCCTTTAGAAGCCTCGATCGTCGAACTGAGTTCAACGATCTTTCCAATTCTGCGTCGAACCCTAATATAAAACTCATTTTTCGCCGTCGTTCTCTCTTGCGCTTTCGATTTCTCTGCAGAATTTTCTTTCCCTCCAAACAGTTCTACGCTTGGTCGTTTTGTTTGTTGAATTTTTGCAGGTACAATGGCTGTGTCAGTTGCTGTCCTAGCTGCAATGAAGTTTGATGCAGGCTTTGACATTGATCTGGAATCTTTCAACACCACTGATCAAATTTTCCAAGACATTCTGAGTTTATTCAAGGATCAGAATCTGTCTGCCCTCATGACCACTAGAATCAAGCTGGCTTCAGATGAGATAAAGGAGTGGGTCTATACTGCTCATAATCAAGACAACTCTACTATAGTTGGGTCCATTGCTGGAAACCAGGTACCCTTGACCCCCACAGTTTTAACAGAGGTTTTTGGACTAAGAAATGGAGATGATATTGCTGAGTTATCTGGAGAGGATTATTCTGACCTACTTGCCAGGATGGGTCATCCAGAGGGAAACCCTAGCAAGCTATTCAAAAGGAACTTGTCTGTTGAGTACAGGTTCATGGCAGATGTGGTGGGAAAAGTGCTGCTTGCCAAGCATTCTGCTCATGACACTATATCCAGACATCAGCTCTGTATCATGGGAGCTCTGGTGGATAAGAAAAGTTTGAACTGGGGAGAGGTGTTCTTTGACCTCATCAAGAAGAAGATAAACAAAATCTTTGTTAACTTTGGCAGGATTCTTGGAGTTTTTCTGCAGACAAAGTGCCCTGCATTGATGGTCTCCTCTGGAGTTCACATTAATGCCTCCAAGAGACTTACCTGTGCCCTCTTTGGCAAGTGGGACAGGCAAATAAGCAAGCCCAGCAGGCCCTCCTCTAGTGCTCCTTCAGGCACCAGGACTCCAAGAGTCACTCTCCCACAGGTCTCTGCTCCTGCAGAAGACCTGGCTGCTGCTGTTGTTGCCTCTTCGCCTCCTCCAATTCCAACCCTACCTCTTCCATCCACCATTTCAGCTCCATCCACCATTACCATATCCAGCCCATCTCCAACATCAACTCCATCTCCAGACCCCATTCTACCTCCACCAGATGACCACTTCCACCCTCTGTTCTCATACCCTCCACCAGACATCACATCATCCCCATCCATTCCATCCTTCACCCTCCTGGATGATTCCTTCATGGATGATTCCCCCTCTTCTCCACCTGATTTACCTTCCACCTCCAACTCATTCCAAGTTCTCCTCCACCATATCATTGACCAAACCACTTTCACCCCATCCATATCCATCCCCTTGTCCTCCATTTCCACTATCCCAACACCTGAGCCATCCATTCCACTCTCCAGCCCTCCACTTTCAGCATCCTCAGCTATCCCCATTCCATCTACCTCTACTCCTATTATTGAGCCAATAGACCTCTCAGCCCTAGCTGACAAGTTGTATGAGCTAATTGCCCCCATGCTCTCTCTACTCTTGGAGACCTCATTGGCTCCTCTACACTTGTCAGTGGCAGCCCTCTCTGCCAGGCTTTCCTCCCTCCTTCCTCAGGCAGCACCACCAGCAGTTTGCCTTGATACAGATGTCTCTGCATCTAGGCAGGGGGAGATGCCCTATGAAGCAAGCCTTCATGCTGTTGCTGCTGCTGTTTCTGCTCCTACTGCTGATGATACTGCTGCTGCTGCTGATGTTTCTGTGTCTGCTGCCCCTTCTGCTACTGTTGCTGTGCCTCCAGAATGTCAGGCTCCTACTGCAATTCTTGCAGTAGACCTAAGGTCTTTGCTTTCTGCCTTTGATCCTGCCTTCTTCAGCTATCTCCCAGAGGTTAATGATGTCCAGCCCCCAGAAGATTTGTCCAAGGCACTGGTGCCTGTCTCTTGCTGTGACCCTAGTATTATCTGTGCATTTGTACATTCAGTGATTGCTGCTTCTGAAGATGTTGTTGCTGCTGCTGCTGTTAAAGAAAACACTAACTTTGCTTCTGAAATTGTTGATACTGCTGAGATTGCTCACACTGCTGCTGAAATCCTAATTGCTTCTGATGAGCCAATTTCCAAGGATCTTCTGATGACAGAGGCCACTGTTTTTGAGCCTGCTGCAGATTCTGATGATGTTACTGTTGTTACTTCTGCTGTCACTACTCCAGTATCTGTTGCATCTGCTGTATTTGCTCCTGTTGCACCCTCTGCATCTGCTGCTCCATATGCTGCTGCCCCTACTGCTGCTGCTGTTTTAGCTTCTGCCTCTTCTGCCTCTGTTCTGCTGAAGAAAGATTTGATGAAGAGAATAGATGCTTTATATGATGACCAGAGTTCTGAATCTGATGAGTACAAAACAGACTCTGATGATTCATCTGCTACTATTGCCAGGAAAAGGAAGGCAAGGAGCAAGGCAATGAAAAGGGTTCCTCCTGCAAAAGTCAAGGATAATAATGACATTCCATACTATATCCTTCATAACTGCCAAATTACAGAACATTGGATGCAATATTCTAAAAATCAGCTCAAAGCCATGAAGAAGAAGAGAAAGTATGAGAAGGGCTCCTCCCAGTTCCAGCACCCTCATCCTCCTCCACCACCTCCTCCTGATGCAGGTGCAGGTGGAAGCTCTGCAAGTCAAGCCCCAGCTAGAAGCCAGGCTCCCTATCAACCCCATGCCAGATCCTACCAAAGGGAAAGCCAATCTAGGGGTTCTTATTCTAGGAGAGGAGGATACAGGGGTACTGAAAGTCCACCTAGTGTCGGCTATGTGCACCTATGGGGGGGGGGAATAGGTGACGTGTGGTTCTTTTGCGGAATTTACAGATGTACCTGCACAATAAAAACAACAAACACAGCACACAGAAAACACAGCAAATTTATAGTGGTTCCCCGACTTGGGTACATCCACTTTCCCCCTTCGACCTATCTCCCCAACAAGGGACGACTCGGTCACTTCACCAACGGGATTGAAATCCAATCCCTTCACTAACGGAAGGAGCCCTTCCACACGTGAGAGTCAACACTCCCACAAATCGGGTTGCACCCAACCCTTACAACACGGAACTAAAGTTCCTTTACAATGAAATAAAAGTAGAATGTACACGTGATACAAACTTCTCTTGGAGACACCGGTGTTCCTCTTTGTTCGACGACGTGTTCTTGAAGTCGATGAAGAGTCTACGACCTTGGTCTCTCTTGGAGAGGATTTCCCCGGAACCGGCGGCGGCACACGAGCGGCGGCTAGCTTCGGGATCGGCGGCTACGATGAAGAGCAGCTGCTGAACTTGGAGATCCAAACTTCGTTGCGAAGCAAGCTCGGTCTACCAACGGTCACACGAGGATCGGTCGTCTCGATCGATTCGGATGGGAACTGTTTCCGATCAACAAATCGAGAGACAAAGGATCTCTGGATAGACGCGTGAGACTCAAGCCTTGCTAAGCTACTGTCGCCGGAGATCGGGAAGAAGATCTATCAGTGGCGGCGACGGACTTGCTCGAGCTCGACGGCGGCGGAGGAGAGAAATCGCGATTTTAGGGTTTCCGCAAGCTCGGCTTCTTTCTGTCTAGGTACTGTTCAAAATACCCATGTATTTATACTGTAGCTACCCCCAATAAGACCGTTTGTGGGACCCACAGAGGTAGCCCCCAAGTTCCGGTCCAGATATTAAACAGCGGAAGAATCCGGTTCAGGAAATTAACTGAGAAAACGCCAAGGAAAAATCGGCGAGAATCGCAGACGATTCTCGACGAATCGGCGAGAATCATCAAGTGATTCTCGACGATTCGTCGAGAATCGATTGTGATTCTCGTCGAATTACTTGTCGATTCTCAACGAATTCAACTTGTATTCATGGGCTGCATGACCACTGGTTCGGCGGGAATTACAAGCGATTCTCGCCGAATCTTACTTGGCACCATATTGAGATGGCCAGAAGGAGTCGGCGAGAATCACTGATGATTCTCGTCGATTCGGCGAGAATCACCAAGTGATTCTCGCCGATTCGGCGAGAATCACTTGGTGATTCTCGTCGAATTTGCCTTGGATGATTTTTCGTCTTCCACCTAGGAGCTGCTCCTTGATCATCCATGCTCCTTGTCTTCTCTTGCATATGAGCGGCCCTGTACTTGAAAGTAAGTGCACTCCAACAGAGAGAGTACACATAGGCCAACACACTGATCTGCTCAACGAGGGATTACGTCGTGCAGATCCGTGTATATTGACCTACTGCACCCTGACATTGGTGTGCACTTAGCGTGGAGAAACTGCAAGTACAACTTGAAGAAGTTTATCAAATACATAGTCTATTGACCTTAGCTTGTCCAGGGGCTTCTTCAAATCAGGTACATTGTGGATACAATACCCAACAATCTCCCCCTATTTGAAGAAGCCTAAACCCTACAAGCTAAGGTGAATAGAGCAAATGAAAAGGAAAGCAACTGAAGACCATAAACTTAACATCATTAAGTGGAGACATCCCTTACCAATACCGAGTGCTTGGGAGCAAGCTGGAGCCACCTTAGCCTTGACCCCGAGAGGGTTATCTCCCCCTTTTCGGCTTCGACAAATCGGGGTCAGGAACCTTTGGCCCTTAGCTCCCCCTCAGTTCTTGCATCTGTACTCACGCTGGAGTTCCCGGCTCCCCCTCAGATTATGCACGAGTTGGGAGCCTCTGTAGTCTTCATTCTTCATAATTGAGCATCCCCAATTCTGTCTTGAAAAGATTGAACTTTGCCTCGTCTAGGGGCTTTGTGAATATATCAGCAATCTGCTTGTCCGTGGGGACATAACAGAGAGAGATATCCTTGTTCTCCACGTGCTCCCTAATGAAGTGGTAGCGTACTTCAATATGCTTCGTTCTGCTGTGCGACACCGGATTGTTGGCAATGGCAATTGCACTGGAGGAGTCGCAGTACATTGGAACTTCCTTGAACTGAAGGTTGTAGTCGGCTAACTGATTTCTGATCCAAAGGAGTTGTGCGCAACAGCTTCCTGCCGAGATATACTCGGACTCTGCTGTGGAGGTTGCAACACAATTCTGTTTCTTGCTGTTCCATGAGATAAGCCTCCTGCCGAGGAATTGACACGTCCCGGAGGTGCTTTTCCTGTCATCCCTGCTCCCTGCAAAATCAGCATCTGAAAAGCCTATTAGCTCGACATCATTGTTCCTCGGGTACCACAAGCCAAGATTAGGAGTACCTTTAAGGTATCTTAGAATTCGCTTTGCAGCGACATAGTGAGATTCCTTAGTGTTCACCTGATATCGGGCACATACACATGTGGAGAACATAATATCCGGTCTACTGGCAGTAAGGTAGAGCAGGGATCCAATGATGCTTCTGTATTTGGTTTCATCGAAAGGTTTACCTTTCTCATCCTTATCCAGAGACATGGTGGATCCCATTGGAGTCCTCATAGAGGTTGCACTCTCCATACCGAATTTCTTAAGGAGTTCATTTGTGAACTTCGTCTGAGAGATGAAGATTCCATCCTCAGACTGTTTCACTTGAAGGCCTAAGAAATACTTGAGCTCTCCCATACTGCTCATTTCAAACTTTCCTTGCATAAGTTTGGAAAACTTTTTGCAAAGATTGTTGTCCGTTGAGCCGAATATTATGTCATCGACATAGATTTGCACCAGCAAAATCTTGCCTTTGACTTCCCGGAGAAACAATGTTTTATCTATTTTACCTCTGGAGAACTTGTTCTCAAGAAGAAAACTAGATAAAGTCTCATACCAAGCTCGGGGAGCTTGTTTCAACCCATATAAGGCCTTATTAAGAAAATAAACGTGATTGGGATAAGTAGGGTCGACAAAACCTGGGGGTTGAGCGACGTATACTTCCTCTTTCAGGTCTCCGTTCAGGAATGCCGATTTCACATCCATTTGGTAGACAGTGAATCCTTTGTGTGAAGCATATGCCAGGAACAACCGGATTGCCTCGAGCCTTGCGACTGGTGCGAAGGTTTGGTCGAAGTCAATCCCTTCCTCCTGTCTGTAACCTTGAGCCACCAGCCTGGCCTTGTTCTTTATGATGACACCATGTTCATCCAGCTTGTTTCTGAAAATCCACTTCGTGCCAATGACATTTTGCTTGTATGGTCTGGGAACCAGCGTCCAAACCTTGCAACGTTCGAATTGATGTAGTTCCTCTTGCATGGCCAGAATCCATGCCGCATCCTTGTTCGCCTCATCGAACTTCTTTGGCTCAACCTGAGACAGGAAGCTGAGATGCAATACTTCGTTAGTTGTACCTCTTCGAGTTCTGACGCCTACACGAGGATCTCCGATGATCTGTTCTCTAGGATGATCCCTCACGTGACGGAGCTCTAGAAGTCTGGCGTCTGGAGCTTCAGCTACTTCTTGTGCTTCTCGTTCTTCTAAAAGATTTGTTCCATCTTGATCTTCAACATTTTCAGATGACGTGGAGGTGGAAACTTTGACGTACTTGGGTGCGTCATCTTTAGGGGTCTCATCCAGATTCAGCTGGTCAAGTCTAGCACCTGCATCTTCAAGAATACAACTGGAAGAATTGCTGTTAAGCAAGCTTCCTTCATCAAATACAACATTTATTGATTCTTCTACCACTAAGGTTTTCTTATTGAAGACCCTATATGCCCGACTATGGGAACTATATCCCATGAATATGCCTTCGAAGCATTTTTCACCGAATTTAGTACGCGGATACTTCCCATTATTTAGTACATAGCATCTGCAACCAAAGATCCTCAAGTAGGACATGGTTGGTTTCCTGCCTTTCAGTAGCTCGTAGGGCGTCTTACGATGATGTTTGTTGATCAACGCTCGGTTTTGTACATGACATGCCGTATTGACACCCTCTGCCCAGAAGTATTCCGGGAGAGAAGCATCTTTCAACATAGTCGTGCAGGCTTCAATGAGAGTTCTATTTCTCCTCTCCGCAACTCCATTTTGCTGAGGAGTGCGCGGGGAGGAAAACTCATGAAAGATACCTTGTTCTTCACAAAATTCTGTCATAGCACCAGATTCGAATTCTGTTCCATGGTCACTTCGGATTTTGACCACGGAGCAGTTAAATTCGTTCTGAACTTGCTTGACAAAATTAGTGAAGATGTCAAAAGTATCTGACTTTCGTTTCAAAAAGAACACCCATGTAAACCGTGAGTGATCATCAACTATCACTAGCGTATATGACTTGCCTCCCAAACTATGAACTTGCATTGGGCCAAACAAGTCCATATGTAGCAGATAAAGACATCGGGAAGAGTCTTTGTCTGCAATGCTCTTAAAGGTAGCCCGTGTCTGTTTGCCCATCTGGCATGCATGACAGGGGCTATCCTTGATGCACTTGATACTGGGAGCATCTCTTACTAAATTCTTAGAAAATAGCATACTAATTGTCTTATAATTAATATGTGCCAATCTCTTGTGCCATTGTTCACAAAGAGAAGCACTGCCTGTTGCCACAAGGCATACGGGGGTAGATGAATCTATACTAAGAAAATCTAAGCAGAAGATATTTCTGCTCCTAATGCCTGATAATACCGTCTCAGAGGAGGTACGTGAAATTATCAGACATTTATCCTTGCAGAACTTAACGTCATAACCTTTATCACATAACTGACTTACACTGATCAGGTTATGGTTTAACCCTTCAACATAAGCCACGTCGGTGATAGAGATTATACCGTTGGAAATCATACCATAACCTCTGGTGACTCCTCGATCTGACCCTCCAAAGATGACTTTGGGTCCATTCTCGACTGGAGTGTAATCACGCAGCAGGCTTCTTGTCCCGGTCATATGCCGGGAGCATCCACTGTCCAAATACCAGATTGGCGTTTTGGTGGCCTTTGGACATTCCTGCAAAACAAAATTAATTTGCCTTAGGAACCCAATCGAACTTGGGTCCTAGATTCCTGGTTAGCACACTCCCCCTCGGTTGGTTAACCCTACGAGTGGTCGGTCTCGCATTGTTAACATGGGGAGTCTCGTAGTTCCTTGGATTAAACCAACAATCCACGGCAAAGTGACCGACTTTGCCACAGCACCAACAGTCGAACCTGTTGTATCTCTTCCGAGGCTCCTGCCTTACCCTGGGAACAACGGGTACAGCTGGGGCCTTGGATCTGGAGGTGGAGGCCTCATGGTGACGGCAGTCACATGACTTTGTCACCTTCTGAATGACAGGCTTGACTTTTGGCGCCTGCTTTCCATTATGGCCGCTAGAGAACGGACCATAACTTCCTATGTGGATCTCTTCATAAGGTGCCTTGAAGGCACTCTCACCAAAGTTCTGGGGGAAGTTCCAACCTTCATACCGGCTCTTAGGCTTTGCAACCGAGGGCCGGAAATGATGCCCAAATGTTGACTCAAAGTCATGTTGGTTGCAAGGAAAGCCAGGCTTTCTGAACGCAACAGGACTAAGAGGAGCCTTCCCCTTTTCATCAGCAGAGGCCTTCTTGGCGGCCTTATTCTTCCTCTGGTTCTTGTTTCTCCGAGATGAAGAACCAGATGCCCCAACATGCCCCAAGCCAGCTCCTTTGGCCTGAGCAGAGAAGGTGTCAACGACTGGAAGCACTGTTTTAGGCATAGAGAAGCTCTGTACGATCTTCCTTTCTGCCGCAAGTAGTTCTTCCAATTTGTTGACTTCCTCCTGCTTGAGATCAAGGAGCTTCAAGGATTCTGAGTGCTTTGAAGTTAGGTCAATGTGCTCCTGTCTGAGAGAGATCAAGCTAGTGACCTCTTCCCTTAGGGATACACACTCACCCTTAAGGAATTTTACTTCCTTCTTCTCAGCCTTCAGTCTCTTGCGACACTCGTCGAAAGTGTTGAGCAGAAGCTCATACTTTTCGAGGAGCTCAGCTTCACGGGCCGAAGGGCCATCCTCAGGTTCATCATCCTGAGACTCAGGATCAGAGTCGGAGTCGGAGAGAGGGGTGTGAGCTTTTACCTTCCCAGTAAATGGGGGACATTCTCCTTCTGAGTCTGAGCGACCCACCAGCCCAAAGTAGGCTTCCTCATCATCACTGGAGTCTGAGGAATCAGACTCACTTAGTGTCTTTGGTCTTCTTGCGATGTAGCTCCGCTCCTTCTTATCTCTGGAGGATTTGAGCTCCTCTCCTTTCCCTTTATCTCTTTTGCTCTGATGGCAGTCGGCCACGACGTGACCTGGCTTATTGCAGCCAAAGCAAATAATATCAGAAGAACGATGTTTGTTAGGTTTAGATGCATACCTGTCAGAAGAGTAGTTTTTCTTCTGATGTCTGGATGAGGAGCCGTCTCTCTTCCTTTGATTCCTCAACTTGAGGAATTTCTTGAACTCTCGAGTGATGAGGGAGAAATCCTCTTCCGACAGTTCTGAGCTGGAGGAGCATGGATCGGAGTCCTCCTCTTCTTCCTTATTCCTAGCACGGTACGACACCGCACCCTTCCCTTTTCTGGAGTGACTGGCTTTTAGGGCCATAGTCTTTTCTTTTGCAGCAGCCTTCTCTGCTTCTTCCTCAGCCTTCCTGGTGTTCAGCTGAAGTTCATAGGACTTCAGCTTCCCGAACAGGATTTGTGGATCAGTTTCTGCTAGTCTGCCAAATTCTCTGATGGCGCAGATCTTTGTGTCTCATTCCTTAGTAAGGGACCTAAGGAATTTGTCATTGAGTTCACCATTGGTGAACACTCTTCCATAGCCCTTGAGGGCGTTGACAATCTTCAGGAAGTTCTCGTATGTGACTCCGATCTCTTCCTTAGGCCCTTGCCGGAAGGCCTCATACTTCTGGTTCAGGAGGGATCTCCGATCATCCCTCACTTCATCCGTGCACTCCATTAGGATGATTAGGCACTGCCAAATCTCCTGAGCTGTCCTGCAGTTGCTGAAGTTTTGCATCATAGAGTCGTCAACCGCGCTGACCAGGATGTTTCTTGCCTTCATGTCAAGGCCCACTAGGACCATCTCATCCTTGTCCATTTCAGAGAGTGTCTTTGGCACTTTCTTGGTGGGATCAATGGTGGAGGCCTTAGTGGGTACATAAGGTCCCTCCAGCACGATCATGAACAGTCGAGGGTCCACTGCTTCCATATAGAACCTGATCCTTTCCTTCCAGATAGGAAAGTTGAGTCTGTTGCACACTGGGATCTTGCCGGAGTACTTGAGCCCGTCCATGGTAGCTGTATGTCTCCTTGTTGACACTAGTGGCAGGATTCACCTCAAGGTGTTAGCCTTTTTGTTGAGGAACCTGGCTCTGATACCACTTGAAAGTCCACCTAGTGTCGGCTATGTGCACCTATGGGGGGGGAATAGGTGACGTGTGGTTCTTTTGCGGAATTTACAGATGTACCTGCACAATAAAAACAACAAACACAGCACACAGAAAACACAGCAAATTTATAGTGGTTCCCCGACTTGGGTACATCCACTTTCCCCCTTCGACCTATCTCCCCAACAAGGGACGACTCGGTCACTTCACCAACGGGATTGAAATCCAATCCCTTCACTAACGGAAGGAGCCCTTCCACACGTGAGAGTCAACACTCCCACAAATCGGGTTGCACCCAACCCTTACAACACAGAACTAAAGTTCCTTTACAATGAAATAAAAGTAGAATGTACACGTGATACAAACTTCTCTTGGAGACACCGGTGTTCCTCTTTGTTCGACGACGTGTTCTTGAAGTCGATGAAGAGTCTACGACCTTGGTCTCTCTTGGAGAGGATTTCCCCGGAACCGGCGGCGGCACACGAGCGGCGGCTAGCTTCGGGATCGGCGGCTACGATGAAGAGCAGCTGCTGAACTTGGAGATCCAAACTTCGTTGCGAAGCAAGCTCGGTCTACCAACGGTCACACGAGGATCGGTCGTCTCGATCGATTCGGATGGGAAGTGTTTCCGATCAACAAATCGAGAGACAAAGGATCTCTGGATAGACGCGTGAGACTCAAGCCTTGCTAAGCTACTGTTGCCGGAGATCGGGAAGAAGATCTATCAGTGGCGGCGACGGACTTGCTCGAGCTCGACGGCGGCGGAGGAGAGAAATCGCGATTTTAGGGTTTCCGCAAGCTCGGCTTCTTTCTGTCTAGGTACTGTTCAAAATACCCATGTATTTATACTGTAGCTACCCCCAATAAGACCGTTTGTGGGACCCACAGAGGTAGCCCCCAAGTCCCGGTCCAGATATTAAACAGCGGCAGAATCCGGTTCAGGAAATTAACTGAGAAAACGCCAAGGAAAAATCGGCGAGAATCGCAGACGATTCTCGACGAATCGGCGAGAATCATCAAGTGATTCTCGACGATTCGTCGAGAATCGATTGTGATTCTCGTCGAATTACTTGTCGATTCTCAACGAATTCAACTTGTATTCATGGGCTGCATGACCACTGGTTCGGCGGGAATTACAAGCGATTCTCGCCGAATCTTACTTGGCACCATATTGAGATGGCCAGAAGGAGTCGGCGAGAATCACTGATGATTCTCGTCGATTCGGCGAGAATCACCAAGTGATTCTCGCCGATTCGGCGAGAATCACTTGGTGATTCTCGTCGAATTTGCCTTGGACGATTTTTCGTCTTCCACCTAGGAGCTGCTCCTTGATCCTCCATGCTCCTTGTCTTCTCTTGCATATGAGCGGCCCTGTACTTGAAAGTAAGTGCACTCCAATAGAGAGAGTACACATAGGCCAACACACTGATCTGCTCAACGAGGGATTACGTCGTGCAGATCCGTGTATATTGACCTACTGCACCCTGACATTGGTGTGCACTTAGCGTGGAGAAACTGCAAGTACAACTTGAAGAAGTTTATCAAATACATAGTCTATTGACCTTAGCTTGTCCAGGGGCTTCTTCAAATCAGGTACATTGTGGATACAATACCCAACAGGTACTCAAAGAGATATTCAAGTTTATTCCAAAGGGTATTCCAGGCAGCACCCATATTCTAGGGGAGGATATGGTACTTCTGATACATCAACTGGTCCTTTCCCTTATAAGGTAAAAGAAACTGTGACTGCCAGGCCTCCTCAAGACAATCCTTCCAACAGGTATGAGCCACCTGTACCCTTTGAGGACCCTGAAAATAACCCAGCTACTTGGACTGTCAGGTTGAAAGAATTGGCTGCATTAGATCAGAAAAAGAAGGCCAGAGAACAAGGACTAGATACTTCCAACATTTCTACAATGTCAGAACAAAGACAGAAAGAATTAGACAGATATGCCTCCAGTAAATTCTTTGATGCTGACAGATACATGGAGTTGCATCCTGCTGCTGTGGTTCTCAGGTCTTCAAAGCAAACTTATTTGGGTGCAGCAGATGACACCAGGTCCAACAAGGAAGCTCTAAATCCAAACAGAGAAATCAAACTTGTCAAAGGCAAAGAGAAGAAGTGACAGTGTAAGGTGACAATTTCTGTGAATTCTGACTGCTATCTGGATGACATATATACATATATATATATATCTCTGTGATGTTTTTGCAATGTCTAGCTGCTGTTTTTATGCTTCTCTGATTGTATGTTATTATTTGAATTTTTCCAAAGTCTGTAAATAGTAATCCTAACCCAAATAGGGGGAGATTGTTGGAACACCCTATTACTAATTTGGGTCAGGATCACTATGTTTCTAGGAACTTTTGTTTGACCTTCTGTATAGCTTAATAGGTCAATTAGGATTGAGTCTAAGGGTTAGAAGTCTAGGTTTGGAAGCTGCCCTGAAGACCAAGTTTTTCTGTCTGGAGACTAAGTCTGATCGTCGAGCTCAGCACGACGATTCGTCGAACTCCGATCGACGATCGTCTAGCTCAACTTTGACAGATCGTCGAACTCCATTCGACGATCGCTGAGCTCAACTTCATAATATCGTCGAACCCCATTCGACGATCGGTGAGCTCAGTTCGACGATTTTGACTCTGCTTTGGAACTTTATCTCTGAGCTCAGTTCGACGATCTTTGAGCTCAGATCGACGATATTTTGCTGCTTAAGATTTCCTGATCGCTGAGCTCAGCTCGACGATAGCAGAGCCCAGTTCGACGATTTCAGATAACTTCCAGAATTCAAATTCAAATCAGTTAAGAGTTATTCTGCAATTAATTCAGAGATTTGATAGTCGTTTTCATTTAATTCTGGACCAAGTTTCAAGGGATTTTTCAAGGAATAATTCTGTGGACTTTCCTCTAGAAGAGATTATGCAATTAAGGCTGCAATCAATGCAGACCAACGGCTATCCTTGACAGAGAATGATATTCTATTCAGGAACAGAGAATAAAAGACAGAATGTTTTTTGAATCAATATACATAAACCAGAAGAAAAAAGACACACAATACAGATTACAGAGACTCATTCAAAATCTTCTGTCAAAAAGAATTCTGAAGAACACTCATCAAAAAGAGATCAAGCTTTCAAAAATCTTCAGATCTCTTCAGCTCTCAAAGTGTTCAAGGCCAACATCATTTCAAGACTCCAGACACTCAACATTTCAGCTTTTGCTGAAACCATCTATTGCTGGAGTTCTACCATTGAAGGCCTATCACCCTCAGCAAAGCTTTTCTTCCTGAAGATTTCAAGGATTCAGGGGGAGCTTTGACATCAATCCACATAGTCTTCTCAGTTGTTTGAGAAAGAGAAGACTGCCATCACTCTCTCACCCCCACTCTGTAAAGGGTTTTTCAAACTCACTTCAAAAGTTTGAATCTAGATTTTGAGCACCTTGTCAAAAGCTCATTGGTGGCAAGACACCTGATCAAAAAATCTGGTTTGGTTTTTGAGCACCTTATCAAAAGCTCATTGGTGCCCAGGACACCTGATCAACTCATCCTGCAGTGGATTCCTACCTAGGGTGGTAGAAGAGTGGATGTACCCAAGTTTGGGGAACCACTATATTCCCTTGTGTCATCTGGTTGTGGCTTGCTTTCTTTTTGTTTATGGCCTTGATTTGTCTGTGATTAGGTTTTGTTTAACTTAGTATTGTGATTAGATTTATTTTTGCTTCCCTGCTGACACATATTACAACAATTGTTGTAAAAGCTTGTAAAATTTTTTAAGCACCATATACTCTATTCACCCCCTCTAGAGTATATCAGATCTAGTTGCCCTTTCAGTCCTACACAGAGTCATTCTAGCGGAAGCAGGTTTATAAGTTGCAATTAAAAGAACCCAGCACAAAAAGCATGAATGTCCACTAAACAAACCCAAAGGAATGAAGTACAAATACACAAGTACTGGCCTTAAGGCCGTACAAATTGTTTCCTTCAAAATTACATGTTTTCAAACCTCGGCACGCTGGCCAGCCATATATGAATAAAGAAAACATCCAAAAATTAGGTCTTCGAGGGCCGGCATAGCAACTTAGGCTTTAGCCCGCTATTGACCGCTTGGTCCAGCAGCACCTGCAAGCAACAAACCACCGCACGGTGGAAAACAAAAGCAACGATTAGCAATGCTGACCAAATTATAACAATCCCGCCCCCCAAAATCGGGCGGCGATGCTCCTTCCCTGCATTTTATTAGCATAACCAAGCAGTATATATATACATTGCATCACAGGCGTTGGCACGCACGGCCATACACCCCATGCACTCAGGGTACATTCTTGGTGAATCGGTCGATGTCACGTCAATTTAAGCCATAGACATTCTGATCTCACCACCGCCACTTTGGCGGCCAAACTATGAGCATTTTGTCTTCCCGGCATGGGTCACGACAATTTAAGCCATAGACCGCTGAAGACCCTCATCTATGCCAACGGCATGTACCACGTACCCTTAGGTCTCTTTAACCGAATGACATAGAACAGGTATGGTTCCATATAACCCGTGCTCATATCGCAACAACAATTTAAGCCATATGCGTGGGTCAAACTTCTCCCGAGTCTCGTTTCCATTACACACTTCACATAACCCAGTAATGTTCAAGTTGGCTCCCCGGCCACCATGTTGGCAGAACCACGTGTCTGTACAGTTTTTCGGGTGCACCTTGGAATTAATCCCCAAGGCTCCCTGTTGCAATCTACCTCGTAGAAAACCGGAAAAAAAAACAAACATTCACACGGAGTCTTCTCCGGCCATTATGCAATGCAACATCACCGATCCAGACCAACTTGTCCGGGTAGGCTTCACACAACATGCCTATGTCCGTTCTCGAATACGGACTCTAAACAACGGGGACTTTACATATCTACCCGAAGGAACGCCTCAAACTCACCGCAAACTCACGAGAGCGGGCTTCATATGCAAAAGAAGTAGAGCTTCACATGCTCAAGTAGAGAATCGTTACCCTAGCGTTCTTCCTTGGCGCCATGGAAATGTAAGCGGATGAAAAGCACCGCACTCTCCTTGCCTCCATTGATCCGAAGTCGGTTCGCGATTTGGAGCTCCGAAGCTCCGTCGGTGACCGGATATAGGCTTCTTCTTCCTCCTTTGCTCTCCCCTCTCTCTTGACTTAGAAAGAGAACCACTCAAGTGAAATGAGGGTTTTAAGGGTCCAATCCTGGGTATATCCAAGCACAAATAGCCCCCAGCCGTCGGATCCCGAATTAAAGAGATGAATCGCTACGATTCATAGCTGAAAAGTAAAACCTGGGCCGAACACGGCCTGCGACATGCCCGTGTCTAGGGTCGTGTCCCTCATTCGCCATCAAAATTTACACGTCTCGAAAAACACACGGGCATCTGACACGCCTGTGTTCCAACTGACACGGTCGTGGGGTCGGCCGTGTGCCCCATCGACACAGCCCCAAAAACAACCCGAGACTCACACGGGTCTTGGACACGCCCGTGTCCAATTTGACATGCCTGTGTCAAACCCGAACACGCTTGGGCTCCAGGCCGTGTTCACTATCTCGACACTTCGTCGAGAGAGGTTCGTCGACTACCCGACACGGCCTTGGACACGCCCGTGTCCTAGGCCGTGTTCCCTGTCTCGACACATCGTCGAGCGAAAATGTCGACTCCCCGGGTCGATCGTCGATACGGGCTCGACACGCCCTGAGACACGCCCGTGTCTCAGGCCGTGTTCCCGGTCTTGATAACTCATCGAGCGAAAATGTCGACCTCGCGGCCAAATCGTCGACTCGAGCCTGACACGCCCTGGGACACGCCCGTATCCCAGGCCTTGTGCCCCCTGCAAAATACCGGATTTGGCCAAAAATTCCTCCCGTCGCTCTTTTGAGTTTCGGGGCGTTACAACTCTCCCCCTCTTAAAAGAATTTCGTCCTCAAAATTACATAAAGGAAAGAAACATAAAACTTAAATGGTACCTGAGTGAAACAACTCCGGGTACTCCTCAAGAATAGTCTGCTCTCGCTCCCAAGAGAGCTCCTCACGACCGCAATTGTCCCAACGGACCTTGACCATCCTGATCTCTTTATTTCATAGCCGCTTGACTTCCGAGTCTTCAATACGCACAGGCTTGACCTTCGTCGTCAACCTACTATCAACCGGCACTTGATCGACCGCGATCACTTGCGTAGGCTCTTGCACCACCTTCCGTAGCACCGATATATGGAATAAATCATGTAGACCACTAAGCTCCACTGATAGCTTCAAACGATAGGCTGCTTCGCCTGACGGTCCTGAGCTCCCCAGCCGTCGGATCCCGAATTAAAGAGATGAATCGCTACGATTCATAGCTGAAAAGTAAAACCTGGGCCGAACACGGCCTGCGACATGCCCGTGTCTAGGGTCGTGTCCCTCATTCGCCATCAAAATTTACACGTCTCGAAAAACACACGGGCATCTGACACGCCTGTGTTCCAACTGACACGGTCGTGGGGTCGGCCGTGTGCCCCATCGACACAGCCCCAAAAACAACCCGAGACTCACACGGGTCTTGGACACGCCCGTGTCCAATTTGGCACGCCTGTGTCAAACCCGAACACGCCTGGGCTCCAGGCCGTGTTCACTATCTCGACACTTCGTCGAGAGAGGTTCGTCGACTACCTGACACGGCCTTGGACACGCCCGTGTCCTAGGCCGTGTTCCCTGTCTCGACACATCGTCGAGCGAAAATGTCGACTCCCCGGGTCGATCGTCGATACGGGCTCGACACGCCCTGAGACACGCCCGTGTCTCAGGCCGTGTTCCCGGTCTTGATACCTCATCGAGCGAAAATGTCGACCTCGCAGCCAAATCGTCGACTCGAGCCTGACACGGCCTGGGACACGCCCGTATCCCAGGCCTTGTGCACCCTGCAAAATACCGGATTTGGCCAAAAATTCCTCCCGTCGCTCTTTTGAGTTTCGGGGCGTTACAACTCTCCCCCTCTTAAAAGAATTTCGTCCTCAAAATTACATAAAGGAAAGAAACATAAAACTTAAATGGTACCTGAGTGAAACAACTCCGGGTACTCCTCAAGAATAGTCTGCTCTCGCTCCCAAGAGAGCTCCTCACGACCGTAATTGTCCCAACGGACCTTGACCATCCTGATCTCTTTATTTCGTAGCCGCTTGACTTCCGAGTCTTCAATACGCACAGGCTTGACCTTCGTCGTCAACCTACTATCAACCGGCACTTGATCGACCGCGATCACTTGCGTAAGCTCTTGCACCACCTTCCGTAGCACCGATATATGGAATAAATCATGTAGACCACTAAGCTCCACTGATAGCTTCAAACGATAGGCTGCTTCGCCAACCCTCTCCAGAACCTCAAATGGCCCAAGGTACCTCGGGCTTAGCTTTTTCAATCGCGCACCCGCGAGACACCCTTGAACGGCTTGATCTTTAAGTACACCCAGTCGCCCACAGCGAACTCCATGTTCCTGTGCTTGGCATTATAGTACTTCGCCTGACGGTCCTGAGCGATTAGCAACCTCTCCCGAATGGTTCGCACCAACGAAGTAGCATCTTCCACCTCTTGAAGCTTGTACAACTTTGACTCACCCGTTTCCAACCAGGACAACGGCATGCGACATCTTCTACCATATAGGGCCTCGAAGGGCGCCATTTGAATACTCACCCGATAGATATTGTTGTAAGCAAATTCCACCAAGTATAGGTGGTCTTCCCATTGCTTTCCAAAATACAGGACACACATGTGAAGCATGTCTTCCATTATCCTATTGACCCTCTCGGTATGCCCATCCATTTGCAGATGAAAGGCTATGCTAAACCTCAGCTTTGTTCCCAACATCTGCTGCACAAGCTCCAATCATTGGACGTGAACCGCCCATCTCGGTCACTCACGATGCTGCGGGGCACACCATGAAGCCGCACAATATTGTCTACATACAACTTTGCCAATTTCTCAACCGGATCATCCTTCCTATGCGGAATGAAATGTGACACCTTCGTTAGATGATCTACGACCACCCAAATGGCGTTGTTCCCCTTTTGCGACCTTGGCAACCCATGCACAAAGTCCATAGTAATGTCGTCGAACTTCCACTCCGGAATAGGCAAGGATTTCAAGAATCCTCCCGTCTTTTGGCATTCCGCATTCACCAAGGTGCAAGTTTGGCACTTCGCCACGTACAGCGCCACATCCTTTTTCAGTCCTGGCCACCAGAACAATTTCTTAACATCGCGGTACATCTTCGTGCTCCCCGGGTGAATTGAGTACTTGGTAAGATGCGCCTCATACAACAATTCCACCCTCAAATTTCCCACGCTTGGGAAGCACAGACGACCGTCTTTCCGAAGTAATTCGTCCTCCACAACGAATTAGGAATTTGACCCATCCAGAGCCTCTATCATGAGTTGCTTCATGTGGACATCCATATCCAATGCCTGCCGAATCCGATCAGCCAGGTCATATTGGACTTCAGTCCAATTCAATACTGCTTCAGCACTTGATTGCTTATCTACACAAATGATCTCCATCGCCTCCAACTCCCGAACCAACCGCTCATCATGGATCGACAGCCAATTGGCTTGAGCTGGGGCCCGGCGACTCAACGCGTCCGCAACCGCAATACCTTTACCAGGCACATAGTGGATCTTAAATGTATAGTCCCCCAGGAACTCCATCCATCTACGCTACTGCATGTTCAGATCTTTCTGATCAATCAAATACTTCATTCTCTTGTAATCGGTGTAGATATCAATCTTCACACCGTACAAATAATGTCTCCATAGCTTCAAGGCAAAAATCACGGTCGCTAACTCCAAGTCATGGACCGGATAGTTCCTTTCGTGCACCTTCAGCTGTCTTGAACTATATGCTATAACGCTTCCATGCTGTAACAGTACACAACCCAAACCACTGCCCGAAGCATCGCTATAAATCTCATAACCTTCGGTCCCACTCGGCGAACTCAGCACAGGCGTCGTGGTCAACTGACATTTCCACTCCTCAAAAGCTCGCGCGCACTCCAGCATCCAAACGAACTTCTGCTCCTTCCTCGTCAAAGTAGTGAGAGGTAACGCTATCCGCGAGAAGTTCTCTATGAAGAGCCTATAATAGCTGGCAAGCCCAGAAAGCTCGGACTTCTGCTACCATAGAAAGCTCAGGCCACTCTCGTATCACAACAATCTTTGCCGGATCCACTGCAATACCTTTCCCACTCACTATATGATCGAGGAACGTCACTGAGGACAACCAAAATTCGCACTTCGAGAACTTGGCGTACAATTGATTCCCCCTTAGCATCTCCAAAACCAAATGAAGATGCCTGAAGTGATCTTCCTCACTCTGCGAGTACACCAAAATATCGTCGATGAAGACGATCACAAAATGGTCCAAGTACTCCCTAAAGGTCCTATTCTTCAAATCCATGAACACTGACGGCGCATTCGTCAGCCCAGACGGCATGTCCGTAAACTCGTAATGTCTGTATCTTGTACTGAATGCTGTCTTAGGGATATCACTCTCCCTTATCCTCAGCTGATAGTAACCAGACTTGACATCCAACTTAGAGTACACCGTCGACCCGACCAACTGATCAAAAAGATCATCGATCCTTGGGATTGGGTACTTGTTCTTTTCTATTAGATTGTTTATCTCCCGATAATCAATACAAAGCCTTAAGCTTCCGTCCTTCTTCTTTACAATGAGGACCGGTGCGCTCCAAGGTGACAAACTTGGACGCACATACCCTTGCTCCAACAACTCTTGAAGTTGCACCTTCAACTCCGCCATTTCCTTAGGCGCTAGCCGATACGGAGATCGTGACACAGGCTTTGCACCTAGCACTAGCTCAATCGTGAAATCTATCTCCCGTTGAGGCGGGGATCCAGGAAGATCTGTGGGGAACACATCAGGGTACTCAGCTGCCACTGAAATACTATCCAAAGTAGGATTTGGCTTTGCAACCTCTACTAGTGTAAAGAACAGCTTGGCACCAGCACGAACCGCCTTCACCACCTGAAGAGCAGACATCAGCGTCTTGCTCGACCCTTTCAAGCCCGTAAAAATCGTCTATTGACTTGCTCCCAACTTGACTTCCTTTCGACCGCAATCAATATATGCTTGCTGCTCCGAGAGCCAGTCCATGCCAAATATAACATCGAACTCCACAAATGGTAGTAACGACGCTTGCAGATCGAACTCTTGATTCCCAATGTGAATCTTCACGCCACAGATTCTATCTGCACGCATCGAACACCCATTGGTCAACAACACATCCAACTTATCCTTCGACATCGAAGAAGGTACTCCGATGCGCGATATGAATCCTTCGGACAAGAAGGAGTGTGAAGCTCCCGTGTCAAAGAGCGTTCTTGTCGGATACTCACAAATCAAAACAAATCCTAAACAAGCAGTGGTAAGGTAACAAGCACATAATAAGTATTTAAAAGATTAACTTGCTATAAATTTAAATTTTACCTGTCACCACATCCGCCTGTTTGATGGCCTCCTGTTGGCCAAGATTATAAACCCTCAGTTGGGCCGGAGCATAATGGGACGCGGTTGAGTCCACTACCTTGCCCTTCTCTTCATAAGTTGCTCCTGGCTTCCTTTCGGACTTGGGACGTCCGCTCCAGCAATCACTGGAAAAGTGCCCCGGCTTTCCACAAGTAAAGAATGCACCCGGGGTATGACCCGTAGTCTCCCCAGAAGCACCAGAAGAGGGGGCTGGACCCGAAGTCCTAGCCTTTTTGTAGAACCTTCGATAGCCGGACTTAGAAGTAGTCGGCACTTTGAACTCAGACTTCTTGTCACCAACGCTTTTCTTTGCTTGTACATTCTTCATATCCTTCTCTGAGGACCGAGCCGTGTTGACCAGGGTCAAGAAACCCTGCGTCATAGGCCCCGAGAGTAGTAGCCTCAATTCATCTCTCAACCCTTTGTAGAATCGATTCATATTGTGCTCCTCATCCGCGATGGTGGAGCTAGCATACCGACTCAATCGAGTAAACTCGTGGAGATATTCATCCACACTACTCCCTCCTTGAACCAACTTCAGGAACTCGTTCCCCATCGAAATCCTCTGAGTAGAAGGGAGGTACCTTGCCAAGAACAGTCCCGGGAACTCTTCCATCGGGACGTCTATAAGTTGTCTACCCCTCAAATGATGAAGCTCCAAGCCTTCCCACCACAATCTCGCTTCACCGTCCAGAAGGAACGTAGCAATAGTGGTCATTTGTCATTCTTCCGTCTCCGTTGCTGTCAAGACTTTCTTCACCCTGGAGAGCTAGTCTTCAGCTTGAGATGGGGTTCCCAACCCCAAGAATAAAGGAGGATTGAAGCTCATAACATGTTTGAGCTGTCTCTCAGTTGCCTTCCTCGGCACCACCGGTTCCTCTACTACCTGTTCCACCCTTCTCTGCTCAGCCGCTTGCAGTGGTACCTGCTCCATCGCAGGAGCGGGTTGCTGCACCTGCCTTACAGGTTATGCATTGATCATTGCAAACACTACTTCAGCCACCAGTCGAATGCTTTCGGCCGAAGGAGGTGTTGCAGGAGCATCATTTGGTGCACTGCTAGCCTCAGAAACTCGACGTTTCGATGGCCCAGCACCGCTTCTGGTAACGTATAGTGGTACAAAACACCGTTAAGCGACCAAACAAAATTACAAACAGCAATTATAGGAACACGCAGGTTCCCCAAACACGTGTATTTTCATTCCTAAGTGGATATTTATGGGTTCTTTTGTTGTTATAACGATGACGCACACACAGGTGCTCACCACCCCTTAAAAAGAATTCGGCCACGAATTCATTTTAAGCCCGACCGAAACCAGTAGTCTGATACAAAATTGTAACACCCCCTATCCGTCGCATAGCATATAGCAGTAGGTCCGGCCGGGACCCGACGTCATATACCACAGACAGACTGGGTGGTTACTCAATGGAAACCATCCAACTATTCCAACGTCCTACACAGAGACATTCTAGCAGAAGAAGGTTTATAAGTTGCAATTAAAAGAGCTCAGCACAAAAAGCATGAATATCCACTAAACAAACCCAAAGGAATGAAGTACAAATACTCAAGTACTGGCCTTAAGGCCTTACAAATTGTTTCATTAAAAATTACATATTTTCAAACCTCGGCACGCAGGCTGGCCATACATGAATAAAGAAAACATCCAAAAATTAGGCCTTCGAGGGCCGGCATAGCAACTTGGGCTTTAGCCCGCTATTGACCGCTTGGTACAGCAGCACCTGCAAGCAACAAACCACCGCACGGTGGCAAACAAAAGCAACGGTCAGCAATGCTAACCAAATTATAACGATCCCGCCCCCAAAAATCGGGGCGGCGATGCTCCTTCCCTGCACTTTATTAGCATAACCAAGCAGTATATATATACATTGCATCACAGGCGTTGGCACGCACGGACACACACCCCGTGCACTCAGGGCACATTCTCGGTGAACCGATCGATGTCACATCAATTTAAGCCATAGACATTTTGATCTCACCACCGCCACTTTGGCGGCCAAACTATGAGCATTTTGTCTTCCCGGGATGGGTCACGACAATTTAAGCCATAGACTGCCGAAGACCCTCATCTATGCCAACGGCAAGTACCACGTACCCTTAGGTCTCTTTAACCGAACGACATAGAACAGGTATGGTTCCATCTAACCCGTGCTCATATCGCAACGACAATTTAAGCCATATACATGGGTCAAACTTCTCCCGAGTCCCGTTTCCGTTACACACTTCATATAACTCAGTTATGTTCAAGTTGGCTCCCCGGCCATCATGTTGGCAGGACCACGTGTCTGCCCAGTTTTCCGGGTGCACATTGGAGTTAATCCCCAAGGCTCCCTATTGCAATCTAGCTCGTAGAAAACCCGAAAAAAACAAACATTCGCACGGAGTCTTCTCCGGCCATTATGCAATGCAACATCACCGATCTAGACCAACTTGTTCGGGTAGGCTTCACACAATATGCCTATGTCCGTTCTCGAATACAGACTCTAAACAACGGGGACTTTACATATATACCCGAAGGAACGCCTCAAACTCACCGCAAACTCACGAGAGCGGGCTTCCTATGCAAAAGAAGTAGAGCTTCATATGCTCAAGTAGAGAATCGTTACCCTAGCATTCTTCCTTGGTGCCATGGAAATGTAAGCGGATGAAAAGCACCGCACTCTCCTTGCCTCCATAGATCCGAAGTCAGTTCGCAATTTGGAGCTCTGAAGCTCCGTCGGTGACCGGATCTAGGCTTCTTCTTCCTCCTTTGCTCTCCCCTCTCTCTTGACTTAGAAAGAGAACCACTCAAGTGAAATGGGGGTTTCAAGGGTCCAATCCCGGGTATATCCAAGCACTAACAACCCCCAGCCATCGGATCCCGAATTAAAGAGACGAATGGCTACGATTCGTAGCTGAAAAGTAAAACCTGGGCCGAACACGGCCTGCGACACGCCCGTGTCCAGGGCCGTGTCCCTCATTCACCGTCAAAATCGACCCGTCTCGAAAAATACACGGGCATCTGATACGCCCTTATTTGACCTGATACGCCTGTGTTCCAACTGACACGGCCGTGGGGTCGGCCGTGTTCCCCCATCGACACAGCCCCAAAAACAACCCGAGACTCACACGGGTCTTGGACACGCCCGTCTCCAATTTGACACGCCCGTGTCAAACCCGAACATGCCTGGGCTCCAGGCCGTGTTCATTATCTCGACATTTCGTCGAGCAAAGTTCGTCGACTACCCGACACGTCCTTGGACACGCCCGTGTCCTAGGCCGTGTTCCCTGTCTCGACACATCGTCGAGCGAAAATGTCGACTCCCCGGGCCGATCGTCGACACGGGCTCGACATGCCCTGAGACACGCCCATGTCTTAGGCCGTGTTCCCGATCTCGACACCTTGTCGAGCGAAAATGTCGACCTCGCGGCCAAATCGTCGGCTCGAGCCTGACACGCCCTGGGACACGCCCGTGTCCCAGGTCGTGTGCCCCCTGCCAAATACTGGATTTGGCCCAAAACGCCTCTCGTCGCTCTTTTGAGTTTAGGGGCATTACATCCTCTTCCTCCAGGCCTTCTGCGAGTACAAGGGCTGCTCCAGCCACTCCCCACCCTGCTGAAGATGCTCCATCTTACCTTCCACCACCTCCAGCGATCCAAAGTCATCCTCAAATGGTACACTAACTCCCCTCCGCAGTTCACACCATAGTCCACACTCCCACACCTCCATCATCCCCAGTACATCCATTATAAACTCATACTCACTCTCACACATCCCCTCTACCTCAAACTCATCTTCACTCTCAAACACCCACTCCATCCCCACCCTCATCTCCCTTACCCCAACATATGGACAACATCCCCATCTTCAATCTGCTTTCATCCCCCCTCCACACTCCATCTCCAGATGAGCAAATGCCAGACTTTCCACACCCTCCTCCACCATCATCTTCCATCCACCCTTTTGTCTCCACTGAGACACCTCCTGCATTCCTGATACTGGATACCTCCATCATTCCACCTCTTCTAGAACTTCTCACTCCTATCCTCACAACCCTCATAGCAGAGGCTATTTCACCTCTTGCTTCTTCCATCTCTTCTCTTGCTGCTCAAATCTCTGCTCTCTCCATCCCTCCTTCTTTAGTCACGGGCCTGGCTCCAGTACCCACTGAAACCAGGCAGGGGGAGATACTCTGCGAAGAAGTAGCAGTAGTAGAAGCAGCAGCAGAAGAAGAAGCAGCAGCAGAAGTAGCAGCAGAAGCAGAAGCAGAAGCAGATGATTTATTTGATTTAATTAATTTTATTGAATCTGATATGGATCTGGATGAGACAGTCAAAGAGGAAATAAAGACTGTTGGTGATTATATAATAAATCTCACAGTAGATATTGTGAATTTGTTGAAGATTTTTGATATAGTTTACTTAAATTCTCTTCTAGAATACAGCATAAAGTCATCCATGGCTATAATTCCCTATACCTCCCTAATAAGCCCCAAAGTTGCCAAGCAACTCAAGACTAGTTTTACTATTACAGAGGCTCCTAGCATTCCATCTCCACCAAGAGCTGATTCATTCATTGTTTCATCCCCTCCCAGAGTCATCCCTGTTCCAACATTCATTATGGATGATAGCCCGATGCCTTATCTTAATGAGTTGATCATGGCTGATATTGAAGAAGAGACTAAATCAGTTGCTGAAAGCACTAATGTACTCAGTTCTCCAGCTCCAGCTCCAGCTCTTCCTCCAGCTCCTCCTCAGGATGAAAAGTCTATTAATAAAAATGTACTAAAAGCCATTGATGCTTTATATGGTACTCCTCAAGGATCTTCTGATGATGAAAATGTGGAAGAAGATTCTGATGATGAGCCCAAAAAGAAAATCTCTAAGAAGATGAAAGCTCCTCCACCTCCTACTCCAAATCCAAACCCAACACATGATACTCTATCCTATATTCTTTAGAATATAACTCCATACAAGGGCATGCCAGCTTGGATGTGGTTATTCAAGAATCAGCAAAAAGATAGGAAGAAAAGCAGGAAGTACTCACCTCCTCCACAAAGATACAAGAAAGACCCTCCTCCTCCTCCTCCACCTGTTGCTGGTACTTCAGGCTCTTCATCTCAGAGGACTACCCAATATCAAACTTATCAGAGACAGCAGGGTAGATCTTTTCTTCTGGAAGTAGCCAACACAGGCACTATTCTTTAGGCAGGCAACAGCAACATCAACATCAACAGCAACATCTACAACAATCTACTGAACATCAAAAGGCTGAAAGCCCAAAAATACCTGCATCTCCTCCTGTACCTTTTGAGGACCCAGAAACAGCTACAACTGCAAGGATAGTCAGGTTCCAAGAATTGGTTGGCCTATCTTTGATCAACAAAGCCAAAGCTGAAGGGAAGGATCCCTCTGAATATACAACAATATCCAAATACAGGAAGGAGTAACTAAATAGGTTTGCAAAAGCTAACAAATTATTTA
Organism: Platanthera guangdongensis; assembly: GCA_039583875.1. NCBI lineage: Eukaryota > Viridiplantae > Streptophyta > Magnoliopsida > Asparagales > Orchidaceae > Platanthera > Platanthera guangdongensis. Next base: position 150,250,647 of record CM077147.1, on the reverse strand, counting down.
ATATTGATGATTATATGAAGTTACATCCAAAAGCTGTGGTGCCAAAAGCTATTTCCCTAAATATTATTGGAGCTGCTGATATGACAATGACAAAGACTCAGGAAGCCAATCCAAACAGGAAAATCAAGTTTACTTAGCCTGGTGATAAAGCTAAAGAGGAGAATCACAAGGAGCCAAAGAAGAAGAAATGAGTTCATAATATGTTTAATCTTTCTGTATGTCTTAAAAACTGCTTATTTAGTTCTTGATACAAAGCTCACTGTTTATATATATCTACTGCATATTTTGAAGTTTCCTGCCAGATATATTTTTCTCTTGCTTTGTAAATGTTTTGTGTCTGTAATTAGTGACCTCACCCAAATAGGGATAGATTGTTGGATCCCTAGTTGGATTTGGGCTAGGTTCACTAAACTGGGATATTTGACCCAACATGTATAGCCAGGGTCATGTTTGTGTCCTAGAGTCTAGGCCATGTCCTTAGAGTCAACATTGCATGGACCAACCAATAACGGACTACAGAAGACTTTAGACATAGAGAAATTTCAAAGGTTCAGAAAAGTAAGTTCGACGTTCGTCGAACTCAGCTCGATGAAAGTCGTGCTCAGCTCTACGAACTCAGAGAAAATTCTCTGAGTTGAGCTCGACAAACTTAGTTCTCAGGTCGATGATTTCTGGATACTCTACTTCAACATTCTAAGTCCAGAATCATATCTCTGAACTCCAGTCGAAGAATTTATGTTCTCAGCTCGACGAACATAGACCACAGTATTGACAAGTTTTATTAAGTAGCAGTTAGCAGTTCTCAGGTCGACGAACTTAGTTCTCAGGTGAACGATTTCTGGATACTCTACTTCAACATTCTAAGTCCAGATACATTTCTCTGAACTCTAGTCAATGAAGTTAGATTATCAACTCGACGATCTTAATGCACAGAATTGTCAAGCTTCTTCAGAAAGCAGTTAGGTGTTCTCAGATCAACGATCTTGGATCTCAGGTCGACAAACAACAATTATCTGGTCGACGAACATGACTTCTCAGCTCGACGATCTTGGAACCCAGGTCGACGAAATCTGTTCTTTGCTTGACGATTTTTGTGCAGATCCATACATGGATTTTTCCTTCCTTCAATCCTTATTTTATTACAGTAATTCCTGAGTAATTAATGCTTAATATTCTCTGAATATTACCGTTAGAAGCAGCATTGATTATGGTATTCATCAGGATTATTACTTGCCATCTTTCATTGGGACAGTTGGGGAAATCCAATTAATGCAGACATTCTCTCCAACTGAATTACATTCTCTAGGTCGTCAGCAATCAATGTAGGAGGGAATTCGAAATTCAAAGAAGAAATTCCATTGAGAATATAAAAGTGATTTTTCTTCCTTCCTCAACATAGATAGAGAGAGAACACACAGGAACAGACATAGAACAAGATACAGAAACATACATTCAAACTCTTCTCTGTGCAGAAAAAGAATCTGGTCTTCACCGTGACACTGCTGAAGAAGAAGAAGAACATTCATCCAAATCAAGAGTCTACTTCATTCTTCATTCTTCATTCCAGGATTCTTCAAGGACAACAAATCTTCATCAGTCAAGAAGTTCCTGGATCACCTCTGGTCAAAGCTAAAGAAAGAAGACCTACTCACCCTGAAGCAAAGCACCAATCTTCCTGAACAACTCTATAACTCAGGGGGAGCTTTATTAACATCAAAGATTCACTAGTCTTCTCAGTTGTATTTGAGAAAGAGAAGACACCATAACTCTCTCACCCCCTCTCTGTACAAAGGGTTCTTTAACTCCCTTCAAAAGTTATTCCTTGGTTGCAAGTCACCTGATCAAAAGACTTGGGTTGGTTTTTGAGCACCTGATCAAAAGCTCGTTGGTGGCAGTCACCTGATCAAAACCTATGACTGGATTCCTACCAGGGTGGTAGAAGAGTGGATGTACCCAGGTTGTGTAACTACTATAAAAATACTTGTGTTGTCTGGTTGCCCTCTTTCCTTTTTATTCTTGTTGTGCCTGTGATTAATTTTTGCTGTGCCTATGGTAGATTATTGTATCTTAGGATTTCACTTTTATTTACAGCAATTTGGTATCATATAGCTGCCCTACTCTGAAGTGTTTTTATTAACAGCAAAAAGTTTTAAAGATTTAAAAGATACTCTATTCACCCCCCCCCCCCTCTAGAGTATTTCAGGTGTAACCCTCTCTTTAAGGGTGCCTCCTAGGAGTGCTTTGTTTATAGTCGTGTATCTTGACTATTTTGGCGGTTTATATGTTGAGGAGGGTTATGGATTCGATATTACTGCCCACAGGATCGCATGCTATATATAATTTTAAGCGATGGTCATTCACTTTAAACGAGCCTTTTTTCCGGGTGGGTGACGAGTACGGTCTCACATGGCCAAACCTCTTCAACTTTGAAGGGGCCGGACCATCGTGATTTTAGTTTACCGGGAAAAAGTCTAAGTCGTGAATTATATAGAAGGACAAGATCTCCTGGAGAAAAGGTTTTTTGGGTCTTGATTTCTCGGTCGTGGTAAAACTTAGAATGCTCCTTATAGAACTTATTGCTCTCGTAAGCGTTTGCACGCCATTCATCGAGCTCGTTTAGTTGCAGTTTTCCATTTTGAGCGGTTAAGCTACCGTCGAGATTTAAGAGTTTTAAAGCCCAAAGACCGTGATGTTCTAGTTCTACGGGGAGATGCCACGCTTTACCGTAGACTAATCGAAACGGCATACAACCAATTGCGATTTTGTATTCCATACGATATGTCCACAATGCATCATCAAGTTTGATTTACCAATCATTCCTATTAAGTAAAACGGTTTTCTCTAATATATGTTTAATCTCTCGAATTACTACCTCAACTTGGCCACTAGTTTGCGGGTGGTAGGGGATGGCAAGTTTGTGCGTGACGCCGTATTTAGCTAACGTCTTAGCCATTTGGGTGTTGCAGAAATGCGTTCCCCTATCGCTCATAATAGCGTGAGGTGTGCCGAAGCGAGAAAATAGTTTTTTTTAAAGAAAGGTAATGACGACTCGTGCATCATTGATGGGGAGAGCTTGCGCTTCCGCCCACCTCGATACATAGTCGACCACCACTAAAATATAATTATTTTAAAAAGACGGAGGTAGGGGCCAACGAAATTGATGCCCCATAAATCGAAGACTTTGCATTCTAAAAACAAATTTTGGGGCATCTCTTCACGATGAGAGATGTTACCCGACCGCTTGCATCTATCGTAGGAGCGCACAAAATTGTGAGTGTCTTTGAATAGAGTAGGCCAAAAGAAGCCCGTCTCCAGCGCCTTCCGCGCAGTCCGGTTAACTTTATAATGCCCACTAGCCGGACCCTTGTGGCAGTGCCTAAGTATTTGCGTGCACTCCACACCCATGATGCATCTTCAGACCGCTTGGTCTGCGCAGATACGAAAAATAAAAGGGTTCTCCCAAAAGAAATATTTCAAGTCAGAAAAGAATTTCTTCTTTTGCTGGTTCGAAAAGTCTTTTGGGAGCACCCGTGCAACTAAGTAGTTCGCAAAATCTGCGAACCAAGGTGGGGAAGTTGAACTAATATTAATGGCTATGAGGCATTCCTTGGGGAATCTGTCATTTATGTTAGATTCTACGAGCGCTTCTGCACCGGGATTTTCTAAGTGAGAGAGGTGATCGGCGGGTAAATATTTCGCGCCCCTCTTATCTCATATCTCCAAATCAAATTCGTACAGGAGGAGGATCCATAGAAGAAGGAGGGGTTTGGCGTCAGTTTTTGCTAGTAAATATTTGAAGACGGGGTGGTCGGTAAATACGATAACTTTAGATAGCTTTATATACGAGCAAAACTTATAAAATGTAAAAATGACGGCTAAAAGTTCCTTTTCCGTTGTCGTGTAATTTCCTTATGCGGAAGTGAGCATCTTGCTAGCATAATAAATAGGATGAAAATATTTGTTTATACGTTGGCCAAGAACGACACCTACAGCAATACCACTAGCGTCGCACATAATCTCGAATGGAAGTCCAATTGGGCGCCACTAAAATGGATGAATTGATAAGTTTTTGTTTTATAAAATAAAATGCAGACACGCATTCACTATTAAAGTAAAAATTTGATTCCTTTTCCAAGAGGCGAGTAAGCGGCTTTGTTATTTTTGAAAAATCTTCAATGAAACGTCTATAAAAGCCCGTGTGTCCTAAGAAACTCCTAATTGATTTAATGTTAGAAGGCAGGGGAAGTTTTTCGATAATTTCGACTTTGGCCTTATCGACCTCCATCCCCTTAGATGAAAACTTATGGCTGAGAAACAAACCTTCTCGAACAATAAAGTTACATTTTTCTCAATTTAAAACAAGATGTGTGCCCTCGCATCGCTGGAGGACACGATCTAAATTGCGAAGACAAGTCGGGAAAGAGAATCCGAAAAAAGAGAAGTCATCCATAAAGACTTCTATAATGTCTCTTACTAGCTCGCCAAAGATTTCCAGCATACATCTTTGGAATGTAGCTGGCGCATTACAGAGGCTAAATGGCATTCTTCGGTATGCGAAGGTGCCAAACGGATAGGGAAAAGTTGTTTTCCCTTGGTCATCGAAGGATATAAGGATTTGGAAAAACCCCGGTAAGCCGTCAAGAAAACAAAAATATGGATGACCAGATAAACGCTCCAGAATTTGGTCTAAGAACGGTAGTGAGAAATGGACCTTACGGGTGACATCATTTAGTTTTCTATAATCGATGCACACCCACCAACCCATAACAGTACGAGTTAGGACGAGTTCATTGTGCTCATTTTCCACTACGGTAAGACCGCCCTTTTTGGGCACGACATGAATGGGACTAACCCATGTACTATCCAATATAGGATAAATAATCTCCGCATCTAATAATTTTATAATTTTGGCTTTAACGACATCCTTCATGTTTGCGTTAAGACGTCGCTGTGGCTGAATAGTTTTGCGGCAATTATCATTAAGGAAAATCTTGTGGGTGCAGAAAGAAGGGTTATTCCCTTTTAGGTCAGAAATTTGCCACGCAATTGCGCGGCGATGTTTAAGTAAAACTTCCAATAAATCGGAAGTCTCTGAATCGCTCAAATTCGAAGAAATGATAACGGGAAGGGTATCATATTTTCCCAAAAAGGCGTATTTAAGTGATTCGGGTAGGGGTTTGAGTTTAAGACAGGGTGGTTCTTCTAACGAGGTTTTAATTTTAATGTCTTTCGATCCAAAAGGTTCGAAAGAAAAATTAGTAGAGTTATCCTCGTCACAGTTAAAGTTTTCAAGCGCAAAGATGTCGTCGTTTAAAAAAGTAGACTCGAAAATAGGAGAAGAACAATCTCTGAGATAGGTATCTAAATAATAAAAAAAGTCATCGCTCGATGACGAGTGTCCTATGGAGGGATTAATAGAGAAAGTAACTTCATCATCTCCTATCCGAAGGAGGAGACGACTGTTACTTACATAAATTAATGTGTGGGAGGTGGTGACAAAAGGGCGACCGAGTACAATTGGTACATCGGTGTCCTCCTTGATGTCTAAGATGACGAAGTATACCAGAAAGATAAACTTATCAACTCAGACAAGAACGTCCTCCACAACCTCGACGGGAAACTTAACCAAGCAATCCGCTAGTTGGATATGCATTTTAGTAGGGGCCAGCGTGCCCAAACCTAATTTTTGAAAAGAGAGAACGACATCAAATTAATGCTCGCGCCTAAATCTGCAAAAGCGTATTTTACTAATATATTGCCAAAAAGGCACGGGATGGAGAACCGTCCCGGGTCATTCTTTTAAGGGGCAATTTATTAGTAAGAGCCGCTGAGCAGTCAGCATTCAGAGATATATGTGAAATATTTTCTAATTTTTGTTTATTAGAAAGAAGTTATTTTAAATATTTCGCATACTTAGGCATCTGAGAGATCGCCTCGCATAAGGGAACATTAATATGAATTTGTTTTAATAATAAAATAAATTTTTCGTACTGCGCGTCCTTATGCTTACTATCATTTTATGTGGATATGGCAAGGGCGTTTTAATAATGTTTTGTTGAAAATTTGTAAAGGCGGCGCAATCGAAGAAGGGGGAAGAGGGGTCGGAGGTGAAACATGTACCTACATATCGATCGATTTTGGATCGATCACCTCCTTTCCACAACGGAGGGTTATAGTATTGAGATTCTCCCACGGATTGGGTTCCGTGTTTCCAGGCAGTGCCCCGAGAATGCGCTCGGACATCATTAGTGCCAGCTGTCTAACCTAGAGTTCTAAGTTTTTTAACGATCTGGTGATATTCTAGATATTTGATTCGTTGGAAGCTATGTATTTAGAAAAACTTTTGTCCATCGGGGAGGGTTTTGGAAGAGGGAGAGGCAGCAGAAATCTGGGCGCAAAAGAATTGTGTGGGCGTTGTGCATTGTTCGTATTGCTCCATGAGAAGTTGGGGTGGTTCCTCCAACCCGGATTATAGTTATTCTCCCAGGATTTCCAACGTAGTCTACGAACGCATTGACTATGCTAACATTAGGGGGAATCGGCCAAGGTGGAGTGGAGGAGGCAGTAGACATCTCCACCACCTGCTTCGCCAGCCTTTCAACTTGAAGGGCAAAGTGGGCAGTGGCATCCACATCGAAGAGGTCGATCACCTGCTTGGGACATCCCCGCGGGATGTTCTATTGGTAGGCGTCCATAGCCATCTCTTCGATAAGAACTTGGGTAGCCTCGGGGGTCTTATTATTCAAGGTACCCCCGGCAGTCATGCCAATCATTTGACGTGTCTGATAGTTAAGCCCATTGTAGAAGATTTGGATCTGCAACCACACAGGAAACGTGTGGTGCGGACACCTACGAAGGAATTCTTTAAACCTCTCCCAAGTCTCAAATAGAGACTCAGAATCGTTCTACACAAACGAAGAAATGTCTGCCCGCAACTTTGCAGTTTTGGCGGGTGGTAAATACTTCGCTAAGAACCGTTCTGCATGCTCGGCCCAGGTGGTGATACATCCTCATGGGAGGGAATTCAACCACGCTTTAGGTTTGGATCTTAAGGAAAATGGAAAAGGCGCAAACGAATGGCGGAATTATTGATGCCATTAATCTTAAAGGTATCGCAGATTTCCAAAAAAACTAGATAAATGAACGTTCGGGTCCTCATCCGGCAGTCCATCGAACTGCATGACATTTTGGATCATTTGTATAATGCTCGATTTTATTTAAAAATTATTGTTCGCCGTCGTCGGGCGAACAATACTGAACCCAGTATCGTCTAAATTTGGTCGGGCATAATAAGACATTGTACGCTCGACGGCCGCTTTCGGATTAGGGCCAGCCATAACAATGGCAGAGGGTTCTCCGATGGATTCATCGGGATCCAAAGAGAGATTTTGGCAATGAGAACGAATACGTGCAAGTGAGCGTTCGATCTCAGGATCAAAATCCAAATTTTCAGACTCCGAAGATTGTCCATGGGTCATACACCATAAAAGATAAACTAAATAATTAACTTTTTTTAAGAAGAGTTTTTAATTTTTTTATTAAGAAATAAAGGTAAAAGTAATAGACTACGGAATTCGAAATAACAACTCAAAGATCACCGGCAACGGCGCCAAAAACTTGATGCACACGAAGACCGGCTCTTATTTTATCTAGGGAGGATGGCGGGTCCAGATTTTGTGAGGCGAATTATAGGCAAGTGCACCTATCGCAAGTAACACAGGATATTTGGGGGGAATATCGAGATCGTAAATTTCCCGGGAACTGGTTGATTATCCCTACTGCTCCGGAAGGACTATTATTTTACCGAAAAATCTAAGTTGTCGGTTTTAACTAAGAAAAAGCTGGAAATAGATTAAGAACAAGGTCGATGAAGAAATAACACTTGGTATCGAATTACGTTAGGACGAAAATAAATTTAAATAATTAGAGATCCTGGTTTTCAATTCAATTAAATGGAAGACTTGGCCATGGGGGTTCCAAAAAATGAGATGCCCTATCTCTAGGACTATCGCTCACCTGAACATTAAGACTATTCGATCGGGCTCACATCCGACGGAGGATTCCTCTTATTTCCTGCATTATGCTACGAACCCTACTATTGGGGGGAACCCAATCTGAAAGAATTACGCGCCTCCTCTCTCGAGGTTTAGTGCGAAACTCTCTTTACTCATGGGTAATCAGTCCTTATGCACGGCCTCTCGGCTAGCTACCGTATGGATAATGGGAATAGAGCCCACACATCAATATGTGGTTCGACATGTCGTAAACCCGGGGAAAACCTTAAGTACTTAATTAAATGGAAAAACAAGACCTTTAATTATTTAAAAACATTTTATATCCCAATGCTCTTCAATACTGAGGGATAAGAGCGATTAGCCACTCATCGGAATGAGGATGGCTTGTGAGTTTGGTGAGGCATGAATTCTAAATTACGCGCTGAAGGGTTAAAAAAATAAGAAGAAATAAGATAACCTAATATTAGAAAGAGAAAAGCGACTAAAAAATAAAATACACGCACTCAACCAAACTCATAATAAAAAAAACTAAGTTACTAAAAAAATATTGCATAATTGAAATGACGAGTCCTACTCAAACGAGTAGGCGGGAAATGATAAGTCCTACTCAAACGAGTAGGCGAGAAATGAAAGCTGAAAATGACAAGTCCTACTCAAACGAGTAGGCGTGAAATGACAAGTCCTACTCAAATGAGTAGGCGGGAAATGAAAAGTTCGAAATGACAAGTCCTACTCAAACGAGTAGGCGGGAAATAACAAGTCCTACTAAAATGAGTAGGTGAGAAATGAAAGTTGAAAAAGCTAACTCATAAACGCAGACACACAACTTAAAGGAAAGAAAGGAAAAAACTAACTAATACACTCACACACACAAGCAAAAATAGATAAAAGCAAAATGATTGAAAAATTAAAAGGTTTACATTTTTACCACTAGTACTTGCTGGAAATGCATAAAAAGTAGAAATAAAAATTGTTTTAGCAAAAACGTTTTCAAATAAATGCGGAAATCAAAGGGATTGAAAAATTGAAATAACACATAATTCTTTCTCATAGCTTTGTAGAAAGGTTTAAAAAGTGGAAGAAAATTAAAAAAAGCAAAAGTTTTACATCCTAAAATAGGAAAATCTAAGTTAAAAAGAAATGAAAACCACTTTCAAATCATTTTATAAATCCATAAGGATGAATATAAAAAGCACAAAAATCCTAAATCTAAACCATTTTAAGGAATATGATAAGAAAAAAATGGCTATAATAATGACTACTACATTTAAGAAAATCTAATGTAAAGCTAAGGGATTTTTTTATTTGAAAGCATAAATTCCACAAATCTAACTCATACGCGCACACACCTATACAAAAAATGAAGATACATAAGATTGGTGAAAGAGAAGAACTCAGAGGCATTCCAACACAATATAAGGATGAAAAGCTGTCAAATTTTATTAAGAGAAATTTTGATTATGAAAGCTAAAACAAACACAAAGAGGAGTGGGAAAATATCCTTACATAGCACTAAAAGAAGCCTCCTAGAAGCATCCCTAACAGGAAAATGGCTCAAAATTTTGAACCCATGGCCCTTACAGCAAATTTCTATTTATAGGCTAAAAATTCAGATTACACACCCTAGGTCACGGGCGTGTAGGGAGGGCGTGTATCTACTGTTGCTGAGTTGATGTTGAGCATTTATTGATGGTTTGAATTTTAGGGTTGTACACGTGGAAGTCACGGGCGTGACCCTACTGTTACGGGCATGTAGCGGGCGTGTCGGGGAGGTTTATTTGGGGAAGGCGTCCTGTCATTTCAACGCCGGCATTGTCTTGTCTAGGACACGTAGAAGTCACGGACATGTCGAATATTGACACGGGCATGTCATGCGGCGTTGAATGGTGATGACGTTTAAGTGGTTGGCGTTGTGTGGTTGGCGTTGAGTGGCGATGGCGTTGAGTGGCTGGCGTTGAGTGCCGATGGCATTGAGTGGCGGCTAGACGAATTGGATTTGACACGGGCATGTCGGGGCATGTTACGGGCGTGTTCAGAAATCATCAAATGCAGATTGTTGAGTTGAGAATGACGAACGTCGAGGGCATGACACGAGCATGTAACGGGATGGACACGGGTGTGTCGGTCAGTTTAACGAACATCGAACGCCGATTATCGAGCTGGCAGTAACCTTCTATTGGGATCAAGTAACACGCCCAAGTCACGGGCATGACCTATGGAGGACCCCTAACGCCGTCGGGCCCACTAGCAGCCCATGGAGGACCCATGGCACCACGGTGGTACAACCAGAATCTACAAGGCCTGCAGGTAGTACACCCCAAAGCATCCCCGGCCTGTTTATCAGCACGGTGCATTGTTGCCACGGGGTTTCGAACCTAAGGCATGCAACTCAGTTGGTGATGTGGAGTAGTATTAAAGGCTCCTTATCAAGGTCTCGGGTTCGAAACCCCATGGCAATAATGCACCGTGCTAATAAATAGGTCGAAGATGCTTTGGGGTGTATGGCCTGCAGGCCTTGAAGATTCTGGTTGTACCACCGTGGTGCTATGGGTCCTCCATGGGCTGTTGGTGGGTCGGGCGGTGCTAGGGGTCCTCCCTAGGTCGTTACAAAAAGTGCACTTTTGTAACGACCTAGGGAGGAACCCTAGCGCCTCCCGGCCCACCAGCAGCCAATGGAGGACCCAAGGCGCCACTGTGGTATAGCCAGAATCTACAAGGCCTGCAGGATGTACACCCCAAAGCATCTCCGGCCTGTTTATCAGCACGGTGCATTGTTGACACGTGGTCTCGAACTCACGACCTTGATAAGAAGCCTTTAATACCACTCCTCATCACCAACTGAGATGCAGGCCTCAGGTTCGAAACCCAGTGGCAACAATGCACCGTGCTGATAAACAGGTCAGGGATGCTTTGGGGTGTATGTCCTGCAGGCCTTGTAGATTTTGGCTGTACCACCGTGGCTCCTTGGGTCCTCCATAGGCTGCTGGTAGACAGGGCCGCGCTAGGCATCCTCCCTAGGTTGTTACAGTACGACACTTTCTACCATAAAGGGCTTCAAAGGGTGCCATCTGAATACTTGTTTAATAGTAGTTATTGTATGCAAACTCGATCATAAATAGGTGTTCCTCCCACCTCTTCCCAAAATCTAAGGCACACATATGAAGCATATCATCCATCATCCTGTTTACCCTCTTGGTCTGACCATCCATTTGAGGATGAAAGGTTGTACTGAACTTCAGTTTGGTACCCAACAGCTGATGGATAATCCTCCAATTGTTAAACATGAACCGCACATCTCGGTCACTAACGATGCAACAGGTCACAGCATGTAATTGCACTATATTGTCAACGTAAAGCTTCGCCAGCTTTTCCACTAAATCGTCCTTCATATTTGGAATGAAGTGTGACACCTTCATTAAACAATCAACGATGACCCAGATGACATCGTTCCCCTTCTGCGATCTCGGCAAACTGTGCACAAAATCCATAGATATGTCATCGAACTTTCACTCTAGTATAGGTAAGGACTTCAAAAATCCACCGGGCTTTTGACATTCGGCCTTTACTAGAGCACATGTCTGACACTTTGCCACAAATAGAGCTATATCCTTTTTCAATACTAGCCACCAGAATAACTTTTTCATGTCCTTGAACATTTTTGTACTCCCGAGGTAGATGATTGAGTACTTTTGTGAAATGTGCCTCGTACATCAACTCCTCTCATAATTTGCCCACATTTGGGATGCACAATCAACTGTTCTTCCACAAAAGACCATCACTAACAGTAAATTGGGCATTTGGCCCATCCAAAGATTCTGCCATATAGTGTCTCATACCATCATCCAGCTCTAGCGCTTGCCGAATCCAATCTATAAGGTCATACTGCACTTCTGTCCTGTTCAAACATGCTTCAGCACTAGACCTCCTATCAACACAAGAGATCTCCAAGGCCTCCAAATCATGAATAAGACGCCCATCATGCACCTGTATCCAGTTAGTATGCACAGGAATCCTACGACTTAGCGCATCAGCAACAAAATTACCCTTTCTAGGAACATAATGTATCTTGAAGGTGTTGTCTCCAAGTAACTCCAACCACCTCCGCTGGAGCATATTCAAGTCATTTTGATCTAATAGATAATTCAGGCCCTTATGGTATGTAAAGATATTGACTTTTATGCCATACATGTAGTGCCTCCAAAGCTTCAGAGCGAATATCACGGCCGCTAGCTCCAAATCATGGACCAGATAATTCCCCTCATGCACTTTCAATTGGCGCAAGCCATACACTATCACCATCCCATGTTGAAGTAACATGCAGCCTAAGCCGCTCCCTAAGGTGTCACTGTAAATTTCATAGCCCTCTGAACTGCAAAGCGAACACAAAATTGGCATCGTGGTCAGACAGTTTTTCAATTCTTCAAAAACTTGTGCACATGTTGGCGACCAAATAAACTTTAGACCCTTCCCCATCAAGGTATTGAGGGGTAACACTATCCGTAAAAAGTTCTGTACGAAGCGCTTTTAGTAGCTGTCAAGCCCCAAAAAACTCCGGACTTCCGCCTCATAAGACAACACATAGCACTCCCATATCGCAACTATCTATGTCGGATCCATCGTAATTCCCTCTCCACTAACTACATGACCAATAAATGCTACCAAAGACAACCAAAACTCATATTTAGAGAACTTGGCATACAACTGACTACTTCTCAGGGTCTCCAAAATAGTGCGTAAATGATCTGCATATTCTTCCACAGACTGAGAGTACACCGGGATATTGTCAATAAAAACTATCAAGAATTGGTCTAAGTACTCTCTAAATGTCCGGTCATCAAGTCCATAAACACGAATGGCGCGTTCGTCAGCCCAAAGACAGTGAACTCATAATGCCCATAATGTGCACTGAATGACATCTTGGGAATGTCACTTTCCCGGATTCTCAATTGATAATATCCAAATTTCAGATCCATCTTCGAGTACACAGTCGATCCAACTAGCTGGTCGAATAGATCATTGATTCTCTGAATTGGATACTTTTTCTTCTCAGTCAGGTTATTAAATTCCCGATTATCTATACACATCCACATACTTCCATCCTTCTTCTTCACAAAAAGGACTAGGGTGGTCTAAAGTGATGAATTTGGACGCACGTAACCTCGATCTAGCAGTTCTTGAAGCTGCACTTTCAGTTCCGCCATCTCCCTTGGTGTTAGACGATCTGGAGGGTGTGGCACAGGATTGGTACATAGCATTAGTTCAATGGTGAAATTGATCTCTCTCGGATGTGGAGCTCCAAGGAGATCTTTGGGGAAAATGTTAGCAAACTTTGATACCACAAAAATACTGATCATACCAGGTTTGTGCTTCTTAGCCTCTAATAGGGTGAAGAATAACTTTATACCCACATGAACTATTTTTACCACTTGGAGAGGAGACATCAGCGTCTTTCTCGATCCCTTCATACCAAAGAAGGTAGTTTAACAACCCGTATTTAGCCCTAATTTGACCATCTTGAGACTGCAATCGATATACGCACGTTGCTCTAAAAGTCAATCCATGCCAAAGATTACTTCAAACTCTACTATCGGCAGTAGTGACACTTCCAAGTCAAACTCTTGACTCCCTATCTGCACCTTTATGCAACAAACTCTATCTGCACGCATCGATCATCTGTTAAGCAGCAACACATCCAGTTTATCCTTCTCCACAAAATAAGGTACTACGATAAGTGACACGAAGTCCTCAGATAGAAAGGAATGTGAAGCTCTTGTATCAAATAGTGCTCTTGCCAGATATTCCAAGATTCAGACAAAGCCCAATACAAGGCAGTCATACAACCAATGCACAGGGCATAATGTATGGAAAGCAATAAAGCTAAAGTCTAAATCATACATATAACCACATCGCCTTGCTTGATGGCCTTTTGTTGTCCAATTTTGTAAACTCTGGGTTGGGTTGGAGCATAATGGGATTTGGTTGACTCCAACGTCATCCCTTTCTCAGCATAAGATGCTCCTGCCTTTTTCTCCATCTTGACACTCCAACAATCGCGGACTATATGTCTCGGCTTGCCAGAATTTAAATAATAAATTGGGCCTCCTCGCCCAGACGTTTCCCCGGAAGCACCAGATGAAGAAGACGGTACAGCTGATTTGGGCTTCTTGTTCCACCTTTGGTACCCAGTCTTTGAAGAGCTTGGTACTTTAAATTCTGGCCTCTTAAATGTCGAGTCATTTTTACATTTTACGCACTTCGTGTCCTGCTCCAAGGATCGGGATGTATTGACCAAGGTCAGAAAACCCTGTGTCACTGGACCTAAGAGCAGCAAGCTCAGATCATTATGCAGTTCTTCATAGAACTGGTTGGTCTTGCGCTCCTCATCAGTAAAAGTAAACCCCGCATATCGGCCCAAACTCGTGAACTCATCCAAGTAGTCATCCACACTACTCTCACCCTGAGTAAACCTCTAGAATTGATTCTCCATAGCAATTTTCTGCATTGAAGGAATATACCGAGCCAGAAATAATCTCGAGAACTCATCCATCAAAAAATTGGTGAGTTGTCTTTGAGCAAAATGATGCAACTCTAATTCATCCCACCATAACCTTGCCTCTCCGTCCAGTAGTAAAGTGGCTACGGTGACTTTCTACCATTCCTCCATTTTCGTTGGCGTCATGACTCTCTTAATCCGAGAGAGCCAGTCTTCGGCTTGAGTTGGGGTTCTAGTTCCCATAAACACTAGAGGATTGAAGGTCATCACATGCTTGAGCTGCATCTCAGTCGCTCTTCTTTTCACTACATGCTCTATAGCTACTTGATCCGCCATTATAGGATCAACAACGCCAAGCGGTACTTGGCCCAGTTCAGGGATAGGAGGTTACACTTGCCTCCCTAGTCGGGTATTTATCATGGCGAACATAGCTTCAGCAACCAATCTTATGGTTTTAGTGGAAGGACGGGTCGCATGCATGTCATTCAGCGCACTACTCTCTGCAGAGTGCTGATGTTGGAAATGCTCTGCACCACTCTAGTTAATCATGAAACACTAAATTAGGTGAATAAACACATTGCCAAAAAACAATCATTGGAACACGCGGGTTCCTCAAACAAGTGTATTTTCATTCCTAAATAGAAATTCATAGGTTCTTCATGTTGTAATGGTAGCGCACATATACGTGCTCACTACCCCTTAAAAGAATCCGTCCACGAATTCAAATAAGAAATACTGACACAAAGGTTTGATACCAAATTGTAACACCCCATCTGTCACGTAATATATAATAGAAAGTACGATTGGGGCCACATGCCATATTCTACAGACAGTTATTAGAGTTATGTATTGAGACCATAATCCATAAATGCATCATAATTCAGTGTGAACCCAACCAAATGAATGTCCACTAAACCTAAATAGGAATGATAACTTAAATACACAAAATGTTATGGCCTTAAGGCCTTACAAAAGTTTCCTCAAATAGAAGTGTTTGACATACTTCAGCATGCAATTCGGCCACATATGAAACAGTAAATAGTAAACACTACTTCACTTTGGCCTTCGGGGGCCGGCATAGCAACTATGGGCTTAAAACTGCTATTTACCGCTCAGCTCAGCTGCACCTGCATGAAATCATTCCACCCTAATGGTGGCAAACAAAGCAATGGTCAACAATAGCTGACCAAATTATATAGACCTTGCCCCACACCCGGGGCGGCGGTGATCCTTCCCTACAGGTAATTAGCATGAATATATACTGATGATAGAACGCGCAATTTAAGAATCATTCAACACAAACGTAGGCACTGCCGTACATACGCCCCGTGCACTTAGGGCACATTATCGGTGTACCAGACATAACCAGGGTCACACCTCCGTACTCAGTGATGGCCATCATATTTTGAGCATTAACAAGTCTTTTTAGACCGAAGCTAAAGACTTGCTCCTATAGCTACGACAAAGTCAAGGTGATCTCCTCGATTCACTTAATGACTCACTCCAAGTTGAACGGTATAGGGATGGGTATGGTTCATCTCATTCTTGATGCTCAAATTGTCGGGTGCAATAAACTGCAATGTGGGTCAGCCTCCCCTTTCCCATTCGCATGATAAATAACTCTATTATGTTCCAAGGCTGGCACATACAGCAGCATAAGCTAGGCTCCACGGGCTCTAAGCTCAACACAATGGCCCACAGGTCTGCAAGAGATAAGCCTCACTATGATAATGGCCCACAGGTCTACAAGAGACAGGTCTCACAATCACAATGGCCCCAGGTCTCTAAGAGATAGGCCTCACAACCAACAATGGCCCCCCCATATCTCCAAGAAGCAGGCCTAACAATCACAATGCTCACTGGGAGATAATGCCGGTGGTAGCGCTACTGCCGCACGGTAGTGGTCAGACTATCGGTTCATCCCCCAAAAGGGGTGTTTTTCTAGAGGCACTTCCAGTATTCTCACTACAGCATCTGCACACTCTGCAACTCCGTAAATCACGCGTTTACCACAGAGTCTTCACCGACATACAAACATCCATGACCAATCCAGACCAACCTGTTTTGATGGGCTTCACATAGAATGTTTATTCCATACTTCAATTCCGGATTCTAAATGTAAAGATAACGGTGATACAACCGATCAACCCGTCGAGAGAACTACTTTCACATGGTCGTAGAGAGCCTACCCTCATATTCCAAAACAAAGGACTTCACATGTCGAAGGAGGAAGATCGTTACCCTTGACGTTCGCTTTGGCTTTATGGGAGAGAATCTATCCGGATGAAGATGATTGTTATGGACTTGCCTCCGTAGATCTTAACTCGGCTCGCGACTCGGAGCTCTGAAAATTTAACGGCGATGGAATCTCCTTCCTCTTCCTCTCCTTCACTCTCCTCTCTCTCTCTGACGCTCAGAAGAAGATATCCATGAGAGAAAAATGAAGTGGAACTCAAAATTCCCGGCATTAAACCGAGCTACCGCCGCGCGGTAACTCAAGCATTGGCTCGTTTTGCAAGCCCACCACCCAAAACCTCCAATCATGCGTTGACACATGGCTACGTCGTAACTGTCCTACTACCGCCATACGGTACCTCACTACTTCCACATGGTAGATGATGTCTCGCATCAATGCACCGTTTACGATGACTGGTCACTACTGCCGCGTGGTAGCTCTCAGAGAGGAACTCCAAACAAATCAGCCATGCTAATGATGGCGTTAACACTACCATCGTGCGGTAACTCACTGAGAGCTTTGTCGATTAATTCAACCATGATACCGCCACGTGGCATCAACCTACCACTAGGTGGTACCTCACAGAGAGCACCTACACAAATTCCATATTATTATCGCTGACACTAACCTTACCGTCGGGCGGTAGCTCACATAATCAATCTCCTGGCTAGGGGAAACTCGGGGCATTATATGGCCGAGTAGCCCTTGTAACTCACTAGTAGAGGCTAGATACTTGCCAATACCCCCCCCCCCCCCAAGATTTCTCTATAAATAGGCCCACAAGGGTACTAGAAATGGGACTTTTAGAAGAGATCGAGGCCCCCCATGTTGGATACTCGCCAAGTCCATGCCTACTTAGAACCTCGCCTAGATTTTAGTTGCGAATGGGAAGTTTCTCCTAAACTTCTAGTTAGATGGTGGGACATCCTTGCTGGAGCACTTGGGGAGTGCTTATATATTGTTTTTTCTCTCCCGCGCTAGCTATCTGAATTGTGTCGTCAGACCGCAGAATTAGTAACCTTAGGTTGCATTGATCCAAATTTTGGAGTATGGATTTTCTTGACTTCAACACTTTGGTGCAGTCAGCGTGGATCATAGTCTGAAAGTCTACCTAGTGTCAACTATCTTCACCTATGGGGGGCGAATAGGTGACGTGCAGCGTTTTTGCGGAATTTAAAATTGTACCTGCACAAGAAAACAAAACAGCATAGCAAAGAAAGTACACAAGCAATTTATAGTGGTTCCCCGATTTGGGTACATCCACTTTCCCCCTTCGACCTATCTCCCAACAAGGGACGACTCGGTCACTTCACCAATAGGATTGAAATCCAATCCTTGCACTATCGGAAGGAACCCTTCCACACATAGGAGTCAACACTCCCACACCACGGGTTGCACCCAACCCTTACAACTAGGAACCAACGTTCCTTTACAACAAATATGAAACAAGAATGTACAATAAATACAAACAACTTTTGGAGACTAAGGTGTCCCTCTTCATTCGATGACGTGTTCTTGAAGTAATCGAAGAGTCCACAACCCTAGATCTCACTTGGAGAGAATCTCCCCGGAACTGGCGGCGGCAAGAAGGGCGGCGGCTTGGTTCTCGGGATCGGCGGCGACGACGGTGTGCGGCTGCTATACTTTGGAGATTCAAACTTCGTAGCAAAGCTAGCATGGTCTTCCAACGGTCATACTAGGATCGATCGTTTCGATCGATTCTGACAGGAAAAGTTTTCCCGATCAACAAATCAAGAGACAAAGGATCTCTGGTTAGACGGGTGAGACTCTAAGCTTGGCTAAGCTTCTGTCGCCGGGAGATCTGGAAGAAACCACGATCTAGTAGCCGGCGATCGACCAACACGAGCGGCGACAGCGGCGGAGGTATCGCTATCTAGGTCACGTCGGCGGCTCGGCTTTTTCAAATCTTCTTCGCTGTCTTACTGTTCACAAATACGCGTGTATTTATACAGTAAAATACTCTTTTATGACTGTTATGGGTCCCACCTGAAGAAACCCTAAAAGCGGTTCAAAATAGAGCCTCAACATTTGATCCAGTCCAGTGGGATCCAGAAAATTGCCCAAGTCAAAATCGACGAGAATAGAAGGTGATTCTCGTCGAATCGGCGAGAATCAAAGGTGATTCTCGTCGATTCGGCGAGAATCAAAGGTGATTCTCGTCGATGTTGACTTGTTTGCACGCTCTGATTTAGCCGGATAGAGACGGCGAGAATCAGCCAGTGATTCTCGACGATTCGGCGAGAATCACTAGTGATTCTCGCCGAATCGGCGAGAATCACTTGGTGATTCTCGTCGATTCACACTTAGACGATTTTTCATCTTTCCACCCATGAGCTGCTCTTTGACCCATCCTTGCTCCTTGTCTGCTCTTGCAATATCACAGCCCTGTACTTGAAAATAAGTACACTCCAATAGAGAGAGTGCACGTAGGCCAACACACTGATCTGCTCAACGAGGGATTACGTTGCGCAGACCCGTGTATATTGACCTACTGCACCCTGACATTGGTGTGCACTTAGCGTGGAATAACTGCAAGCACAACTTAAAAGGTTTCATCAAATATATTATGAATTCATCTTAGCTTGACAGGAGGCTTCGTCAAATCCGGGTAATTGTGGATACATTACCCAACAATCTCCCCCTATTTGACGAAGCCAAAATCCTACTAGCTAAGATGAATGCCACCATCCAGATAATATATACATCATATAGAATTTAAAAATGCGGCACAAGGAAATAGAAGCAAACAGATCAAAGCTTGAGTCAATAATAAATTCATATACATATATATATATATATATATATATATATATATATATATATATATATATATATATATATATTCCCAAGATTGTTCATATAACAATAAGAAAAGATAGAAGTGTTCATGAGACAATGACAAGCTATAAATTTCTGTCTATTGATCTTTGGCTAGGTCATCCTTATGTTTTTGAGCCAAAAACTTCTTTCTTTGCCTCTCAACGTACTCCTTGGGCTTTGGATAGTATCTGGGAGGAGGAGCTTTATCTGCCGCAGTGTTGGTCCTGAAGAAGATATTTCGTTTAGCTTCATACGTCTTGTGCAGCTCCCACTCATGCTGGCTGTATACGTCATTCCGATTGATTTCCCCTTTTTCTTGTAGCCATAATGTGTCCAAGATGATACTCTTTGATACCGGACTCCACCTTTCGTTCCTTACTTCCTCCTCCTTCAATCTGATTCTCTTTTCAGCTTGCGTTTTCTTTGATGTCCCTTCTTGAGATTTTCTCTTGTCCCTAGCTTTTGCTAGGGCTCCTTGGTCAAACATTGCCATCAGTTTTGCCTTGGAGGTGGCCCTAGCAGCCCTATGAGCATCAGCTTCACTTAAAGGAGCTTCTTCAGCACTGGCTCCCTCATCAGCCGCAGTATTAATTTCAGGAGCAGGAGTACCCTCGGGATTTTCAGGGATGTTAGCGCCTAACGCTTGTTTGAGCATCCACCAGCAACTGTCATAAACATATATGTTTGACTGCTCAAAGTTTTTGATTATGATTTCTTGAAGCTCGGCCATCTTAGTTGTATATTCTTTCTCCCCCTTTTTTGCTTCGACTGCAATGGAGTTTGCATACGAATGCAGTGACTCATCAATGTGCTTTGTAGTCTTGGAGAACTCGGTAACCAAGGCTTGTTGATTGCTGTTAAGAGTCACCATATTGCCATCAAACTTTTGAATGTTATTTGCTACGACATGAGCATTCTGATTCACTACTGTGAGAGTATCGGTGTTCTTTTTTAATCCGTCCATAAGAAGAGTTACAGCTTGGCCGGCCGCTGTATACTTGTCTTCAAACTTCTTTTCCATCACGTCCAGTTTGTGATTGATCTCCACCACGTTCTTGAGCATGAGATTCTCAGATTTCTTAATTCTTTTTAACATTTTATTTTGAGCTTTCTCAAAAGATGCTTTGAGCTCATCCACGATACCTTGAATAACATTCACAGTGTGATTGGCTAGATCAGCTCGTAGTGGATGATCCTGAGGCATTCCTTGGCCTTGCTCTTCAGCAGATGCACTTGTAGAGCTGGACACGAGCACAGTCTCTAAGGGGGGAATACTTGCAGCCTCTGTAGATTTTTCGGAAGTACTAAGCAGTCTCTACTGATAGGACTCCCCCTCCACTGTTGTACCAATGTTCTCAGGAACGATCTCAGGAGCGTGCTTGTCAGATGGAACTTCAGTGATGTCCTCAGGCTCCAATGCTTCCTGTCCCACATTTCCTTCTTCCTCATCCTCATCATCCATGAAATCATTCTCAGCTGCATCGTCTTCAAAACCTTCCTCAGCAGTCTCCTCTACAGCACCTCCGGCTCCTAGATCGTTCAAATTCAGGGCCGCCTCATTTTCCATCACAGCTTCACTTTCTTCTAGTAGATCTGCAACTGCATCTCTAGCTATCTGAGAGATGCCAGATATGACGTTAGCAGAAGCGAGTAGAGGCTCCCCCTCAATTCCTGCAGTCGGTGCATCAGGAATTTCACTGGGGATTACTAAGGAATCAGCCACAGTTCCGTCCTCAGCTGGAGATACTTCTTGTTGTTCTACCACGGCAGCCTGCCCAATGCGTCTCTCCCATCTGTCAAATACGCTCGAGTCCATTTTCTTCAAGTAATGCAGTGGAACTCCTTTACTCATGTCATACCTATCTCCGTTTAACTGATTGAGATATAGACTGATGATTCGGCCAAAGCTAGGAGATCTGAGAGTGTCCTTTATCTTCTCAAAAAGTAATGCCCCCAGTTGAATCTTTTTCTGCAGACAATTGCCACAAGGATCTTGAACATGTCCGCAGAGATGTGGTCATGAGAGCCCGGTTTGCATATGAGTACTTTCCCAATGATGTCTGACAGAAGTTTCCCCTCCTCATTCATATCCTTTCGCTTTATCGATCTAGTTCCTCGAGCGAGTCCACAGAATAACAATGTCCTAGTTTTATCCTGTTCCTCTAGATAATCCTCGTGCGCAGAGCTAGTGAGCTGCAAGTATTGGGTCAGCTTGCTTGCAGACATCTTGATCTTTGCCCCTGCAACCTTGCTCTTGATGAGAGAGTCTTCATTCCGAAGTTTGGCGGTTGCGAAGAACTCCATCACTTCCTTGTCCAAGATTTTACAGGGGTGCTCCAGTATGAATGAGAGTCCAGCCTCTTCAAGCATGATAATGATGTTTCTGAATTCATCAGAAGCATGTGAGAACCCTGTTCGAACCAACTCACAACCAGTGACCAGGCCGGCGGTTTTCCTTGGAGCCATTGCAAGACTGAAATCCCAAGACAACGCCTAATCAGGAATCAAGAGGGAAGCTACATTAATAGTAAGACACTGTAAGGGTGAGAAAGTGGTTACCCAAGAGCGTAGAAGGTGAGAATCGACGGAAACAACGGGAAACCGGAAGACGATTGCGACGTTGGTTGATCGAACCCGCCGAGACTTGGACGAACGCCCTGGACGCGAGAGGAGTGATCTACGGAGGGAAGAATCGGCGTGTTGCCTGCTTGATATCAACGGAAGAGAAAGCAAGATTCCTGCCGTGGTCGATGGAAGGGGAAGAGTCGGCGAGTTTCCTTCGGCGAGTTTCCTGCGGAATATGAAGGGTCGGCGGGATTCCTTTGCGATATCGACCGGTTTAACAGGGTTTTAATGGGGTTTCCGTGTGAAGAGCGAGATGCTAAGGATCGGTGGGAATTTGTCTAAGTCGAAATCGAAGGGATTCTTTAATAGGAATCTGCGGGTTAAGAGGCATGCAGGATTCTCGAAGTCTTCTGATGTCAAGTCAATTTAAAGATCTTCTAAATACATATATATTTCTTAAAGCCAATCTATTTAGGGTTTGAACCGGGCTTTTCCATATATTTCTTGATGTCAATTGTAAGTTGTCGGGATTTCCAATGACGTATCTTCGTTAGTTTTCAGTGAACTGATTTACGCCTGTAGATGTTAGTTCTCGAATCTACCAGTGGAATTACCGATAAATCTTCATTGATGTATCTAAGGTTTAAGTTTACCGTGTTAACCTATCCTTAGGTGTACACACATATCTGGGTATATATATATATATATAAATATATATATATATATATGTAAATGTCGAGACAATATGACTCAAGACTTGGAGCTGATCAAAAATACCTGGGATTATGAGAGTTATCATTTAGCCCCTCTGGTTAAAACATACCAGGTGCTCAATGTGAGTATGCCCATGTAGATATCACTTCTGTTATTCCAGATGCTTGTTCCAATTCAAGTCTTGAAACATCTACTGTCTAGTTCCCATCATATTTACGGGAACCTAGACTACCCTGCAAAAGAGAGTTACTTTACCTTAGGAACCCAATACATATTGGGTCCTAGGTTCTTGTTAGCATAAACACTCGAATGCCTTCCCTCAGAAATCCTGTCAGGAAGACTACCTCTGCCCAGAAGATGTGGATAGGCCCTTGCCCTTGACACAGAGGGGTTGTGCCAACAGTCTATGGCAAAGTGTCCCACCTTGCCACAGCACCAACACGTGTGAATGTTGTATCTCCATTTCTGACCTGATCTAGTGACTGAGATAGTCATGAGCCTAGGTCTAAACGGGATAGATCTGGATCCGCTCCCAAAATTGCCTCTTCCACCATAACACGTGGAAGGGTGGAAGGAATGCATGTAGCGAGCGTCACGAGGCCTGGGAGGTGGTGCCTTCCTTTCAGTCAGCCCCCTTCCTGAGGCCCCATGAGAACTTACAGCATGACTTCTGACCTCCCTTTCCTGTGTCCTTGGGTGGAGAGAAGAGTTCTGAGAGCTGATACCAGCAGATTCATGCCGAGTAGGGGCAGTGGCCGAGAATACAAAGGGCTCAGAATGAGCCTTAGGTATTCTCTCATGGGTGGCCATGACGGCCCTTGCACTATGGGTGTCTCCACATGAGGACAAATCACCCTTGCAGTGACCACGATTATTCCTGTGATCATACCTGAAGGCATGATGAGTACCCTTCCTGCTTGGAGTGGGGGGTCGGAATACCGTTTCCCCATTTCTCCATGAATTGATAATTCGGGAGATCCACCCATTTTCTTCCTTTCTCTTCATAGCATCAAACTTGGAAAAGTTAGATACTATCCTTTTCTCATTCTCTAGACTACTCTCTAGATCTGAGATTTTAGAGTCCTTGACCTTCTTGGATGCCAATTGGAGAACCAACAAGATCTTCAGCCGAGCAATCTCCTGAGCTTGCTCTTCAACAAGTAGGTTGCTTTTCTGAAGGGCTCTCTTCAGGGGATCAGGATTTTCTGAAGGGAAACCGTTCCTGTCTTCAGGAACTTCAAGAGAGACGGGGCAAGATGAATAAGTTACCTGCTCTTCAGTGTTATTGTCACTAGCGCCAGTGACCGTTGTGTCATCCTCATCAGAACTGTTTTCCTCAATTTCTTCTTCAGTCTCTGACAAGGACACTGGAGCTCTGATGCTGTCCGATTGATCCTTGCCTTCATCTTCAGAGGCAAGGACCCCCACATAGGCTTCATCCTTTAGTTGACAGCAGATCCCAGCTTTCTTTGATCCCCCCATCAGCTCTGAGATCATTACCCACATAGATTTGGCCGTCCCGCATTTTTCCAATCTAGAGCGAGAAGGTCCAGACCAGACATCCATGATAATCTGACGAATCATCTTATCCAAATTAAATAATGAGAGTTCCGTCTCCGACATCTCAGCAATACACTTGGGCACTTGGATATTCTTTCCAGAGCCGGAGGTCTTCATAGGAATAAAAGGACCCTCTTCCAGGATGAAAGATGCTCAAGGATCGATTGCCTCCAAGTGATACGACACTCTCATCTTCCAGACGGGATAATACTCCTTTGTGCATGTGGGAAGTCTTAGTGGAGAGATCTCATGAGCCAGCTCCATGCTTCTGACACTGGCGGCAGGATTCTACTCAAGGTGTAAACCTTTTTGATGAGCAACCTGCCTCTGATACCACTTGAAAGTCCACCTAGTGTCAACTATCTTCACCTATGTGGGGGGGGGGAATAGGTGACGTGCAGCGTTTTTGCGGAATTTAAAATTGTACCTGCACAAGAAAACAAAACAGCACAGCAAAGAAAGTACATAAGTAATTTATAGTGGTTCCCCGATTTGGGTACATCAACTTTCCCCCTTCGACCTATCTCCCAACAAGGGATGACTCGGTCACTTCACCAATAGGATTGAAATCCAATCCTTGCACTATCGGAAGGAACCCTTCCACACGTAGGAGTTAACACTCCCACACCACGGGTTGCACACAACCCTTACAACTAGGAACCAATGTTCCTTTACAACAAATATGAAACAAGAATGTACAAGAAATACAAACAACTTTTGGAGACTAAGGTGTCCCTCTTCGTTCGATGACGTGTTCTTGAAGTAATCGAAGAGTCCACAACCCTAGATCTCACTTGGAGAGAATCTCCCCGGAACCGGCGGCGGCAAGAAGGGCGGCGTCTTGGTTCTCGGGATCGGCGGTGATGACGGTGTGCGGCTGTTGTACTTTGGAGATTTAAACTTCGTAGCAAAGCTAGCAAGGTCTTCCAACGGTCACACTAGGATCGATCGTCTCGATCGATTCGGACGGGAAAAGTTTTCCCGATCAACAAATCAAGAGACAAAGGATCTCTAGTTAGACGCGTGAGACTCTAAGCTTGGCTAAGCTTCTGTCGCCGGGAGATCTGGAAGAAACCACGATCTAGCAGCCGGCGATCGACCAGCACGAGCGGCGACGGCGGCGGAGGTATCGCGATCTAGGTCACGTCGGCGGCTCGGCTTTTTCAAATCTTCTTCGCTGTCTTACTGTTCAAAAATACGCGTGTATTTATACAGTAAAATACTCTTTTATGACCGTTATGGGTCCCACCTGAAGAAACCCTAAAAGCGGTTCAAACTAGAGCCTTAACATTTGATCCGGTCCAGAGGGATCCAGAAAATTGCCCAAGTCAAAATCGACGAGAATAGAAGGTGATTCTCGTCGAATCGGCGAGAATCAAAGGTGATTCTCGTCGATTCGGCGAGAATCAAAGGTGATTCTCATCGATGTTGACTTGTTTGCACGCTCTGATTTAGCCGGATAGAGACGGCGAGAATCAGCCAGTGATTCTCGACGAATCGGCGAGAATCACTTGGTGATTCTCGTCGATTCACACTTAGACGATTTTTCGTCTTTCCACACATGAGCTGCTCTTTGACCCATCCTTGCTCCTTGTCTGCTCTTGCAATATCACAGCCCTGTACTTGAAAATAAGTACACTCCAATAGAGAGAGTTCACGTAGGCCAACACACTGATCTGCTCAACGAGGGATTACGTTGCGCAGACCCGTGTATATTGACCTACTGCACCCTGACATTAGTGTGCACTTAGCGTGGAATAACTGCAAGCACAACTTAAAAGGTTTCATCAAATACATTGTGAATTCATCTTAGCTTGACAGGAGGCTTCGTCAAATCCGGGTAATTGTGGATACATTACCTAACATAGTCGAGGAGGAAATTTTTGCGAGAAGACTCCATGGATCTAAATGGAAAGCCGGAGATAAAAGACAACAACTCACGAGCATTCGATAAGGTGGGTGAGTTATCGGCAAGTTGGGTGAGTTCCATCATCACTCACCCATAGACGATTTCAATTTGGAGACTTTCAAGCTCGTGAGGTCATCGCTTCATAAGCAAGTTGGTGAGTTTGCCACTTACTCGCTCATAAGTGAGTTCTAGATCGCGGCCTCATTAGGCAAGTTCCAGATGATGACTTTAGTTGACGAGTATATGCAGGCGAGTTGTAGATGGTGATATACTTTGGTGATTTTATCAACTTGTAGGTGTTTTACACACAGATTGGTGAGCTCCCTTCATACTCGCTCATAGGTGAGTATAGGCGGGATTAATAACTTTAAAGAGGCAAGCATCCTTGTTGCTCGCCTATAGGCAAGTTCTGTAGGTGACCTACTCGCAAGGTTCAGAGAGCTCAAAATCTGGGCAAGTTTGGGGTTGAAAATAAAAATGTTGAAACCGGAATCCGGCTTCAACAATTTGGCCTCCCCGCCGATGGTATCCTGCTCCAACCAACTCGGCAACAGGATCGAGACCACCGCGCGATTTGACCCCTTGTCCCATGACAGAAGTGGAACGCCGAGCTCGTCCAGGTACTTCTCGCCGTAACCGAAGTTTCGGTTCCCTCTCGATACCAGCTTCGCAGCAGTTTGCGACCCGTCCGGCGGCGCGGAGGTGCCCGCCGCCCCGCCAGGGGTATCGCTAGTCAAGGCGACCAAAGGGGTAAGACCCTCGGCCGGTTGATCCGCCGGGGCCTTACCTTTTCTCTGGCCCCCGGCGAGTTACTGCCCCGTAGTCTTCGCCATCTTGGGCGGGGGAACGGGTTGTCCGCCGCCCGACCGCTTCTTAGTAGGGACCGACGGGGCATCGCCCTGAGCGGCGTCTGCGGCCTGAGCCCGGGCGAGGACCCCGGGGGGAATCCGCGCACTCTCATAGGGGGGATGAAGGGGAACATCCCGCTCGCCTGCCAAGAAGAGAGGGTAAGACCAAAGAAGAAAAGAACAGGACAGAGCAGTGGCGAGTGGCAAACCTCCCCCTGGCGGGACGGCGGCAAGGTCATCAAGGTTGCGGCGCAAGTACGCGACCTCGAAGTTCTTCCCGGCGAAGAACCCGCACAAGTCGGCCTCGTGGCCCCCTAGGCTCGGCGGGCGGTAACTTGCCTCGCTGAGCTGCACCGGCGAGAAGGGGACGTTGCCGAAATCCCCCTTGACGAACAGGAACTTTTTGAGCCAGTTGTGACTCTTATTTACAGTCTCCCGCACCTTGAGGTGGGCGCTGGAGAAATAGGCGGTCCCGTCCCGGTTCGCACGGAAGGAGAATAGCTTGCGGAAAACTGCGAGACTGAACTCGACTCGCTCCTCCCGCAGAAAGCAGGCGAACCCTACCATAACAGCTATGGAGTTCGGGGTCATCTGACCTAGGACGACCCCGAAGTACTTCAGTACTTGGCGTACCTCAGGCCACAGAGGAAGCCGCAGACCCCCCTCAAAGTGAGCTAGGGGTATGGCGAGCTCGTCCCTGGATAAATCGTTGATCTTCTCTCCTTCCCCGGGCCGTCTCGTCGAAAATCCTGGCGGAACGTGGTCGTTGAGGGCATCTAGGTACTCATGCTCCGAGATGACGACGTGGGGAAAGTCGTGCTCTGAGAAGGTCCAGACGCATTTGCTCCGCCCATCCGCATCGCCGCCGCCGCCCATTACGCCGAACTGCCGCCGTTCGAGCGAGACAGATCCAGAAGGCGAACGCGAGCCGTGCCTCGCGAAGAGCAGGAAACGGGGGAGTGTTTTGAAGCGGTGGGAGGATAAGAACCGGTAGGGCCTATTTATATGGAGAGAGCAGGGGCGGGAAATTTCCCGCCGAATGGAGAGGTGCGTGTAACAAAAATCAGGCCCGACGGTTCGACTTCCCGACGCGCAATCGCACCGCCAAGGCCGTTCAGGCGCGGGCCATGCCCAGTCGCATCCGCGCAAGAATTGAGCGGGCGAGTCTCAGCCCGCACCCGCCCAGGATTCCGAGCGAGTCGGGGAGACTCCTGGTTGGCGAGCCCCTCGGCTCGCTCCCGCCACGATCGGGATGGTGGGTTGAGCGAATCCATCCCCTGACCTGCCCTCGCCCGTAGGGGTAAGGCGAGCGGATGATGCAGGTACCCTCGAGCCCGCCCCATGGAGAATAAAAGCCGCAATATGGTAATTTCGACATGCATCAGGAATCAAAAATTAGGCCCACAGGCGGGCAAAGAGAGTCGCAAATCATTATAGAACCAGAATAAGTATTTGAAGTAATAGCAACCCAGCAACATCCCGCGAACAGGAGGGGAGGAAGGGTGGATCAGTATTGGATCCACTTCCATCTGCCCCGCCATTGCGTTCCGGTTCGCGGCGGCATGCGAGGATAGTGATAATCGCGCACCGCCACCAGCTCCTGATGGGCCAGGCCAACTTGTTTCGAGGCACTCCTTAGGCGCTCCTCGGCCCGCGTAATGTGCACGCCGGGCGAAGTGACCTCGCCACCTTCTGCTACGCACGGGGCCCCCTCCAGGGCCGCGAGCCGAGCCTCGGTGTCGGCCTTATCTTGGTCGACCCTCTTCACGAGCTCCTGAAGCACCAGAGTGTGTTTCTGGAACAGCCGCGTCACCTGCCTCTTCATCCCCACCGCATCTGTCGGGTCGCCCAGGTAATCTGAAACACCATCCACGTCAGGCGGAGGCGAGTACCCTTCACTCATTCCGTTTTGGAGGAGATCATGTTGTAGCCTGCAAAAGGGGCAATTCAGAAGGAACGAGCGAGAACAAGACAAGCGCTGAGCACGAGCTTACCAGGAGTTGGTACGTCGTCCATGCCGATGGAAGGATGAGAGGAGCCCGGCCGACCCTAAAAGGGATCTCCCTCGAGGGCCGCAATAGATTTCCCTAGTCCGGGGGGAACTGGCGGGTGAGGGGTATTCGGGGGTGGGCGGTCCAGACCTGAGGGACTAGCAGCCCTCTCAGACGACAAGGGAGGGGGGCGATCCTCCCCCCCCACCCCATCCTCCTCGTCTTCACGAGGCAGTGCCTGCAAGACAAAGGATCAGAGATGTAACAACAAGCAGAGAAGGAAGGTCGCGTACCTCAAAAGCGACCTCAACACCAGCCGCCGAGCCGGAACCCGGGAATTTATTTGTCGGGGACCGCCTCACGATCTTTCCCTTCACCGGCCTAAAGAGAGGGCCGAGAGACCCACGCGCTAACCAAGTGGCGGCCTCGAGGGCCACCTCCCGAGTTTTTTGGCCCGCGGCCGCCAGGCGGGCTCGTACCTCTTCGATAACCGGCATCCGGAAGCTGCAGTCCGCTTGAAAAACGAGATGGCCTGGGGAGACCCCCCTGGGCTCAGTGGTTTATTTATAGCCGAGTAGTGGGGCCCGGCCAGAAGATTCCCTGCCAGCTCAGCACAGTACTCGCCGAACACGCGGGTTGGATGATTTTTTCTGAGCTTGTATCAATCTCAAAAAGAGCGGGGATTGTGTACAACCCCGTGTTCGTCGAATGGGCCCCACCAGGAAGATCGAGCGGACCCAGTCCCGCGACCCGTACCCAAGCGACAAGCAGACATGCGGTAAGAGGCTGGTCCGCTCCCGCTCGGTTCATGCAAGCGAGCTAGGCGAGACGACTCCCCTATCCCTCCCGCTCACTCAGAGAATCGTCGAACTGATACTCGCGGATGGGCTCGATGACCCACGATCTGTGAGCCGTTCGGAGGGCCACAATGGCCGCCAGTCCGTCCCCCATACACGACCTGGCCAACTATCTGCCTCGGCAGAGGACTGGCAGGTCGCGGCGGTCCGGCTCGCATTCTCCCGAGAGGAGTAGGCGAGCAGCTAGAACCAGGTCATGCCCGCCTCACGCGGAGAGGGATTGATGGCGAGCTGACCCCCCTATGGGTGCGAATAGCTGTTCAGAACAGCGGAGCTACGCTATTGGCAGACTAGGTTGGACTGCGCATAGCTGTTCGGGACAGCGGAGTTTGGCTGTTGGCAGACCTAACCAAGGGCTTTTTGGTACTTTCAGGTCAGTTCTTCTGGTTATTGGCAGTTCAGATTCCAAAAACTATAAATAAGACCCAAGGGGTACCTCAGGAGGCACGCTTTCAGTGCCTCCCTGCTCCAGTTTTCAAGAGCCTTCTGAGGATATCTTAGCTCGGCTTCTAGTTAAGGAGGGGAAGCGCTCTGAGATCTTCCGGGTTTGTGGTGGGACCTCCCTGCCGAGCCCTTGGGTCTGTTTCTCCTTGTCTTCTTTGTTGTTTTTCTTGCAGGAGTGAAGTAGGCACGAGGCCACCCCTTCCCCAAGGGTCGAACTCCACAGGAAGCCGGATTCCGGTTTCAACATGTGGGGGGATGGTTCCCCCAGACCCCGTAGGGGGTACTGCTCCTTTGACCCATGTCCCCTGACCGTGCAGCAGAACCCTCGAAAACTCGGTATAGGGATTCTAGTGTCAAAAATGATTTTGTATGACTAACAAGCAGGGTGATTCACGATTAGTTCTCCACCAAGGAAAAACATATAAGGTGTTTTGCAAGCTCCCACTCATGATGATCTTCACCAAGAGCTTACATTCCATGAGAAAGCTTACTTATGATGTCTTCAAGCTGATATTCTATGAGATCCTACTCATGATGATCTTTGTCCTTACTGGGCGCTCGCTTCAATTCCATGAGTTCATACTTGCGAGGTCATCGCTTAAACAACTACGGCGCTCTCTTCAATTCCACGAGTTCATACTCGCGAGGTCAATGCTTCAACAACTATGGTGCTCTCTTCAATTACGTGAGTACTTGTGAGGTCATCGCTTTGACAACTATGGTTCTCTATTCATATTTGTGAGTTCATTCATGCAAGGTCATCCCTTCAACAACTATAGTGCTCTTTTCAATTCCTTGAGTTCGGACTCGCAAAGTCATCAATTCAACAACTATGGTGCTCTCTTCAATTCTGCAAGTTCATGCACGCGAGGTCATCACTTCAACAACTGTGGTGCTCTCTTCAATTCCACGAGTTCATACTTGTGAGGAATTCACTTCAACCAATATGGTGCTCTATTTAATTTCACGAGTTTATACTCGTGAGGTCATCACTTCAGTAACTATAGTGTTCGCTTCAATTCTGTGAGCTTATACTCATGAGGTCATTGTTTCAGCAACTAGACCGCTATGTTATTCATTTCATCTCTTCAAAAACATGGAGATATGATGACCTGAAAAGATTCTACCACATGGAAGGAATAATACACTCATTTACACTTATACATAAAGGATATTTTTCTGACACACTGAAATATGGGGGCTTAAACTTCTCTTCTTTGATGCACCTCAAGCTGGTATGGTAGTCAGTAAGCGAGTTGATAAACGAGCCTCGGACTTGACCCTCATAACATCGTGAGCGGTGATGGGATAGTGTGTCAGGTTTTAATGCATTCTTATAAAACCAAGACTCCGCATTAACGTCCAAGACCAACTCCCCCCTTGCACGTTGGCCTAGTTACCTCGCGACCGCACTTTTCATATGACTGGAGAGATTATCAGAAGAAAGTTTGGATGATAATCTCTCAACTAGGCGAAGGGAATATCGTTGTGCCTTGAGGAAGAATCCTCCTCCATAAAAGACGTTGATACATGAAGAGCTAGAAGCTCCACATGGATGGCAGGGTAGGGAACCTCCCCTATTAGAGATAGTAAAGGGCAAGATAGAGACCTCAAGCATGTGCATCCTATTGGACATATCGAGAGTCATTTCTCTAGGACGATACCTTAGCTCTCATATCCAAATAGTAGTGCGAGATTTTGTAAAAGTATAAAGGTGGTCCTCACGATCGGTTTGGGAAACATGCCTCCGATTTGATTCTTCTAAAAATCCCAAGGCAGATGATAGTACGGTGTATCAAGACTTAAGGCATTCATGTAAGACCAAGCCCCTATATTGAAGGTCAAGATTAGCTCCCCCTTATATGTTGGCCTAGATACCTCCTAATCACACTTCTCCTCTGACTGGAGGAACTATTAGGAATAGGTCTGGACACTGTCCTCCTAAATTTGATAAAAGGTTGACTTTACAAAGAGACGAAGCTGTTGGAGCATGCGTTACATGCTTCTTGGTTTGCTAATAACAAATCTCATTTGTATTTGATCATTGGGTATTTATTATATGCAGATATCACATGTCTAACTCTAATGATGTTTGGGTGTTGATTCGGGTCAGAACAGATGAGCTCAGGAGATATCGTCAGGCAATATTGGGTATCGCCAAGTGGTGACATTGGAATGAGTAGTTAAATCACTATCTCCACATGGCTGGTAGTTACTGTCACTATCACTGGTGACTGTGGATATTACTAGGATACAATCCACGATTGACACGACTGATCTGATATGTGAAAATGAGGAATGCGTGGGACACATGGTGGTCGATAATGATATCTCTAGTTGGCAATACCCGGTGTCTCCAGGAGATATCGCTAAAATATAAAAGTCATTCAATTTTCTGTGGAGAACATGAATTTCATTACATGGACTGTTCCTTCCTTTTCATCCGATCCAGAGAGATCCAGAATCAAGAATTACTCCATACTCTCAAGAAGGTCAAAGTGCGAAAGATCGACGGCATGTACGCGACATTCAAAGCAACCCTGGACAGTTTTCGTCGGCATCATCTATGCATTGTTTGGAGGGAGTTTTAAATTCTAAAGTTTTTAATTTGTTTTGTTCTTTATTCCTATTGTAATCAAGAGAGAAAATTGCCGCCTTATGCATGTCGTCTAAGTCCTTACGTGGCTTAGGAGAGAAATGCTGCCTTGTGTGTGGCATCTAAGTCCTTGCGTGGCTTAGGATAGAATTGTCGCCTTCTGCGTGGCGTCCAAGTCCTTGTGTGGCTTAGGGAGAAATCGTTGCCATGTGTGAAGTGTCTATGTCGTGTTTAGATCTATGGGAGGCTATTAACAAGATATAGGGAGAGATACGCTTTAGCCTACCAGTCCTTGGTAGAAGGACTAGCGAAATCAAAAGTAAATTGTATTTTTCATAGCCATTTGTCTCTAGCTCTATAGTGATATATTGTATTCAAATTTAGCACTTTTGAAATAAATTATTGGTGTTTCTGTTTTTATAAATCTTTGAGTGTTCAATTCTTCTTATGAAAAATAAGTCTTGATTTTCTTGTTTTCCACCAAGTAAACTCTGAGAAGTTCAGGATGGAGGTTTACTCAAAAATTATTGGAAAACGTTTCTCAAACGGAGATTTGGTGAGAAAGTTACTTAGATCACTTCCCCTAAATTTCAATCCAAAGGTAACTGCCATCTCGGAGTCACACGATCTAAAGACTCTACAAATTGAGAATCTGATAGGAAATCTAAAAACCCACAAAGTGGAACTGAGGATACAACACCGGGAGTATATCCTGGAGCCAAGAAAGAAAGCATTGGAATTGAAGTCCAAGAAAGAAGTGAAAAGTGAGTCTGATGAGAATGACGATGAAGAAGGAAGTCTTTTTGTGAAGAAATTCAGGAGGTTCATGAGAAATCCTGAAAAAAGAAATTCTTTCAGAAAATTTTTCAAGAAGGAAGAATCTGGGTATAGAAAAGGAAAAGCCCAAGCTAATGGAGAGGATGACGAAGAGATACCACCACCTGAGTGCTATCACTGCAGGATAGTTGGACACATAAAGAGAAAGTTCCCAAAATATCTGAAAGAACTGAAGGAGAAGCGGCACAAGAAGAAAGATAAGAAGAAAGTTCTGAAGGCTGAAACCTAGGATGATGTCACATCTGAGGAATCAAGTAGCTCAAGCTTAGAGACTGAAAAAGATGTCAACATGTGCCCGATGGGAAAAGACGTCTCATCATCTGATGACAAAAGCAGAGTCCAGAGTGACACTTAGGTAAATCCACCTTCTTATGAAGATTTATATAATAAATTTTTACGTACTTGCAAATAATTTGACAAAAGCTTAAATAAGATTACATTACTCAAATCTGAAAGTAAAGAGCTTTTAAAAGAAAATAAAAATTATTAAATGAGATAAAAAATACTTGGGAATGAGAAAGCAACTTGTCAAGAGGATTGTCCCTCTTCGACAAGAATACTAGAACTTGAGAAAGATCTCTCTAAGTCTCGGTCTTGGGTTGAATCTCTTACAAGAGAAAAAGAGACCTTAGAGTGATCTCTAAAGCTTTCTCAATCTCAAGTAGAAGGCAGCGAAAAGACCTTCGCAAACTGATGCAGCACCATTGTTGTTGAATACACCGCATTGTGAGGTCGAGTCCGTGATTTTGAAATGGCCACTAATAAGTTTGGAATGGGCCAAAAATCACTGAATATGACTTTGGCGAGCCAATTCTATGGTTCGGCAAAATTTGGAATCAGATACTCTCTAGAACACTATCACCCGGCGACATCCATTATCGCCGGCGATAAGGAAAAATTCAAAAAATTGCCTGTTAAAAATAAAAAAAATAAATCTACTGTCACTACTACTCCCGGCAAAAATTCAAAACTCATTTTGAAAAGCCATCAACTTCCTTCATCACGTGTTCCAAATGAAATAATTTTGGTCACACAACTCACACTTATAAGAAGACGGGACATTGTTTTATTAAACAAGTCTGGGTACCTAAGGATTCCACCAACAATATGGGATGAACCACTTGGGTAACCGGACCTTTACTCTCATCCTCTTTCTAGGTGTGTTGGCAGGATAAGGACAATGAAGATGTGTGGTACTTGGACTCAGGGTGTTCCAAGCATATGACGGGCAACAAATCAAAGTTCCTTAGCTAGAGATGAAGAAAGGAGGAGTAGTCACATTCAGCGATAACGAAAAAGGAAAGATCATCGGTATTGGAGTAGTATGTAACAAATCATTTACTATCTCAAATGTTTTGTATGAAAAAGGTTTGAAGCATAACTTAATTTCTATAAGTCAATTATGTGATATTGGTTTAAATGTCTTATTTGACTCATCTTCAAACATGGGCAAAATCTTTGATTCTAATACAAACGATATTGTTCTTACTGCTCCTAGATTTCAAAATGTTTACATGATTAAATTTAATGATTTATCACATTCTTCAATAAAATATTTTATGTCTAAAAATGATGAATTAAATTTGTGATATAGGCGTCTTGGACATTTTAATTCCAAGCTGATTGTGAAATTATCTCAAAATAAACTAATTAAAGTTTACCTATTTTACATGTAAATCTATCTTCTTTATGTTCACCATATCAAAAAGGAAAAAAAATTCAAAATCTTCATTTAAGAGTAAAAATGTCATTTCCACTACTAGACTTTTATAGTTGATTCATATGGATTTATTTGGTACAGTTAATACACTAAGTCTAAGAGGTAGAAAATATACTTTTATTTTGATTGATGATTATTCATGTTTATGTTGGACAATCTTCTTAACGTCAAAATCTGATACATTTTTAGAATTTTCCAAATTATGTATGCGTGTTCAAAATGAACTAAATTTAAAAATAAAGTGCATTCGTTCAGTTCATGGAGGTGAATTTGATAATGAAAAATTTGTATCTTTTTGCAATGAGTTAAGTATTCAACATGAGTTTTTCACTCCTCACACACCGCAACAAAATGGTGTGGTTGAGAGGAAAAATAGAACTTTACAAGAACTAGCTCGTACTATGCTGTCAGAATAAAAATTACCTAAATCATTTTGGTCTGAAGCCATTAGTACTGCTTGTTATGTTATTAATCGTGTTATGCTTCGACCCTTCTTGAAATTAACACCTTGTGAATTATATTTTCAAAAGAAACTGAATGTATCTTATTTTAAAGTTTTTGGCCGTAAATGCTTTATTTTGAACACTAAAGATAATTTAGGCAAGTTTGATGAAAAATGTGATGAAGGCATATTTATTGGCTATTCTTCAACTAGTAAGGCTTATAGAATTTACAATAAAAGGATGAAAATGGTTGAAGAATCCATTCATGTTAAATTTGATGAGCTTTTCTCGTGTGTAGATACTAATCGCTCAGGTAATGATGAAGAGCCCTTCCGTCCACTAAGGTCGTATGATGATGAAATCCTTACAAACAAAGAAGAAGAAGAACAACAAGAAGAAGATGTGCAAGGATATGTGCCTCCAATCGAGCTAAGATATTCAAAAGATCATCCAAAAGATTTGGTTATTGGAGAACCGTCAAAATGGGTAAGTACTCGTTCATCGTTACATGATTTATTCTCAAACATGTGCTTTATTTCTGATAGAGAACCTAAAAATGTAGAAACTGCTTTAAATGATAATTCTTGGTTTTTAACTATGAATAATGAGCTTAATCATTTTGAACGTAATAAGGTTTGGAAATTAGTAGAAAGACCGTCAAATCATCATGTTGTAGGTGTTAAGTGGATCTTTAAGAATAAAATGGATAGTGAATCTAGGGTCACTAGAAACAAAGCTAGACTTGTAGCAAAAGGTTATTCACAAATTGAAGGAAAAGATTTTGATGAAAACTTTGAACCCGTAGCACGTTTAGAAGCAGTTAGAATATTTCTTGCATTTGCTAGCTTTAAAAGATTTAAATTATTTCAAATGGTTGTTTAAAACTACTTTTCTTAACGGGTATATTAAGGAAGAGGTTTATGTAGAACAACCTTCAGGCTATGTTGATGTTAAATTTTCTGATCATATTTTTAAATTAGAAAAAAC
The DNA here is from genome assembly GCA_039583875.1 of Platanthera guangdongensis. Classification (NCBI taxonomy): domain Eukaryota; kingdom Viridiplantae; phylum Streptophyta; class Magnoliopsida; order Asparagales; family Orchidaceae; genus Platanthera; species Platanthera guangdongensis. The sequence continues at coordinate 150,213,591 of CM077147.1, read as the reverse complement.
CATTTATGTTTTAAAGCAAGCACCATGAGCATGGTATGATAGATTGACTGTTTATTTATTAAATAATGATTACAAAATGGGCAGTGCTGATTGTATTCTTTTTATTAAACATGTTCATGATGACCATATAGTTTTGCAAATATATGTTGATGACATAATTTTTGGATCCATTAATGAAAAATTGTGTGATAATGTTATAGAAATTATGAAGAATGAATTTAAAATGAGCATGGTAGGCGAACTCACTTATTTTCTTGGTTTTTAAATTACACAAAGATATGATGCTATTTTATTTGTCAATCTAAATATATTCATGATGTTTTAAAAAGATTTGGGTTTAAAAATCTAAAACAAGCAAATACCCCCATGAGTGTCTCATCGAAATTAGAAAAAGATTAAATTGGTATTTCTATAGATCAAACACTATATAGAAGAATGATAGGATCATTGTTATATTTCACTGCATCTAGACCTGATATTATGTTTGTTGTATGTTTATGTGCTAGATTTCAGGCTAATCCCAAAGAATCTCATTTAAAAGCGATTAAACATATTTTTAGATATTTTATTGGCACATCTAAGATAGGTTTGTTGTATCCACACAATGATACCTTTATTTTACATGGCTTTTCTGATTCTGATTATGTTGGATGTTCATTAGTCCGTAAGAGCATAAGTGGCACATATCATTTTCTAGGCCCTTCACTAATTTTGTGGTCAAGTAGGAAACAGAATTTTGTTGCCTTATCCACCATCGAGGCCAAGTACATTGCAATAGGTAGTTGTTCTGCACATGCTCTTTGGATGAAGCAAATTAGAATATTTTGGAATTAATCAATCCACAATTGAATTAAAATGTGATAACAAGAGTGAAATTGACTTAATATATAATCCAGTTCATCATTATAGGTCCAAACACATTGATGTACGCCATCACTTCATTAGAGATCACATTAAGCAAAATACAATTAAAGTTAGTTTTATAGGCACTGATTCACAGCTTGCTGATATTTTCATGAAACCACTTCCAAATTCCCGTTTTTCATTACTAAGACTAGAACTAGGAATCCTAGACTTATCAAGCTAATGAATTGATGTAATAAGTAAAACAAAAAAACTTTAATTAACATAAATGATGATTAACATTAAGAAAACCATTATATTATGAGTCAATAACAATACTACCACAACATTCAAATCACAGAACAAGTCAAATAATATTACAACACAATATTAAAATAGCAACATGAAAAATTTTAAAACTACACTGTCACCGGCAATACTGACTATTGCCAGGTGATATCGTCAGAACTCCAAATCAGCCTGAAATCTTCAAAAATTCATGTTATCACCTACACTAGTGTACTCTTGATCTTCTATAGAATTTTGTTCACTGCTTCTTGTCTGGCGAGGTCGGTGAGTAGATGATCGGGGAGGTTCCACGACCAGATTCTCTCATTCGGCCTCCTCTGTTAGAGTTGGCTTCAACTTGAGGATTTTGGTTAAGAATTTAAAGAATTTCTGAATTCCCAAAAAGTTCTTCTTGACCTCCCTCTTATGATCTTCGAACGACTCTCGCAAGTCATTCAAACCTTCCCGCAAATATCAACCTCGTAGAATCGTGGGTTTCAGATAGTGGACATTGGTTCGCTACTCCTTGTAGACCCTCCTCGTGATGATTAGTTGATGGCAGGTGTAGCACTCGTCGAGAAGATAGAGGGCACACAATCATTGAAATAAAGGTCTGGGTCTATCTAACTGTACTTCTTATATAATATGTGTTGGATGACCGCACCAAGTGGTAATGTGTTTAATTTCTTCCAGGTCGGACTCTTTAGTCTAAATGATTAGCATACTATCGAAATGATAAAATCTGTCATATTGAACGGCTCCCATTCCAATATTATGTAAGTGACATAGCTCAATTGAGCCGTAATCTTTCGTGTATTACCGGACTTAAGCAAAATGGTATGCTTCAATATGTCATGCACTAGTCGTGCATCCGCGGTGAGAGTGGTCGTAGATTGAATGAAGGGTTTTATGGAATTACCATGCAAAACCATATTCATTAGTATCTAGTCTCTATCCTTTTGATAATTTTCCATGACATATATGACATTTTCCTGATGTATTAACCCAAATTCTTCCCTGAGATCATAATGGGTTATCTCAACTGTCTGTCCCAGTGTCCGTGATCGCACTCCACCGTTTAGTTCCGTGAAATGAGAATCCTGAAAATAATTATAGAATTCTCTAATTAACACAGATGAAAACGTATCTGGTATAATAACGGACATTATTCCTGTCATCGCTAACAAGCCATGAATATGTGTGTGATAGACTGGATCGAATTCGATCACCCGTGCAATCCCAATATTCACATTTTCCATCCCAGGAAAAGTTTGATTGGATGAATATGAGTCACTGCCAGTACTTCTCCGAGCTTTCGAGCTGGAAGCCATTGATGTAGTTATAAGAAAAAAAATTAAAAAAAATCCAGAAGTTATCAATATCGCCAGTCGGCGACACCCACTGTCGTCGGGCGATACAGGAAATTGTTCTAATGCAAATTTTCAACCCAAAATCTGAAATTTCCCCTACTTTAAATAACAGATCTGGATATTTCTTACCGTTTTTCACATTTCCCTAATGATAATCAGATATTATTACACAAACACTATTCATCATCTTCTTCCTTAAAACCATAAAAAATGAAATTTTTGTACTTGAAAAACACTAGATCTGAGTTTAAGGATCTTAAACTTCTTAAATTTATGAAAACACTATCCAAAAATATAGATCTATGATCTAATCTCTCAAAAGTTCAAGTTTCAAAACCACACCCTAAATCCCTAACCATGGAGAAGTGTTCTTCAAAAACTGAAAATTTTTCATCCGAACTTCAAATCATCTACCCTAAAATCATTTAGATTCAAAAATCACTAAGTAAGAGGAATCAAAATCCAATAGTTTACCTCAAAATTGGGATTTCGCCGACTTCGGGTTCTTCTTCTGCTTCGGTTCTTCAGGTAATAATGCTGGGAACGGTGCCTTTGACCTGAATCGACGTCTTTTATATTTTAACACTATCGCTGATCAGTGATATCCGATATCGCCGGGCAACAAAGCAAAATTTCTTTTAAGTGAATTTGTCTTCATTTCTCGGGTCTAGGCATGGTTCAATGCAAATTCTTCGATTTTGAGTTCCTAATAACATAGTTAAATTATTCAAATATCAACTATCCTTTTTTACATACATCAATCCTAGTGTTTTTATACTTGTGAAATTATTTTCGCATGCCTCTAAGTATGAGAAATGTTTTAGTTATGATATTATTTTTTCACCCACATTTGTGAAAATCTTCATATGGTTTCACCTTTCTGCATATGTGAATTGTGAATGTTCTACCATAACCACTAGAATTTCATGTTAAACGCTAATGCTTTATCCTTATTTTTCTTTGTAGCATTCATATTGGTTATCCTATATGATCACACAAGTGAATTCAGACTCCTTTGTAAAGCCAAACAAAAAAAACCAAAATGTTCGTTAAAATAGCATTCATCATCTTTGTTGATGTTACTCAAAATTAAAATAAATATGACTGACAAAGAACCTCCACCAACCACTACTTACCCTCCTGATAAGTCTTAATGAGCATTGTGAGGTTGAGCACCATGAAAAGAATTATAAAGTGTCTTGTGTAACTCTATATCTGGATATTCTTTTTATATGTGCTATGAATTCTTGGGTACAAGCCTAGCTAGTTATGTATACCTCTATTTTATGATGTTTTTTCACATTCCACGTGTTCATATATTAATAAGGCCCATATATATGTGTTTTTCATCAACCTCTCACATGTACACAACATTATCTTCTATAAAATTTTTTCTTATGAGAATTGGACCGAAAATATTTCAAACTTAATCTTCACTAGTGTATGTGTTTATGATATAAATGGATGAACATTGCCAATGTTCGTGTTTACTCACTTTCTTCACAACTATACATTGATTCACATGTTCTATACTTGATTTGTACTTTGTGGTTTTTCCTCTTTAGCTTCTGCACCACTCTACTATCTTTTTTACAATACCGAGGGGGAGATTTTACTAAGAAATCTAGAAAACATTCATAATCATGATTTAATTGACTTTAAGTTTCAATGATATTAAAATGCATAGGTTCAATCTGCTTAGAGTTAGTAGGAGTACACATGTAGGGGGAGTATTAAATCTAAGAGGAGTTTATGCACATACAAATGCTTAGTCTTGCTTAGTCTTACTAATCATAGTTACTAACACTTCATAGATCATTTATGATTTCTTTCTCAGTGTATTTGTTATTATCAAATGGGGGAGATTATTGGAGCATGCGTTCCACGCTTCTTGGTTTGCTAATAACAAATATCGTTTGTATTTGATCATTGAGTAGTTATTATGTGAAGATATCACAGGTCTAACTCTAATGGCATTTGGGTGTTGATTCGGGTCAAAACAGATGAGTCAAGAGATATCGCCAGGCAATATTGGGTATCACCAAGTGGCAATAGCGGAATATGCATTTAAATCACTATCTCCATACGGCTGTGGTTATTATCTCTATCGTTGGCAATAGTGGAAGTCGCCAGGTGACAGTCGATGATTGACAAGATTGATCTGAGATGTGAAAATGAGGAATGCGTGGGACACGTGATAGCCGGTAATGATATCGCTAGTTGGTGATACCCAGTGTCGCCATGCGGTATCGCTAAAATAAAAAAGCCATTCAATTTTCTGTGGAGAAGATGAATTTCATTACTGGAGTGTTCCTTCTTGTTCATCTGATCCAGAGAGCTCCAGAATCCAGAATTACTCCATTCTCTCAAGAAGGTCAAAGCACAAAAGATTGATGGCACGTACGCGACATTCAAAGCAACCCTGGCCAGGATTTGTCGGTATCTTCAGCACATTATTTGGAGGGAGTCTTAATTCAGAAGTTTTCAATTTGTTTTGTTATTTATTCCTATTGTAATCGAGAGAGAAAATCGTCGTTGATGGAGACTACGATGCGAAACACCTTGAAGACGGCGCACTGACAAATGACCGTGAAGAGCATCGCCATAATAGGCGTCCGGATCGCAAGCCGATTTATTAATAATAATAATAATAATTGTTATCAAATTATTATTAAATATTAATTCATGCTTTGTGTGTTTTTTTAATAATTGCACTTTTATTTCATGTAATATGTACATTATGGTTATGATATAAAATCATGATGTATGTGTGTGTGTTTTATTTTCATGTTTTCATGTTTGGTCTGCATGTAGCCAGTTGGAGTGTTGTTGTTGTTGTAGCCTATATATAGGCATGTCCCCCCCTCTATTTGGAGAAGATTGAATGAAAAGATATTTGAAAATCCTTACCTCTTGAAGCTTCCTCCTTCCTCATCTCTTGGCCGATCTTTCTCTTGCTCCCCCTTCTCTCTCCTTGTCCGCCGACCACCTCTCATCCCCTCTCTCAAATCTCGGCTTTTCCTCCTCCCTCCCTCTTTCTCCAACCCGGCGACCACTCCTCTCCTACCCGAGCCACCATCCACAACTCAAAGGCCTCCACCTCTTCCTTTTCCCTCCAACAAGAGCCGACCACCCTCCTCCTTCCTCCTACCCGAAACACCACCATCAGGGCCAACCCATGCTGCCTCCGCCTCCACCAAGACAACCGCCACCTTATTTCTCTCTTGCCATACTTGAAGATATTTACTTCCATATTAAGAAGATTTCGATGGGACTTTCCATTTCCAGCGTAACGGGACGAAGGCGGACGAATTTCACTCCTACCGGCATGATTCCGGTGGAGCCATTGAAGAACGATCCTCGCCGAGTGAATCGGAATCATCCATTCCGGTTGGGTAACAAGCCTTTCCACTTTCGTGTGTTTCTTTCCTTAAATAATCTTGTGGTGGAATTTCTGGCATTAAATTTTGAAATCATTTGAAATTTCGTGATTAGCTTTAATTGTTTTGCATTGTTTTCTTGATCAACTTAATTTTCGTAAAGGGTTTGGCGAACCCTCGTTTTCTTTTGTTGGGAGAGATCTACCTTTTCCAAATTCGTGATTATTTTTGGTAGATCTCTTTGGGTACAACCTTCGCTCGTCCGGATCCAATATTGGTCCTTTTTTCCTCGATCGGATACCGGCCTATTGTCGTTATTTGATCTCGAAACGGTTTGACTACCCGTATGCTAGCGTGAAATTGAATGAATGTAATAACGTGGAGCGGCGTAGAACAATTGTGTGAGCATAGAATTCATCGTGAAGAGATAGTCGTGCGCGTCCGTAGTTATAATTCGGCTCTAACGCGTACGTCTACATCAATTTGGTATCAGAGGGACGTTCTCGTCAATTTCCTAATTGGCACTCCTCCCCCTCTTCAAATTAAAAACAAATAAATTTCAAATTTTAAATTTCAAATTTCAGATTTCAAATTTCGAATTTCAAACTTCAAATTTCAAATTTCAAATTTAAAATTTCAAAATTTAAATTTCAATTTCAAAATTTAAAATTTCAAATTTCAAAATTCAAATTTAAATTTCAAATTTCAAATTTCAAATTTCAAATTTCAACTTTCAAAATTCAAAATTTAAATTTTAAATTTCAAATTTCAAATTTCAAAATTTCAAAATTTCTAATTTCAAAATTTCAAATTTCAAATTTCAAAATTCAAAATTTAAATTTCGAATTTCAAATTTCAAATTTCAAATTTCAAATTTCAAATTTCAAAATTTCAAATTTCAAATTTCAAATTTCAAAATTCAAAATTTAAATTTCAAAATTTCAAATTTCAAAATTTCAAATTTCAAATTTCAAATTTCAATTTCAAATTTCAAAATTTAAATTTCAAATTTCAAATTTCAAATTTCAAATTTCAAATTTCAAAATTTAAATTTCAAATTTCAATTTTCAATTTCAAAATTAAAATTTCCAATTTCAAGTATCAAAGTTTAAAATTCAAAATTCCAATTTCAAAAAAAATCCAAAATTATGGCCTATGACGTTCACGTTTCCCAGTTGGACTTTTGGTATGATAAAGCCATGACTAAGTTTCCCCTAGGCAATGCCACACTTATCCTACTTATGACGGTTTAGGGTGTCCTAAAATTTTTAGGGATTGGCTTAAGGGTATAGAACTTCATTTTAAGTATTACGGATGGGATGACCCCAAAAGATTCACTTTGCCCGAGAACGGTTAATAGGTCAGGCCCAGTTATTTTGGCTGAATGAAGAGCGTCGTGTTGGTGGTTATCAACATAATTGGCAGGCGATGCGTAGCCTCCTTTCAGATCAATTTGATCCCGCCTATCTCCGTACTACCAACACCGAGCCTGTGAGTGAGTACGGCTTACTACATTATTGTCACACCGACTTAGACCTCACCTTTAGTACGGCTTTGTAGATTAAGAAGCGCAGACCTCCTAGGAGAAAGGTTCACTCACGTAAGAAGATTATTACCTTTGAGTCTAGTGGCGTATCTGATCTTGGTTCTATTGCGTGTCCTCCCATGATTATGCCCATAGAACCTTTTGAGTCTCCCCGTGAGTTGCCTGCTCCAGTTATTGAATCCTCCGATGAGTCAAAGGAAAGGCTTGGGATGGTGCCCGTCACTGAGCATGAGGTTGTTGTCCCTTACGATTATAGTGACAATGAGGATATTGGTTACCCTAGTGACCTGGATGAGGATTCCACCATTGAGGAATCATCCCTACTCCCCCTCGATGACATTTTGGAGCCTACAGTTACTCCTGCTGAGATTACACCTGAGTTAGTCGGCAATTTACCTGATGATGAGAGTTTACTTAGTAGTGACTTAGGAGATGATCTGTTCGGACTCGAGCTGGATCCTCTTAGACCGAAATATATTGAGGACTGTTCTGATGATCCTGATATATTGGATGTTCCGACTGATTGGGAACACTTACCGTTGGTGAAGAGTTATGCTTGAATGATTTTAGTACTATGAGCCCGAACGATATTTCTTTGATGGAAACACCTTTATCTGACGTTCCCGATTTAAAGCTTCCGTCGGGCTCAATTCTACCCTTGTCTGAGACCATAATTGATTCTAAATTAAATAACTTGGATAGTGTGTCAGAAGAAATTGTAAGCAAGGAAGTTGCACTAGTGGACGACTTTTTGGATTGTACCCCGTGTTTGATTTTACCGACTCGTCCCCCTGACCGTTGACTCGACATACTGATCATTTAGGACATGAGTGTGGTACAATTGATTTTTGGAGTTCTACAGTGCCCCCTGATTTCATTCTGCCAGTTCCCCAGATGAGGTCCCATTAGTGCCTCCAGATTTCATATTATTGTTGCCGACCTATGACCCGACCACTGATTCTGAATTACATGATATATCTAATGAATTGGTAGACATGTCGGACGAATTTTCTGTAAGGGCGAATCCATTGTTTGAATTTTCATATGACTTTAATGTCTTTCAACCTGGTGATCTTTCTTGGACGTTAACCCATGTTTCGCATTGAGAAGGACTTAGCTCCTCCTTGGGACATGTCCCTTTTACGGCCTATTACCCTACGAGTCCATCGTTGGTCACACCCTCAGATGTTTTAGATTTATTTCTGTGGCGACTATCTCCTTTATCCTAATTTTATCCTCCATGAATTTTAAAGAAACTCACTTATCGAATTATACGTTTCGGATAGGGCCGCTTTTAGTGCCTCCTGATGAGATTCCCTCGGCGCCACCAGATTTAGTTCCGTTGGTTGCCTTATGTCGTTCCGTTATCACCGAATGCACTAAGTACGTTTGTGCATGATGATGCTCGCAATGAATTTCATTTACGTAAGCACTGTAGTGAAGCGCAACCACGTTACAACAATCTATTCAAATTCTTGCTAGCTTACAAAAAAGAGCGTCTTACGGTATAATTTGCGTTTTTGACTTGGTGTGTCTTATCCCTGAACGGTTGCCTTCGGGCACTATAGAAAGTGGGCGAGTTGGCGAGCTGGACCATTTGCGGAATTTAATGACATTAGGAGAACGCGCACTATTTGAGGTTTTCACTGATTGGGGTGATACCTTATTTTTAATGTTCTGATTTAACGCCGCATGTTTTCCACCACTTGAGTTATTTGCCTGTTAGTTTGGCTCCACTTTGTTCTCTTATGGGTTGGGTAGTGAGTTTGTGCTGGATCGCTTTCTTTTTCGGTCTTCACTGGAGGTACGTTTGTAGTTGATGTTGAAATTTTTCATCCTTTATTGCCTAATGCTTTTCCGAGGTTCCCAGGACCATCTTTTTGCATTACAGGATACTCCAGGTTGAAGTGCTTCCCTCTACTTGTGGCGATGTTGGCCACTACCGGCGTCGTGTTGGCGTGATCGTCCAGTCTCGATGTCCATTTGGCCGTTTGGATCGGGGTGGGGTAGCTCGTTTGGTTGTAGCTCTCCCACGCTGGTGCAGGTAACATCCACTCATCGGTGATGAGTATTTTCGAGCGGGGGAGGATTGATGGAGACTACGACGCGAAACACCTTGAACACGGCGCACTGACAAATGACGTGAAGAGCATCGCCATAATAGGCTTCCGGATCGCAAGCCGATTTATTAATAATTAATAATAATTGTTATCAAATTATTATTAATTATTAATCCATGCTTTGTGTGTTGTGTTTTATTTTATTGCCACTTTTATTTATGTAATATGTACATTATGGTTATGATATAAAATCATGATGTATGTGTGTGTTTCATTTTCATGTTTTCATGTTTGGTCTGCATGTATCCAGTTGAGTGTGTTGTTGTTGTAGCCTATATATAGGCATGCCCCCCCCCCTTTATTTGGAGAAGATTGAATGAAAAGATATTTGAAAATCCTTACCTCTTGAAGCTTCCTCCTCCTCATCTCTTGGCCGATCTTTCTCTTGCTCCCCCTTCTCTCTCCTTGTCCGCCGGCCACCTCTCATCCCCTCTCTCAAATCTCGGCTTTTCCTCCTCCCTCCCTCTTTCTCCAACCCGGCGACCACTCCTCTCCTACCCGAGCCACCATCCACAACTCCAAAGGCCTCCACCTCTTCCTTTTCCCTCCAACAAGAGCCGACCACCCTCCTCCTTCCTCCTACCCGAAACACCACCATCAGGGCCAACCCATGCTGCCTCCGCCTCCACCAAGACAACCGCCACCTTATTTCTCTCTTGCCATACTTGAAGATATTTACTTCCATATTAAGAAGATTTCGACGGGACTTCCATTTCCAGCGTAAACGCGATGAAGGCGGACGAATTTCACTCCTACCGGCGTGATTCCGGTGGAGCCGTTGAAGAACGATCCTCGCCGAGTGAATCGGAATCATCCATTCCGGTTGGGTAACGAGCCTTTCCACTTTCGTGTGTTTCTTTCCTTAAATAATTGTGGTAGAATTTCTGGCATTAAATTTTGAAATCATTTGATATTTCGTGATTAGCTTTAATTGTTTTGCATTGTTTTCTTGATCAACTTAATTTTCGTAAAGGGTTTAGCGAACCCTCGTTTTCTTTTGTTGGGAGAGATCTACCTTTCCAAATTCGTGATTATTTTCAGTAGATCTCTTTGGGTACAACCTTCGCTCGTCCGGATCCAATATTGGTCCTTTTTACCTCGATCGGATACCGGCCTATTGCCGTTATTTGATCTCGAAATGGTTTGACTACCCGTATGCTAGCGTGAAATTGAATGAATGTAATAACGTGGAGCAGCGTAGAACAATTGTGTGAGCATAGAATTCATCGTGAAGAGATAGTCGTGCGCATCCGTAGTTATAATTCGGCTCTAACGCGTATGTCTACATCAGTCATCTTATGCATGTCGTCTAAGTCCTTGCGTGGCTTAGGAGTGAATTGCCGACTTGTGCATGGCGTCTAATTCCTTGCGTGTCTTAGGAGAGAATCATTGTTTTGTGCGTAGAGTCCAAGTCCTTGTGTGGCTTAGGGGAAATCGTTCCTTGTGTGCAGTTTCTAGATCATGTTTAGATCTAGGGGAGGCTAGTAGCAAGATCTAGGGAGAGATATGTTTTAGCATGCTAGTCCTTGGTAGAAGGACCGGTGAAATCAAAAGTAAATTATATTTTTCATAAGCCTTTGTCTATAGCTCTATAGAGATATATTGTATTCAAATTTAGCTCTTTTGAAAAAAATGTTGGTGTTTCTGTTTTTATAAATCTCTGAGTGTTCAATTCTGCTTATGAAAATTAGTCTTGATTTCCTTATTTTTCCACCAAATAAACTCTGCTTAGTTAAAGAAAATTAATTAACATGTATTCACCCCCCCCCCACTAAGGGTGCCTCACGATCCGACAAAAACCACGTATAAAGTTTTCATTAGCAATGGGATTGGATGGAGGCCTCATACGTGTGTGTCTCAAGGGACCACCTAAGTGTCATGTCCTTATCAAATTTTTTGGTAGTGAATTGAAGTCCTCGATTGTGTTGTTGTCATAGTCGAGGTCTCTACTCGAGCTCCTCTCCAGCATGCTGGCTACTTGCCCCATCGGGTGAATTGAAGTCCTCAAGTGTATTGTTGTTATAGTTCATGTCTCTGTTCGAGGTCCTCTCCAGCAAATCAGTTCCCCCACAGATGAATTGAAGTCCTCGTGTAACGCCCCCAAAACTCAAAAGAGTGACGGGAGGCATTTTGGGCCAAATTTGGAATTTGGCAGGGGGAACACGGCCTGGGACACGGGCGTGTCCTAGGATTTGTCGTGTTTGGGTCGACGATCTGGCCGAGAGGTCGACGAATTTTGGAGTCGACGATCGTCGAGTAGCGAACACGGCCTGAGACACAGGCGTGTCCCATGGCCTATCGAGCTCGTGTCGACGATCTGCCCGGGAAGTCGACGATTTTCGTTTGACAAAGTGTCGAGATATGGAACACGTCCTAGGACATGGGCGTGTCCAAGGTCGTGTCGGGTGGTCGACGAACTTCGCTCGACGAAGTGTCGAGACAGTGAACACGGCCTGAATCCCAGGCGTGTTCGGGTTTAACACGGGCGTGTCAAATAGGACACGGGCGTGTCCAAGACCCGTGTGTGTCTCGGGTTGGTGTTGGTCCTGTGTCGATGGAGGAACACGTCCGGGAATACGGGCATGTACTGGCTGACACGGGCGTGTCAGATCAAGCACGGGCATGTCGGGTGCCCGTGTGTGTTTCGGGATGCGTCGGTTTCGACGGTGAATGGGTAATACGGCCCTGGACATGGTCTTGTCACAGGCCGTGCTCGGCCCAAGTTTTGATTTCAGCTCCGGATTATGACCGTTCGTTTCCTTATTTTGGGATCCGATAGCTGGGAATAGTTCCTGCTGGGTTATACCCGGGAATAGGGTTTCAAATCCCGCATTTCTTTCACTTAGTCTCTTTATAAAGTCTAGAGAGGGGAGAGCAAGGAAGAAGAAAGGAGGTTAGATTCGGTCACCGCCGGAGCTTAGGAGCTCCAAATCGCGAGCCGACTTCGGATCTATAGAGGCAAGGAAATTGCGGTGCTTTTCATCTGCATACATTTTCATGGTGCCAAGAAAAAACTCTAGGCAAAGATTCTCATCCTAGGACATATGAAGTCCTCTTTTCCTTTGCATAAGAAGCACGCTCTCGCGACTTTGCGGTGAGTTGTGGCGTTCCTTCGGGTAGACATGAATAGTCCCCGTTGTGTACACGTAGAGTCAGTAATCGAGAACGGATATAGGCATGATGTGTGAAGCCTACCCGGACAAGTTGGTCTTGATTGGTGATGTTGCATTGCTTGAATGGCGGAGAAGACTCCACGCAAATGTTTGCTTTTCGAGTTTTCTACGCGGTAGATTGCAGTAGGGATCCTTGGGGGCTAACCTCAAGGTGCACCCAAAAAATTGGGCAGATGCGTGATTCTGCCATCTTGGTGGCCTGGGAGCCAACTTGTACATAACTGGGTTATGTAATATTGTGCGTTCGAATCACGGGCTTCGTGGAAGCTTAACCCGTGCCGATGATTTTAATAGTCGTGGCATGTGAGCAACGGGTTGAGTGGAACCGTTTCTGCTCTTTACAGTTCGGTCTTTGAGGCCTACCGAGGGCATAGAGGTCGGGTCTTAGGCTATTGGTGATTTTAAGTGTCATGACTTCTGCCTAAAAGACTCAAATGCTCACGAGTTGTGTTGTCCAAGTGGCAGTGGTGGGACCGCTGTTTTGACCGGGTTCATCGAGAATGTGCCCGGAGAGCACGGGGTGTGTGGTCGTGCGTGCCTACGCCTAGGATGTAGTGTTATTACTATATAATTCTTGGTTATGCTAATAAAGTACAGGGAAGGAGTATCGCCGCCCCGAGTTTGGGGGCGGTAAATAGCGGGCAAAAGCCCATGTTGCTGAGCCGGCCCTTGAAGGCAACATTTGAGTGTTTTCATGTTTATTCATGGGTGACGGACCTGCATGTCGTGGTATGGAGATACATTTATTCGAGTAACATTTGTAAGGCCTTAAGGCCATTGTACTGGTGATTGTACTTCATTCCTATTGGGTTTTGTAGTGGACATTCATGCTTGTGGCTGGGTTCTTTAATTTGCAACTCTTAGTAATTGCTTCCGCTAGAATGACTCTATGTAGGACGTTGGTAATTAGTTGGATGGTATTCCATTGAGTAACCACCCGGTCTGTCTGTGGTATTTGGCGTCAGGCCCGGCCCGACCTAATACTATATGCTATGCGACGGATAGGGGGTGTTCCAATTTGGTACCAGACTACTGGTTTTGGTCGGGCTTAAAATGAATTCGTGGACGAATTCTTTTTAAGGGGTGGTGAGCACATGTGTGTGCGTCATCGTTATAACATCAAAAAAACCATGAATGTCCACTTAGGAATGAAAATACACAGTTTGAGGAACCTGCGTGTTCCTATAATTGCTTTTTGCAATTTTTTTTGGTCACTTACGGTGTTTTGTACAACTATAGGTGACCAGAAGCGGTGTTGGGCCGTCATAACGCCGAGTTTCTGAGGCTATTAGTGCACCAAATGATGCTCCTGCAACACCTCCATCGGCTGAAACCATAAGATTTGTTGCTGAAGTAGTGCTTGCCATGATCAATGCGCATCCTGCAAGGCAAATGTAGTAGCCCGCTCATACGATGGAGCAGGTACCTCTTCCAGAGGCTGAGCCGAGAAGAGTGGAGCAGGTAGTGGTGGAGCTTTGGTGCCGAGGCGAGCAACCGAGAGACAGCTCAAACATGTTATGAGCTTTAATCCTCCTGTGTTATCGGGGTTGGTAACCCCATCTCAAGCTGAAAATTTGCTCTCCTGAGTGAAGAGAGTCTTCACAGCGACGGAGACGGAGGAGTGGCAGATGACCATTATAGCTACATTCCTGTTAGATGGAGACACTAGGCTGTGGTGGGAGGGTTTGGAGCTCCAACTCTTGAGAGGAATGCAACTTACGGACATCCCGATGGAAGAGTTTTCGGGACTGTTCTTGGCAAGGTACCTCCCTTCGACTCAGAGGATATCATGGAGAATGAGTTCCAGAGGTTGGTGCAAGGAGAGACTAGCATGGATGAGTATCTCTGCAAGTTTACCCGTTGGGTTAGTACGCTAGCTCCACATTCGTGAATGAGTAGCGCAAGACGAACCGTTTTCTACAAACGGCTGAGAGATGACTTGAGGCTACTACTCTCGGGGCCTATGACGCAGGGCTTCTTGGCCCTGGTCAACACGGCCCGGTCTTTGGAGAAAGACTTGAAGAATGTGCAAGCAAAGAAAAGCTCTGGTGATATGAAGATAGAGTTTAAAGTGCGGACTACTTCGAAGTCTGGTTATCGTAAGTTCTACAAGAAGGCTAGGACCTCGGGTCCAACCCCCTCTTCTAGTGCTTCTGGGGAGACTACGGGTCGAACCCCGGGTGCATGTTTTACTTGTGGAAAGCCGGGGCAATTTGCCCGTGACTGCTGGAGCGGATGTCCCAAGTCTGAGAGAAAGTCGGGAGAAACATATGAAGAGAAGGGCAAGGCGTTGGAGTCAACAGCATCCCATTATGCTCCGGCTCAACTGAGAGTTTATAATCTTGGCCAACAGGAGGCCATCAAATAAACGGATGTGGTGACAGGATTTGTTTTAATTTGTGAGAATCTGGCGAGAGCGCTCTTTGATACGGGATCTTCGCACTCCTTTTTGTCCGAAAGCTTCATATCGCGCATCGGAGTACCTTCTTCGATGGCGGAGGACAAACAGAACGTGTTGTTGCCGAATGGGTGTTCGATGCGCGCGGATAGAATCTGTGGCGTTAAGATTCGTATCAGGAGTCAGGAGTTCCATTTGCTAGCATCGTTACTGCTGCTGGTGGAGTTCGATGTGATATTCAACATGGACTGGCTCTCAGAGCAGCAAGCTTTTATTGATTGCGGTCGCGAGGAAGTTAAGTGGGGAACAGGTCGTGAGATGACCTTTACGGGCTTGAAAAGGTCAAGCAAGATTTTGATGTCTGCTCTTCAGGTGGTGAAGGAGGCTCGTGCTGGAGCAGAGTTATTCTTTACGCTAATGGAGGTTGCAAAGCCGAAGCCTACGTTGGATAGTATTTCAGTGGTAGTTGAGTCCCCTGATGTATTCCCTACCGATCTTCCTGGAGCCCCACCTCAACGGAAATAGATTTCACAATTGAGCTAGTGCTGATAGTACTTTTTGTAGTTAAATTTATTAGTGTATTTTCGGGTTTTTAAAGCACAAATCATGTCTTGCAAGTGCTTATATTGACCCCTTTTGTAAATATTATTGTCACTAATGCATTTTCTGCTTTTTTTCTGCAGGTTTGCACAACTTTCAGCAAACTTTTATTGTGACAAGCCCCAAGGTCACGCCCTACCAGGGCATGTACCTAGGGCGTGTAGCCCCGAGAAATGAAGAACAGGTCCGAAAATGCATTTTGGAAACTCAGTGAACACTCCCTCTGTCATGCCGTGTCACGCCCGACATGGACGTGGTCAAGAGGCGTGTCCCCAGATCCCGAGAAATTGCCACAACAAGCTCTGTTTCCGCTCCACCGTCGCACTGAAATAGTCACGCCCCCCCCCCCCCCCCGGACACGCCCTAGTCGGGCGTGACATATGGGGTGTACTCCAATTTCAACACCCATCACCTCCAGCAGTAAATTGCAGCAAAAAAAGTCGCACCTAAATGGTCACGCCCCACGGACACACCTGGTCGGGCGTGACATATGGGCATGTACTCCAACTACGACGCCCGTCACCTCCAGCATTCAATTTCAGCCCAAAAAGTCGCACTGAGTGTCACGCCCCAGGTACACGCCCTGC